>CM059429.1:77130404-77730404 GCA_030390025.1 Squalus acanthias | reverse complement strand
AGTCGCCGGGTGGGAAACCCATGGGAGCGGGTGGAACGCTGCTTTTGCTCCCAGCCCAATGTTATTTATATAGCGCCTTTAATGTAGTAAAAAGTCCCAAGGTGTTTCACGGGAGCGTTATCAGACAAAATTTGACACTGAGACACATAAAGAGATATTAGGACAGGTGGCCAAAGAGATACGTTTTAAGGAGCGACTTAAAGGAGGAGTAAGAGGTAGAGAGGCAGAGAGGTTTAGGCAGGGAATTCCAGAGCTCAGGGCCTTGGCACCTGAAGGCATGGCCGCCAATGGTGGAGCGATGTAAATCGGGGATGCACAAGAGGCCAGAATTGGAGGAACACAGAGATCTCGGAGGGTTGTAGGGCTGGAGGAGGTTACAGAGATAGGGAGGGGGCGAGGCCATGGAGGGGTTTGAACACAAGAATGAGAATTTTAACATCGAGGTGTTGGTGGACCGGGAACTAATGTACGTCAGTGAGCACACGAGTGATGGGTGAACAGGACTTGAAGCGAGTTAGAACATGGGCAGCAAAGTTTTGGATAAGCTCAAGTTTACAGAGCGTGCACGGTGGGAGGTGGGCCAGGAGAACATGAGAATAGTCAAGTGAAGAGGTTACAAAGGCATTTCAATGGAGAGTAAAATCCGACGGGTGTAAAACCAGTTGAACCCAATGTCAACAATTTCCCGGCGACCGGGTTAGGTTAAAATTACCCTCATACTCAGCTGGGTCTATCTCACCTGCTGGCGTCTATTCAGTTTTACCATTGCCCCCCGCCCTCCCCCCACCATCCAACTAGTTCTGGGTTTATGTTCGGGCACTCGAATACCAATCAATGCCATTGCAATCTATTCGACTGCATGTTAAAGAGAAGTCTCACTGTTCAAATTTACAATTGACTGTCGCCTGGATTTTCCAATCAGGCACAACTGGAAGTGGGCTCGGGTGTGATACCAGAAATGTGAGGGTATAAATATCAGGAAAGGATGAACAGGCTGGGTCTCTTTTCTCTTGAAAAAAGAAGGCTAAGGGGTGACCTAATAGAGGTCTTTAAAGTTATGAAAAATTTTGATAGAGTGGATACAGAGAGAATGTTTCTACTTGTGGGGAAGAGCATAACTAGAGGCCATCAATATAAGATACAGATTTTTGAAAAACAGGGGAATCAAAGGATTATGGGGAGCGGGCAGGAAAGTGGAGTTGAGGACAAGATCAGATCAGCCATGATCCTATTTCTTATGTTCTTATGCTCTTATGATTCGCAGCTAGCCGGCAAAATAAGCCGCAACAGGTTTGCCATTGCTTTCATCGAATGGCTGAGTGCAAGTCGTGTGAGTTATTGCCAGCAGGGAAGGGTGTGCCGACAATGGTAAATTTATTGTGGGAAGGGGGAAGAGTTCAGGTGGCACTGTTGATGCAGTGGCCAGATGTCTCTTCTATCAGCCTTGGCTCAGTGGGTAGCAGGGGTACGGTAGCATAGTGGTTATGTTACTTGACTCGTAATCCAGAGGCTTCGACTAATGATCTGGAGACTTGAGTTCAAAATCTTCCTCCATGGCAGCTGCAAAATTTAAATTCAGTTAACTAAATAAATCTGGAATTAAAAAGCTAGTATCAGTAATGGTGACCATGAAACTATTGGATTGTCATATAAAACCCATCTGCTTCACTAATGTCCTTTAGGGAATGAAATCTGCTGTCTTTACCTGGTCTGGCTGAAATGTGACTCCAGACCCACAGCAATGTGGTTGACTCTTAACTGCCCTCTGAAATGGCCCAGCAAGCCACTCAGTACCAAAACCTGCCACAAAGGAGTACCTTCACCACACAGACTGCAGTTGTTCAAGAAGGTGGCCCACCACCACCTTCTCAAGGGCAATTAGGGATGGACATCCCATGAATGAATTAAAAAAAGCTCACCTCTGAGTGAGAAGGTTGTGGGTTCAGGGACTTGAGCACATAATCTAGGCTGACACTCCAGCACAGTACGAGGAGTGTTTTTTGGATGAGGTTCAGGAGTTAAAATACCCCGACCCTGAAATTTATGCCAGCAAGTGCGTTTCACCCCTTCTGCCCTCTCAGGTGGACGTAAAAAATCCCATGGCACTATTTCGAAGAAGACCAGAGGAGTTCTCCCCACTGTCCTGGCCAATATTTATCCCTCAAGCAACATCATTTAAAAAACAGATTACCTGGTCATTATCACATTGGTGTTTGTGGGAGCTTGCTGTGCGTAAATTGGCTGTCGCGTTTCCTACATTACAGCAGTGACTACACTTAAAAAGTACATCATTGGCTGTAAAGCGCTTTGGGACCTCCCGAGGAGGTGAAAGGCGCTATATAAATGCAAGTTCTTTCTTTAATTCCCCCAACTAACCCAATTACCCCTCCTCTCACCTGATGCACTGAATCTGGGAACTGCATCGACATATAAAAAAACAGGCAGCAATGCATTGTGGGGGGAATTCTATGAGGTAAACGGAAGGGAGATTTTGGGCCAGCGGATTTCTGTGAAGTAAAAGAAGTGAGTGAAATGATTGTACAAAGTACATCTTGCTTACAGCAGCAGGGTCTGATCTGAGCATTATGTGAATACATCAGGCCGTCTCTCACCAAAGAAGCAAATTATCAGAGCTCGTTTGAAGGTGAATGAAGGCTGACTCCTTTCCCCTTCCTACTTTGACATCTCAGTTTTTTTAGCAAGCGTTTCTGGGCTGGGTGATAACTCCTTGTAATAGGATTAGCATTGATTTCTTCTGGTGAGAACAGAGATGTGGCAGTTCCAGTCATTTATTGAGCTGGCAGCTTTGAAATATCAAAACTAACTGCTGTAAAGACTAATGCAGCATCTTAAATAAAGAAAGCCCCCATGAATTCCTTTTATATTTTGACTATTGCACGATGAAACACTAAAAATAGATGCCCTGAGTTTTCAGCTTCCATAATAGGCTTTATTCTTTTTGACGTGCAAAAAATCTTACTTTTTCTTGTTAATTTAATATTTAATCCATCAGTGGGTTTTTTTTTACAATTCATACACATATTTAGAAAATGAAAAAAGGTTAAATTTTAGCTTTGTAATACCCAAGGGGAAAGATTTGGCAAAATGGGTTCCTATGAGCATTACATTTCCTCACTACATTGCATGACACAAAACCAATTATTCTCCAATAATAAGTGATACAAATATGCAGAATAAATAAATCCAAATACTCCCACCCCACTTCTCTCTCTATTCTCACTATACTGAAATCAAGACTCATTGCACCATCTCCGACTCTAACTCATTCAATAGCAGGACCTAAAAGCTGCAGAGGCCGTTAACCTCCGTCACTCTCCTCTTCCTTCAACAATCCTCAGCTTACCTCCTTCACTCTCCCCTTCTAAAATCAACATCTTACCTCCTTCATTCTCCCCTTCCTTCTCCAATCTGAAAACTCAACCATGTGAGTGTTTGAGGGGGTGGGGGGTGGGGTGCTCCAACCTCCAACCTCCAACCACTGATTGAGTTTGTCAAGATCCTTTTGAATTTGTGTGCCTTGATATTCATCATTTGTCACTGCTCCCAGTTTGGTATTGTACAATTTGGACACAATTCCTTCCTCCAAATCATTTATAAAGGTTATAACATTGAACCGGCGTCCGGCTGGGTAACTGGGATGCTGCAGAGAGGTCATCAGCCAAGGCCTGAGCAGGTGTTCTTGGTCCCCCAGGAGCCAGCTCTTCACTATGCGCAGATTGCAAAGACTGGTGGTATAGTTGACTGTCTTGAAATGAAGACATTTTGAGTGGAGCCTGAGAATTTGGCAGCCACTTGCATGATGCAGTGCAGGTGGTCTTAGACAAGCTAAAAAGAAAGAAAGACTTGCATTTATATAGCACCTTTCATGACCTCTGGACGTCTCAAAGTGCTTTACAGCCAAGGAAGCACTTTTGGAGTGTAGTCACTGCTGTAATGTGGGAAATGTGGCAGCCAATCTGCAGACAGCAAGATCCCACAAACAGCAATGTGATAATGACCAGATAATCTGTTTTAGTGATGTTGATTGAGGGATAAATATTGGCCAGGGCACCGGGGATAACTCCCCTGTTCTTCTTCAAAATAGTGCCATGGGATCTTTAATATCCACCTGAGAGAGCAGACGGCACCTCGGTTTAACGTCTCATTTGAAAGACGGCACCTCCGACAGTGCAGTGCTCCCTCAGTACTGCACTGGAGTGTCAGCCTAGATTTATGTGCTCAAGTCGGAGTGGGAATTGAACCCACAACCTTCTGACTCAGAGGTGAGGGTGCTACCCACTTTTTATTTATTTTTAAATTTTTTATTGAACATTGAAAACATTTACAACATCGTAATCATTCCATTGTATCATACAAATCCATTCCGCTGCTCTGCACAGCCATTCCTCCACCACATATTAACATCAAAACCTGAAGTTTAATTTGTCTCCCATAACATATATTAATCGATTGTACTTTAAAAATTGGCCAGTAATCATGGCTCCGAATAAGGGAAGTGTGCCTGATAATCCCCCCATCATTTAATCTCTGGCCTTTCCCTCCTCTCATGCTCCTTCCCAACTTTTCGGGCAGCTGTTGCTTTCTCCTGCAGCCTCCGGCTCTTTTTCACCTCCTGTTTGAACCTTCCCTGCAGTTTCAGTCTCTTCCTTACATTAGGTTTGGGCAAGGAGCTGCCCCTTCTCCCTCCTTCCACCACTCACTAACCTTTCCCTTTCCACACGATGCCACCCCACCCCCCACTTCCATGTCTCTGTCCCCCTCTGACTCCTCACTCTCGAGCTCTTCTGTAACCTCCCGTCCCTGCTCCCTGTCAGATACATAATCTTCCTTAGAGAGTCTTCCTGCTACCACAGTTTCTCCAACAGTGCCACTCCCTTCGGCCTCATCTCCACCGCTGACCCTTGCTCCCCGTTTCTTCTCTCTCTGGGACAATGGTGCATCTGCACCTATCTTGCTCCCTTCTAGTGTCTTTGTCTCCCCACTCCCATCCTGCTGCCCCTTTAAGGCTTCTACCTCTTGCACCCTCTCCTTGTCTTGCCCCTCCTGCTCCTGAGATGTCCGACTCCCCGTCTTTCTTTGGAGTACTTACACTTGGCCCGCACTCCACTCCCGCCTCCTCTCCCCCCGCTGACACCAGATTCTTTAGGGAGAGCCGAGCCATATTATGGCTCGAATCTGCCCTCGACCCGTGCTGCCCGCTGCTGTCTTTGTCCTTTTCCACCGTACTTGGTGTGTTTTTCACCATCTCCATCCTATTCTCTGCTCCGCAATTTTCTGCCTCTTCCTGTGCTCTTTTCTCCTTCCATTCACCAGCTGTGTCCTCCGCCTGCTCCGCTCCTCCAGCCGCTCCACTCACACCTCCTTCTTCTTCTCCTCCCTTCTCCTCATCACTCAAGGGGCTTCCTTCTGCCTCACAATCACAGCGGGTGGGGCCTTTGCGACACACCCCACAGCTCTCTGCCTGGCAGCTCTGAGCGATGTGTCCAGACTCGAAGCAGTTATAACAGTACAAGTCTGGACAGCTTCTTACAAAATGGTCGTGTCTAAGACAATAATAACAAACCTTCACCTGGTTATCATGCAGTACCCGGAAGGACTGCACTCCTTCCATTGTCTCGATTTTCATGCTATACGGCAATGAGTTCACCCCCTCTGGGAACCGCACCTTTACATAACAGGTTCCATCTGCTACCCGTGTTCTTGGATAGTATCTCCTCTTTATTGCCGAGCAAATTTTAATGTCCCACGACTCCAACTTTTTTATTAGTACATCGATCTCAATAAAAACAGGCAGGTTTAAGAATGAGACCACCACCTCTTTTGAATATAGCAGAGATACCTCCAAGAACTTATCTCCAAACTTCAAACTCAGTAAAAGTTTTTCCACCACCTCTCGGCCACTGACCGTCACCTCGAAACCAACATTCGGCTTTGGTTGGCAGGCAAGGCAGCTTCCCTCACCGCAGTCCTCATGTATCGCCTGGATAATATCCCAAGCTCGTATCTCCTTATCCTCGCACTGAACCAGCACCGTGTTTCTTTTCCAAACCTCCTGGGGTCCCGGTCCAAATCATTGGGCCTTTTTCTCTCCCTTCCCGCAACATTTTCTCCCCTGATTAAATTCATCCTGGGAACATTGTCCTCTGAGGGACCCAGCACTCCAGGCTCCTCAGCAGCCATTTGGCTGCTATTTAAGGACAAAAAAAGGCCTTAAAACCTGAAAAAAAAACCACCACCAACTTTTTACAAACTCACTCCGACTCCCTGCAGTGATCAAGCACCCAGCAGCACCTGCTCACTCCTAGCCCCTCCCACCTAGACAGTGCTACCCACTGACCCACGGCTCACACTCTGATAGAATAGAAGCCCAGGTGGTTCAATTAGGGACATTCCTCAAAGGTGCATATGGGTGCCAATGATTACCCCCTGGAGTTTAGGGGAATCCTGCCAGTAAAGACATCCAGGTCTTGAGCCTGTTACCCCTGGAGTACAGGGGAAACCAGATGTGTTGGTCAACAAATCTCAGTCACTTCGGGAAAGTGGCGATGCATTGATGACTGGCTGATATGGTGTTAATATTCCCAGTGGCCTCCCTGGAAAGATTCTGTGGCAAAGAACTTAAGGCAGTTGTTACCTTGAAAGAAAGAACTTGCATTTATATCACGCCTTTTGTCCCAAAGTGCTTGACAGCCAATGAAGTACTTATTGAAGTGTAGTCGCCTGTTGCAATGTAGAGACACACGGCCGCCAAATTGCACACAGCAAGATTCCGTAAACAACAATGTGATAATGACCAGATGTTTTAGTCATGTTGATTGAGGGTTGAATATTGGCCAGGACCCCGGGGATAACTCCCCGCTCTTCTTTGAAATACTACCGTGGGATTTTTTTAATCCACCTGAGAGGGCAGACAGGGCCTTGGTTTAACCGTCTCATCCAAAAAGACTACAATTCCGACAGTGCAGCACTCCCTCAGTAATGCACTGGAGTGTCAGTCAGGATTATGTGCTCAAGTCTTTGGAGTAGGCGTTTGAACCCATGACATTCTGACTCAGAGGCAAGTGTGCTATGCACTGAGCCACAGCTGACACCTGCTACGAGAACTGGCAGGGGGCACACTTCCAGCACCTAACGAGCTTGTGTGCCCCGTCTGCCACATTGGATGCTCAGTCACCCGTTTTGCATCTGACTCCAGTGGTGGAGAGCTTTGGGCACCATAGGTCCAAAGTTACCTGTTCTTCCCAAGCCCGCTACACTTACCACATGTCATGTCCAAAATGACTCATATACTGTATCCTAACACTATAACATGGGTTAGTGTAAATAGAGTCCAGCTCATTTTGTGACCACCCCTGACAACAGACTAGTGCCAGCAGCAAGGTGGGTCTTTGTACAGCTGGTGAAAGGGAAGGATGTACACTGAGACACTGCTCCAATGTTCAGTGCATTGCTCTGTGGGCACAAGCACTGACTCACGATGGGTCTGATTGTACAGGCATCAGTGACTCACCAATGCTTCCCCCAAGTAGTCGTGGTGTGATGAGACTGGAAATATCACAGGCTATTTAACGGTAGGGCGCAGTCCGACCCTGTCTTCACCTGAAGTCCACACCCAGTCCAGCAGGAGGCACTAGGGAACCCTGGCTGCTACCTTTTCCACACTCATTAGCCCATGAATTTTAAGCTGGCTGCAGAGGCCCAACCACTGCAAGTGATTGCGATCAGCTAACTCAGGACAGACCAGGGCTTGAAATCGGGGCGTTCAAGTCTTAGAATCATTGGCAAAGCAGTGATGAAAGCTTTACTTCTTGTGAACTGGTCATCTAAGGGGGGGGAAGGGGGTAGTTTGCTCTCCGATGGTTTAGAAGGTAGTGTCTATTCCACCCTGCAGTAATATAAAGGTACGCTTTCTGTTTTGTGCTCCCTGGCAGCTCTTATGAAGAAATTGGGAAAGAACCCATTCTGTTCACTCATTTTAATGGATAGAAAATCAAGAGCGCCAGGCAGGATTGCCTGAAATGAGCTTCCAGCAGGCGAGGCTTCGGCCTAGGAATGCAAAAGCTGGGAAACCACGCCCCATAGCGACAGAGAACGGGGATGCATCCACATCCCCTCCTGGTGCTGGGAGGCACCTGGAACGGCTGCTGGATACATGCCCCCCACCCTCATGGAAACCAACATTTCGCAAGGTGCAGAGCTGGGTGCCTAGTTGCGCTTCGCTGTTGGGCTATCCAACATGGCCTGATCACCGTTGATGATCAGACAAGCGTTGACAGGATCCACTTCCCCACCCCCCCCCCCTGCACCCCCCACCACCACCTCTCTTATGCCTCTCTCAGGGCTGCTCTGACAAATCATCGAAGATGCCGTCCTTTTCCTCTAACATCTCGCTCCCGTCACCGTGCTAATATCCCTTGATGAAACAAGCAGCGAATCTGAATAGCTGGCAAATAAAATAATAAAAACTAATTCATCTGTGGCGGCCCACCCCCTACCCTACCCCCAGGGCTATAATGAAACGGAGAGTCGTTTGCAACCGGTGGCGGCAGTACGCAAATCAGTGCTAAGGCTAAGATTTATATCAGGGTCTCGCTCATCATGATTTATTTATTTGAACAGCTTGTGATATCATTAACCTCCCCAAACTCTCCAGAGAATGGCATCTGTGGCTTTCTAGGATTCAGACAATGGGGCTGTGTTTGCATGGCAGGACCCTCTGAGGTCATTACATCCACCGGCAAATGAAATCTCTAATGGAGCTTTTCTAATTGAGGGTTAAGTAGTGTCAAGGTAAACAAACAATAAACTGAGGTGTTGGGGCCTCTGTTGTTGGCTGTTGCCGCAATTAAACCATCAGTTGTGATGTTTACACTGGAGACACAAACCCTCTCAGTTGGATGTAAAAGATCCCATTGCACAAGCTGATCTGATTTTAACCCCGCGTTACTACATTCCCCAAACTATCCACTCACCACAAATATGTTGTATTTCTAATAGAATGAACTTGCATTTATATAGCGCCTTTCACGACCTCAGGACATCCCCAAGCGCCTCACAGCCAATGAAATACTTTTGAAGTGTTGAAACGCAGCAGCCAATTTGCGCACAGCAAGCTCCCACAAACCGATGAGATAAATGGCCAGGTAATTTGTTTTAGGTGTTGGTTGACGGATAAAAATTGGTCAGGACACCGGGTATAACTCCCGTGCTATTCTTTAGAATAGTGCAATGGGATCTTTTACATCTAACTGAGAGGGCAGAAAGTCTCACCAGAAAGGTGGTGCCTCTGACAGTGCAGCACTCTCTCAGCACTGCACTGGAGTGTCAGCCTAGATTTTGTGCTCAAGTCTCTGGAGTGGGACCTGAACCCACAACCTTCTGACCCAGAGCAAGCCACGGTTGAACCTAAACAACTAAAGGATTGATGGGCTGTCCAACCGCTCATGTCAGGAGATGAGCAGCCCGCCCACTTTCAGCGCACAATCTCCGCCGGGCCTCCTGTGGCCTACTTAAAGCGGAATAGCCCTCTGAAAGCAAGGTGGCGTTCCAACAAAGAAGTCTTCTCAGAAGTCAAAATTAAGTTTTCGCAGCCAGATAACAGGCAAAAAAAACAACCAGAAGTTGACCAGCAACCTCAAATGACAAACCAGCAACTAAGCTGTAAGTACTGCATGATCCCTTTAAATAGCGCGGGTGAAGGGTCCTTCCTGCCTATTGGTGCCATGAGTTGCTGGGCAGGTTTATCACATGGCGAGTCAGACGCTGGGGCAGCCCAATATCAGAAAGGGGTCCTCAACAAGCGTAGGACCCTTATTTAAATATTTTATTCATTGCTTTACATAGTCCTGGCATGCACCCTGGACACATGCCAGAGGCCTATTTAAAGTGGGAATGGTCCTCTGTAAGCGAGGTTCCGTTCCCTGAAGCGAGATTGTCTTTCCAGACTGTCTGCACAATTCTGCTGGAGCAATGAGTCGGTGGGGGGCGGGGGGGTGGCGGGCAGCCTCCAGGATTTCTGACACCTGTCTGGAGAGGTTCTTGTGAAGGAGGTCAAGATGAGGAGGAAGGTACTGATCCCAGCACCCTCAGGACTCAGAGTATCCCAGGGCTAGAATTCAACAGGTTTGGACAGAGGTAGCTGACAGGGTCAGTGCCAGCAGCATCACCCCTTGGACCTGGCTTCAGTGTAGGAAGAGGTTTAATGACCTCATAAGAGCAGCAAGGGTGAGTACAGCTCTTTATCTCTTCAGCTCTTCGTCAAGGGTGAAACTATGGAGAAAGATATAAAACAAATGTCATGTGGTTATTTGGATGCCCTTAGGCTTCTTGACAACATTCGGACAATAGTCGGAAGAGTAGAATGGACAGTGGGAAGAGTAGAATGAGGCTCACCCGTATTTAATACATTGCTGTGTAAAACCTAATGGCTCAGTGGGGTAGTGTTGTTTCCTGACAGATCAGTAGGTTCCCAGTTTCAATTCCCAGTCTGTGATGAGGTACCCAATCACAAACTAGGCTAGCAGTTGGGGCCACTAGAATTGGCCTCCTCTCTCCTGGGCTCTCGCGGGAGAAAACCCAGTCAGGGGCCCGGCTGGCAAATGTACGGGAGCGATTTTCACCTTCGCCACTCGAGTGGTCAACTAGCGGAGCAACTGCCTGCTTGTTATGGAGCCTGTTCGAAAATCTGGTGGAGCGATCTGCTCCGTCAGTTTACCGCCCAAGAACTGAAGGTGAAAATTACGCCCCGTGTGTGTGTGTGTGTGTGTGTGAACATCAGATAATGCCCCCAGTGGTCAAATATCCTGCCAACATTTATTGTCAAGGCTTGCCAATGAGGAAGGGACACTTGGCAGCGGAGGGAGCCAATTTCCCCCCTAAGGTACGCGGCCGTGGACCAATCGGGGTGTCCCGCGCAGGCCGCTCACCAGCGCTGCCATTGGAAGAGATACCACGCAGCAAATTTAAAGGGGCCTGTGCAGGGAAAAAAAAATAGGGGGAACATTGGAGGGGGCCCAGTTGTAGTGGGACTGTATACCAGGGAACATGGGGCCGGGGTGAGTGTTAACAGTATGACATGCCGTGACTCAGTGGGCAGCACTCTCACCTACTGGGTCAGAAGGTTGTAGGTTGAAATCCCACTCCAGAGACTTGAACACAAAAATCTAGGCTGACACTCCAGTGCAGTACTGAGGGAATGCTGCACTGTCACAGGTGCCATCTTTCAAATGAGATGTTAAACCGAGGCCCCGTCTGCTCTCTCAGATGGGTGTAAAAGATCCCATCGCACTATCTCGAAGAAGAGCAGGGGAGTTCTCGCCGGTGTCACTAAAACAGACTAGCTGGCCATTATCACATTGCTGATTGTGGGAGCTTGCTGTGTGCAAATTGGCTGCTGCGTTTCCTACATTACAACAGTGACTACACTTCAAAAAAATCCTTCATTAACTGTGAAGCGCTTTGAGATGCCCTGAGGTCATGAAGGGCGCTATACAAATGCAAGTCTTTCTTTCATTTACTTTCTTTCATCGGCACTGTGAGCATTCTGGAAAGCTCCTGGTGTGACGCCCAGCGCTGACTGAGCTGAGTCGACATTTGAAGTCAGGATGGGTTTATTTACCTTTTTTATAATTAATTCCACGACAGACGGCACGGAACTGCACCTGATTTCACACGGTCTCACTCACTTAGATGTAAAGATTGAGCGATTTCACAGAGAGTGGCAACAGCAATCTCAGTGCAGGTTAAACCCGTCCTCCAGGCATTTATTTTCAACCCACTCTCAAAAGGTGCTGCGGTTAAAACATTTGTAGTCAGCTACCGAAGCAGCAAAGAGACTGAAAGAGGATTCTCATTGAGGTTATTGATGGGAATAAGATAACCATGAGTGAACTGAAATCCAAGCAGCTTTCAAATACATTATCTTACTAGTGAAGAACTATTCCCTATCAATGCTGTCTAGTAGTAAGTCTGGTGCCATACTGTATAGACCTGGAGGAAAAAGCTGTTAGGCACAACAAGCCAATCCCTTTTTGCTATATCTCAGCCCTTCCTGCACACCTCCTTACCATATCCCTCAGACACACTCGAGAAACACAACTAGGGGCAAAGGTTATACCTATCAGGAAAGATTGAACAGGCTGAGGGGTGACCTGATAGAGGTCTTCAAGTTAATGAAAGCATTTGATAGGGTAGATGTATTTTTCCACTTGAGGGTGGGACCAGAACTAGGGGCCATCAATATAAGATAGTCACGAATAAATCCAACAGGAAATTCAGGAGAAACTTCTTCACCCAGAGAGTGGTGAGAATGTGGAACTCGCTACCACAGCGAGTGGTTGAGGCGAATAGCAGCGATGAATTTAAGGGGAAGCTGGATAAATACATGAGGGAGAAAGGTATTGAAGGATATGTCGATGGAGTTAGATGAAGAGGGATGTGGAGCATAAACTCCAGCATGGGCCTGTTGGGCTGAATGGCCTGTTCCTGTGCTGTAAGGACTTTGTAATACTTTGTAAACTATATGGGCTCGATTTTGCCAGGCCCGAGGCGGCAGGATTGGAGGCATGTGAGGTGGTAAAATCGCAAAAAATGGCGGGCGGGCCCGATCCCGCCTCCATCCCGCCTCCGAGCAATTTTCCCAAATGCGTGTTTTCTGACCCCGTTTCCATCCCGCCTCCAAGAGGCGGGATAGGCCCTTAAGGCCCTTAAGGCCCTTAACAGCCAGTTAAGTGCCTCTATAATCCCATTTTGAGAGGCCTTTCTGATTTTACCACTTTTCCCACGTCCTGCACGACTCCTCTGGAACACGCCAGTGAATCCTGGCGGCCTCACAAGTGGACTGCTTACTAACAGCTGCAGCTCCACCATTAAAAAGGAGTTTTCAGCAATCATCATTTGCAGGTGGCAGAACTTTGTTGTCTCAGGTCTGGGGGAACTTTTAGCAGGCATACCCATTGTTGTGGAAGTTTGGAGCCTGACACCCATCTCCAGTGTGACCTCCTGGGAAACCCCTCTTGCCACCTTGACTGAGCACTTCCTCAACTGAGGCATATACCAGAAGCATGGGAACCATTTATTTCCTTTCCTCCTGGACATCAGATTCAGACGAAGACCAGCTGTGGCAACAGCAGAACCATGAACAACAGCACCACCAACAGCAGCAGCAACAACAGGAGCGCCAAGCTGCTGCTCACCCACCTGAAGCTGCACAGGCCAGAAGGCGCCAGCGCGCGACCACATTGCTGCCCGGGATGCAAGGGACGCACTCATCTTGGCCAGATTTGCTTAGCCTGCACAATCAAACAATTTTGCCTCGCACCTTCTTATCAGACCATCGACAATGGCCAAGAATCTGCAGATTCCTATCACTCTGACCACCATACTGACAATTGCAAGTCGCCCTAAGCCCTCAATGTGGAAGTCCCATTAGCGAAATGACACACGCCACAACTGCAACAGTTTGCCATCAGAATTTTTTATGACAATAAGCAACTGATGGCTTTTCAAAATTAAACACAACATTACACCCAAATGACTACGGTAGCCAGCCTTACCATGGAGGTAGCCAGTCTTACCATGGAGGTAGCCAGCCTTTCCAAGGAGGTTGCCATCCTTTCCGTGATGATGTGTTCATGCGCCAACGCCTCCACAAAGGCTCTGCTCATGTTAGCGATGGACTCCTCCATTCGCTCCACACTCGCAGCGATCCTGGAGACAAAACCTGCCAGAGACTCTTGCACCTGTTCCTGGAGTTGCAGCACCGCTCTCCTTCTGGATGGACCTGGAGGCACAGGGTCGACATGCAGCGGAACTGATCTGGGAGCGTCCTCTCCACTGCGAAGAGGACTCTCCACTGCTGTCCCTGTCTCCACCATCTGCTGATGCTCACTTGTGAGCTGTGATACACCAGGTGACAACTCTATGCTATGTCCCGAAGGTCCCACCGAGGTGTGAGTGCCTGCACTGGTGCAGGGTGCGCTTAATTCTGCTGACGGAGCGCCCTCAGAGGTTGCAGCTTCCTCTGAGGAGTCTGGAAGCTCAGGCTCTTCCTCCTGGACAGTGGGGATGGGGGCTCTCGATGGTCCTGTGGGGGAGTAAAGGAAAGAGTTAGAGATGTGAGGTAAAGGTTGCATGCACATTGAATTGTGCAGATGATCATAAGTCAATCTGTTAGAGCATCAGAATCATTATCAGTCACTCATGCAATGTCAATGAGAGAGATGCCAAACTATTCTGTCACCAGCTTGCTGTGATGCGTCCGCGTGTCCGTCCCCCACTTGGGAATCCTCCTCGATCCCGGCAATTTCCAGGGCCGCCTCCTCCGAGGTGGTGAGCTGGGCTACTGAGGGTGGCCCTCCTCCTGTCCTCCCTCTTTCCCTCTTATTGTGGGCTCTCTTTTCCTGCAATGAGGGACACAAGTGGAGTTTGAGTGAGAATGAAGGAGTGAGTGTCGAGAATCCATCGCATAGATGCTTTGAAGGAGACAAAGGGCCCTCCCTGTGTGTTGTAAGTTGTTGTCATTGCGTCACAGTGATAGGGAGTGTGAGGGCTGCATGGTAGAATAGTTAAGTGAATGTGACCATAGAGAGAGAGAGGGAATGGGTAACATAGAAACATAGAAACATAGAAACTAGGAGCAGGAGTAGGGCATTCAGCCCGTCGAGCCTGCTCCACCATTCAATACGATCATGGCTGATCATCCAAATCCAGTACCCTGTCCCTGCTTTCTCACACAGAATCCCCATCGAGCCTGCACCGACACATATCCCACCCTATCCCCGTAACCCCACGTATTTAATTCCCCCTAACATATCCCATCCTATCCCCGTAACCCCACATATTTAATCCCCCCCCTAACACTAAGGGTCAATTTATCATAGCCAAATCAACCTAACCCGCACATTAAGGGTGCAGGGATGTCAGTGTCAAGTGGGATGTGGAGGAAGAGGTTGGCAAAGCGGAGTGCTGTTGAGGAGAGGCGATAGGGATGAGATTGAGGGTGATGAGAAAGTCATACTCACTTTTCCTGTGTGGAGAAGGTCATGAAACCTCTTCCTGCACTGCAGCCAGGTTCTGCAGCACATAGAGATGGCATTGACCTCCTGGGCCACTTGCAGCCACACAGCTTTAGTCTGTTGTGGTGGCTTTTTTCTCCCTGAGGAAGGGAAGAGCACCTCCTTATTAGATCTTGCTCCCTGCACCAGAGCTTGGAGGGAGGGCTCATCAAAGCGAGGTGCACACTGTTGCTTGCTGGTGGACATGGTCGGTAAATGAAGTCCTTCATACAATGTCCAAAGCGTTTCCAGTCTCCAGAAGAGCAAGGCTGCTTGCAGGCCTTAAATCCAGCAGCACTGATGATGTCATCGGAGGTGACTTTCAGGATGGAAAGACTAATTGAGCCAGGGGTTCCCACACGCTGGAAATCAAGTCCCCAATTAGGGGAAAATCGCACTTTTTTCCTACTTCACATCGGAGTCGGGGTCCTGACACGAAAACCACCTGACACGCCCCAGCCCGACCCCAATGGCAAAATCGAGTCCTATGAGTCAGAACTCCCTGTGTAAGGCCTTGCTTAACAGGAACACATGTTGGATAATTGAGAGTGGAGATCAACCCGCCACCACCCGCCGCCTATTCGCAGCCCTCCTGATTTTAAACTAACATATCACAGTTACGGGCCGAGCAAGGGGGCTCAATCAGCAGTTCAGCACCATTACTGCAGGTGTTTCTGACTGGTTACAGTGTGTCTGAGCTCTGAGAGTGGGCAATGCATAAATGTTGTAGCTCTGAGAATGGGCAATGCGTACATATCGGAGCTCTGAGAATGGGCAATGAGTACATGTCGGAGCTCTGAGAATGGGCAATGAGTACATGTCGGAGCTCTGAGAATGGGCAATGCGTACATGTCGGAGTTCTGAGAATGGGCAATGCGTACATGTCAGAGTTCTGAGAATGAGCAATGCGTACATGTCAGAGCTCTGAGAATGGGCAAGGCATACATGTCAGAGCTCTGAGAATGAGCAATGCGTACATGTCAGAGCTCTGAGAATGGGCAAGGCATACATGTCAGAGCTCTGAGAATGGGCAAGGCATACATGTCGGAGTTCTGAGAATGGGCAAGGCATACATGTCTGAGCTCTGAGAATGGGCAATGCGTACATGTCTGAGCTCTGAGAATGGGCAATGAGTACATGTCTGAGCACTGAGAATGGGCAAAGTATACATCTGTACATGTGTACATATATATAAAAGAATATATATATATATACATATATATATATGTTTCCACCATCTACAAGGCACAAGTCAGGAGTGTGATGGAATACTCTCCACTTGTCTGGATGAGTGCAGCTCCAACAACACTCAAGAAGCTCGACACCATCCACGACAAAGCAGCCCGGTTGATTGGCACCCCATCCACATCTTAAACATTCACTCCCTCCACCACCAGTGCACCGTGACTGCAGTGTGTACCGTCTACAAGATGCACTGCAGCAACTCGCCAAGGCATCTTCGACAGCACCTCCCAAACCCGCGACCTCTACCAGCTAGAAGGACAAGGGCAGCAGGTGCATGGGAACACCGCCACCTCCAAGTTTCCCTGCAAGTCACGCACCATCCTGACTTGGAAATATATCGCCGTTCCTTCATCGTCGCTGGGTCAAAATCCTGGAACTCCCTCCTTAACAGGACTGTGGGAGTACCTTCACCACACGGACTGCAGCGGTTCAAGGCGGCGGCTCACCACCACCTTCTCAAGGGCAATTAGGGATGGGCAATTAATTCTGGCCTTGCCAGCGACACCCACATCTCATGAATGAATAAAATATATATATGTGTGATATATTATTTCCATATACACGATTCTTCAAATGTAATAATTTGTACATAGACACAATACTTCATACATACATATCCCAACTGACAATAGGGAAACCAATATCCCAAAATACAATGTTACATATCCTGTCAGACATGAGCAATCTGCACGAATCCATCACACACAAACCCTCTACAATACAACAAATTTCTCTTTTACAACAGAACCAAGCTGTTAATTAAATCAAGGAAACAAACCCACTGGACCTTTTGTTCACAGAACAAAAGCAAGTGAAACATGTAATTCAAGCTTCGTTATGCTACACAATGACGCAAAAACATATTTCCATATTTTAGGTTGAATGTTTAGTGCTGGCAAAGGAGAGAGAGAGGTCAATCATGGGGAATGGAATCCGTACCGAGTCCTTCTGATCAGATAGAGTGCAGGTAAGACCCAGATTACAGCTCCCCTACTCTGCCCCAATTATGTGCAAATACCTCAACTTCAGAAGAGCATCTTTCACTGGATCAATGTGACGTTTCCATCTCTAACACCAGTCATGTTGGGCCGGATATTCCGATCCCTACGGGTGAGTACGCGCTGTGTACACACCCGTAGGGACATCGGAAATGCCGGTTTCAGGCATGCACAGCGCCTGTGCTGAAAACCGGCATTTCCGATCTGTCAAGAATCCTCTTGACAGATCAGACTCCTGCCCTGGAGAAGGGCCCCTGCGGGCGGATAGTTCCGCTTTCTGGAGAACCTCCATCCGCAGAAAACCCTTAAAAATCTTACTCATTTATCATTTAAAAATACTTTTAAAAAAGGTAAGTTTATTTTTAGCCCTGTAAAAAACGTCAATAATTTTTTTCAAAAAATTAAAATTTTGTTTAAAATATTTAATTTATTGTAATTTCAACTAATTTTAAAAATGTAATATAAAAAAAATATTTAATGTTTTAAAGTGTTTTTGGGGTGATCTCCATTCATATATTTGATAGGTCTATCTGTCAAGTGTATGAAGGGAGATTCCCTTCTTTGATTGGCTCCCCATGGCCCACGTGATCCCAGGGACGCTTGCGAACTGCATGCGCCTCTGGGATACGTGGGCCCTGCGCATTTCGAGTTGGAGAGGCCCAGGAGTGGAAGTGTTCGGACCTCGGGATCCCTCAGGTAAGTCCGTAGATTTTTTCCAGATCGGAGGCCTCCGCCCGCAGGACGCCTCTGATCTGATCTGAGATTGCAGATGTTGTGTCCGTTGGCACTAAATTGTGGGAAGTTTTGTGCTACGCGATCTTACCCACTAAGAACATCTTTGACACTGCCCATACTCATTTAAAGTGACCCATTAAGACTGCCAGAGAGAGAGAGAGAGAGAGGAGACCTTCAGCCAATCAATCTGGGCTGGATTGGTACGCATGCCTCAATGTTCTGATTCCCTTAACTCAAGAACATCTGTTCAGAAGAAGCAGTGAACACATGCAACTAGTAAGTGGATACAAACAAATTTAACACAGTAATGACTGAAAGTGTATCCCATCCCAATCAACAGGGAAGATCCCAGTATTGTGGGGAAGCCAACTGGCTGTACTGCAATGGGCAGGGTTTAAAAAAAAATAACTTGCAGGATATGAGCATTGCCGGCAACACCGACATTTAATGCCCATCCCTAGTTGCCCTTGAGAAGGTGGTGGTGGGACTTCTCCTTGAACCTCTGCAGTCCGTGTGGTGAAGGTACTCCCACAATGCTTTTAGGTAGGGAGTTCAAGGATTTTGACCCAGTGATGATGAAGGAACGGCGATATATGTTGGGATAGCGTGTGACTTGGAGGGGAACTTGGAGGTGATGGCATTCCCATGCACCTGCTAACCTTATCCTTCTAGGTGGTGGAGGTCACGGGTTTGGGAGATGCGCTGTTGAAAAAGCCTTGGCGAGTTGCTGCAGTGCATCTTGTAGATAGTACACACTGCAGTCACGGTGCACCAGTGGTGGAGGGAGTAGATATTTAAGGTGGTGGATGGGCTGCTTTTTCTGGAGTAATGTGGGAAATGCAGCCAGGAGGTTTACCTGTAACATCAGGAGTCAGAAGCCAGAGAAACTGTCCTGGACACTCCTTGGTAGATTGAAAGACTTGTATAGTACACAAGCAGTTAAATCATTTATAAATAAGTCCAAACTACGAGTAAGTCTAATCACAATGGCCTCCTGGATCAAATGCTTCCCCACTGTACTGCCTCAGCTGCTGGAGTGATACTGTCTGTAAAAGACAGGAGCAGATCCAATCTCCATCTCTGGAGAAAATCCCTTTCAGTTTAAACCTGCGATAAATACATCAAGCAGTCCTCTTCTTTGATTAATCCCAAGAAAAATCCCTAAAACTTAAAGCAAAGGATTGGGGAAGATAAATCGCACTACTTCTCCGCACTAACATCTCTGGAACAAACATCCAAACAGTGGTATAATGTGCAACATTCCTGCAGCATGTGATGTTCCAGGAGGAATCTGGACTCTTGGCCACATATTGTCACATTTATTTTTATCTTCACTCAAGAATGTGGTATTTTTTTCCTCTGCCCAACTTTCCCCCTTCTTCTCCGTGCTGATGTATGTCTGGGAGGCCTGCTGGTAATTCATCTAAGTGGCCACTCTTCATGCATGAGCCTAGTATCAGTGGGCTATTCAACTATGCAAGGCATCACACCTGTCCTCACCCAGCATCCACACTTACCAACAGGCGTAACGAGGAGTAGATTTTTTCATCTTCTAGCCCAGGGTACTCTAGACAGTCATTGTAACCTTACCGACACCTTGGCTGACTGTGGCTAGCTCAGAGCTGAATGTATATTTAAGCTCAGTGTCACCCCAAGTGATTTACTTACCCTTCAAAGCGTGTACTTTAGCCAAATGTCTCTATTGAAAACTTCTACAAACTCCAATCCGGTCTGACTTTGAAAGCAACATGAAGGGCAATGATCTTTGAGTCACGCTCTCAGATGGAGTGATGACCCTATAAATTATGGAGGTATTCACTGGATATAACCGTATTAAAGCTGGATACCTACTGCTGATTCATTCCATTTATCTGTTCATCTAAAATACAGTTCAGGGCCAATTTCCATTTGTGCAGATTTTCAATAGAGCAAAGGGTAACATTTCTCAAAAAAAAGTCTGATCATTGGAGTTACAGCAACGTACTGGCATCAAGCGCCCATTGTTTCGGTTTCAAAACGCAAGATAACTGAATGTGTGCACTGAAGTGCAAGTGCTATTTGTATTATGTAACAGTAAGGGCCAGAATTCAAAACTGCTTTCACTAAAAGGAACTTAAATTTACAAAATCAGCTACTTCTTTGTCGACACTTTCTATCGCTGGCACCTACTGACACCTTCAAGAACTCCAAGCCCAGGTGCAGAAAGACTAGAGGTAAAGTTGAGCTTCCTCTAATTGACCTCAGCACTGTGCCTTAACCAGAAGCTCAGAAAGGCACCCCTACTGCACCAATGTTACACTTGCCTATTGCCTATACACCAGCTGTCCTGTGTCTTTCTGAGGAAGACTGTCAATTTAGAGACAATTAGGGACAATTAAATGAGCTGAATCCACTCCCACTCGGAATTGGGCTCAAATTGTCTAGACTCATTTCACATTGGGCTCATACAACCACGAGAGAGAGGAAACTACTAGTCTGGGTTTGGTTGAATCTGGTCCCAGGGTGTGAAAGGACAGTGTCTGACCCACTGTACCACCCAGTCCCAGAGTGTGAAAGGACAGTGACTGACCCACTGTACCACCCAGTCCCAGAGTGTGAAAGGACAGTGTCTGACCCACTGTACCACCCAGTCCCAGAGTGTGAAAGGACAGTGTCTGACCCACTGTACCACCCAGTCCCAGAGTGTGAAAGGACAGTGTCTGACCCACTGAACCACCCAGTCCCAGAGTGTGAAAGGACAGTGTCTGACCCTCTGTACACCCAGTCCCAGAGTGTGAAAGGACAGTGTCTGACCCTCTGTACACCCAGTCCCAGAGTGTGAAAGGACAGTGTCTGACCCACTGTACCATGCAATCTCATAGTGTGAAGGGATGGTCTCTAAACCCCTGTTCTATCCTTAATAGATACCCCCTCAGCCTGTTTAATGGGTAAATGGCTCACTTGAACCAGAAGGTCCATATCTATGACCTGTTCTTAAATGCTGAATTGTTTTTTCTCTCCCATGGTGACAATTGGGGACCAAGATGGGAAAGAGGGGAGTTGGCACCCATGGGCTGTCCCGCACCAAGAATCAACACCTTCAAGAGAGGAAGAGGGAGCAAAGCTAGAATTAAAAAAATCAAACCTCATCACGTGCGAGAGCCAATGTTATCTCCACAAAGGTATTAATCACTCGCTGACTTAAGCCCGGTTTAAGAACATTTTAAATCCAAAATAGGTGCTTTTTAAATAGATCGTTTTAAAAGTTGATGTTTTCCATAAAACTTGAACCAGAGATCTGAAACCGTGCATCCAACGTCTTGTCAATGGGGCGACTGATGCAGCCATTACACCTTTTGATTATCAAATTAATAAAAGTTTCAGGAAAGCTTCCGATCCTATGAGGTGGCCCTGCAGTATTGTAAACCTTGTATTTTATAGGTGAGATAAAGTCCTGTGTGGGATTGGAATGGAAATGTTTCTCTGCCGGCATTAATGGCTCGGTTTGTTGGAGGGGTCTTGACGCAATAACCCTTGCAGGCATGGTGGGCTTTTAATTTATTTCAGCGGTTGTGAAAGTTTTATGAGGAGATACAATCAATTCTGCTGTAGGGAAAAGCCACTGCAATAAGTAAGCACTTCAGCCGCTGTTCTGCTCTTTGTTGGGATTTAAACCACGTGTCTCGTAAGGACAACAATTAAGACAGAAGTGTCTGTGGTTGCCAAATTTATTTGGTTGAATTGGTTTGCTGAAGATTGAGAACAGAGGGTCAGCATCGTGAAGCTCCGCAGCCAGCACAGACCCTCACTAGAGGAAGGACTGGCAATTGAGGCTCACAATTTCTTTATGATCTCAACTTTAAAAGACATACAAGTCCCGTTCACCCATCACCCGTGTGCTCGCTGACCTACATTGGCTCCCAGTCTCCGAACGCCTCGATTTAAAAATTCTCTTCCTCGTGTTCAAATCCCTCCACAGCCTCACCCCTCCCTATCTCGGTAACCTCCTGCAGCTCTCCGATAACTCTGCGTTCCTTCATCTCTGGACTCTGGCCCATCCCTCTCTTCCTTCGCCCCATCATTGGCGGCTGTGCTTTCAGCCATCTGGGCATTAAACTCCAGAATTCCCTCCCTAACCTTCTCCGTCTCTCTAGCCCTTCCTCCTCATTTAAGACCCTCCTTAAAATCTATAGGGGGAAAATTGGCATGCCCCGAAAAAGTTAGTGCCCCCGCGCCCGAAATTTAATGGTAGTGCCCCAAGCAGGAGGCGGGCGCTACTGGAAGCGCTCCCCCTCCCTCTTGGGGTGCTCCCATTGAATATCGCGGCACTATGCGCAGCAGCGCCATGCGCGCTGGCTCGTAGCGGTACTGCAGGCCTCCCTCCACTGATTAAAGGGGAGGGGCCTAGCGCAGCACGCACCAGGGCCCTGCTGGACCATCGGGGAGCGGGGTGCCAGCAAAAGAGCCCGTCACTCAAGAGGAGTGCCGGGCTGACGGATCACGGCCGGCTCCCCGCAGCAGGAGGCGAGAGGGGGCAGGTGCTGGCAGGCAGCCCAAAAAAAATGGCTGCCCGGCACCTGCCCTTTAATTATCGCCATCCCAGCCGCAAAAACGCCCCCCTGACCCTGTCGGACATAGCTTCTGGCGGTAGGTCAGGGGGCGATAGCCAAGTTTGCGGCTGGGGCGCGAGCGGGGCGCTGCGCACGGCGATGACATCATTGCCGGAGGCGCAGCGCCACGGAGCGCTACCAGCTACTGCCACCGCTGACCTCCCGCTGGATTTCACGGGAGGTGCTAGCGGTGCCACGCCCGGGCGCTAGTTGCTTTGCCCCCTTGGGGCGCTAACGGGAGGTGCAAAGCAACCGAAGTTTTCCCCTACATCTTTCACCAAGCTTTTGATCACCTATCCTAATGTCTCCTTCTTGGGCTCAATGTCAATTTTGTTTGATAACGCTCCTATGAAGCTCTTTGGGATGTTTTACTATGTTAAAGCCACTATATAAATGTAAGTTGTTGTTGATGATATTTGATGTTATGACTTTCTCCCAACACTTCTCTCTGTGCTCATAGCAAAAAGGCAGTTTCCATAACTAGTGTGAAGTCTCCTAAGAAGCCCGTAACCTTGCACATTCCATGTGTGGGGTAGTATGCCCAGGATGAACTATTAACCTTTAATATATTGGTATATAGGACACTGGAAGTTGCATGGAATGCCCACCAAAATCTCTAGTTTAGCTTGAAAGATGGAAAATGGCACATTGTCAAACCAATAGAAGGCTATATTGATAGGGTGAGATGCAGTAAGGTAGGAGGAGGCTCGTGTGAAGCTTAAACACTAGCACAGACTTGTTGGGCCGAATGGCCTGTTTTTGTGCTGTAAATTCTATGTACACAGGCTAAAACAAAAAGAATTATTTGCTGACTAAATCACACACAGAATGCCTGAGGCACAGCAAGACACTGAGAGCACAATAATCAAAAACAATAAAGATAGAATCAATGCACCTGGGATTTAAAGTGATCTTCTTAGTTTCTTACACAATTTGATATGCAACAGGACCTTTGGATGAAATAGTTTTTCATAGACCTTGAAGATAAAAAGTTGAACATGGATTACGTGCCTAGAATTCAGAGATCTCCAGTTAGAATTGAAGACCTGAACAACTTAAGCTGTGATTAATGCAATGGCAATTCTCGCATAGTAAAGGCATTTATTTGAAGTCAAGAAGCAAAACTGGAAATGCAACAGCTCTCAAACCTGGTGAGGTGGGTGTTAATGTTTGGGTATATTCCGTTTGATAGTTCAACAATCAGAGAAATTAAATTAATCTGTTCCACGGTCTGTCAAATCTGCATAAGAAACATAAGAACATAAGAAATAGGAGCAGGAGTTGGCCATTTGGCCCTTCGAGCCTGCTCCGCCATTCAATAAGATTATGGTTGATCTTCTACCTCAACTCCACCTTCCTGCCCTATCCCTTAATTCCCTTTGTTCCCAAAAATCTATCGATCTGTGTCTTGAATATACTCAACGACTGAGCATCCACAGCCCTCTGGGGTAGAGAATTCCAAAGATTCACAACCCTCTGAGTGAAGAAATTTCTCCTCATCTCAGTCCTAAATGGCCGACCCCTTATTCTGAGACTGTGACCCCTGGTTCTAGATTCCCCAGCCAGGGGAAACATTTTCCCAGCATTAACCCTGTCAAGCCCCCTAATAATTTTATATGTTTCAGTTAGATCACCTCTCATTCTTCTAAACTCTAGGGAATATAGGTCTAGTCTACTCAACCTCTCCTCATAGGGCAATCCCCTCATCCCAGGAACCTTCGCTGCACTCCCTCTAAGGCAAGTACGTCTTTCCTTAGGTAAGGAGACCAGAACTGTACACAGTACTCCAGGTGTGGTCTCACCAGGGCCCTATATAATTGCAGTAAGACTTCTTGGGGGAGAAATTCGGTATCGCCCCATTTGGGGCGCAATTATTGACCGGGCGCAAAGTTTAGTGCCTGGCCCTAGTTATCGCCTCCGACTGCAAACTTGGCTTCTATCACCCCTGGACGTGATTAGAGCGCTAAATCAGGCGCTACAAACCTCTCTTAAGGTGCTAACGCTGAGGAGTGAGGCGCTACCTCAGAGCGCTGGCGAAGCTCATGTGATGTCAGTCAGCAATGGAACACAGATACACTAGCGCCGGCCTCTTCTTAAAGGGGAGGGTCGATCTTGCTCTCCATCCACACCCTGCTCATTGCAGCCTTGAATCTCGGCCGGAAGAGACCTGTACATCAAATCTGCTGGAAGGAACAATGGAGAGGCCCAGGGAAAGATCTCAGAGTGCAGCCCCACAGTCTCTTCTAAATCGATGCAAGGAAGGTCAAATCAAAATGAACCTGCAAAGTGCTGGTCAGTACCCAAAACTCCTTCACACAGCGTTGAATCTCTCCAGAAGTCTCTCTCTCTCTCTCTCTCAGAATGCGTGGTGCAAAAATGTCACCAACAAAAAAAGGCAGGAAGCGTTCGGCTTTAAATAGCGCTCCCCCAGTCCCTTCCCGACTGCAAAACGCTCCCCTCAACCTGTCGTTGCTAGCAGCAGGCAGTAAGGCAGGGGGCACCACTCAATATCCGGTCCGGGGCACTACCGGGGCGCTGCACGCTCAACTGACGTCACGATCTGCGGACGCAGGAGATCGTGACGGTAGTGTTTAGCGCCGCCACAAAATGTCTGGTCAATTTCGCGAGCGGCGCAAACATCGCCGCGCCCGCGCGCTAGTTGCTTTGCGCCCCATTAGCGCTAACGGGAGGCGCAAAGCAACCAAATTTTTCCCCCTTGTACTCTAATCCCTTTTTAACAAAAGCTAACATACCATACACATGTTACCGCTTCAATTTGTTTCTTTTTGATATTTGGTGATCATTGAAACCACATCTTCACTGGAGTTAAAACATCCATCGTCCGTCAAAGAACCAATAATTTGGTTCATTTGGAATCAAAGGCTTCAATCTATACACCCAGGCTGCGCTTTGTCACTTTTGCAGAATCCTGGCACATCTTTGGCTTCTGACCCCTGGAAGGATGTGCCCTGATCCCAGCTGATGTGCTATGGACAGGGTCATTTGCCTTTTTAAGGCTGGTTCCCCAGTCTCCGTCAAGTCTTCTGCCTGGACGGGTAGAGTCTTAGATTGGTTGTGAGAGTCTTCACACGCCTCCGCAGTGTAGTGTAGCCAGTGATCTCTGGGGCAGCCAAAAAAAGGGGATTAATATTTTTTAAATATTTTCAAATCATGGAACTGTGGAGTTGAATCGATTGCTCTCTGATTGTCAAGGGATCTAAGATTTAAATCCATACCCTCCACCATCCAGTAGCTGTATTGGATGCTGGGGAAGAGCTAGCTCCCCTTGTACCAGCAGTGCTAAGGGTGCAAAGGACAGGAAAAACATCACATGGCACATTCCAGTTATTTGCATATAATTATAATATTTGGGCGGCTTTATTATTTACCCAATGCTGCTTCCAGCAGACAATGCCAGAGGTGATGGGGGAGCCAGCAGAGTGACTCCTGAAGGAGTTTGCACCTCCAGCTGCTCGAATTACAGCAGGGCCCAGTGTAACTCGCGCTGTAAATCCCCCACCTGGTCCTCCGTATTGAATCTTGTTCAGAAAAGACAACTTCCATTTTAACTGAAAACCGTGTGAATTAAAGACACAGGTTTCCCTATTTGACACTGACTGAAGACCCTGCTTTCACCACAGTTATCTTTCACTGAACATTTGCATGTGCAGGGACTTAATTTTTGTTTATCAAAAGAAAGGCTGTCAGAGTTAGGGAATGAAACAGATATTTCAATTTTTGCCCCCAGTGTCAGGGTCAGATATAGGATAAAACTCCAACTACTCTGGTCCAGCGATGTCACTTAAGCCGTAACCTCAGACAAGCACCCCCTCCTACCTCAGTGTAACATTCCATTCTGTCCATCCTTGTAGATTTTACACCATGATTAGTCCTAAACGAAATGAGTTTGGAGGCAGTATCTACCTAGTTCCCAGAGGCCAGTCCCTCCCTATGGGTGCCAGAGTAGGTTGGCCCACTGTTCTTTTAACTACCGGGCACACGTTCAAACCCCGTCAGAGCAGATACCTCCTCCTCTCTCCCTTTATAAACAGTCACAATTCAGATCTTAGGGAGGTCTGCATCCATAACATAAAACAGCACAAAATGGCAATAAGCCCCCAGTCTCACCTAAAGAGGCCACATGAATGAGGAAAATAGTCAATTTCACACAGATGCACAAAATAGGTGACCGCTCACAATTTGCAGAATGGGAAGATTTCTGACAAGGTATAAACCTTTTAGTCACCTCTATCACAATGTGATGGCTGTATCTGTATGAACTTGTTTGTGATGCATATTTTTACTTGTCTATTTGATTGATTAGTTTTGCTTATAAGTAGAGATGGGCACTTCCTGTTGGGATACTATGTTCAATCAGTCCATGTGTGGATCACTCCAAAGTCTTACAGTCTTGATATGTAAGTTGAAGGACCACCTACACAGCAATGGCCAGTGTGTCAGCAAGTGACCATATATCCTTTAGCAGGGGTGTGCTGCTAAGGTTGATGTGTGAAACCTTATGTGTGGCAAAGCTTTAAATTGTAAGTTGCAGCTTGAATTTGTGCCCTACAACAACAACAACAGCTTGTATTTATATAGCGCCTTTAACATAGTAAAACATCCCAAGGCACTTCACAGGAGTATTACAAGACAAAAAATTTGACACCAAGCCACATAAGGAGAAATTAGTGCAGGTGACCAAAAGCTTGGTCAAAGAGGTAGGTTTTAAGGAGCGTCTTAAAGGAAGAAAGAGAGGTAGAGAGGTGGAGCGGTTTAGGCAGGGAATTCCAGAGCTTAGGGCTGAGGCAACAGAAGGCACGGCCACTAATGGTTGAGCGATTATAATCAGGGATGCTCAAGAGGGCAGAATTAGAACAGCGCAGATATCTCGGGGGGTTGTGGGGCTGAAGGAGATTACAGAGATAGGAAGGGGCGAGGCCATGGAGGGATTTGAAAACAAGGATGAGAATTTTGAAATCGAGGCGCTGCTTAACTGGGAGCCAATGTAGGTCAGCAAGCACAGGGGTGATGGGTGAACGGGACTTGGTGCGAGTTAGGGCATGGGCAGTCGAGTTTTGGATGACCTCAAGTTTACATAGGGTAGAATGTGGGAAGCCAGCCAGGAGTGCATTGGAATAGTCAAGTCTAGAGGTAACAAAGGCACGGATGAGCTGAGGCAAGGGCGGAGACGGGCGATGTTACTGAGCTGGAAATAGGCGGCCTTAGTTATGCTGCGGATATGTGGTCGGAAGCTCAAAATATCAAAGTATGAGTCTGCATTAGATGCAATGAAAGAGCTGTAAAGTTGTATGAGGGCTTGGCATGGGAAAGGAATAAATATGGAAGAGGTTCACAGGCAATATTTTGTGGCCCTCCAAATCTTTTGTCACCTACCTTAGATAGTCTCACCTTGCCAGATTCCTTAAAAATGTCCCATCCTTCTTCCACATCTGTGCCCAAATCCTGTGGGTGGTGTTTCAGTGCACGCAGTGTTTTAGGACATCTGATATTTGAGTGTTTCCAGTGTTTCAGTACAGAATACATTGTACCTCATTACTACGACACTGCCTCTCAACATGAGGCCCAATAACTGTGATGGTTAGTAGTCCACCTCAACACTTCCTCCATTGCACTGTCAGTCCTTTTCATCACACTCTTTTCTTTTATTGACAGACTTCCTGACTCTTCCCACCTGACATGAATCTTGTCATTCATGTATGAAGTAATACTGGGCGGCCTGCTGGTGGTGCTGTCCAGGGAGAGTATAAATACTCGGGCATGGGCCCAGCTTGCTTAGGACATTCCTCAACAGGAACTAGGGAAGGACACATCTAGATCTCCATGTTGAAAAACAGTTGATTAAAGCTTTGTTTAACGCTTAGACCAAGTGCCTAGTAGTTTTCTTACGTCACCACCCATTCTCCCAAAACTCCTTAGCATCCCCCCCACCTGATGCCCTGTGCCTGTGCACTCACCCACCAACCCTGCAGACTTCAATTTAATCATACTGCAGTCACAAGTCTCCAAAGCCTCCTTTATTTCCATTTTTCTGATGTTATTCTAATCACTTGTCATTAGGTCTAGATGTGAATTGTCCCTAGTGGGCACCAGAACACACTGGGTCAGGAAGCAATCATGTAGCAGTAACATGTGACTGGCAACCTGCCTTGTGATTCAGATGGCCCACCACCTCCAACTGCAGCTAACCCTGAAGTATCTGCATGAATGCTCTCTGCTGCATCATTGTGGCTCATTGCTTTTGGATGTGAGCCCTACAGCCACTTGTGCAGTGCAACGTGATGTCCCAGAACTGTTACGGACATGCTTAGCTGTTCCTGTGCTTCACCACAGAGGTTACAGTTAGAGGCTGTCTACACACAATGCCCACTGGCCTGAGTGAATGTAGAAAAGTGGGCTGCTCTGAGGTCGTTGGTCATCTGTAAGTAAGTTGGCCAGGAATATTCCTTCAAAGGAAGTATTGTGGCAATACTTGCGAGTACACGTGACACAGGGTCTTCCTGCTGTTAAAAGTGGTCACCCCTGGAACTGTACTGATCTTATTCCCTGCTCAATATCAGTTTGCGGTGCCGACAATTATTTGCCCATTCCTTGTACTGCCCTGAATGACTGTGGAGTCTGGTCCTCTTTTAGAAAGCTGGCCAATTAAAATTGTACTTCAGACAACTTACGGATAGCCTTCAGAATGACAGGCCGCACCCTGTAGTTTAGTTTCTCAGCAGTTATTCGCAGTTAAGCCTTCAGCACCAGTAATTTGTGCTGCAACCTGTGCTGTCGGACCCTCTTCAATAAACAGTAGAGAGAAGGGGGTAGATTTTCAACTTGCCCTCTGGGTGTAAAACTGGTCTTGTGGATCGACCGCCTGTTATAAAAACCATATGATTTTCATTCCCATTTCCACCTGGATAGCAACTTGGAAATTTATCCCAAGGTGCCTGTATCTGGGTTGTTCATTAATGTAAGTTGGGTGATGATCCTCTTTGGCTGCACGGTGTCAATCTCTGGATTCTCCTTACCAAGTGTAGGGAGTAGATGGCACATTATTAAGCACAATTATCCATTCGGGCGATGCAATTTCATTGTGCACAAGTGCTTCATAATTTATGCAGAGTGTCTACAAGCATGTTGATATAAACTATGGAGCAAATCATAACATATATGATTGACGTGGTTCATACCAAGTATTTTGTGCACTGTTCCCACGGACCATTGCCTTCCACAGCCTCCCTTCCTGTTAATTGCACAATTTGCTCTTTGTAGGCTGTTGAAGGCGTCTCTTCTGCTTTTTGTTCTTCACAAGTTTTGCCTTTATATAGAAATTTAGACAAGGTGAAATGAGCCATGTATAGCTCTCCAAGCTGTACATTCTCCTTGTTCAATGAGTCTGCTATTTTGATATGTGTTATATTCCTTGCTATATTGTTCGTAACATTTCTCAGTGTGAGCGTTATTCGAGTGCATGTATAAAAACACCCACTTTTTACTTTCACCCATATATAAGAAACAGAGACTTGCATTTATACAGCCCCTTTCACCACCTCAGGACGCCCCAAAGCACTTTACAACCAATGAAGTGCTTTTGAAGTGTAGTCACTGTTGTAAATGTAGGAAATGCGGCAGCCAATTTACGCACAGCAAGGTCCCACAAGATGCAATGTGATAATGACCAGATCATCTGTTTTAGTGATGTTGGTTGAAGGATAAATATTGGCCAGGACACCTGGAGAACTCCCCTGTTCTTCCTTGAATAGTGCCATGGGATCTTTTATTTCCATCTGAGAGGGAAGACTGGGGCCTCGGTTTAACATCTCATCTGAAAGACAACAGCCCGTATTTTCCGATCCCGATGGGTGGGTATGCGCTGTGTACATACCCGTAGGGACCTCGTAAGTACCGGTTTCAGGCATGCGAAGTGCATGCGCTGAAAACCAGCATTTCCGATCTGTCAAGAATTCTTTTGACAGATCCTCCATCTGCACAAGAAAAGGGCCTCTGCGGGTGGAGAGTTCCGCTTTCTGCAGAACCTCTGCCCACTGAAACCCCTTAAAAATCTTACGCCTGGTAAAAGCATAAGGGGTAAAAATTCACTTGGTTGCGCCTCCCGTTAGCGCCTTAAGAGGGCGCTAATGGGGCGCAAAGCCGCTAACGCCCGGGCGCAGCGATGTTTGCGCCGCTCGAGAACTTAACTTCAGATTGTGCGGCGGCGCTAAAACTTACCGCTGCGACCACCTGCGCGCGCAGATTGTGACGTCATTCCATGGTGCAACGCCCTTGTGGCGCCCCGGAGCGGAAATTGAGTGGCGCCCCCTGCCTTACCGCCTGGCGCATCCAACGACCAGAAGACTGGAACGCTATCAATCGCTGTGGGGCTGGGGGGGGGCGCTATTTAAAGGGGGCCTCTTCCTGTCTTTTATTGTTGGTGGCATTTTTGAACTACGCATTCTGAGAGAGAGAGGGAGAGACTTCTGGAGAGATTCAACGTTGTGTGAAGGAGTTTTGGGTACTGAGCAGCACTTTGCAGGTTCATTTTGATTTGCCATTCCTTGTTTCGATTTAGCAGAGACTGTGGGAGCTGCACTCTGAGCTCTTTGCCTGGTACTCTCCATTGTTCTTTCCAGCACATTTGATGTGCAAGTCTCTCCAGGCCGAGATTCAAGGCAGCAATGAACAGGATGTGGATGGAAAGCAAGATTAACCATCCCCTTTAAGAACTGGCCCGTGCCATTGTGTGTGTGTTCCATTGCTGACTGACATTACATGAGCTTCGCCAGCGCTCCGAGTTAGCGCCTCACTGCTCGGCCATTGCGCCTTAAGAGAGGTGTGCAGCGCCTGCTTTAGCGCTCCACTCACCTCCCGGGGCGGTAAAAGTGAAGTTTCCTGTCAGTGCCGATAATTAGCGCCAGGCGCTAATATTTGCATCCGGACGATATTTGCGCCCCAAATGGGGCGCGACCTAATTTCTACCCCTAAGAGTTTAAAAAAGTAAAAAAATAATAATTTTTTTCACTCATTTATAATTTAAAAATACTTTTAAAAAGGTAAGTTTATTTTTAGCCTCGTAAAAAACTTTTAACTTTTTTTTTAAAAATTAAATTTTTGTTTAAAATATTTATTTTAATGTCATTTTAACTAATTTTAAAAATGTGATTTTTAAAAAAAAATGTATTTAATGTTTTGATGTATTTTTGGAGTGATCTCCATTCATACGTTTGACATGTCTAAGCTGTCAAAAGTATGAAGGGAGATTCCCTTCTCCCATTGGTTCCCCATGATCCCAGGGACGCTTGCGAACTGCATGCACCCCTGGGATACGTGGGCCCTGCGCATTTCGTCATGGAGAGGCCCAGGAGCGGAAATGGCCGGAGATCTGGAGCCCTCAGGTAAGGGCGTAGATTTTTTCCAGGTTGGAGGCCTCCGCACGCAGGAAGCCTCTGATTGGAAAATACGGGCCTACATCTCTGACAGTGCAGCATTCCCTCAGTACTGCACTGGAGTCTCAGCCTATGTGCTTAAGTCTCTTGGAGTGGGACTTGAACCCACAACTTTCAGACTCAGAGGTGAGAGTGCTACCCACTGAGCCAAGGCTGACATCTATGTACTTCATCTCCATATTATGAAAAGCTGAGCTGGCACCTGTAAACTTATTTGTGTATCTATGTGAGGACTCTTTTTTACCACATACATAAAACCTTCATTTCCGTGTTAGGAGTGGCTGAGTTGGCAGGTATATAGTTGCTCTTGCTGTGGAATCTCCTTGCTGTGTATACAGGTCAGATGCCACAGGACCAGCAACTCGTCCTCCTTGCAACAGTTTGTTAACTTAACAAAGGTATAGAAAGACATCCCCTTTACATGACAGCGCTTCTAACACCAGCCACTACTTTCATGGCAGCAGCGTTATATAAATGAGGAGGTGCTGCCATAGAAGGGAGGACCGCCTCGAGACAGTTTTCCCAGGTACCCTTAGAGGCAACAGTACCACCAGCGTCATACATGAGCGCTGCTGCCAGTGGCAGTGGTCGCCATTTTTTCTTGCTCTAAGTGGACGAAGCACTCCCTGGTACCATTCCCCTACTCGCTGTTCTGCATGGACCTTCCTCCAGCTCCAGGTAAGACTGGCAGCCAGCAATCACTGGTTGCCAGTGTGCTGGAGTCTGGCTGCCGTGTAAGTGGCTCAGATTTCACAGCACTGGGAGCATAATGATTCCGTAATATGGAAGGGCAGTCGCTGTAAAATAGCTAAACTTATTTGCAGACATACCGAAACACAGTTAAAGAAAAGAAAGAAAGACTTACATTTATGTAGAGCCTTTCATGACCTCAGGACGTCACAATGCGCTTTACAGCCAATGAAGTATCTTTGAAGTGTAATCAATGTTGTAATGTAGGATTCACAGCAGCCAATTTGCGCACAGCAAGCTCCCACAAACAGCAATGTGATCATCTGTTTTTAGTGATGTTGATTAAGGGATAAATATTGGTCAGGACACCAGGGATAGCTCCCCTGCTCTTCTTTGAAATAATGCCATGGGGTCTTTTACGTCCACCTGAGAGTGCAGACGGGGCCTTGGTTTATAAAGCCTCAGCCAAAAGACGGCACCTCTGACAGTGCAGCACTCCCTCAGTACTGCACTGGAGTGTCAGCCTAGATTTTATGCTCAAATCTCTGGAGGTGGAACTTGAATCCACAACCATCTTACCTCAGAGGCAAGGGTGCTACCTGTTGAGCCACGGCTGACACTTAGACTGACAGGCTGCTTTTGGATTCTGTAATGATTGTGGCACTTGCTGCATTGCAGTCTGAGGGATGGCATGAATGAGTGAACACTAGTTGGCCTTCCTTGGCATTGCATGCAGGGAGTCAAGACCCAGTGTAGTCTTCAGGTGAAGTTGGAGGGAGGGAGATAATTGGAGCAGGGCAAGAGCAGGCATAATTCAGTCCGTATTTTAAAGTCATAGGGGTAGATTTTGACTGTGATAGTGTGAAACAGGTGATAATGAAAAAACAGAAAGATTTGCATTTATATAGCGCCTTTCATGACCTCAGGAGATCCCAAAGCTGTTTACAGCCAATTAAGTACTTTTGAAGTGTAGTCACTGTTGTAATGTAGGAAACGTGGCAGCCAATTTTGCACACAGCAAGCTCCCACAAACACAAAATAAAAATTGGGAGAGATGTAAAACGGGCTGCTGATTCACTATCACCCATTTTACACTATCGCACAAAGTCACGATCTACCCCATACATTCTGCCCTTAATATTATGTAAAATTTGGATTTCATATTATTTATAGTTAGTAGCACAACTCATGGCAATTTGGGAAGCAGAGATGTAGAGTTGGTTGGAGCGCAGGAGTTTCTCTGGAATACAGGTTGAGGAGCTGGGAGATGGAAAACTGCGGCACTACAGCGACAGCACTGGCAAGAGTACATATTACAGCGCTCCGGGTTTACAGAGGCAGATCCCATTATAGGTGTGCCCATAGGAACTTATAATGAAAAAAGTTGACACAAAAGTGTTCCAAAACCAGGACAGCATCAAGTAAGGTTTTGTAGACAGGAAATGTGCCCATGTGTTAGATTTTTAATATGCTGCACAAATTTATTGTACAGTGAGGACCTAGATAACATACTTAACAAATCATTATACTAATAAATTCACATTTCGCAGGAGCAGGATTGCAGCAAAATAAGCAGCAGAACATTGTCTGTTATGCCCCATTTACGGTGATACTGTTGGGCAGGTTCAGCTTTCTGTACAGCTCAAGCTTTCTGTCTAAGCACTTCTGACTATAACATGGTTGTGTATGTGGCTTAATAGAAACACAGAGAGCAAAAATTCAGTTGGTTTGCGCCTCCCGTTAGCGCCTTAAGAGGGCGCTAATGGGGCACAAAGCAACTGGCGCCCGGGTGCGGCGATGTTTGCGCCGCTCATGAAATTAACTAGACATTTGTGGCAGCGCTAAACACTACCGCCACGATCTTTTGCGCTGGCAGATCGTGACGTCAGTCGAGTGTGCAACGCCCCGGTAGCGCCCTGGACCGGATATTGAGTGGTGCCCCCTGCCTTACCGCCTGCCGCTAGCAACGATATGTTGAGGGGAGCGTTTTGCAGTCAGGAAGGGACTGGGGGAGCGCTATTTAAAGCCGAACGCTTCCTGTCTTTTTTTGTTGGTGACATTTTTGCACCACGCATTCTGAGAGAGAGAGAGAGAGAGACTTCTGGAGAGATTCAACGCTGTGTGAAGGAGTTTTGGGTACTGAGGAGCACTTTGCAGGTTCATTTTGATTTGCCCTTCCTTCTATCGATTTAGAAGACACTGTGGGGGCTGCACTCTGAGCTCTTTCCCTGGTACTCTCCATTGTTCTTTCCAGCAGATTTGATGCACAGGTCCCTCCAGGCCGAGATTCAAGGCTGCAATGAGCAGGATGTGGATGGAGAGCAAGATCAACCCTCCCCTTTAAGAACTGGCCGGCGCCATTGTGTCTGTGTTCAATTGCTGACTGACATCACATGAGCTTCGCCAGCACTCTGAGGTAGCGCCTCGCTCCTCGGCCTTTGCGCCTTAAGGCAGGTGTGAAGCGCCTGATTTAGCGCTCCAATCACCTCCAGGGGCGATAAAAGTCAAGTTTGCAGTCGGAGGCGATAATTAGCGCGAGGCGCTAAACTTTGCGCATGGCCGATAATGGCGCCCCAAACGGGGCGATACTGAATTTTCCCCCATAGAGAGTAACAGACAGTTAGTGGTGAGTTACACAGGGAACATAACAGACAGTGACAACAACTTACATTTCTACAAGAATTTCTGAGTTATATAATGTAGTAACAACTGCCAGTGAATTACATGTAGTGTCTAATACACAGCAGAGAGTGGGGTAGATCTTGCTTTTGTGCGACAGTGTAAAACGTGTGATAGTGACGTGGGAGCCCGTTTTACATCCCATTCTATTTTTATTTCCATTGATTTAATTGGAAATGAAAATCGGGAGAGATATAAAACGAGCTGTCAATTTGCTAACACCCAGTTTAAACTATCGAACAAAGTCAAGATATACCCCAGTGAATTATAGAGTGTATAATGAACAGCTGGCAGTGAGTTACAGAGTGTGCAATGAACATCTGGCAGTGAGTTACAGAGTGTGTAATAAACATCTGGCACTGAGTTACAGAGTGTATAATGAACAGTTGTCAGTGAGTTAGAGTGTATAATGAACAGCTGGCAGTGAGTTACAGAGTGTGTAATGAACATCTGGCAGTGAGTTACAGAGTGTATAATGAACTGTTCTCAGTGATTTACAGAGTGTGTATTGAACAACTGGCAGTGATTACAGCGTGTATAATGAACAGCTGGCACTGAGTTACAGAGTTTACAATGAACATCTGGCAGTGAGTAACAGTGTGTATAATGAACAGCTGGCAGAGAGTTGCAAATTGTAAAATGAACAGCTGTCAGGGAGTTACAGAGTGTATAATGAGCAGCTGGCAGTGAGTTACAGAGTGTGTAATAAACATCTGGCACTGAGTTACAGAGTGTATAATGAACATCTGGCAGTGAGTTACAGAGTTTATAATGAACAGCTGGCAGTGAGTTACAGAGTGTGTAATGAACAGCTGGCAGTGAGTTACAGAGAGTGTAATGAACATCTGGTAGTGAGTTACAGAGTGTATAATGAACTGCCGGCAGCGAGTTACAGAGTTTATAATGAGCAGCTGGCAGTGAGCTACAGAGTGTGTAAAGAACAGCTGGCAGTGAGTTACAGAGTGTATAATGAACAGCTGGAAGTGAGCTGCAGAGTTTATAATGAACAGCTGGCAGTGAGTTACAGAGTGTATAATGAACAGCTGGCAGAGAGTTAGAGAGGGTATAATGAACAGCTGGCAGTGAGATACAGAGTGTATAATGAACAGCTGGCAGTGAATTACAGAGTGTATAATGAACAACTGGCAGTGAGTTACATTGTTTAAAAGGAACAGCTGGCAGTAAGTAACAGACAGTATAATTAACAGCTGGCAGTGAGTTACAGTGTGTACAATGAACAGCTGGCAGTGAGTTACAGTGTGTGTAATGAACAGCTGGCAGAGAGTTACAGATTGTAAAATGAACAGCCAGCAGTGATTTACAGAATGTATAATGAACAGCTGGCAGTGATTACAGCGTGTATAATGAATAGCTGGCAGTGAGTTACCGAGTTTATAATGAACAGCTGCCAGTGACTTACAGAGTTTATAATGAACAGCTGGCTGTGAGTTACAGTGTGTATGATGAACAGCTGGCAGTGAGATACAGAGCGTATAATGAACAGCTGGCAATGAGTTACAGATTGTAAAATGAACAGCTGGCAGTGAGTTACAGAGTTTATAATGAACAGCTGGCAATGAGTTACAGATTGTAAAATGAACAGCTGGCAGTGAGTTACAGAGTGTGTAATGAACAGCTGGCAGTGAGTTACAGAGTGTATATTGAACAGCTGGCAGTGATTATAGAGTGTATAATGAACAGCTGACAGTGAGTTACAGAGTGTATAATGAAAAGCTGGCAGTGATTTCAGATTGTATAATGAACAGCTGGCATTGAGTTGCAGATTGTGTCATTAACAGCTGGCAGAGAGTTACAGAGTGCATATCTGTAAGGGGTGACCTGCGGCTCTGTGCTTAGCCTGGGTGCTAGTGCGGGGTTAGGCCTTGTTGCCTGTTCTGGTCTCCAGCCAGCCTGATAACACTAGACACCTGTGAGTGGTTCGACCCACTCGCCCTTACGGTTCTGACACTGGACTTAGGTGCGAGAGCAATAATGCAGAGAAAAACTCAGGTAGACTCGGTCGAATAGTGCGAAATGGAAAATCTTTATTGCATATTGTTCAAGATTACGAGATACACGTCATAAGCACAGATTAATGACAGTACAATCTCACACACAGTTATGAAACTAATTTTAGGGAAACGAGGAGCGCATGACACATCGTAAAAGGGGACACACATTATACTTATCCTTAAAACTTAAACCCTCCCCTATCAATACCTGTCCTAATCTAGATTTGTAGGATCGAGACTCATGCTCACCACTCGTGATAACTCGGAGAATTCCGAAAACTCTGCTCGCATCACCTGACTATCCACGTGCTGATCAGGGGTCTCTGTACCCCACTTGTTTACTCGTTTCTGCTCCGGCTAGCAGGCTGGACCGTCTGCTGTCATGAAGATCTGTGTTGTCCTCGGAGTTCCGATACTACTCAAAGAAGAGTCTTCCTGTGCCCTACACCAGTTGTCTGTAAAACTCAAAGAAGGGTCTTCCTAGGCAAGGAAGTGTTTATTCGACTTACAGGCGCGGTCGGGGCTTACTGACCGTGGCGATACGTATTGTCGTCTTCTTCTCTTCTCATCTCATCTCATCTCATCTCATCTCCTCTCGGGGCTTCGGTTCCAACACCGTTTACCGACTTTTCGGGATGGTGCGCCCGTTTCAAGGCCTCACAGCCCAGTTCTACACAGATCTTCGCGGCAAGCCACGAGGTTGATCCTAGCGGATCAGAGTCCAGAGCCGTCAGGCAAGAGAATAAAAGTTCAACAGCCTTCCAGCGAGTCAAAGCAGCAAGCGCAAGAAGAAGCAGAGGCAGCAGTCAGCAGCAAGCAAAAAGTTGTACCTCACAGTTATAGTGCTGTAATTCCTCTTTTCCCGCCCAATCTTAATGTCTATCTTTTGTCAGGGTTTTGGCGCTCAAACTTCTTGTATAGGGTGATCTCCGTCTTTAATGGGTTTCGGTGATACTTGTAACTGTCTGAGTACCCGTTAATACTTCTCCCATTGTGGAACCGGCTAGTAGTCTCCCTGGAGGGGTTTTGGGGCTTCCAAATGTTTTCTGTAACTACCCGCAAACAGCTCTCTCATCGTAGAGTCGTGGGGATTTTGCATATTAATGTCTTTGGATGGGTCCTTGATCGCTCGGTACAATAGCCCTTATTCGCACCTGGGAGACCGATTCCAGTATTTATGTATAAAATGCAAACCCATCATGTCTTGTCAATTATCTCAAATGTGCTGAGTCCTGTACGATCTTGCACAATGTTTATTGGAACGCCATCTTGTCTGCCCATTGAAAGTCTAGAACTTTCTGCCACGAGGCGTGGCAGCCATTTTACAGGCTGTTTGTGTCCGTTTTGAAACCTGACAGCATTCTGCTGAAATAAAACTGTTTGTACGAAACTTTATGTCTCCTTCTTATTTTATAAAATCGCGATAATTTTGCGAATTCTACATATTGAACAGCTGGCAGTGATTATAGAGTGTATAATGAACAGCTGACAGTGAGTTACAGAGTGTATAATGAACAGCTGGCAGAGAGTTAAAGCTGTATAATGAACAGCTGGCAGTGAGTTACTGAGTGTATATTGAACAGCTGGCAGTGAGTTGAAGCGGTTATAACGAACAACAGGCAGTGCGTTACAGAGTGTGTAATGAAAAGCTGGCAGTGAGTTACAGAGTGTATAATGAACAGCTGGCAGTGATTACAGCGTGTATAATAAACAGCTGGCAATGAGTTACAGAGTGTGCAATGATCAGCTGGCAGTCAGTTACTGAATGTATAATGAACAGCTGGCATTGAGTTACAGAGTGTATAATGAACTGCTGGCAGTGAGTTACAGAGTGTGCAATGAACAGCTGGCAGTGAGTTACAGAATGCACAATGAACAGCTGGCAGTGAGTTACAGAGCGTATAATGAACAGCTTGCATTGAGTTACAGGGGGTATAACGAACAATAGGCAGTGAGTAACAGAGTGTGTAATGAACAGCTGGCAGAGAATTACAGATTATAAAATGAACAGCTGTCTGTGAGTTGCAGAGTGTACAATGAACAGCTCGCAGTGAGTTACAGATTTTACAATGAACAGCTGGTAGTGAGTAACAGAGTGTACAATGAACAGCTGTCAGTGAGTTACAGAGTTTATAATGAACAGCTGGCAGTGAGTTTCAGAGTTTATAAAGAACAGCTGGCAGTGAATTACAGAATATATAATTAACAACTGGCAGTGAGTAACAAAGTGTGTAGTGAACAGCTGGCAGTGAGTTACAGAGTGTATAATGAACAGCTGGCAGTGAGTTACAGAGTGTATAATGAACAGCTTGCATTGAGTTGCAGAGTGTGCAATGAACAGCTGGCATTGAGTTACAGAGTGTACAATGAACAGCTGTCAGTGAGTTACAGAGTTTATAATGAACAGCTGGCAGTGAGTTACAGAATATATAATAAACAGCTGGCTGTGAGTTACATTGTATATAATGAACAGATGGCATGAGTTACAGAATGTAGAATGAACAGCTGGCTGTGAGTTGAAGGTTGTATAATGAACAGCTAGCAGTGAGTTGCACAGTGTATATTGAACAGGCAACAGTGATTTACAGATTGTATACTGAACAGCTGGCAGTGATTACAGTGTGTATAATGAACAGCTGGCAATGAGTTACAGATTGCAAAATGAAAAGCTGTCAGTGAATTACAGAGTATACAATGAACAGCTGGCAGTGAGTTACAGAGTTTATAATGAACAGCTGTCAGTGAGTTACAGTGTGTACAATGAACAGCTGGCACTGAGTTACAGAGTTTATAATGAACAGCTGGCAGTGAGTTACAGAGTGTGTAATGAATAGCTGGCAGTGAGTTACAGAGTTTATAATGAACAGCTGGCAGTGAGTTACAGAGTGTATAATGAACAGCTGGCAGTGAATTACAGAGTGTGTAATGAACAGCTGGCAGGGAGTTACAGAGTGCGTAATGAACAGCTGGCAGTGAGTTACAGAGTGAGTAATGAACAGTTGGAAGTGAGTTCCAGATTGTATAATGAACAGCTGGCAGTGAGTTACAGAGTGTTTAATGAACAGTTGGAAGTGAGTTCCAGATTGTATAATGAACAGCTGGCAGTGAGTTACAGAGTGTGTAATGAACAGCTGGCAGTGAGTTACAGAGTGTGTAATGAACAGCTGGCATTGAGTTACAGAGTGTGTAATTCAACAACTGGCAGTGAGTTACAGAATGCTCTATGAACAGCTGGCATTGAGTTACGGAATGTCTAATGAAATGCTGGCAGTGACTTACAGATTGTATAACGAACAGCTGGCAATGAGTTACATAGTGGACAATGAACAGCTGGTAGTGAGTTACAGAATGTATAATGAACAGCTGGAAGTGAGTTACAGAGTGTACAATGAACAGCTGGCAGTGAGTTACAGAATCTATAATGAACAGCTGGAAGTGAGTTACATTTTTTGTGATGAACAGCTGGCAGTGAGTTACAGACAATATAATTAACAGCTGGCAGTGAGTTACAGAGTTTATAATGAACAGCTGGCAGTGAGTTACAGAGTGTATAATGAACAGCTGGCAGTGAATTACAGAGTGTGTAATGAACAGCTGGCAGGGAGTTACAGAGTGCGTAATGAACAGCTGGCAGTGAGTTACAGAGTGAGTAATGAACAGTTGGAAGTGAGTTCCAGATTGTATAATGAACAGCTGGCAGTGAGTTACAGAGTGTTTAATGAACAGTTGGAAGTGAGTTCCAGATTGTATAATGAACAGCTGGCAGTGAGTTACAGAGTGTGTAATGAACAGCTGGCAGTGAGTTACAGAGTGTGTAATGAACAGCTGGCATTGAGTTACAGAGTGTGTAATTCAACAACTGGCAGTGAGTTACAGAATGCTCTATGAACAGCTGGCATTGAGTTACGGAATGTCTAATGAAATGCTGGCAGTGACTTACAGATTGTATAACGAACAGCTGGCAATGAGTTACATAGTGGACAATGAACAGCTGGTAGTGAGTTACAGAATGTATAATGAACAGCTGGAAGTGAGTTACAGAGTGTACAATGAACAGCTGGCAGTGAGTTACAGAATCTATAATGAACAGCTGGAAGTGAGTTACATTGTTTGTGATGAACAGCTGGCAGTGAGTTACAGACAATATAATGAACAGCCGGCAGTGATTTCCAGATTGTATAATGAACAGATGGCAATGAGTTAAAGATTGTATAATGAACTTCCGGCAGTGAGATACAGTGTGTGTAATGAACAGCTGGCAGTGAGTTACAGGGTGTAAGCTGAACAGCTTGCATTGAGTTACAGGGGGTATAATGAACAACAGGCAGTGAGTTACAGAGTGTATAATGAACAGCCAGCAGTGATTTACAGATTATATAATGAAAGCTGGGAATGAGTTACTGATTGTAAAATGAACAGCTGGCAGTGCGTTACAGAGTGTACAGTGAACAGCTGGCAGTGAGTTACAGTGTTTATAATGAACAGCTGTCAGTGAGTTACAGAGTTTAGAATGAACAGCTGGCAGTGACTAACAGAGATAATAATGAACAGCTGGCAGTGAATTACAGAGTGAATAATGAACAGCTGGCAGTGAGTTACATTGTTTATAATGAACAGTTAGCAGTGAGTTACATTGTTTATAATTAACAGCTGGCAGTGAGTTACAGAGTGTATAATGATCAGCTGGCAGTGATTTAGTTAATGAAAAATTAACCGCTGGCATTAAGTTACAGTGTGTGTAATTGAACAGCTGGCAGTGAGTTACAGAGTTTATAATGAACAGCTGGCAGTGAGTTACAGAATGCACAATGAACAGCTGGTAGTTATTCCAGATTTTATAATGAACAGCTGGCAGTGAGTTGCAGAGTGTACAATGAACAGCTGGTAGTGAGATACTGAGTCTATAATGAAGAGCTGGCAGTGAGTTCCAGAGTTTAGAATGAAAAGCTGGCAATGACGTAGAGTTTATAATGAACAACCGGCAGTGAGTTACAGAATGTGTAATGAACAGCTGGCAGTAAGATACAGAGAGTGTAATGAACAGCTGGCGTTACAGAGTTTATAATGACCAGCTGGCCGTGAGTTACAGAATGTATAATGAACAACTGGCAGAGAGTTAAAGAGTGTATAATGAACTGCCGGCATTGAGTTACAGTGTGTGTAATAAACAGCTGGCAATGAGTTAAAGAGTGTATGATGAACAGCTGGCAGTGAGTTACAGAGCATATAATGAACAGCTGACAGTGATTACAGAGCGTATAATAAACAGCTGACAGTGAGTTACAGAGTTTATAATGAACAGCTGGGAGTGAGTTACTGAGTGTGCAAAGCACAGCTGGCAGTGAGTTACAGAGAGTCTGATGTACAGCGGCCAGTGAGTTAAAGCTGTATAATGAACAGCTGCCAGTGATTTACAGAGTGTATAATGAACAGCTGGCCGTGAGTTACATAGTGTATAATGAACAGCCAGCAGTGATTTACAGATTGTATAATGAACAGCTGGCAGTGAGTTGCAGGGGGTATAACGAACAACAGGCAGTGAGTTACAGAGTGTGTAATGAAAAGCTGGCAGTGAGTTACAGAGTGTGCAATGATCAGCTGGCAGTCAGTTACTGAATGTATAATGAACAGCTGGCATTGAGTTACAGAGTTTATAATGAACAGCTGGCAGTGAGTTACAGAGTGTGCAATGAACAGCTGGCAGTGAGTTACAGAATGCACAATGAACAGCTGGCAGTGAGTTACAGAGCGTATAATGAACAGCTTGCATTGAGTTACAGGGGGTATAACGAACAACAGGCAGTGAGTAACAGAGTATGTAATGAACAGCTGGCAGAGAATTACAGATTATAAAATGAACAGCTGTCTGTGAGTTGCAGAGTGCACAATGAACAGCTCGCAGTGAGTTTCAGATTTTACAATGAACAGCTGGCAGTGAGTAACAGAGTGTACAATGAACAGCTGTCAGTGAGTTACAGAGTTTATAATGAACAGCTGGCAGAGATTTTCAGAGTTTATTATGAACAGCTGGCAGTGAATTACAGAATATATAATGAACAACTGGCAGTGAGTTACAGGGAGTGTAATGAACAGCTGGCAGTGAGTTGCACAGTGTATAATGAACAGGCAACAGTGATTTACAGATTGTATAATGAACAGCTGGCAGTAATTACAGCGTGTATAATGAACAGCTGGCAATGAGTTACAGATTGCAAAATGAAAAGCTGTCAGTGAGTTACAGAGTGTACAATGAACAGCTGGCAGTGAGTTACAGAGTTTATAATGAACAGCTGTCAGTGAGTTACAGAGTGTATAATGAGCAGCTGGCTGTGAGTTACAGAGTTTATAATGAACAGCTGGAAGTGAATTACAGAGTGTATAATGATCAGCTGGCAGTGAGTTAGTTAATGTATAATGAACAGCTGGTAGTGAGTTCCAGAGTGTGTAATGAACAGCTGGCATTGAGTTACAGGGAGTATAACGAACAACAGGCAGTGAGTAACAGAGTGTGTAATGAACAGCTGGCAGTGTGTAACAGAGTGTCTAATGAACAGCTGGCAGTGAGTTACAGAGAGTCTAATGAACAGCTGGCTGTGAGTTGAAGATTGTAGAATGAACAGCTGGCAGTGAGTTACAGTGTGTGTAATGAACAGCTGGCAGTGAGTTGCACAGTGTATAATGAACAGGCAACAGTGATTTACAGATTGTATAATGAACAGCTGGCAGTGATTACAGCATGTATAATGAACAGCTGGCAGTGAGTTACAGAGTTTATAATGAACAGCTGGCAGTGAATTACAGAGTGAATAATGAACAGCTGGCAGTGTGTTACATTGTTTATAATGAACAACTGGTAGTGAGTTACAGAGTTTATAATTAACAGCTGGCAGTGAGTTACAGGGGGTATAACGAACAACAGGCAGTGAGTAACAGTGTGTAATGAACAGCTGGCAGTGAGTTACAGAGTGTATAATGAACAGCTTGCATTGAGTTACAGAGTGTGCAATGAACAGCTGGCATTGAGTTACAGAGTGTACAATGAACAGCTGTCAGTGAGTTACAGAGTTTATAATGAACAGCTGGCAGTGACTTACAGAATTTATAATGAACAGCTAGCAGTGAGTTGCACAGTGTATAATGAACAGGCAACAGTGATTTACAGATTGTATACTGAACAGCTGGCAGTGATTACAGCGTGTATAATGAACAGCTGGCATTGAGTTCCAGAGTTTATAATTAACAGCTGGCATTGAGTTACAGAGTGTGTAATTCAACAACTGGCAGTGAGTTACAGAATGCACTATGAACAGCTGGCAGTGTGTTACGGAATGTCTAATGAAAAGCTGGCAGTGAGTTACAGTTTGTGTAATGAATAACTGGCAGTGAATTACAGAGTTTATAATGAATAGCTGGCAATAAGTTACAGAGTGTATATTGAACAGCTGGCAGTGAGTTCCAGATTGTATAATGAACAGCTGGCAGTGAGTTACAGGATGTGTAACGAAAATCTGGCAATGAGTAACAGAGTTCACAATGGACAGCTGGTAGTGAGTTAATGAGTCTATAATGAACAGCCAGCAGTGACTTACAGATTGTATAATGAACAGCTGGCAATGAGTTACAGAGTGTACAATGAACAGCTGGCATTAATTTACAGAGTCTATAATGAACAGCTGGAAGTGAGTTGCAGATTGTGTCATTAAGAGCTGGCAATGAGTTACAGAGGATATAATGAACAGCTGGCATTGAGTTACAAGGGTTATAATGAACAGCTGTCAGTGAGTTACAGAGTGTACAATGAACAGCTGACAGTGATTACAGAGTATCTAATGAACAGCTGACAGTGAGTTACAGAATGTAATGAACAGCTGGCAGTAAGTTCCAGAGTTTATAATGAACAGCTGGGAGTGAGTTACTGAGTGTGCAAAGCACAGCTGGCAGTGAGTTACAGAGTGTCTGAAGAACAGCTGTCAGTGAATTACAGGGTGTATAATGAACAGCTGGCAGAGAGTTACAGAGTGTATAATGTACAGCTGCCAGTGAGTTACAGACAGTATAATTAACAGCTGGCAGTGAGTTACATAGTGTACAATGAACAGCCAGCAGTGATTTACAGAGTGTGCAATGAACAGCGGGCATTGAGTTACAGGGGGTATAACAAACAACAGGCGGTGAGTAACAGAGTGTGTAATGATCAGCTGGCAGTCAGTTACTGAATGTATAATGAACAGCTGGCAGTGAGTTCCAGAGTGTACAATGAACAGCTGGCAGTGAGTTACAGAGTGTGCAATGAACAGCTGGCAGTGAGTTACAGAATGTATGTTGAACAGCTGGCAGTGAGTTACAGAATGCACAATGAACAGCTGGCAGTGAGTTATGGAATGTCTAATGAAAAGCTGGCAGTGTGTAACTGAGTGTCGAAGGAACAGCTGGCAGTGAGTTACATAGTTTATAATGAACAGCTGGCAGTGACTTACAGAATTTATAATGAACAGCTGGCAGTGAATTACAGAATATATAATAAACAGCTGGCTGTGAGTTACATTCTATATAATGAAGAACTTGCAGTGAGTTACAGTCAGTATATTTATCAGCTGGCTGTGAGTTAAAGATGTATAATGAACAGCTGGCATTGAGTTACAGAGTGCACAATGAACAGCTGGCAGTGAGATACAGAGTGTATAATGTACAGTTGCAAGTGAGTTACAGATGCATAATGAACAGCTGGCAGTGAGTTTCAGATTGTATAATGAACAGCTGGCAGTGAGTTACAGAGTGTGTAATGAACAGCTGGCAGTGAGTTACAGAGTGTGTAATGAATAGCTGGCTGTGAGTAACAGAGTTTATAATGAACAGCTGGCATTGAGTTACAGAGTGCACGATGAACAGCTGGTAGTGAGATACAGAATGTATAATGTACAGTTGCAAGTGAGTTACAGATGCATAATGAACAGCTGGCAGTGAGTTCAAGATTGTATAATGAACAGCTGGCAGTGAGTTACAGAGTGTGTAATGAATAGCTGGCAGTGAGTAACAGAGTTTATAATGAACAGCTGGCAGTGAGTTACAGAGTGTACAATGAACAGCTGGCAGTGAGTTACAGAGTGTGTAATGAACAGCTGGCAGTGAGTTACAGAGTGTACAATGAACAGCTGGCAGTGAGTTACAGAGTGTGTAATGAACAGTTGGAAGTGAGTTCCAGATTGTATAATGAACAGCTGGCAGTGAGTTACAGAGTGTGTAATGAATAGCTGGCAGTGAGTAACAGAGTTTATAATGAATAGCTGGCAGTGAGTTACAGAGTGTATAATGAACAGCTGGCAGTGAGTTACAGAGTGTGTAATGAACAGCTGGCAGTGAGTTACAGAGTGTGTAATGAATAGCTGGCAGTGAGTTACAGAGTGTGTAATGAACAGCTGGCACTGAGTTACAGAGTGTGTAATTCAACAGCTGGCAGTGAGTTACAGAGTGTGTAATGAACAGCTGGCACTGAGTTACAGAGTGTGTAATGAACAGTTGGAAGTGAGTTCCAGATTGTATAATGATCAGCTGGCAGTGAGTTACAGAGTGTGTAGTGAACAGCTGGCAGTGAGTTACAGAGTGTATAATGAACAGCTGGCAGTGAGTTACAGAGTGTGCAATGAACAGCTGCAAGTGAGTTACATTGTTTATAATTAACAGCTGGCAGTGAGTTACAGAGTGTGTAATGAACAGCTGGCAGTGAGTTACAGAGTTTATCATTAACAGCTGGCATTGAGTTACAGAGTGTGTAATTCAACAACTGGCAGTGAGTTACAGAATGCTCTATGAACAGCTGGCAGTGAGTTACGGAATGTCTAATGAAATGCTGGCAGGGTGTAACAGAGTGTCTAATGAACAGCTGTCAGTGACTTACAGATTGTATAACGAACAGCTGGCAATGAGTTACATAGTGGACGATGAACAGCTGGTAGTGAGTTACAGAATGTATAATGAACAGCTGGAAGTGAGTTACAGAGTGTACAATGAACAGCTGGCAGTGAGTTACAGAATCTATAATGAACAGCTGGAAGAGAATTACATTGTTTGTGATGAACAGCTGGCAGTGAGTTACAGACTATATAATTAATAGCTGGCAGTGAGATACAAGGAGTCTAATGAACAGCTGGCAGTGAGTTACAGATTGTATAATGAACAGCTGGCAGTGACTTACAGATTGTATAATGAACAGCTGGCAATGAGTTAAAGATTGTATAACGAACTTCCGGCAGTGAGTTACAGTGTGTGTAATGAACAGCTTGAAGTGAGTTACAGGGTGTAAGATGAACAGCTTGCATTGAGTTACAGGGGGTATAATGAACAACAGACAGTGAGTTACAGAGTGTGTACTGAGCAGCCAGCAGTGATTTACAGATTGTATAATGAACAGCTGTCAGTGAGTTAAAGAGTGTACAATGAGCAGCTGGCAGTGAGTTGCAGAGTCTATAATGAACAGCTAGCAGTGAGTAAAAAGAGTTTAGAATGAACAAGTGGCAGTGACTTACAGAGTTTATAATGAACAGCTAGCAGTGAGTTACATTGTTTATAATGAACAGCTGGCAGTGAATAAGAGACAGTATAATTAACAGCTGGCAGTGAGTTACAGAGTGTATAATGAACCATGTTTGCGGGAAGTGTGTCCAGCTGCAGCTCATGTGGGACCGCATGACGGCCCTTGAGCTGCGGATGGACTCACTTTGGAGCATCCACGATTCTGAGAGGGTTGTGGATAACACATTTAGTGAGTTGGTCACACCGCAGATTAAGGCCAGCGTAGATAGTACATGGGTGACCAAAAGGCAGAGCAAGGGCAGGAAGGTAGTGCAGAAATCCCCTGGGGTTGTCTCCCTTAGCAACAGGTTCACCGCCTTAGGTGCTGTTGTCGGCGGGGATGACTCATCGGGGGAAGGCACCAGCAGCCAGGCTCATGGCACCATGACTGGCTCTGTTGCAAAGAAGGGAGGGAAAAAGAGTGGCAGGGCTATAGTAATAGGGGATTCGATTGTAAGGGGAATAGATAGGGGTTTCTGTGGTCGCGACCGAGACTCCAGGATGGTATGTTGCCTCCCTGGTGCAAGGGTCAAGGATGTCTCGGCGCGGGTGCAGAACATTCTGGAGGGGGAGGGGGAACAGCCAGTTGTCGTGATATATGTTGGTACCAACGACGTAGCTAAAAAAAGGGAAGAGGTCCTACAAGTAGAATTTAGGGAGTTAGGAGCCAAGCTAAAAAGTAGGACCTCGAAGATAGTAATCTCTGGATTACTACCAGTGCCACGTGCTAGTAAGAGTACAGAGAACAGGATAGTTAGGCTAAATACGTGGCCTGAGCAGTGGTGTAAGAGGGAGGGTTTTAAAATTTTGAGGCATTGGAACCAGTTTTGTGGTAGGTGTGACCTATACAAAAGGGACGGTCTACACCTGTGCAAAGATGGAACTGATGTTCTCGGGGTAATTTTTGATAAAGCAGTTCGGGAGCATTTAAACTAGTATGGCAGGGGGCTAGAAACCTATGTAGTGAAATAGAGGAAAGTGAAAGGCAGACAGAAATAAATGGTAAAAGGGTGAGGAACAAAAAACAAAGGGCCAAACTAATTCATAAAAAATGTGAGCATAAAAAAAGCCTGAGGGTTTTATACCTTAATGCGAGAAGCATCAGGAACAAGGTAGATGAATTAGCTGTGGAAATAGAGGTTAATAATTATGATCTAATTGGGATTACGGAAACATGGTTGCAGGGTGAGCAGGGCTGGGAGCTTAACATACAGGGGTATTCAGTATTTAGGAAGGATCGACAAAAAAGAAAGGGAGGAGGGGTAGCATTGCTGGTAAAAGAAGGGATAAATGCAATTGAAAGGAAGGATATTAACTCAGTTAATACAGAATCTATATGGGTGGAGCTAAGAAATAGCGAGGGGCGAAAAACATTAATAGGAGTGGTATATAGGCCTCCAAATAGTAAAATAGAGGTTGGGGAGGGCATCACGAGGGAAATTAGAGAAGCGTGCAATAAGAGCACAGCTGTCATCATAGGTGACTTTAACTTACATATAGATTGGAATAGCCTAATCAGTAAAAATAATGAGGAGGAGGAATTCCTTGAGTGTTTAAGGGATGGTTATCTGGATCAATATGTCGAGGAACCAACTCGGGAACAGGCTATATTGGACTGGGTACTGTGCAATGAGAAGGGACTAATTAGTAATCTTGTTGTACGGGGACCCTTGGGTCAGAGCGATCATAACATGATCGATTTCTCACTCGAAATGGAGAGCGAAGAAATTGACTCAGATACTAAGGTCCTGAATTTAAACAAGGGGAATTATGATGCCATTAGATGGGAACTGAGTAGGTCTGATTGGACAACGTTCCTGGGAGGACTGGAGGTAGATAAACAATGGCAAGCATTTAAAGATAGAATGACAAAATTGCAAAAATTGTTTATACCAATCTGGCATAAAAGGAAATCTAAAAAGGTGACTCAACCGTGGATAACAGGGGAAATTAGAGACAGCATAAAATCCAAAGATAGGGCGTATAAAATAGCCAAAAAAAGCGCCAGAGCGGAAGATTGGGAACAGTTTAAGATAGAGCAAAGGAGGACAAAGGGCTTAATCAAGAGGGGCAAAATAGCTTACGAAAGCAAGCTGGCGGAAAATATAAAAACTAACTCCAAAAGCTTTTATAAGTATATGAAGAGGAAAAGACTGGTGAAAACCAAAGTTGGCCCATTGCAGTCAGATACGGGGGAATATATAATGGGAAATAAGGAAATGGCAGACCAACTAAATGCATACTTTGGGTCAGTCTTTACGAAGGAAGACACAAAAAACCTCCCTGGGATATCGGGAAAAATAGGGACATTTGCAAAGGAGGAACTGACGCAAGTCAATATCTCTAAGGATATGGTGTTAAGGAAGCTAAAGGGATTGAAGGCGGACAAATCCCCAGGGCCTGATAACATGCATCCTAGGGTGCTGAAGGAGGTGGCCCTAGAGATAGCGGATGCACTAAGTATGATTTTTCAGAATTCATTAGACTCGGGAACAGTGCCCATGGATTGGAGGGTAGCTAACGTTACCCCACTATTCAAAAAGAGGGGTAGGGAAAAAGCAGGTAATTACAGACCTGTAAGCCTTACATCAGTTGTGGGCAAAATGCTGGAGTCCATCATTAAGGATGAAATAGCGGAGCACTTAGCAAATGGGGACAGGATAGGACAGAGTCAACATGGATTTACAAAGGGTAAATCGTGCTTGACTAATCTATTGGAATTTTTTGAGGGAGTAACTGGTAAAATAGATGGGGGAGAGCCAGTAGATGTGGTGTACCTGGACTTCCAAAAGGCCTTCGATAAGGTCCCACATAAAAGATTAGCAGGGAAAATTGAAGCTCATGGGATAAAGGGGAAAGTATTGACGTGGATAGAGAACTGGCTGTCAGATAGAAAACAGAGAGTTGGAATAAACGGCTCATTTTCTGAATGGCAGGCAGTAACAAGTGGGGTACCACAGGGATCTGTCCTGGGTCCCCAGCTGTTCACAATTTACATTAATGACCTGGATCAGGGAGTCGGATGCAGCATTTCCAAATTTGCAGACGACACTAAACTAGGAGGGGGGGTGGGCTCAGAGGAGGAGACCAGGAAGCTCCAGAGCGATTTGGACAGACTGGGTGATTGGGCGGATAAATGGCAGATGCACTATAATGTGGACAAGTGCGAAGTTATCCACCTTGGGTGCAGGAACGGGAGGGCAAATTATTATTTAAATGGCAATAAATTGGGAGAGGGGGAAGTACAGAGAGACCTGGGTGTTCTTGTACACCAGTCACTGAAGGCGAGCATGCAGGTGCAACAGGCGATCAAGAAGGCAAACGGTATGCTGGCCTTCATAGCAAAAGGGTTGGAATACAGGAACAGGGATACCTTGCTGCAGCTGTACAGGGCACTGGTGAGACCACACCTCGAGTACTGTGTACAGTTTTGGTCGCCTCATCTGAGGAAAGATGTTCTTGCCATGGAGGGGGTGCAGCGGCGATTCGCCAGGCTGATACCAGGAATGGCGGGATTGACCTATGAGGAAAGACTATGTAGTTTAGGGATGTACACACTGGAGTTTAGAAGATTGAGAGGGGACCTCATAGAAGTGTATAAAATTCTGACAGGTCTAGACAGACTAGATGCAGAAGGAGTGTTTCCCTTGGCGGGTGAGAACAGAACTAGAGGACATAATTTAAGGATAAGGGCTAAACCATTTAGGACAGAAATGAGGGGGAATTTCTTCACTCAGAGGGTGGTGAACCTGTGGAACTCATTGCCACAGAGGGCAGTGTACGCCAGCTCATTAAATATATTTAAGAGGGAATTAGAGATATTTCTACAGGCAAAAGGGGTTAAGGGTTACGGAGAGAAGGCGGGGACGGGATACTGAATTGGAGGATCAGCCATGATCTCATTAAATGGCGGAGCAGGCTCGAAGGGCCGGATGGCCTACTCCTGCTCCTATCTTCTATGTATCTATGTATCTATGTAACAGCCAGCAGTGATTTACAGATTATATAATGAACAGCTGGCAATGAGTTACTGATTGTAAAATGAACAGCTGGCAGTGAGTTACAGAGTGTACAGTGAACAGCTGGCAGTGAGTTACAGTATTTATAATGAACAGCTGTCAGTGAGTTACAGAGTGAATAATGAACAGCTGGCAGTGACTAACAGAGATTATAATGAACAGCTGGCAGTGAATTACAGAGTGAATAATGAACAGCTGGCAGTGAGTTACATTGTTTATAATGAACAGCTGGCAGTGAGTTACATTGTTTATAATTAACAGCTGGCAGTGAGTTACAGAGTGTATAATCAGCTGGCAGTGATTTAGTTAATGTATAATGAACAGCTGGCATTGAGTTACAGAGTGTGTAATTGAACAGCTGGCAGTGAGTTACATAGTTTATAATGACAGCTGGCAGTGAGTTACAGAATGCACAATGAACAGCTGGCAGTGAGTTACAGAATGCACAATTAACAGCTGGCAGTTATTCCAGATTTTATAATGAACAGCTGGCAGTGAGTTGCAGAGTGTACAATGAACAGCTGATAGTGAGATACTGAGTCTATAATGAAGAGCTGGCAGTGAGTTCCAGATTTTAGAATGAAAAGCTGGCAATGACTTAGAGTTTATAATGAACAACCGGCAGTGAGTTACAGAGTGTGTAATGAACAGCTGGCAGTAAGATACAGAGAGTGTAATGAACAGCTGGTGTTACAGAGTTTATAATGAACAGCTATCTGTGAGTTACAGAGTGTATAATGAGCAGCTGGCAGTGAGTTACTTTGTTTGTAATGAACAGCTGGCCGTGAGTTACAGAATGTATAATGAACAACTGGCAGAGAGTTAAAGAGTGTGTAATGAACTGCCGGCATTGAGTTACAGTGTGTGTAATAAACAGCTGGCAATGAGTTAAAGAGTGTATAATGAACAGCTTGCATTGAGTTACAGAGTGTGCAATGAACAGCTTTCATTGAGTTACAGAGTGTGCAATGAACAGCTGGCAGTGAGTTACAGAGTGTATAATGAACAGCTGGCAGTGAGTTACAGAATGTATAATGAACAGCTGGCAATGAGTTACAGAGCGTATAATGAACAGCTGGCATTGAGTTACAGGGGGTATAATGAACAGCTGCTAGTGAGTTACAGATTGTACAATGAACAGCTGGCAGTGAGTTACAGAATATATAATGAACAGCTGGCTGTGAGTTACATTGTATATAATGAACAACTGGCAGTGACTTACAGAATTTATAATGAACAGCTGGCTGTGAGTTACATTGTATATAATGAACAGCTGGCTGTGAGTTACATTGTATATAATGAACAGCTGGCAGTGAGTTACAGACAGTAAAAGTAACAGCTGGCAGTGAGTTGCAGAATGTATAATGAACAGCTGGCAGTGAGTTACAGAGTGTGTAATGAACAGTTGGAAGTGAGTTCCAGATTGTATAATGATCAGCTGGCAGTGAGTTACAGAGTGTGTAATGAACAGCTGGCAGTGAGTTACAGAGTGTATAATGAACAGCTGGCAGTGAGTTACATTATTTATAATTAACAGCTGGCAGTGAGTTACAGAGTGTGTAATGAACAGTTGGAAGTGAGTTCCAGATTTTATAATCAATAGGTAACAGTGAGTTACAGATTGTATAATGATCAGCTGGCATTGAGTTACAGATTTTATAATTAACAGCTGGCTGTCAGTTACAGGTTGTATAATGAACAGCTGGCAGTGACTTACAGATTGTATAATGAACATCTGGCAATGAGTTACAGATTGTATAATGAAAAGCTGGCAATGAGTTACAGAGTGCACAATGAACAGCTGGTAGTGAGTTACTGGGGGAAAAATTAGGTCGCGCCCCGTTTGGGGCGCAAATATCGTCTGGATGCAAATATTAGCGCCTGGCGCTAATTATTGCCACTGACTGGAAACTTCACTTTTACCGCCCCGGGAGGTGAGTGGAGCGCTAAATCAGGCGCTGCACACCTGTCTTAAGGCGCAAAGGCCGAGCAGTGAGGCACTAACTCAGCGCGTGAGCACAGCGCAGGTGCTGCCAGTTAGCGAGGGAACACAGACACACTGGCGCCGGCCAGTTCTTAAAGTGGGGGGGGGGGGGGCAACTGTTAGGATCAGTAGGCAAAACTACCTCACAAAGCGTTGACTCAATGCAGAAGTCTCTCTTTCTCTCTCTCCGAATCTCTCTCTCTCTCTCAGAACGAGTGGTGCAAAAATGTCAACCACAGAAAAAGACAGGAAGAGGCCCCATTTAAATAGCGCCCCCCCCAGCCCCACAGCGATTGATAGCGTTCCAGTCTTCTGGTCGTTGGATGCGCCAGGCGGTAAGGCAGGGGGCGCCACTCAATTTCCGCTCCGGGGCGCCACAAGGGCGTTGCACCATGGAATGACGTCACAATCTGCGCGCGCAGGTGGTCACAGCGGTAAGGTTTAGCGCCGCCGCACAATGTCTAGTTAAGTTCCCGAGCGGCGCAAACATCGCTGCGCCCGGGCGTTAGCGGCTTTGCGCCCCATTAGCGCCCTCTTAAGGCGCTAACGGGAGGCGCAACCAACTGAATTTTTGCCCCCCTGAGTCTAAAATGAACAGCTGGCAGCGAGTTACAGAGTGTACAATGAACAGCTGGCAGTGAGTTACAGAGTCTATAATGAACAGCTGGAAGTGAGTTACATTGTTTGTAATGAACAGCTGGCAGTGAGTTACAGATTTTATAATGAACAGCTGGCTTTGAGTTACAGAGTGCACGATGAACAGCTGGTAGTGAGTTCCAGATTGTATAATGAACAGCTGGCAGTGAGTTACAGTGTGTGTAATGAATAGCTGGCAGTGAGTTACAGAGTTTATAATGAACAGCTGGCAATGAGTTACAGAGTGTATAATGAACAGCTGGCAGTGAGTTACAGAGTGTGTAATGAACAGCTGGCAGTGAGTTACAGAGTGTGTAATGAACAGCTGGCAGTGAGTTACAGAGTGTGTAATGAACAGTTGGAAGTGAGTTCCAGATTGTATAATGAACAGCTGGCAGTGAGTTACAGAGTGTGTAATGAACAGTTGGAAGTGAGTTCCAGATTTTATAATCAACAGGCAACAGTGAGTTACAGATTGTATAATGATCAGCTGGCAGTGAATTACAGAGTGTGTAATGAACAGCTGGCAGTGAGTTACAGAGTGTATAATGAACAGCTGGCAGTGAGTTACAGAGTGTGTAATGAACAGCTGGCAGTGAGTTACATTGTTTATAATTAACAGCTGGCAGTGTGTTACATTGTTTATCATTAACAGCTGGCATTGAGTTACAGAGTGTGTAATTCAACAACTGGCAGTGAGTTACAGAATGCACTATGAACAGCTGGCAGTGAGTTACGGAATGTCTAATGAAATGCTGGCACTGTGTAACAGAGTGTCTAATGAACAGCTGTCAGTGACTTACAGATTGTATAACGAACAGCTGGCAATGAGTTACATAGTGGACAATGAACAGCTGGTAGTGAGTTACAGAGTGTACAATGAACAGCTGGCAGTGAGTTACAGAATCTATAATGAACAGCTGGCAGTGAGTTGCAGAGTGTACAATGAACAGCTGGTAGTGAGATACTGAGTCTATAATGAAGAGCAGGCAGTGAGTTCCAGAGTTTAGAATGAAAAGCTGGCAATGACGTAGAGTTTATAATGAACAACCGGCAGTGAGTTACAGAGTGTGTAATGAACAGCTGGCAGTAAGATACAGAGAGTGTAATGAACAGCTGGCGTTACAGAGTTTATAATGAACAGCTGTATGTGAGTTACAGAGTGTATAATGAACAACTGGCAGAGAGTTAACGAGTGTATAATGAACTGCCGGCATTGAGTCACAGTGTGTGTAATAAACAGCTGGCAATGAGTTAAAGAGTGTATGATGAACAGCTGGCAGTGAGTTACAGAGCATATAATGAACAGCTGACAGTGATTACAGAGTGTATAATGAACAGCTGACAGTGAGTTACAGAGTTTATAATGAACAGCTGACAGTGAGTTACAGAGTTTATAATGAACAGCTGGGAGTGAGTTACTGAGTGTGCAAAGCACAGCTGGCAGTGAGTTACAGAGTGTCTGATGAACAGCTGGCAGTGAATTACAGGGTGTATAATGAACAGCTGGCAGAGAGTTAAAGCTGTATAATGAACAGCTGGCAGTGATTTACAGAGTTTATAATGTACAGCTGCCAGTGAGTTACAGACAGTATAATGAACAGCTGGCAGTGAGTTACATAGTGTATAATGAACAGCCAGCAGTGATTTACAGATTGTATAATGAACAGCTGGCAGTGAGTTGCATAGTGTATAATGAACAGCCAGCAGTGAGTTACAGATTGTATAATGAACAGCTGGCATTGAGTTACAGGGAGTATAACGAAGAACAGGCAGTGAGTAACAGAGTGTGTAATGATCAGCTAGCTGTCAGTTACTGAATGTATAATGAACAGCTGGCAGTGAGTTACAGAGTGTATAATGAACAGCTTGCATTGAGTTACAGAGTGTGCAATGAACAGCTGGCAGTGAGTTACAGAGTGTATAATGAACAGCTGGCAGTGAGTTACAGGGGGTATAACGAACAACAGGCAGTGAGTAACAGAGTGTATAATGAACAGCTGACAGTGAGTTACAGAGTTTATAATGAACAGCTGGCAGTGAATTACAGAATATATAATGAACAGCTGGCTGTGAGTTACATTGTATATAATGAACAGCAGGCAGTGAGTTACAGACAGTATAATTAACAGCTGGCAGTGAGTTACATAGTGTATTATGAACAGCCAGCAGAGTGTATAATGATCAGCTGGCAGTGATTTAGTTAATGTATAATGAACAGCTGGCAGTTATTCCAGATTTTATAATGAACAGCTGGCAGTGAGTTGCAGAGTGTACAATGAACAGCTGGTAGTGAGATACTGAGTCTATAATGAAGAGCTGGCAGTGAGTTCCAGAGTTTAGAATGAAGAGCTGGCAATGACATAGAGTTTATAATGAACAACCGGCAGTGAGTTACAGAGTGTGTAATGAACAGCTGGCAGTAAGATACAGAGAGTGTAATGAACAGCTGGCATTACAGAGTTTATAATGAGCAGCTGTCTGTGAGTTACAGAGTGTATAATGAGCAGCTGGCAGTGAGTTACTTTGTTTGTAATGAACAGCTGGCCGTGAGTTACAGATTGTATAATGAACAACTGGCAGAGAGTTAAAGAGTTTATAATGAACTGCCGGCATTGAGTTACAGTGTGTATAATAAACAGCTGGCAATGAGTTAAAGAGTGTATGATGAACAGCTGGCAGTGAGTTACAGAGCATATAATGAACAACTGACAGTGATTACAGAGCGTATAATGAACAGCAGACAGTGAGTTACAGAGTTTATAATGAACAGCTGGGAGTGAGTTACTGAGTGTGCAAAGCACAGCTGGCAGTGAGTTACAGTGTGTCTGATGAACAGCTGGCAGTGAATTACAGGGTGTATAATGAACAGCTGGCAGAGAGTTAAAGCTGTATAATGAACAGCTGGCAGTGATTTACAGAGTTTATAATGTACAGCTGCCAGTGAGTTACAGACAGTATAATTAACAGCTGGCAGTGAGTTACATAGTGTATAATGAACAGCCAGCAGTGATTTACAGATTGTATAATGAAAAGCTGGCATTGAGTTACAGGGGGTATAACGAACATCAGGCAGTGAGCAACAGAGTGTGTAATGATCAGCTGGCTGTCAGTTACTGAATGTACAATGAACAGCTGGCAGTGAGTTACAGAATATATAATGAACAGCTGGCTGTGTGTTACATTGTATATAATGAACAGCTGGCAGTGAGTTACAGGCAGTATAAGTAACAGCTGGCAGTGAGTTTCAGAATGTATAATGAACAGCTGGCAGTAAATTACAGAGATTATAATGTACAGCTGCCAGTGAGTTACAGACAGTATAATTAACAGCTGGCAGTGAGTTACATAGTGTATTATGCACAGCCAGCAGTGAGTTACAGACAGTATAATGAACAGCTGGCAGTGAGTTACATAGTGTATAATGAACAGCCAGCAGTGAGTTACAGAGTTTATAATGAACAGCTGACAGTGAGTTACAGGGGGTATAACGAACAACAGACAGTAAGTTACAGTGTGAGTAATGAACAGCTGGCAGTGAGTAACAGGGTGTACAATGAACAGCTGGCAGTGAGTTACAGAGTTTATAATGAACAGCTGGCAGTGAATTACAGAATATATAATGAACAGCTGGCAGTGAGTTACATTGTTCGTAATGAACAGCTGGCAGTAACTTACAGACAGTATAAGTAACAGCTGGCAGTGAGTTACAGAGAGTATAATGAACTGCCGGCAGTGAGTTACAGAATGTATAATGAACAGCTGGCAGTGAGTTAAAGGGTATGTGATGAACAGCTGGCAGTTAGTCACAGAGAGTGTAATGAACAGCTGGCTGTGAGTTAAAGATGTATAATGAACAGCTGGCAGTGAGTTACAGAGTGTGTAATGACCAGATGGCAGGGATTTACAGAATGTATAATGAAGAGCTGGCAGTGTGTTACAGAGTGTATAATGAATAGCTGGCAGTAAGTTACAGAGTGCACGATGAACAGCTGGCAGTGAGTTACAGTGTTTATAATGAGCAGCTGGCAGTGAGTTACAGAGTGTGTAATGAACAGCTGGCAGTGAGTTACAGAGTTTATAATGAGCAGCTGGCAGTGAGTTACAGAGTTTATAATGATCAGCTGGCAGCGAGTTAGTTAATGTATAATGAACAGCTGGCATTGAGTTCCAGAGTTTATAATTAACAGCTGGCATTGAGTTACAGAGTGAGTAATTCAACAACTGGCAGTGAGTTACAGAATGCACTATGAACAGCTCGCAGTGAGTTATGGAATGCCTAATGAAAAGCTGGCAGTGTGTAACAGAGTGTTGAATGAACAGCTGGCAGTGAGTTACAGTTTGTGTAATGAACAGCTGTCAGTGAGTTACAGAGTTTATAATGAACAGCTGGCAGTAAGTTAAAGAGTGTATATTGAACAGCTGGCAGTGAGTTACAGAATGTATAATGAACAGCTGGCAGTGAGTAACAGAGTGTATAATGAATAGCTGGCGGTGAGTTACAGAGTGCACGATGAACAGTTGGCAGTGAGTTCCAGATTGTATAATTAACAGCTGGCTGTGAGTTACAGGTTGTATAATGAACAGCTGGCAGTGAGTTACAGACAGTATAATTAACAGCTGGCAGTGAGTTACAGAGTGTATAATGAACAGCTGGCAGTCAATTACTTAATGTATAATGAACAGCTGGCAGTGAGTTACAGAGTGTATAATGTACAGCTGCCAGTGAGTTACAAATGTATAGTGAACAGCTGGCAGTGAGTTACATATTTTATAATGAACAGCTGGCAGTGAGTTACAGAGCGTATAATGAACAGCTGGCAGTGATTACAGAGTGTACAATGAACAGCTGAGAGTCAGCTACAGACTGTAATGAATAGCTGGCAATGAGTTACAGAATTTATAATGAGTAGCTGGCAATGAGTTACAGATTGTGTAATTAACAGCTGGCAGTGAGTTACAGAGTGTGCAATGAACAGCTGGCAGTGAGTTACAGAGTGTACAATGAACAGCTGGCAGTGAGTTACAGAATGTCTAATGAAAAGCTGGCATTCAGTTACAGGGGGTATAACGAACAACAGGCAGTGAGTTCCAGATTTTATAATGAACAGCTGTCAGTGAGTTACAGAGTTTAAAATGAACAGCTGTCAGTGAGTTACAGAGTTTATAATGAACAGCCGGCAGTGACTAAGAGTTTATACTGAACAGCTGGCAGTGAGTTACAGAGTGTATAATGACCAGCTGGCAGTGAATTAGTTAATGTTTAATGAACAGCTGGCAGTGAGTTACAGAGTGTATAATGACCAGCTGGCAGTGAATTAGTTAATGTTTAATGAACAGCCAGCAGTGATTTACAGATTGTATAATGAACAGCCAGCAGTGATTTACAGAGTGTGTAATGAACAGCTGGCAGTGACTTCCAGATTTTATGATGAACAGATGGCAGTGAGTTAAAGAGTATATATTGAACAACTGGCAGTTATTTACAGAATGCACAATGAACAGCTGGCAGTGAGTTACAGAGTGTGTAATGAACAGCTGGCAGTGAGTTACGGAGCATATAATGAACAGCTGGCATTGAGTTACAGGGGGTATAATGAACAACAGGCAGTTAGTTACAGAGTGTGTAATGAACAGCTTTCAGTGAGTTACAGAGTGTACAATGAACAGCTGGCAGTGATTATAGAGTGTATAATGAACAGCTTTCAGTGAGTTACAGAGTGTACAATGAACAGCTGGCAGTGATTATAGAGTCTATAATGAACAGCTGGCAGTGACTAACAGAGTCTATTATGAGCAGCTGGCAGTGACTAACAGAGTGAATAATGAACAGCTGGCAGTGAGTGACATTGTTTATAATGAACAGCTGACAGAGGCTTACAGACTCTAATGAACAGCTGGTAGTGAGTTACAGAGTTTATAATGAACAGCTTGGAGTGAGTTACTGAGTGTGCAAAGCAAAGCTGGCAGTGAGTTACAGAGTGTCTGACGAACAACTGGCAGTGAATTAAGGGTGCATAATGAACAGCTGGCAGAGAGTTAAAGCTGCATAGTGAACAGCTGGCAGTGAGTTACAGAGTGTGTAATAACCAGATGGCAATGATTTACAGAGTGTGTAATGAACAGCCAGCAGTGATTTACAGATTGTATAATGAACAGCTGGCAGTGATTACAGCGTGTATAATGAACAGCTGGCTGTGAGTTACAGAGTCTATAATGAACAGCTGGCAGTGACTAACAGAGTCTATTATGAGCATCTGGCAGTGACTAACAGAGTGAATAATGAACAGCTGGCAGTGAGTGACATTGTTTATAATGAACAGCTGGCAGTGCGTCATATTTTTTATAATGACCAGCTGGCAGTGAGTTACAGAGTGTATATTGACCAGCTGGCAGTGAGTTACAGAGTGTATATTGACCAGCTGGCAGTGAGTTAGTTAATGTTTAATGAACAGCTGGCAGTGAGTTACAGAGTGTATAATGAACAGCTGGCCTTGAGTTACAGAGTGTGTAATTGAACTTCTGGCAGTGAGATACAGAATGCACAATGAAGAGCTGGTGTGATTTACAGAATGTCCAATGAAAAGCTGGCAGTGTGTAACAGAGTGTCGAATGAACAGCTGGCAGTGAGTTACAGAGTTTATAATGAACAGCTGGCAGTGAGTTACAGAGTTTATAATGAACAGCTGGCAGTGAGTTACAGAATGCATAATGAACAGCTGGCAGTGAGTTACAGATTTTATAATGAACAGCTGGCAGTGAGTTACAGAATATATAATAAACAGCTGGCAGTGAGTTAAAGAGTGTATAATGAGTAGCTGGCAGTGAGTTACAGATTTTATAATTAACAGCTGGCAGTGAGTTACAGAGTGTACAATGAACAGCTGGCAGTGAGTTACAGATTGTGTAATTAACAGCTGGCAGTGAGTTACAGATTTTGAAATTAACAGCTGGCAATGAGTTACAGAGTGTATATTGAACAGCTGGCAGTGAGTTACAGAGTGTGCAATCAACAGCTGGCAGTGAGTTACAGATTTTGTAATTAACAGCTGGCAAAGTGTTACAGAGTGTATATTGAACAGCTGGCAGTGAGTTACAGAGTGTACAATGAACAGCTGGCAGTGATTTCAGTTTGTATAATGAACAGCTGTCAGTGAGTTACAGATTGTGTAGTTAACAGCTGGCAATGAGTTACAGAGTGTATATTGAACAGCTGGCAGTGAGTTACAGAATGCACAATGAACAGCTGGCAGTCAGTTACAGAATGTCTAATGAAAAGCTGGCAGTGTGTAACAGCGTGGCTAATTAACAGCTGGCAGTGAGTTACAGAGCGTATAATGAACAGCTGGCATTGAGTTACAGGGGGTATAACGGACAACAGGCAGTGAGTTCCAGATTTTATAATGAACAGCTGGCAGTGAGTTTCAGAGTGTGTTATGAACAGCTGACAGTGAGTTACAGAGTTTAGAATGAAGAGCTGTCAGTGAGTTACATTGTTTGTAATGAACAGCTGGTAGTGAGTTACAGCGTGTATGATGAACAGCTGGCAGTGAGTTACAGGGGGTATAATGAACAACAGGCAGTGAGTTACAGAGTGTGTAATGAACAGTTGTCAGAGAGTTACAGAGATTGTAATGAACAGCTGGCAGTGAGTTACACAGTGTATAATGAACAGCCAGCAGTGATTTACAGACAGTATAATGATCAGCTGTCAGGGAGTTACAGTGTGTGTAATGAACAGCTGGCAGTGAGTTACAGAGTTTATACTGAACAGCTGGCAGTGAGTTACAGAGTTTAGAATGAAGAGCTGGCAGTGAATTACAGAGTGTATAATGAACAACAGGCAGAGAGTTACAGAGTGTGTAATGAACAGCTGACTGCGAGTTAGAGAGTGTATAATTAACAGCTGGCAGTGAGTTACAGTGTGCAAAGCACAGCTGGCAGTGAATTACAGCGTGTATAATGAAAAGCTGGCAGTGAGTTACAGAGTTTATAAAGTACAGCTGCCAGTGAGTTACAGACAGTATAATTAACAGCTGGCAGTGAGTTACAGAGTGTACAATGATCAGCTGGCAGTCAATTACTTAATGTATAATGAACAGCTGGCAGTGAGTTGCAGAGTGTATAATGAACAGCTGACAGTGAGTTAGAGGGTGTATAATGAAGAGCTGGCAGTGAGTTACATTGTTTGTAATGAACAGCTGGCAGTGAGTTACAGAGAGTGTAATGAACAGCTGGCAGTGAGTTACACTGTGGATAATGAACAGCCAGCAGTGATTTACAGATTCTACAATGAACAGCTGGCAGTGATTACAGATTGTACAATGAACAGCTGGCAGTGAGTTACAGACAGTATAATGATCAGCTGTCAGGGAGTTACAGTGTGTGTAATGAACAGCTGGCAGTGAGTTACAGAGTTTATACTGAACAGCTGGCAGTGACTTCCAGATTGTATACTGAACAGCTGGCAGTGATTACAGAGTGTATAATGAACAGCTGGGAGTGAGTAATGAGTGTGCAAAGCACAGCTGGCAGTGAGTTACAGCGTGTATAATGAAAAGCTGGCAGTGAGTTAAAGAGTGTGTAATGAACAGCTGGCAGTAAGTTACAGAGTTTATAAAGTACAGCTGCCAGTGAGTTACAGACAGTATAATGAACAGCTGGCAGTGAGTTACAGTGTGTGTAATGAACAGCTGGCAGTGACTTACTGAGTTTATAATCAACAGCTGGCAGTGAGTTACAGAATGTATAATGAACAGCTGGCAGTGAATTACAGACAGTATAATGAACAGCTGACAGTGAGTTAGAGGGTGTATAATGAAGAGCTGGCAGTGAGTTACATTGTTTGTAATGAACAGCTGGCAGTGAGTTACAGAGAGTGTAATGAACAGCTGGCAGTGAGTTACACTGTGGATAATGAACAGCCAGCAGTGATTTACAGATTCTACAATGAACAGCTGGCAGTGATTACAGATTGTACAATGAACAGCTGGCAGTGAGTTACAGACAGTATAATGATCAGCTGTCAGGGAGTTACAGTGTGTGTAATGAACAGCTGGCAGTGAGTTACAGAGTTTATACTGAACAGCTGGCAGTGAGTTACAGAGTTTATACTGAACAGCTGGCAGTGACTTCCAGATTGTATACTGAACAGCTGGCAGTGATTACAGAGTGTATAATGAACAGCTGGGAGTGAGTAATGAGTGTGCAAAGCACAGCTGGCAGTGAGTTACAGCGTGTATAATGAAAAGCTGGCAGTGAGTTAAAGAGTGTGTAATGAACAGCTGGCAGTAAGTTACAGAGTTTATAAAGTACAGCTGCCAGTGAGTTACAGACAGTATAATGAACAGCTGGCAGTGAGTTACAGTGTGTGTAATGAACAGCTGGCAGTGACTTACTGAGTTTATAATCAACAGCTGGCAGTGAGTTACAGAATGTATAATGAACAGCTGGCAGTGAATTACAGACAGTATAATGAACAGCTGACAGTGAGTTAGAGGGTGTATAATGAAGAGCTGGCAGTGAGTTACATTGTTTGTAATGAACAGCTGGCAGTGAGTTACAGAGAGTGTAATGAACAGCTGGCAGTGAGTTACACTGTGGATAATGAACAGCCAGCAGTGATTTACAGATTCTACAATGAACAGCTGGCAGTGATTACAGAGTGTATAATGAACAGCTGGGAGTGAGTAATGAGTGTGCAAAGCACAGCTGGCAGTGAGTTACAGCGTGTATAATGAAAAGCTGGCAGTGAGTTAAAGAGTGTGTAATGAACAGCTGGCAGTAAGTTACAGAGTTTATAAAGTACAGCTGCCAGTGAGTTACAGACAGTATAATGAACAGCTGGCAGTGAGTTACAGTGTGTGTAATGAACAGCTGGCAGTGACTTACTGAGTTTATAATCAACAGCTGGCAGTGAGTTACAGAATGTATAATGAACAGCTGGCAGTGAATTACAGACAGTATAATTAACAGCTGGCAGTGAGTTACGGAGAGTATAATGAACAGCTGACAGTGAGTTAAAGATGTATAATGTACAGCTGCCAGTGAGTTACAGATGTATAAGGAACAGCTGGCAGTGAGTTACAGAGCGTATAATGAACACTTGGCAGTGAGTTACAGAGTGTGTAATGAACAGCTAGCAGTGATTACAGATTGTATAATGAACAGCTTGGAGTGAGTACTGAGTGTGCAAAGCACAGCTGGCAGTGATTTACAGAGTGTCTGATGAACAGCTGGCAGTGAATTACAGAGTGTATAATGAACAGCTTGCATTGAGTTACAGAGTGTGTAATGACCAGATAGCAGTTATTTACAATATGTGTAATGAATAGCTGGCAGTGAGTTCTAGAGTGCTCTATGAACAGCTGGCAGTGAGTTACAGATTGTATAATGAACAGCTGGCAATGAGTTACAGAGTGCACTATGAACAGCTGGTAGTGAGTTACTGAGTCTATAATGAACAGTTGGCAGTGAGTTACAAAGATTAGAATGAAGAGCTGGCAGTGACTTAGAGTTTATAATGAACAGCTGGCAGTGAGTTACATTGTTTGTAATGAACCGCTGGCAATGAGTTACAGAGTGCACTATGAACAGCTGGTAGTGAGTTACTGAGTCTATAATGAACAGTTGGCAGTGAGTTACAAAGTTTATAATGAACAGCTGGCAGTGAGTTACATTGTTTGTAATGAACAGCCGGCAGTGAGTTACAGTGTGTGTAATGAACAGCTGGCAGTGATTTACAGATTGTATAATGAACAGCTGGCAGTGTGTAACAGAGTGTGTAATGTACAGCTGGCAGTATGTAACAGAGTGTCTAAGGAACAGCTGTCAGCGAGTTACATTGTTTGTAATGAACAGCTGGCAGTGAGTTACAGAGTTTATACTGAACAGCTGGCAGTGAGTTACAGAGTTTATACTGAACAGCTGGCAGTGAGTTACAGAATGCACAATTAACAGCTGGCAGTGAGTTCCAGATTGTATAATGAACAGCTGGCAGTGAGTTACAGAGTTTAGAATGAGGAGCTGGCAGTGACTTACAGAGTTTATAATCAACAGCTGGCAGTGAGTTACAGAGTATATAATGAACAGCTGGCAGTGAATTACAGACAGTATAATGAGCAGCTGGCAGTGAGTTACAGGGGGTATAATGAGCAACAGGCAGTGAATTTCAGAGAGTGTAATGAATAGCTGGCAGTGAGTTAAAGATGTATAATGAACAACTGGCAGTGAGTTAGAGAGTGTAATGAATAGCTGGCAGTGAGTTAAAGATGTATAATGTACAGCTGCCAGTGAGTGACAGATGTATAATGAACAACAGACAGAGAGTTACAGAGAGTGTAATGAACAGCTGGCAATGAGTTACAGAGTTTATAATGAACAGCTGGGAGTGAATTACAGGGTGTATAATGAACAGCTGGCAGTGAGTTAAAGCTGTATAATGAACAGCTGGCAGTGAGTTACAGATTGTGTAATTAACAGCTGGCAATGAGTTACAGAGTGTCTAATGAAAAGCTGGCAGTGAGTTACAGAGCGTATAATGAACAGCTGGCATTGAGTTACAGGTGGTATAACGAACAACAGGCAGTGAGTTACAGAGTGTGTAATGAACAGCTGGCAGTGATTACAGAGTGTATAATGAACAGCTGGCAATGAGTTATAGAGTTTATAATGAACAGCTGGGAGTGAGTTACTGAGTGTGCAAAGCACAGCTGGCAGTGAGTTACAGAGTGTCTGATGAACAGCTGGCAGTGAATTACAGGGTGTATAATGAACAGCTGGCAGAGAGTTAAAGCTGTATAATGAACAGCTGGCAGTGAGTTACAGAGTGCATAATGTACAGCTGCCAGTGAGTTACAGATAGTATAATTAACAGCTGGCAGTGAGTTACTTAATGTATAATGAACAGCTTGCATTTAATTACAGAGTGTGCAATGAACAGCTGGCAGTGATTTCAGATTTTATAATGAACAGCTGTCAGTGAGTTACAGATTGTGTCATTAACAGCTGGCAGTGAGTTACAGAGTGTATATTGAACAGCTGGCAGTGAGTTACAGAATGTCTAATGAAAAGCTGGCAGTGAGTTACAGAGTGTATAATGAACAGCTGGCATTGAGTTACAGGGGGTATAATGAACAACAGGCAGTGAGTTACAGAGTGTGTAATGAACAGCTGGCAGAGAGTTACAGATTGTAAAATGAACAGCTGTCTTTGAGTTGCAGAGTGTACAATGAACAGCTGACAGTGAGTTACAGAGTCTATAATGTACAGCTGGCAGTGAGTTACATTGTATATAATGAACAGCTGGCAGTGAATTACAGAATATATAATGAACAGCTGGCAGTGAGTTACATTGTATACAATGAAGAGCTGGCAGTGAGTTACAGAGAGTATATTGAACAGCTGGCAGTGAGTTACAGAGCGCATAATGAACAGCTGGCATTGAGTTACAGGGGATATAATGAACAACAGGCAGTGAGTTACAGAGTATGTAATGAACAGCTGGCAGTGAGTTACAGCGAGTGTAATGAACAGCTGGTTGTGATTAACATAAGAACATAGAACATAAGAAAAAGGAGCAGGAGTAGGCCAATTGGCCCCTCGAGCCTGCTCCGCCATTCAATAAGATCATGGCTGATCTGATCCTAACCGCCAATCTACTATCACAGAACCATCTCCTGAACCTAACAGAATTGGACACACGAAATAGGAGCAGGATCAGGCTACACGGCCCCTGGGCCCGCTACGCTACCCACAGGGCCATGACCGATCCGAACCTAGACACATGTCCAAATTCCTGCCCGCTCACCGTAACCCTTAATTCCCTTTACTTCTAGGAAACTGTCTATTTCTGTTTTAAATTTATGTAATGATGTAGCTTCTACAGCTTTTTGGGGCAGCATATTCCATGGACCTACCACCCTCTGAGTGAAGTAGTTCCTTCTCATCTCCGTTTTGAAAGAGCAGCCCCTTATTCTAAGACTATGCCCCCTAGTTCTAGTTTCACCCATCATCGGGAACATCCTCCCCGCATCCACCCGATCCAACCGCTTCACAATCTTATATGTTTCAATAAGATCACCTCTCATTCTTCTGAACTCCAATTAGTAGAGTCCCAATCTACCCAACCTCTCCTCATATGTCCATCCCCTCATCCCCGGGATTAACCGAGTGAACCTTCTTTGTACTGACTCAAGAGCAAGTATGTCTTTTCTTAAGTATGGACACCAAAACTGTATGCAGTATTCCAGGTGCGGTCTCACCAATACCTTGTACAACTGAAGCAATACCTCCCTATTTTTATATTCTATCCCCTTAGCAATGAAAGCCAACATTCCATTGGCCTTCTTAATCACTTGCTGCACCTGCATACTAACCTTTTGAGTTTCGTGCACCAGGACCCCCAGATCCCTTTGTACTTCAGTACTTTCCAGTTTCTTGCCATTTAGATAATAACTTGCTCTACTATTTTTCCTGCCAAAGTGCATAACCTCACACTTTCCAGTATTGTATTCCATCTGCCAAATCTCTGCCCACTTACTTAGCCTGTCTATGTCCCCTTGCAGATTTTTTATGTCCTCCTCACTCACTACTTTCCCTCCCATCTTAGTATCATCTGCAAACTTTGATATGTTACACTCGGTCCCCTCCTCCAAATCGTTAATATAGATTGTAAAGAGTTGGGGACCCAGCACTGACCCCTGCGGAACACCACTAGTTACTGATTGCCAGTCTGAGAATGAACCATTTATCCCAACTCTCTGCCTTCTGTTAGATAGCCAATCCTCTATCCATGCCAGAATATTACCCCCAATCCCATGATTTTTTATCTTAAGCAATAATCTTTTGTGTGGCATCTTGTCAAATGCCTTTTGGAAGTCTAAAACATCACATCCACTGGTTCCCCTTTATCCACCCTGTATGTTACTTCCTCAAAGAACTCCAGCAAATTTGTCAAACATGACTTCCCCTTCATAAAACCATGCTGACTTTGTCCTATTAAATTATGATTATCCAAATGTCCCGTTACTGTCTCCTTAATAATGGACTCCAAAATTTTACCTACCACAGATGTTAGGCTAACTGGTCTATAGTTTCCAGCCTTCTGTCTACTGCCCTTTTTAAATAAGGGTGTTATATTAGCAGTTTTCCAGTCTGCCGGGATCTTTGCTGAGTCCAGGGAGTTTTGGAAAATTATTACCAATGCATCCATAATCCCTACCGCCACATCCCTCAAGACCCTAGGATGTAAGCCATCAGGTCCAGGCGATTTATCCGCCTTGAGTCCCATTATTTTACCGAGTACCACTTCCTTAGTGATTTTGATCGTGTTTAGCTCCTCCCCCCCTATAGCCCCCTGTTTGTCCAGTGTTGGGATATTCTTAGTGTCCTCTACTGTAAAGACTGATACAAAATATTCATTCAGTGTATTTGCCATCTCCATATTTCCCACCATTAATTTCCCGATCTCATCCTCTAAGGGACCAACATTTACTTTAGCCACCCTTTTTCTTTTTATATAACTATAAAAACTCTTACTATCTGTTTTTATATTTTTTAATCTATCTTCCCTTTCTTAATCAATCTTTTTGTTATTTTTTGCTGTCTTTTAAAGTTTTCCCAATCCTCTATCCTCCCACTAGATTTGGCTACCTTATAAGCCGTTGTTTTTAGTCGAATACTATTCTTAATTTCTTTACTTAGCCACGGATGACTGTCTTTTCTTTTACACCCTTTTCTTCACAGTGGAATATATATTTTTTGGAAGTTGTAAAATAACTCCTTAAATGTACACCACTGATCATGTATCGTCTTACCCTTTAATCTATTTTCCCAATCCACTCTACTCAATTCCGCTCACATACCTTCATAGTCTCCTTTATTCAAGCTTAGCATGCTTGTTTGAGATCCAACCTTCTCACCCTCTAATTGAATATGGAATTCAACCATGTTATGGTCACTCATTCCAAGGGGATCCTTTACTAGGACATTTTTAATTAATCCTGTCTCGTTACACAGGACCAGATCTAAGGTTGCTTGCCCCCTGGTCGGTTCAGTTACATACTGCTCAAGAAACCCATCCCTAATACACTCAATGAACTCATCCTCAAGGCAGCCCTGCCCAATTTGATTTGTCCAATTAATATGATAGTTAAAATCCCCCATAATTATAGATGTTCCCTTATTACAAGCCTCAACTATTTCCTGATTGATACTCCGTCCAACAGAGTTGCAACTGTTCGGAGGCCTATAGAATATGCCCACTAATGTTTTTTTCCCCTTATTATTCCTTATCTCCACCCAAACTGTTTCAGTATCCTGATCTTTTGACCCAATATCATTTCTCTGTATTATAGTGATTCCTTCCTTTATTAACATAGCCACCCCACCTCCCCTTCCTTCCTGCCTGTCGTTCCTGATCGTTAAATAGCCTGGTATGTTTAATTCCCAGGCATTGTCACCCTGCAGCCATGTTTCTGTAATGGCCACAAGATCATACCCATATGTAGTTATTTGTGCCATTAACTGGTCTATTTTGTTACGAATGCTACGTGTATTCAGATAGAGAACTTTCAAATATGTTTTGTGACACTTAGTTCCTGCTTTTGCCCTTTTTATTACTTTACCTTTTACTCCATACCTTCTGCCCCTTCCTGACACACTCTGGTTTTTAATTTCCCCACTGCTACCTAAGTCTATGACCTTCTCTGTTGTAATTTTTATTATTTGCTCTCTAGGAGCCTCCCCCCCACTAGTTAGTTTAAAGCCCTCTCTACAGCCCTAGTTATATGATCCGCCAGGACTCTAGTCCCAGCACTGGCCAAGTGAAGCCCGTCCCAATGGAACAGCTCCCTCCTGCCCCAGTACTGGTGCCAGTGTCCCAGGAAGCAAAACCCATTTCTCCGACACCAGTCTTTGAGCCACTCATTTAACTCTCTAATTTTATTTGTCCTAGCCAAATTCGCTTGTGGCTCAGGTAATAATCCAGAGATTATTACCCTTGAGGTTCTGTTTTTTAATTTGACCCCTAGCTGCTCATACTCCTTTAACAGAACCGGCTTCCTTGTCCTATCTACGTCGTTTGTACCAACATGGACCACGACAACTGGATCCACCCCCTCCCACTGCAAGTTTCTTTCCAGCCCAGAGGAGATGTCCTTAACCTTGGCACCGGGCAGGCAACACAGCCTATGGGACTCTCGCTCTCGGCTGCAGAGAACTCTATCCATCCCTCTAATAATACTATCCCCTACCACTACAACATTTCTATTTACTTCCCCCTCTTGAATGGCCCCCCGTTCCACGGTGCTGTGGCCAGGTTGCTCATCCTCCCTGCAGTCCCTGCTCCTGTCCCCACAGGCAGTAAGAACCTCAAACCTGTTGGACAAGAGCAAGGGCTGCGGCTCCTCCAACACTACCTCCTGGATCCCTGTACCTGCCTCACTCATAGTCACACCGTCCTGTCCCTGACCATGGGCTACATCTGAATTAATTAACTTCATAGGTGTGACCACCTCCTGAAACACAGAGTCCAGGTACTTCTCCCCCTCCCTGATGTGTCGCAGTGTCTGAAGCTCAGACTCCAGCTCATCAACACGGAGCTGGAGTTCCTGTAGCAGCAGACACTTGTCACAGATGTAATCACCATGAGCCTCAATGGGGTCCACCGGCTCCCACATCTCGCAACAGTAACACATCACCATTCTATGTAATTAATTAAATTTTTTATTCTTAGTTATGGACACTCTCTGCCCGATTATAGATGCTGGTATCCCCTCTAATTAATTGGATTTAAATTAAATCAATCCCTCTAAATTACACCAGTTAAATGGTTTACCAACAGTCACTCTGCACCAGAAAGGCCTTATTAACTACAACGCACAGAGTTAAAGTTTGAAAAGAGCACCCGACACCCCACTCACCCGAACTCACACTTACCCAAACTCAGCACTCTCTGCTGACTCGCACTCAGTGCTTGCTCGCACTAGCACTGGTCTTTTTATACTGTTTGTTTGTTTACAGACAAATGAGTCACCCCTGCTGATTGATTAGAAAACTGGTTTATAGAACATAGAACATAGAACAGTACAGCACAGTACAGGCCCTTCGGCCCTCGATGTTGTGCCGAGCATTGTCCGAGACCAAGATCAAGCTATCACACTCCCTATCACTCTGGTGTGCTCCATGTGCTTATCCAATAACCGCTTGAAAGTTCCTAAAGTGTCTGACTCCACTATCACAGCAGGCAGTCCATTCCACACCCCAACCACTCTCTGAGTAAAGAATCAACCTCGGACATCCCTTCTATATCTCCCCCCATGCACCTTATAGTTATGCCCCTTTGTAACAGCTGCCTCTACCCGAGGAAATAGTCTCTGAACATCCACTCTATCTATCCCCCTCATCATCTTATAAACCTCTATTAAGTCGCCTCTCATCCTCCTCCGCTCTAAAGAGAAAAGCCCCAACTCCCTCAATCTTTCCTCATAAGACCTCCCCCCCAAACCAGGCAGCATCCTGGTAAATCTCCTTTGCACTCTTTCCAATGCTTCCACGTCCTTCCTATAGTGAGGTGACCAGAACTGCACACAATATTCCAAATGTGGTCTCACCAAGGTCCTGTACAGTTGCAGCATAACCTCACGGTTCTTAAACTCAAACCCTCTGTTAATAAACGCCAACACACCATAGGCCTTCTTTACTGCTCTATCCACTTGAGTGGCAACCTTCAGAGATCTGTGGATATGAACCCCCAGATCCCTCTGCTCCTCCACGTTCCTCAGAACCCTGCCGTTGACCCTGTAATCCTTATTCAAATTTGCCCTACCAAAATGAATCACCTCACACTTATCAGGGTTAAATTCCATCTGCCATTTTTCGGCCCAGCTCTGCATCCTATCAATGTCTCTTTGCAGCCTACAACTGCCCTCCACCTCATCCACTACTCCACCAATCTTGGTGTCATCAGCAAATTTACTGATCCACCCTTCAGTCCCCTCCTCCAAGTCATTGATAAAAATCACAAACAGCAGAGGACCCAGCACCGACCCCTGTGGCACACCGCTGGTAACTGGTCTCCAGTCCGAAAATGTTCCATCCACCACCACCCTCTGCCTTCTATGAGATAGCCAGTTACTTATCCAATCGGCCAAATTTCCCTCTATCCCACAACTCCTTACTTTCTTCATGAGACGACCATGGGGAACCTTATCAAACGTCTTACTAAAATCCATGTATACGACATCAACTGCTCTACCTTCATCTACACACTTAGTTACCTCCTCAAAGAATCCAATCAAATTTGTTAGGCAAGACTTACCCTTCACGAATCCGTGTTGACTATCCCTGATTAAGTTGCCCCTTTCCAAATGGTCATAAATCCTATCCCTCAGGACCTTTTCCATTATCTTACAAACCACCGAAGTAAGACTAACCGGCCTATAATTACCAGGGTCATTCCTATTTCCTTTCTTGAAGAGAGGAACAACATTCGCCACTCTCCAGTCCTCTGGCACCATCCCCGTGGACAGTGAGGACCCAAAGATCAAAGCCAGAGGCTCTGCAATCTCCTCCCTTGCCTCCCAAAGAATCCTAGGATATATCCCATCTGGCCCAGGGGACTTATCGACCCTCAGGTTCTTCAAAATTGCTAAAACATCTTCCCTCAGAACATCTACCACCTCCAGCCTATCCACCTTTATCACACTCTCATCCTCAAGAACATGGCCCCTCTCCTCGGTGAACACTGACGAAAAGTATTCATTCATCACCTCTCCTATCTCTTCTGACTCCATGCACAAGTTCCCACTACTGTCCTTGACCGGCCCTACCCTCACCCTGGTCATTCTTTTATTTCTCACATAAGAGTAAAAAGCCTTGGGGTTTTTCTTGATCCGACCCGCCAAGGACTTCTCATGCCCCCTCCTAGCTCTCCTAAGCTCTTTTTTTAGCTCATTCCTTGCTACCTTGTACCCCTCAATCGACCCAACTGAACCTTGTTTTCTCATCCTTACATACGCTTCCTTTTTCCTCTTGACTAGACATTCAACCTCTTTTGTGAACCATGGTTCTCTCACTCGGCCATTTCCTCCCTGCCTGACAGGGACATACCAATCAAGGACACGCAGTAATTGCTCCATGAAAAAGCTCCACTTTTCGTTTGTGCCTTTCCCTGATAGTTTCTGTTCCCATCTTATACTCCCTAATTCTTGCCTAATCGCATCATAATTACCCCTCCCCCAATTATAAACCCTGCCCTGCCGTATGGCCCTATCCCTCTCCATTGCAATAGTGAAAGTTACCGAATTGTGGTCACTATCTCCAAAGTGCTCTCCCACATACAAATCAAACACTTGGCCCGGTTCATTACCCAGTACCAAATCCAACGTGGCCCCACCTCTTGTCGGCCTATCCACATATTGTGTCAGGAAACCCTCCTGCACACACTGTGCAAAAACTATCCCATCTGAACTGTTTGACCTATAAAGGTTCCAATCAATATTTGGAAAGTTGAAGTCACCCATGACAACTACTCTGTGACCTCCACACCTATTCATAATCTGCTTTGCAATTTCTTCCTCCACATCTTTATTACTATTTGGGGGCCTGTAGAAAACTCCTAACAACGTGACCGCTCCTTTCCTATTTCTAACTTCAGCCCATATTACCTCAGACGGCAGATCCCCCTCGAACTGCCTTTCTGCCGCTGTTAAACTATCCTTGATTAACAATGCTACTCCTCCACCTTTCTTACCAACTTCCCTACTCTTACTGAAACATCTATACCCCGGAACTTCCAACAACCATTCCTGTCCCTGTTCTAACCATGTCTCCGTAATGGCCACCACATCGTAGTCCCAAGTACCAATCCACGCTCCAAGTTCTCCTACCTTATTCCGGATGCTCCTTGCATTGAAGTAGACACACTTCAAGCCATCTTCCTGTCTGCCGGTACATTCCTACGACCTTGATACCCTCCTCAGTACCTCCCTACACTCACCACTGGCTCGTGGACTACAGCCCTTTTTCCCATCCCCCTGACAAATTAGTTTAAACCCCCCCGAAGAGCAGTAGCAAATTTCCCTCCCAGGATATTGGTGCCCCTCTGGTTCAGGTGCAAACCGTCCTGTTTGTACAGGTCCCACCTTCCCCAGAATGTGCTCCAATTATCCACATAACTGAAACCCTCCCCCCTACACCATCCCTGCAGCCACGTGTTTATCTGCACTCTCTCCCTGTTCCTCAACTCGCTAGCACGTGGCACCGGCAACAAACCAGAAATTACAACATGGTTTGTACTGGCTCTCAGCTTCCAACCTAGCTCCCTAAATTCCTGTTTTAAATCCCCGTCCCTTCTCCTACCTATGTCGTTGGTACCGATGTGTACCACGACTTGTGATTGTTCCCCTTCCCCTTTGAGGATTCTGAAAACACGGTCCGAGACGTCACGGACCCTGGCACCCGGGAGGCAACATACCATCCATGAGTCTCTTTTGCTGCCACAGAACCTCCTATCTGTCCCTCTGACTATTGAGTCCCCAATAACTATTGCTCTCCTGCTCTCCCCCCTTCCCTTCTGAGCCACAGGGACCGACCCAGCGCCGGAGATCCGGTCACCATGGCTTACCACTGGTAAGTCGTCCCCCTCAACAGTATTCAAAGCGGTATACCTGTTACTGAGGGGAACGACCACAGAGGATCCCTGCACTGACTGCTTCCTCCTCGCCCCTCTCACCGTCACCCATCTATCTTCATGCTTTGGAGTAATTACATCCCTGAAGCTTCTATCTATGACGTCCTCTGCCTCCCGAATGATCCGAAGTTCATCCAGCTCCAGCTCCAGTTCCCTAACACGGTTTTCGAGGAGCTGGAGATGGGTGCACTTCCCACAGGTGTAATCAGCAGGGACACCTACGGCGTCCCTCACCTCAAACATTCTGCAGGAGGAACATTTCACTGCCTCCCCTGCCATCCCCTCCAGCTAACTTGCAGATTAAACTAGAACAAAAAAGAGCTTACCTGATAGTCACTCACCTCCTTTAGGTTAGAGGAGGAGGAAGGGTGGGGGACACTACAAGTGTAGTGTCTCGGGTTTAGGAACCGCCCAACTTATATACAGGTAAAAATTAATCCCCTACCCAGCAACCACTGCGTCCCGCACTTTAAAAGCCTCTGTGGGCCTACCTGGTCGCCGCCGCCTCTTAAGTCCTCCGCCTCGCCGCAGCCGCTCCACCCAGGTCCGCCGCCTCTGTGGGCCTACCTGGTCGCCGCCGCCTCTTAAGTCCTCCGCCTCGCCGCAGCCGCTCCACCCAGGTCCGCCGCCTCTGTGGGCCTACCTGGTCGCCGCCGCCTCTTAAGTCCTCCGCCTCGCCGCAGCCGTTCCACCCAGGTCCGCCGCCTGCTGTGCCAATTTACTCCTACTGCAGTGTAACCTTGTTTTACTCTTCTTAAACCAACAGAATCCCAAATATTTAACTTTTCCCCTTCACTTAAACTACTTAAGTACTCTTATCAAGAATGATTTAAAGAGAACAAACAATGAAAGAACTCTCACACTTACCCAAACTCAGCACTCTCTGCTGACTCGCACTCAGTGCTTGCTCGCTCCTGCTTACAGCGTATATAATGAACAGCTGGCAATGAGTTACAGATTGTAAAATGAACAGCTGTCAGTGAGTTACAGAGTGTATAATGAACAGCTGGCAGTGATTTACAGAGTGTACAATGAACAGCTGGAACTGAGTTACAGAGTGTATAATGAGCAGCTGGCAGTGACTAACATAGTTTATAATGAACAGCTGACAATGAATTACAGAGTGAATAATGAACAGCTGGCAGTGAGTTACATTGTTTATAATTACCAGCTGGCAGTGAGTGACAGAGTGTATAATGATCAGCTGGCAGTGAGTTAGTTAATGTATAATGAACAGCTGGCAGTGAGTTACATTGTTTATAATTACCAGCTGGCAGTGAGTGACAGAGTGTATAATGATCAGCTGGCAGTGAGTTAGTTAATGTATAATGAACAGCTGGCAGTGAGTTACATTGTTTATAATTACCAGCTGGCAGTGAGTGACAGAGTGTATAATGATCAGCTGGCAGTGAGTTAGTTAATGTATAATGAACAGCTGGTAGTGAGTTACAGATTTTGTAATGAACATCTGGCAGTGAGTTGCAGAGTTTTTAATTAACAGCTGGCATTGAGTTACAGAGTGTGTAATTCAACAACTGGCAGTGTGTCACAGAATGCGCAATAAACAGCTGGTAGTGAGTTACAGAATGTCTAATGAAAAGCTGGCAGTGTGTAACAGAGTGTCAAATGAACAGCTGGCAGTCAGTTACAGTGTGTGTAATGAACAGCTGGCAGTGAGTTACAGAGTGTGTAATGACCAGATGGCATTGATTTACAGAATGTATAAAGAATAGCTTGCGGTGAGTTTCAGAGTGTATAATTAACAGCTGGCAGTGAGTTACAGAGTCTATAATGAACAGCTTGCAGTGAGTTACAGAGTTTACAATGAACAGGTGGCAGTGACTTACAGAGTTTATAAAGAACAGCTGGCAGTGAGTTACATTGTATATAATGAACAGCTGGCAGTGAGTTCCAGATTTTATAATGAACAGCTGGAAGTGAGTTACATTGTTTGAAATGAACAGCTGGCAGTGAGTTACAGACAGTATAATTAACAGCTGGCAGTGAGTTACAGAGTTTAGAATGAACAGCTGGCAGTGAATTACATTGTTTGAAATGAACAGCTGGCAGTGAGTTACAGAGAGTATAATGAACAGCTGGCAGTGAGTTACAGAGTGTATAATGAACAACAGGCAGTGAATTACTTAATGTATAATGAAGTGCTGGCAGTAAGTTACAGAGTGCATGATGAACAGCTGGCAGTGAGTTACAAAGTTTATAATGAACAGCTGTCATTGAGTTACAGAGTTTAGAATGAACAGCCGGCAGTGACTTACAGAGTTTATAATCAACAGCTGGCAGTGAATTACTGAGTGTATAATGAACACCTGGCAGTGAGTTACATTGTTTATAATGAACAGCATAGCAGTGAATTACAGACAGTATAATTAACAGCTGGCAGTGAGTTACAGAGTGTATAATGAACAGCTGGCAGTTAGTTACTTAATGTATAATGACGTGCTGGCAGTAAGTTACAGAGTGTATGATGAACAGCTGGCATTGAGTTACAGAGTATGTAATGAACAGCTGCCAGTGAGTTACAGGGAGTATAATGAAAAACAAGCAGTGAGTCACAGAGTGTGTAATGAAAAGCTGGCACTGAGTTACAGGGGGTATAAAGAACAGCTGGCATTGAGTTACAGGGGTTATAATGAACCACAGGCAGTGAGTTACAGACTGTAATGAACAGCTGGCAGTCAGTTACAGAGTTTATAATGAACAGATTGGAGTGAGTTACTGAATGTGCAAAGCATAGCTGGCAGTGAGTTACAGAGTGTCTGAGGAACAGCTGGCAGTGAATTACAGAATGCACAATTAACAGCTGGCAGTGAGTTACAGAGGTTAGAATGAAGAGCGGGCAGTGAATTACAGAGGGTATAATGAACAGCTGGCAGTGAGTTACAGTGTGTATAATGATCAGCTGGCATTGAGTTACAGAGTATGTAATGAACAGCTGGCATTGAGTTACAGAGTGTATAATGAACAGCTGGCATTGAGTTACAAAGTGTATAATGAACAGCTGGCATTGAGTTACAGAGTTTATAATTAACAGCTGGCAGTGAGTTACAGTGTGAGTAATGAAAAGCTGGCTGTGAGTTACAGAGCGTACAATGAACAGCTGGCATTGAGTTACAGAGTTTATAATTAACAGCTGGCAGTGAGTTACAAAGTGTATAATGAAGAGCTGGCAGTGAGTTACAGAGTGTGTAATGAAAAGCTGGCAGTGAGTTACAGAGCGTACAATGAACAGCTGGCAGTGAGTTACAGAGTTTATAATCAACAGCTGGCAGTGAGTTACAGAGTGTATAATGAACATCTGGCAGTGAGTTACATTGTTTATAATGAACAGCTGGCAATGAATTACAGACAGTATAATTAACAGCTGGCATTGAGTTACAGAGTGTATAATGAACAGCTGGCATTGAGTTACAGAGTATGTAATGAACAGCTGGCATTGAGTTACAGAGTGTATAATGAACAGCTGGCATTGAGTTACAGAGTATGTAATGAACAGCTGGCATTGAGCTACAGAGTGTATAATGAACAGCTGGCATTGAGTTACAGAGTATGTAATGAACAGCTGGCATTGAGTTACAGAGTGTATAATGAACAGCTGGCATTGTGTTACAGTGTGTATAATGAACAGCTGGCATTGTGTTACAGTGTGTATAATGAACAGCTGGCATTTAGTTACAGAGTATGTAATGAACAGCTGGCATTGAGTTACAGTGTGTATAATGAACAGCTGGCATTGAGTTACAGAGTATGTAATGAACAGCTGGCATTGAGTTACAGAGTGTATAATGAACAGCTGGCATTGTGTTACAGTGTGTATAATGAACAGCTGGCATTGAGTTACAGTGTGTATAATGAACAGCTGGCATTGAGTTACAGAGTATGTAATGAACAGCTGGCATTGAGTTACAGAGTATATATTGAACAGTTGGCAGTGAGTTACAGATTGCAGAATGAACAGCTGGCAGTGAGTTACAGAGTGTGTAATGAACAGCTGGCATTGAGTTACAGAGTATGTAATGAACAGCTGGCATTGAGTTACAGAGTGTATAATGAACAGCTGGCATTGAGTTACAGAGTATGTAATGAACAGCTGGCATTGAGTTACAGAGTGTATAATGAACAGCTGGCATTGAGTTACAGTGTGTATAATTAACAGCTGGCATTCAGTTACAGAGTATGTAATGAACAGCTGGCATTGAGTTACAGATTGTATAATGAACAGCTGGCATTGAGTTACAGTGTGTATAATTAACAGCTGGCAGTGAGTTACAGAGTGTATAATGAACAGATGGCAGTGAGTTACAGAGTATGTAATGAACAGCTGGCATTGAGTTACACAGTATGTAATAAACAGCTGGCATTGAGTTACAGAGTGTATAATGAACAGCTGGCTGTGAGTTACAGATTGCACAATGAACAGCTGGCAGTGAGTTACAGAGTGTATAATGAACAGCTGGCAGTGAGTTACAGAGCGTATAAAGAACAGCTGGCATTGAGTTACAGGGGGTATAATGAGAAACAAGCAGTGAGTCACAGAGTGTGTAACGAAAAGCTGACCCTGAGTTACAGGGGGTATAAAGAATAGCTAGCATTGAGTTACAGGGGTTATAATGAACCACAGGCAGTGAGTTACAGACTGTAATGTACAGCTGGCAGTGAGTTACACAGTGTGTTATGACCAGCTGGCAGTGAGTTACACTGTGTATAATGAAGAGCCAGCAGTGATTTACAGAATGTATAATGAACAGCTGGCAGTGAGTTACAGAGGTTAGAATTAAGAGCGGGCAATGACTTGCAGAGGTTATAATGAACAGCTGGCTGTGAGTTACAGAGCGTATAATGAACAACAGGAAGTGAGTTACAGGAGGTATAATGAAAAGCTGGCAGTGCGTTACAGAGAGTGTAATGAACAGCTGGCAGTTAGTTACACAGTGTATAATGAACAGCCAGCAGTGATTTACAGATTGTAAAATGAACAGCTGGCAGTGATTTACAGCCTGTACAATGAACAGCTGGCAGTGAGTTACAGAGTTTAGAATGAACAGCTGGCAGTGAGTTACAGATTGTGTAATGAACAGCTGGCATTGTGTTACAGTGTGTATAATGAACAGCTGGCATTGTGTTACAGTGTGTATAATGAACAGCTGGCATTGAGTTAAAGAGTATGGAATGAACAGCTGGCATTGAGTTACAGTGTGTATAATGAACAGCTGGCATTGAGTTACAGAGTCTATATTGAACATTTGGCAGTGAGTTACAGATTGCACAATGAACAGCTGGCAGTGAGTTACAGAGTATGTAATGAACAGCTGGCATTGAGTTACAGAGTGTATAATGAACAGCTGGCAGTGAGTTACAGAGTGTATAATGAACAGCTGGCATTGAGTTACAGAGTATGTACTAACCAGCTGGCATTGAGTTACAGAGTGTATAATGAACAGCTGGCATTGAGTTACAGAGTATGTAATAAACAGCTGGCATTGAGTTACAGAGTGGATAATGAACAGCTGGCACTGAGTTACAGATTGCACAATGAACAGCTGGCATTGAGTTACAGAGTATGTAATGAACAGCTGGCATTGAGCTACAGAGTGTATAATGAACAGCTGGCATTGAGTTACAGAGCATGTAATGAACAGCTGACATTGAGTTACAGAGTGTATAATGAACAGCTGGCATTGAGTTACAGATTGTGTCATTAACAGCTGGCAGTGAGTTACAGAGTGTACAATGAATAGCCTGCAGTGAGTTACAGAGTTTATAATAAACAGCTGGCACTGATTTACAGAGCGTAAAATGAACAGCTGGCAGTAAGTTACAGAGTGTACAATGAATAGCCTGCAGTGAGTTACAGAGTTTATAATGAACAGCTGGCAGTAAGTTACAGAGTGTGTAATGAACAGCTGGCAGTGATTACACTGTGTTAATGAACAGCTGCCAGCGAGTTACAGACTGTAATAAACAACTGGCAGTCAGTGACAGAGTTTATAATGAACAGCGTGGAGTGAGTTACTGAGTGTGCATAGCACAGCTGGCAGTGAGTTACAGAGTGTCTGATGAACAGCTGGCAGTGAATTACAGAGTGTATAATGAACAGCTGGCAGAGAGTTAAAGCTGTATAATGAACAGCTGCCAGTGAGTTACAGATGTATAATGAACAGTTGGCAGTGCGTTACAGATTTTATAATGAACAGCTGGCAGTGAGTTACAGAGTGTGTAATGAAAAGCTGGCAGTGAGTTACAGAGCGTACAATAAACAGCTGGCAGTAAGTTAGAGAGTGTACAATGAACAGCTGTCAGTGAGTTACAGAGCGTATAATGAACAGCTGGCAGTGAGTTACAGAGAGTACAATGAACAGCTCGCAGTGAGTTACAGAGTTTATAATGTACAGCTGGCAGTGAGTTACAGATTGTGTCATTAACAGCTGGCAGTGAATTACAGAGTGTATAATGAACATCTGGCAGTGAGTTACATTGTTTATAATGAACAGCTGGCAGTGAATTACAGACAGTATAATTAACAGCTGTCAGTGAGTTACAGACTATGTCATTAAGAGCTGGCAGTGAGTTACAGAGTATGTAATGAACAGCTGGCATTGAGTTACAGAGTGTGTAATGAACAGCTGACAGTGAGTTACAGAGTGTATAATGAACAGCTGGCAGTGAGTTACGCAGTGTATTTTGAACAGCTGGCAGTGAGTTCCAGATTGTATAATGAACAGCTGGCAGTGAGTTACAACGGTATGAATGAAGAGCGGGCAGTGACTCACAGAGTTTATAACGAACAGCTGGCTGTGATTTACAGAGTGTACAATGAACAGCTGGCAGTAAGTTACAGAGTGTACAATGAACAGCTGGCACTGAATTGCAGAGTGTGCAATGAACAGCTGGCAGTGAGTTACTTAATGTATAATGAACAGCTGGCAGTAAATTACAGAGTGTACAATGAACAGCTGGCAGTAAGTTACAGAGTGTACAATGAACAGCTGGTATTGAGTTACAGAGTGTGTAATGAACAGCTGGCAGTAAGTTACAGAGCGTACAATGAACAGCTGGCAGTGAGTTACAGAGTTTATAATCAACAGCTGGCAGTGAATTACAGAGTGTATAATGAACATCTGGCAGTGAGTTACATTGTTTATAATGAACAACTGGCAATGAATTACAGACAGTATAATTAACAGCTGGCAGTGAGTTACAGTGTGTATAATGATCAGCTGGCAGTGAGTTACAGAGTATGTAATGAACAGCTGGCATTGAGTTACAGAGTGTATAATGAACAGCTGGCATTGAGTTACAGAGTATGTATTGAACAGCTGGCATTGAGGTACAGAGTGTATATGAACAGCTGACATTGAGTTACAGAGCATGTAATGAACAGCTGGCATTGAGTTACAGAGTGTATAATGAACAGCTGGCATTGAGTTACAGAGTGTATAATGAACAGCTGGCAGTGAGTTACGGAGCGTATAATGAACAGCTGGCAGTGAGTTACAGAGAGTACAATGAACAGCTCGCAGTGAGTTACAGAGTTTATAATGTACAGCTGGCAGTGAGTTACAGATTGTGTCATTAACAGCTGGCAGTGAATTACAGAGTGTATAATGAACATCTGGCAGTGAATTCCATTGTTTATAATGAACAGCTGGCAGTGAATTACAGACAGTATAATTAACAGCTGTCAGTGAGTTACAGACTATGTCATTAAGAGCTGGCAGTGAGTTACAGAGTATGTAATGAACAGCTGGCATTGAGTTACAGAGTGTGTAATGAAAAGTTGACAGTGAGTTACAGAGTGTATAATGAAGAGCCAGCAGTGATTTCCAGAATGTATAATGAACAGCTGGCAGTGAGTTATGCAGTGTATTTTGAACAGCTGGCAGTGAGTTCCAGATTGTATAATGAACAGCTGGCAGTGAGTTACAGAGTGTATAATGAACAGCTGGCAGTGAGTTACAGAGTGTACAATGAATAGCCTGCAGTGAGTTACAGAGTTTATAATGAACAGCTGGCAATGAATTTCAGACAGTATAATTAACAGCTGGCAGTGAGTTACAGTGTGTATAATGATCAGCTGGCAGTGAGTTACAGAGTATGTAATGAACAGCTGGCATTGAGTTACAGTGTGTATAATGAACAGCTGGCATTGAGTTACAGAGTATTTAATGAACAGCTGGCATTGAGTTAAAGAGTGTATAATGAACAGCTGGCATTGAGTTACAGAGTATGTAATGAACAGCTGGCATTGAGCTACAGAGTGTATATGAACAGCTGGCATTGAGTTACAGAGCATGTAATGAACAGCTGGCATTTGTTACAGAGTGTATAATGAACAGCTGGCATTGAGTTACAGAGTGTATAATGAACAGCTGGCAGTGAGTTACAGAGTGTACAATGAATAGCCTGCAGTGAGTTACAGAGTTTATAATGAACAGCTGGCACTGATTTACAGAGCGTAAAATGAACAGCTGGATGTAAGTTACAGAGTGTACAATGAACAGCTGGCAGTAAGTTACAGAGTGTACAATGAATAGCCTGCAGTGAGTTACAGAGTTTATAATGAACAGCTGGCAGTAAGTTACAGAGTGTACAATGAATAGCTGGCAGTGAGTTACAGAGTGTATATTGAACAGCTGGGAATGAGTTACAGAATGCACAATGAACAGCTGGCAGTGAGTTACAGTGTGTGTAATGAACAGCTGGCAGTGAATTACTTAATATATAATGAAGTGCTGGCAGTGAGTTACAGAGTGTATAATGAACAGCTGACAGTGAGTTACAGACTGTAATAAACAGCTGGCAGTCAGTGACAGAGTTTATAATGAACAGCTTGGAGTGAGTTACTGAGTGTGCAAAGCACAGCTGGCAGTGAGTTACAGAGTGTCTGAGGAACAGCTGGCAGTGAATTACAGGGTGTATAATGAACAGCTGGCAGAGAGTTAAAGCTGTATAATGAACAGCTGGCAGTGAGTTACAGAGTGTATAATGTACAGCGGCCAGTGAGTTACAGATTTTATAATGATCAGCTGGCAGTGAGTTACAGATTATATAATGATCAGCTGGCAGTGAGTTACACAGTGTATATTGAACAGCTGGCAGTGAGTTACAGAATGCACAATTAACAGCTGGCAGTGAGTTCCAGATTTTATAATGAACAGCTGGCAATAAGTTACAGAGGTTGGAATTAAGAGTGGGCAATGACTTACAGAGGTTATAATGAACAGCTGGCTGTGAGTTACAGAGCGTATGATGAACAGCTGGCAGTGAGTTACAGCGTGCATAATGAACAGCTGGCAGTAAGTTACAGAGTGTAGAATGACCAGCTGGCAGTGAGTTATAGATTGTAAAATGAACAGCTGTCATTGAGTTACAGAGTGTACAATGATCAGCTGGCAGTAAGTTACAGAGTGTAGAATGACCAGCTGGCAGTGAGTTACAGAATGCACAATTAACAGCTGGCAGTAAGTTACAGAGTGTATAATGACCAGCTGGCAGTGAGTTACAGAGTTTAGAATGAACAGCTGTCAGTGAGTTTTTGAGTGTTTAATGAACAGCTGGCAGTGAGTTACAGAGTGTGTAATGAAAAGCTGGCAGCGAGTTACAGAGCGTATAATGAACAGCTGGCAGTGAGTTACATTGTTTAGAATGAACAGCTGTCAGTGAGTTACAGAGTGTACAATGAACAGCTGGCAGTGAGTTTTTGAGTGTATAATGAACAGCTGGCAGTGAGTTACAGAGTGTGTAATGAAAAGCTGGCAGTGAGTTACAGAGTGTACAATGAACAGCTGGCAGTGAGTTACAGAGTTTATAATCAACAGCTGGCAGTGAATTACAGTGTGTACAATGAACAGCTGGCAGTGAGTTACAGAGTGTATAGTGAACATCCGGTGGTGAGTTACATTGTTTATAATGAACAGCTGGCAGTGAGTTACAGAGTGTATAATGTTCAGATGGCAGTGAGTTACAGAGTGTACAATGAACAGCTGTCAGTGAGTTACAGAGTATGTTATTAACAGCTGGCAGTGAGTTACAGAGTTTATAATGAACAGCTGGCAGTGAGTTAAAGAATGCACAATGAACAGCTGGCAGTGAGTTACAGAGTGTTTAATGAACAGCTGTCAGTGAGTTACAGAGTTTACAATGAACAGCTGGCAATGATTACAGAGTGTATAATGAACAGCTTGGAGTGAGTTACTGAGTGTGCAAAGCACAGCTGGCAGTGAATTACATAGTCTATAATGAACAGCTGGCAGAGAGTTAAACCTGTAAAATGAACAGCTGGCAGTGAGTTACAGAGTGTATAATGTACAGTTGCCTGTGAGTTACAGATGCATAATAACCAGATGGCAGTGATTTACAGAATGTATAATGAACAGCTGGCAGTGAGTTACACAGTGTGTTATGACCAGCTGGCAGTGAGTTACACTGTGTATAATGAAGAGCCAGCAGTGATTTACAGAATGTATAATGAACAGCTGGCAGTGAGTTACAGAGTTTATAATGAACAGCTGGCAGTGAGTTGCACAGTGTATATTGAACAGCTGGCAGTGAGTTACAGAATGCACAATTAACAGCTGGCAGCGAGTTCCAGATTGTACAATGAACAGCTGGCAGTGAGTTACAGAATGCACAATTAACAGCTGGCAGTGAGTTCCAGATTGTATAATGAACAGCTGGCAGTGAGTTACAGAGCATATAATGAACAACAGGCACTGAGTTACAGAGTGTGTAATGAAAAGCTGGCAGTGAGTTACAGAGTGTAATGAACAGCTGGCAGTGAATTACAGATTGTATAATGAACAGCTGGCAGTGATTACAGCGTGTACAATGAAAAGCTGGCAGTGATTTCAAGTTGTATAATGAACAGCTGGCTATGAGTTACAGAGTTTAGAATGAACAGCCGGCAGTGACTTACAGCGTTTATAATCAACAGCTGGCAGTGAATTACAGAGTGTATAATGAACAGCTGGCAGTGAGTTACAGAGTGTGTAATGAACAGCTGGCAGTGAGTTACAGAGTGTACAATGAACAGCTGGCAGTGATTTCAGATTGTATAATGTACTGCTTTCAGTGAGTTACAGATTGTGTCATTAACAGCTGGCAGTGAGTTACAGGGTGTATATTGAACAGCTGACAGTGAGTTACAGAATGCCCAATGAACAGCTGGCAGTGAGTTACAGATTTTGTCATTAACAGCTGGCAGTGAGTTACAGAATGCACAATGAAAAGCTGGCAGTGAGTTACAGAGTGTGCAATGAACAGCTGTGAGTGAGTTACAGTGTTCACAATGAACAGCTGACTGTGATTACAGAGTGTATAATGAACAGCTGACAGCAAGTTATAGAATGTAATCAACAGCTGGCAGTGAGTTACAGAGTTTATAATGAACAGCTGGCAGTGAGTTACAGAGTGTGTAATGAACAGCTGGCAGTGAGTTACACAGTGTATAATGAACAGCTTGCAGTGAGTTACAGAGTGTGTAATGAACAGCTGGCAGTGAGTTACACAGTGTATAATGAACAGCTGGCAGTGATGACAGCGTGTATAATGAGCAGCTGGCAATGAGTTACAGATTGTAAAATGAACAGCTGCCAGGGTGTTACAGACTATACAATGAACAGCTGTCAGTAAGTTTCAGTGTTTATAATGAACAGCTGTCAGTGAGTTACAGAGTGTACACTGAACAGCTGGCAGTGAATTACAGAGTCTATAATGAACAGCTGGCAGTGAGTTACAGAGTGTGTAATGAACAGCTGGCTGTGATATACAGAATGTCGAATCAAAAGCTGGCAGTGAGTTACAGAGTGTGTAATGACCAGATTGCAGTGATTTACAGAATGTGTAATGAACAGCTGGCAGTGAGTTCTAGATTGTATAATGAATAGCTGGCAATGAGTTACAGAGTCTATAATGAACAGATAGCAATGAGTTACAGCGTTTAGAATGAAGAGCTGGCAGTGACTTAGAGTTTATAATGAACATCTGGCAGTGAGTTACAGAGTGTATAATGAACAGCTGGCATTGTGTTACATTGCTTGTAATGAAAAGCTGGCAGTGAGTTACAAACAGTATAATTAACAGCTGGCAGTGTGTTAAAGAGTGTATAATGAACAGCTGGTATTGAGTTACAGAGAGTGTAATGAACAGCTGGCAGTGAGTTACACAACGTATAATGAACAGCTGGCAATGAGTTACAGATTGTATAATGAACAGCTGGCAGTGTGTTACAGATTGTCTAATGAACAGCTGGAAGTGAGTTACAGTGTGTGAAATGAACAGCTGGCATTGAGTTAAATAGCGTATCATGAACAGCTGGCAGTGTGTTACAGATTGTCTAATGAACAGCTGGCAGTGAGTTACATAGTGTATAATGAACAGATGGCATTGAGTTACAGGGACTATAATGAACAGATGGCAGTCAGTTAAAGAGTGTATAATGAATTGCCGGCAGTAAGTTACAGTGTGAGTAAGGAACAGCTGGCAGTGAATAACAGACAGTATAATTAACAGCTGGAAGTGAGTTACAGAGTGTATAGTGAACAGCTGGCAGTGAGTTGCAGAGTGTGTAATGAACAGCTGGCAGTGACTTACAGAGTGTATAATGAACAGCTGGCATTGAGTTACAGAGTGTGCATTGAACAGCTGGCAGTGATTTCAGATTGTCTAATGAACAGCTGGCAGTGAGTTACAGAGTGTATAATGAACAGCTGGCAGTGAGTTACAAAGTGTATAATGAACAGCTGGCATTGAGTTACATAGTGTGCAATGAACAGCTGGCAGTGATTTTAGATTGTATAATGAACAGCTGTCAGTGTGTAACAGATTGTCCAATGAACACCTGGCAGTGAGTTACATAGCGTATAATGAACAGCTGGCATTGAGTTACAGGGGCTATAATGAACAGCTGGCAGTGAGTTAAAGAGTGTATAATGAACTATCGGCAATAAATTACAGTGTGAGTAATGAACAGCTGGCAGTGAGTTACAGAGTTTAGAATGAACAGCTGGCAGTGAGTTACAGAGTCTATAATGAACAGCTGGCAGTGACTTACAGAGTTAAGAATGAACAGCTGGCAGGGAATTACAGAATATATAAGGAACAGCTGGCAGTGAGTTATAGACAGTATAATTATCAGCTGGCAGTGAGTTCCAGAGTGTGTAATGAACATCTGTCAGTGTGTAACAGAGTGTCTAATGAACAGCTGGCAGTGAGTTACAGAGCATATAATGAACAACAGGCAGTGAGTTACAGAGAGTGTAATGAACTGCTGGCAGTGAGTAAAAGATGTATAATGAACAGCTGGCAGTGAGTTACAGAGTGTACAATGAACAGCTGGCAGTGAGTTACAAATTTTATAATGAACAGCTGGCAGTGAGTTCCAGATTGTATAAAGAACAGCTGGCAGTCAGTTACAGATTTTACAATGAACAGCTGCAGTGAGTTACAGAGTTCATACTGAACAGCTGGCAGTGAGTTCCAGATTGTATAATGAACAGCTGGCAATGAGTTACAGAGTGCACAATGAACAGCTGGTAGTGTGTTACTGAGTCTATAATGAACAGCTGGCAGTGAGTTACAGAGTTTAGAATGAAGAGTTGGCAGTGACTTTGAGTTGATAATGAATAGCTGGCAGTGAGTTACAGAGTGTATAATGAACAGCTTGCATTGAGTTACAGAGTGTGCAATGAACAGCTGGCAGTGAGTTACAGTGTGTGCAATGAACAGCTGTCAGTGAGTTACAGAGTGTATATTGAACAGCTGGCAGTGAGTTACAGTGTGTGCAATGAACAGCTGGCAGTGAGTAACAGAGTGTATAATGAACAGCTGGCCGTGAGTTACAGATTGTACAATGAACTTCTGGCAGAGAGTTACAGAGTGTACAATGAACAGCTAGCAGTGAGTTACAGAGTGTACAATGAACAGCTAGCAGTGAGTTACAGAGTATACAATGAATAGCTGTCAGTGAGTTACAGAGTCTATAATGAACAGCTGGCAGTGAGTTACAGAGTTTAGAATGAACAGCTGGCAGAGAGTTACATTGTTTGTAATGAACAGCTGGCAGTGAGTTACAGACAGTATAATTAACAGCTGGCAGTGCGTTGCAGAGAGTGTAATGACCAGATGGCAGTGAGTTGCAGAGTGTATAATGAATAGCTGGCAGTGAGTTACAGAGTGCACAATGAACAGCTGGTAGTGTGTTACTGAGTCTATAATGAACAGCTGGCAGTGAGTTACAGACTTTAGAATGAAGAGCTGGCAGTGACTTTGAGTTTATAATGAACAGCTGGCAGTGAGTTACATTGCTTGTAATAAACAGCTGGCAGTGAGTTACAGTGTGTGTAATGAACAGCTGGCAGTGAGTTACAGAATGTATAATAAACAGCTGGCAGTGAGTTACAGAGAGTATAATGAACAGCTGGCAGTGAGTTACAGAATGTATAATGAACAGCTGGCAGTGAGTTACATTGTTTACAATGAACATCTGGCAGTGAATAACAGACAGTATAATTAACAGCTAGCAGTGTTTTACAGAGTGTATAATGAATAGCTGGCAGTGAGTTACAGAGTGCACAATGAACAGCTGGTAGTGTGTTACTGAGTCTATAATGAACAGCTGGCAGTGAGTTACAGACTTTAGAATGAAGAGCTGGCAGTGACTTTGAGTTTATAATGAACAGCTGGCAGTGAGTTACATTGCTTGTAATAAACAGCTGGCAGTGAGTTACAGTGTGTGTAATGAACAGCTGGCAGTGAGTTACAGAATGTATAATAAACAGCTGGCAGTGAGTTACAGAGAGTATAATGAACAGCTGGCAGTGAGTTACAGAATGTATAATGAACAGCTGGCAGTGAGTTACATTGTTTACAATGAACATCTGGCAGTGAATAACAGACAGTATAATTAACAGCTAGCAGTGTTTTACAGAGTGTATAATGAAAGGCTGGCAGTGAGTTAAAGAGTGTATGATGAACAGCTGGCAGTGAGTTAAAGAATGTATAATGAACCGCTGGCAGTGAGTTAAAGAATGTATAATGAACAGCTGGCACTGAATTAAAGAATGTATAATGATCAGCTGGCAGTGAGTTAAAGAATGTATAATGAACAGCTGGCAGTGTGTAACAGAGTGTCTAATGAACAGCTGGCAGAGAGTTACAGTGTGTGTAATGAACAACTGGCAGTGAGTTACAGAGTTGATAATGAACAGCTGGCGGAGAGTTACAGACAGTATAATTAACAGCTGGCAGTGCGTTACAGAGAGTATAATGAACAGCTGGCAGTGAGTTACAGACAGTATAATTAACAGCTGGCAGTGAGTTACAGAGTATGTAATGAATAGCTGGCATTGAGTTACACAGTATGTAATAAACAGCTGGCATTGAGTTACAGAGTTTATAATGAACAGCTGCCTGTGAGTTACAGCGTGTGTAATGAACAGCTGGCAGTGACTTACCGATTGTATAATGAACAGCTGGCAGTGACTTACCGATTGTATAATGAACAGCTCACAGTGACTTAAAGAGTTTATAATGAACAGCTGGCAGTGTGTAACAAAGTGTCTAATGAACAGCTGGCAGTGAGTTACAGTGTGTTTAATGAACAGCTGGCAGTGAGTTACAGAGTGTATATTGACCAGCTGGCAGTGAGTATACAGAATGAACAATGAACAGCTGGCAGTTAGTTCCAGATTTTATACTGAACAGCTGGCAGTGAGTTACAGAGTGTGTAATGACCAGATCGCAGTGATTTACAGAATGTATAATGAACAGCTGGCAGTGAGTTCCAGATTGTATAATGAACAGCTGGCAATGAGTTACAGAGTGCACAATGAACAGCTGGTAGTGTGTTACAGAGTGCATAATGAACAGCCGGCAGTGAGTTACAGTGTGTGTAATGAACAACAGGCAGTGATTTACAGATTGTATAATGAAGAGCTGGCAGTGAGTTACAGAGAATAAAATGAACAGCTGGCAGTGAGCTACATTGTTTACAATGAACATCTGGCAGTGAGTAACAGACAGTATAATTAACAGCTAGCAGTGTGTTACAGAGTGTATAATGAACAGCTGGCAGTGAATTACAGAGTGTATATTGACCAGCTGGCAGTGAGTTACTTAATGTATAATGAACAGCTGGCAGTGAGTTACAGAGTTTAGAATGAACAGCTGGCAGTGAGTTACATTGTTTGTAATGAACAGCTGGCATTGAGTTACAGAGAATAGAATGAACTGCCGGCAGTGAGTTACAGTGTGTGTAATGAACAGCTGGCAGTGACTTACAGAGTTAATAATGAACAGCTGGCAGTGAATTACAGAATATATAAGGAACAGCTGGCAGTGAGTTATAGACAGTATAATTATCAGCTGGCAGTGAGTTCCAGAGTGTGTAATGAACATCTGGCAGTGTGTAACAGAGTGTCTAATGAACAGCTGGCAGCGAGTTACAGTGTGTGTAATGAACAGCTGGCAGTGAGTTACAGAGTTCATACTGAACAGCTGGCAGTGAGTTACAGAGTTCATACTGAACAGCTGGCAGTGAGTTACAGAGTTTATACTGAACAGCTGGCAGTGAGTTACAGAGTTCATACTGAACAGCTGGCAGTGAGTTACAGAGTTTATACTGAACAGCTGGCAGTGACTTAAAGAGTTTATAATGAACAGCTGGCTGTGAGTTACAGCGTGTGTAATGAACAGCTGGCAGTGACTTACCGATTGTATAATGAACAGCTGGCAGTGACTTACCGATTGTATAATGAACAGCTCGCAGTGACTTAAAGAGTTTATAATGAACAGCTGGCAGTGTGTAACAAAGTGTCTAATGAACAGCTGGCAGTGAGTTACAGTGTGTGTAATGAACAGCTGGCAGTGTGTTACAGAGTGTATATTGACCAGCTGGCAGTGAGTATACAGAATGAACAATGAACAGCTGGCAGTTAGTTCCAGATTTTATACTGAACAGCTGGCAGTGAGTTACAGAGTGTGTAATGACCAGATCGCAGTGATTTACAGAATGTATAATGAACAGCTGGCGGTGAGTTCCAGATTGTATAATGAACAGCTGGCAATGAGTTACAGAGTGCACAATGAACAGCTGGTAGTGTGTTACAGAGTGTATAATGAACAGCCGGCAGTGAGTTACAGTGTGTGTAATGAACAACAGGCAGTGATTTACAGATTGTATAATGAAGAGCTGGCAGTGAGTTACAGAGAATAAAATGAACAGCTGGCAGTGACTTACAGAGTTAATAATGAACAGCTGGCAGTGAATTACAGAATATATAAGGAACAGCTGGCAGTGAGTTATAGACAGTATAATTATCAGCTGGCAGTGAGTTCCAGAGTGTGTAATGAACATCTGGCAGTGTGTAACAGAGTGTCTAATGAACAGCTGGCAGTGAGTTACAGAGTTTAGAATGAAGAGTTGGCAGTGACTTCGAGTTTATAATGAACAGCTGGCAGCGAGTTACAGTGTGTGTAATGAACAGCTGGCAGTGAGTTACAGAGTTCATACTGAACAGCTGGCAGTGAGTTACAGAGTTCATACTGAACAGCTGGCAGTGAGTTACAGAGTTTATACTGAACAGTTGGCAGTGAGTTACAGAGTTCATACTGAACAGCTGGCAGTAAGTTACAGAGTTTATACTGAACAGCTGGCAGTGTGTTACACTGTGTGTAATGAACAACTGGCAATGAGTTAAAGAGTGTATAATGAACAGCTGGCAGTAAGTAAAAGATGTATATTGAACAGCTGGCAGTGAGTTACAGAATGTACACTGAACAGCTGGCAGTGTGTTCCAGATTGTATAATGAACAGCTGGCAATGAGTTACAGAGTGCACAATGAACAGCTGGTAGTGTGTTACTGAGTCTATAATGAACAGCTGGCAGTGAGTTACAGAGTTTAGAATGAAGAGTTGGCAGTGACTTCGAGTTTATAATGAACAGCTGGCAGTGAGCTACAGAGTGTGTAATGAACAGCTGGCAGTGAGTTACAGAGTGTACAATGAACAGCTGGCTGTGAGTTACAGAGTTTATAATGAAGAGCTGTCAGTGAATTACAGAATGTACAATGAACAGCTCGCAGTTTCTTAAAGTGTTTATAATGAACATCTGGCAGTGAGTTACAGAGAGTAAAATGAACAGTTCGCAGTGAGTTACAGAGTTTATAATGAACAGCTGTCAGTGAATTACAGAATGTACAATGAACAGCTCGCAGTGTCTTAAAGAGTTTATAATGAACAGTTGGCAGTGAGTTACAGAGTGTATAATGAACAGCTGACATTGTGTTACAGACTGTGTAATGAACAGCTGGCATTGTGTTACAGAGTGTATAATGAACAGCTGGCAGTGAGTTACAGAGTGTATAATGAACAGCTGGCAGTAAGTTACAGAGTGTATAATGAACAGCTGGCAGTAAGTTACAGAGTGTATAATGAACAGCTGGCAGTGAGTTACAGAGTGTATAATGAACAGCTGGCAGTGAGTTACAGATTGTATAATGAACAGCTGGCATTGTGTTACAGAGTGTGCAATGAACAGCTGGCAGTAAGTTACAGAGTGTATAATGAACAGCTGGCAGTAAGTTACAGAGTGTATAATGAACAGCTGGCAGTGAGTTACAGAGTGTATAATGAACAGCTGGCAGTGAGTTACAGAGTGTATAATGAACAGCTGGCAGTGAGTTACAGATTGTATAATGAACAGCTGGCATTGTGTTACAGAGTGTGCAATGAACAGCTGGCAGTGAGTTACAGAGTGTACAATGAACAGCTGGCTGTGAGTTACAGAGTTTATAATGAACAGCTGTCAGTGAATTACAGAATGTACAATGAACAGCTCGCAGTTTCTTAAAGTGTTTATAATGAACATCTGGCAGTGAGTTACAGAGAGTAAAATGAACAGTTCGCAGTGAGTTACAGAGTTTATAATGAACAGCTGTCAGTGAATTACAGAATGTACAATGAACAGCTCGCAGTGTCTTAAAGAGTTTATAATGAACAGTTGGCAGTGAGTTACAGAGTGTATAATGAACAGCTGACATTGTGTTACAGACTGTGTAATGAACAGCTGGCAGTGAGTTACAGAGTGTGTAATGAACAGCTGGCATTGTGTTACAGAGTGTATAATGAACAGCTGGCAGTGAGTTACAGAGTGTATAATGAACAGCTGGCAGTAAGTTACAGAGTGTATAATGAACAGCTGGCAGTAAGTTACAGAGTGTATAATGAACAGCTGGCAGTGAGTTACAGAGTGTATAATGAACAGTTGGCAGTGAGTTACAGATTGTATAATGAACAGCTGGCATTGTGTTACAGAGTGTGCAATGAACAGCTGGCAGTAAGTTACAGAGTGTATAATGAACAGCTGGCAGTAAGTTACAGAGTGTATAATGAACAGCTGGCAGTGAGTTACAGAGTGTATAATGAACAGCTGGCAGTGAGTTACAGAGTGTATAATGAACAGCTGGCAGTGAGTTACAGATTGTATAATGAACAGCTGGCATTGTGTTACAGAGTGTGCAATGAACAGCTGGCAGTAAGTTACAGAGTGTATAATGAACAGCTGGCAGTAAGTTACAGAGTGTGTGATGAACAGCTGGCATTGAGTTACACAGTGTGTAATAAACAGCTGGCAGATTTAAACAGTGCGTAATAAACAGCTGCCAGTGAGTTACAGATTATATCAACATAACAAATCAGTTTATTTGGGCATTATTTCCTTGCTGTTTGTGGGAGCTTGCTGTGTTCATATCGGCTGTCGTGTTTCCCACATAACAATCGTGACTACACTCCAAAAGTACATTGCCTGTAAAGCTCTTTGAGACGTCCGGTGGTCGTGAAAGGCTCTATATAAATGTAAATGTTTCTTTCTTTTCTTTAATGAGTAATGATAATGAGTTGTATAGTGGGTAATAGTTAAGTGAGCTGTAACAGGCCAGATAACAGATAATAATGACCCTGCTCTTTATTATTGGCGTAATTGGTGAGTGGCCGAGGGCTGTGGTGTTGGACAGCACTAATGGTGACAAACACTGGAAACTAAATGAGGACAATTGCGGAGTAGTGATTAGGTGATATAATTGAAGGAATAAATAGGCAAGAAGCTTAGGAACCAAAATAAATTAATGAAGAAATCACACACACCTGCCCAGGTGACCTCCTAATATGGCAGCCAGTGAGCTTTATTAATAACTGAATAATTAATAATTCCTTACAAATCTAATCCAATGCTTTCTGCTGAGTTGACAAGTCAATAATTTGTTTTACGTTAAAATTCATTAATGGGTTAAAAATAGCCCAAGTTAAAAACTTTATTACAGAATCATAGAAACTTACAGTAACCCATATGCTTTTTTTAACCACCTTATCAATTTGTTCTGCCACCTTTAAGGATTTGTGAATATGGACACCAAGGTCTCTCTGCGCATCTACACTTTTCAATCCCAAAGTGCATCACTTCCCACTTCTCTGCATTGAACTCCATCTGCCATGCTTCTGCCCATTTCACCATCCTGTCTATGTCATCCTGAAGTCCACAACTATCCTCATCACCATCTATTACGTTGCCAAGTTTTGTATCTTCTGCAAACTTTATCCTGCTGCTCCCTACACCAGAGTCAAAATTGAAAGGAGTAATTGACCCAAAACTGACCCTTGGGGAACACCACTGAAAAACATCCATCCACCACCACCCTCTACTTCCTCTCACTGAGCCAATTCCGTATCCATACCACCACTTTCACCTTAATTCCATGGGCTTTTATCTTCTTAACAAGCCTCCTGTGTGGCACTTTGTCGAATACCTTCCAAAAGTCCATATATACAATGACGAATGCCTTCTGAAAGTCCATATATTTTTCAGAAATGGAACAGTCGTGTCTTCTAAGAGATAATGTCATAACTGGTAAAAGATAAATTAAATTTTTTTTATAAAAGCAGGTCCAATGAAATTGTTGTGTGGCATCATCCAAACCAGAATGCTGAACTTTCATCATCTCAATTATATATATTTTGCATTGATGAACGCAAAAGAAAACATGAGGCCAATTAACAGACTGAATAAAATGCACCAATTTTGAGGACAAGTTTGAACGAAATCCTTGCGCTTTTAGCTGTAATAGAAATCTGTGTAAACTGGGTCAGTTAATCATTTGTGACCTTCTGAAACATGCAGTACGCTGGTAACTGGAGGTGATGTTGTTCTGACTGGTCATTCAGTGCACTAAGCAGCCTGCTTGATTGGCATCCCATCCACCACCTTAAACATTCACTCCCTCCACCACCGGCGTACCGTGGATGCAGTGTGTACCATCTACACGATGCACTGCAGCAACTCACCAAGGCTTCTTTGGCAGCACCTCCCAAACCTGCGACCTCTTCCACCTAGAAGGACAAGGGCAGCAGGCGCATGGGAACACCACCACCTCCAAGTTCCCCTCCAAGTCACACACCATCCTGACTTAGAAGTATATCGCCGATCCTTCATCGTTGCTCAGTCAAAATCCTGGAACTCCCTACCTAACAGCACTGTGGGAGTGCCTTCACCACACGGACTGCAGCGGTTCAAGAAGGCGGCTCACCACCACCTTCTCAAGGGCAACTAGGGATCGGCAATAAATGCTGGCCTTGCCAGCGATGCCCACATCCCATAAGCAAACAAAAAATCTAGCATAGAAATGTGCACACTGCCGCATGGTTCCCATGAACCAATGAAAGCAGCAATTAGTCAAGTGGTTTCCATGAACCAATCTAATTGCTAGAAGAATCATGGAGGAGGGAAGGGGGTTATTTGGCTCCTAATTCCATGGGACCAATAAAATCGCTGGATACATAATCGAAGCATGAGTCTCAGATTGCCACAAAAACCGCTCGCTCAGCCTAAATCAGGCCATGTAAAACCACGGTGACCTTCTTCAATCCAGGGTTGAATTTCAATCCCCACATTCTTATCCAGAGTTAGGTTTCAGACACCACATTCTATCCAGGGTTGAGTTTAAATCCCCACATTCTTATCCAGAGTTACGTTTCAGACACCACATTCTATCCAGGGTTGAGTTTCAATCCCTGCATGCAAGCGCGCCTGCATGTTTTAACCCCCAGGGAGGAGACAGTGCTGGCCATGATGGGAAGGGCCATCGCTGAGGCCGTGGCCACCATTCTCTCATCCCACTTCTCCCTCTCTTACTTTTTCCTCTCCCCTCACCACAACCCATCCCTTTTTCATTTCAGATAGTTAGGCTGCGATTTTGCTGACCTCGGCAGGTCCGTGGCGGGTCGCCACCCCGCTGCTGGCTCCATCCCAGCTTCAGAAATGAATTTCCCTTGATTAGGCTTGTTAACCCCGCCCAGCGCATTTCCCGGCCAATTAGAGGAAGCGGGTCTGGTGACATCATTTGATGATGCATCATCAGCCGGTTTCCTTAAAGGGACCATGCCCAAATTTAGTTTGACATTTGTGCTGTCAGTGTTCTATGGAGGGATTCACAGCATGCAGGGAGGTCCTCTTCCCTAATGATGGGCAGAAGAGACCTCCCAAGGATACCAACACAGCCTGGTTGCACATTGCACAGGAGGGCACAAGCAGGGATGTGGTCAGGAGGACCTGGGTGCAGTGCCGCAAACGTTTCAATGATCTTAGTAGATCATGAAACATTAGTACAAAGCCACACTCAACCTCATCCTGCTGTGCCTCTCATCACATCCCCATCACTTTGCCTTCCCTACCCTACTCCTGCACATCCTTACTCACACCAACTTACCTTGGACCTCCACCCATCCCTCTCTCTCTATCTACATTATTACATCCCTATCTCACTAGCCACCCCTCACACTCACCCTCATCCTCGTGCAATCATACCAATTAACAACACACAAGGGTAGCCACTTGAGTGTTTTAGCCAATGTTCATGTGAAGTTTCTGTTAATGTGCTGTCAAACATCGAAACCTTTATTTTCAACACTTTGCATTCTTGGACAGATTTGTGTGCACCTTTGGAAGTGGCTTCGTGAGTTGCAGTGAATGGTGAGACATAACGGTACCCCCCGCAATGGTGATGAGTGTGAAAGGAATGGCTTGGGCATTGTAGGGATGCTTTATGGTGTTGACGTGGGGTGGTGCCAACCTGGCGCATCATGTGGCAGCCAGGGTGTACAGCATCAAGTAAAGTAAATGTGGCCATGGTGAGACCATCCCTGGCCTCCGGGCAGCAATGTGGTTGGGTGCTGATGCCCTCTATCCTGTGCAGTATCAGTTGATTGCGGAGAAGGTTGGTGTTGTTGTTGGTGCTGCTGGTGTGCCTGGTGATGCTAATGTTGGGGCTGATTGTGGTGGGATTCTGAGGACCAAGGTGAGAGAGTATAAAGGGTACCCATGCTGATGGAATAGATGGCAGGTGAAGTAGAGATGACAGAAGTGATCTGTCAATGGTGAGAGAGGTAATGAGGTCAGACTGGATGGAGACTTGTGTAAAGACTTGCAGCATGGTGAATCTGTTGTGGAAATGCAGTGGGGAAGAGCTTATGGCTGAGGGAAGATACCTCTGTAAGGTGGGAGCTTTTAGTTAACACTTGAAGCTGCCAACTCATCAGCTGATTCAATGGCCACTGACCTCCTGCCTCAGCTTCACAGACGTGGTTTAGCAACAGCGTGAAACCCGTGAGTGAGCTGTCAAATTCAAAAGTTCAGTTTAAAACCATTGTTAAGTGGCTGTAAACAAGCCACTAATCATTTAAATTGGCTCCCCCGCTGCTGCGTGTTGGGTCTGTTCAGCGCTCACAGACCTGACATTTGGTAAAGGCGCATGGCGGCGGGTTGACAACGGGGTCCCGACCTGCTGGGGAAAAAAAACACTTTCCCACCCAACCCGCCACCGATCGCGCCCACTGACCCCCCGCAAAATCTCGGCCTAAAGAATTGGAACCTGTCAGGCAGTGAAGCAAGAGGAAGAAGAAAGTGAAGATGAAGAAACACCGTCACTCGATCTCACAGTTGCAGCCACCAGCTCAGATACTGACACTGCACATACTTTAGAGGCTAGGATAGAGGCGGGACCTGCACGTGGAGGGACACCGGGCAAAAGTGCACAGGAGCCAGGGCGGGGGTCGGCCGGGGGGGGGGAGGTGGGGAAAGGATAGCGCAGGTACCTGTTTGCCTGAGGCTGAGGTCGCACACTAGTTCTGCTGCAGAGGACTCAGATGAAGATTTTGATGGGCCAGGCTACAGAAGAAGGCTGATGGGTGTACACTCCGAAATGCTTGGTGCACTGGGAACCCTGCTGGAAAGCATGCGCTCAATGTCAAGGAGCATGGAGGAGTCCAGCACCAACTTGGCACAGGGCTTTGCACAGAGCTTGGAGCCCATCCATTCCAAAATGAAAAGGGTGGCCATGTCCATCAGCACACCTGTGGTACAAACCATGATGCAGCGTCTGATGGCCGATGTCTCAGCTTCCATTACAGTACAAGCAGCTTCCACCAATTGTCTGAGTGCTGCCATGCAAGCTCAGACTGCTGCCATCATGGTTCTGGATCCAGTGTTCAAAGGGGCTTCCAGGGCATCACAGCACTCCTGCAATCTGTTTCCCAACAGATTACTAGGACTGCTGAGGTGCCGCCCCAGGAGAGTGGCAGTGGCTCCCTGGAGTACGAACCAGCTGTCCTCTCTCAGGCTCACAGCATTCGTTCTCCCACCCCTGCCACTCCGGCAGTGCCCTTGTTGTTGCCTGTCAGCCAGCCAGCCCAGACTGCTGCAGCCCAAGCCGAGACGGTGCTGTTGTAAGCCGGGTCTTCTTGGCCCAGAACTGCTTGAGGTCATCCTCCAAGGCAATTTGCAGTCTTATCAACTGAAGGTCGGCAGCCTTCCACCAGCCATGCTGTAGCCACTGGGGAAGCACCTTGTAGACGCACTAGAAGAGTATCGGGTAGCGCCTCAGCAACGTGCCGCCGAATTTCTCGGGAGGCGCTTTCCACCCCCCCCCCACCGGAGATAACCCCTTTGCACCCCGTTAGCGCCCCCCTTGAGGTGCTAACGGCAGGCGTAAAGGAGCCGAATTTCTCCCCCAATGGATCATTCGTGAATGGCAAGAGGCAGATTCACATCTACAATTTAGCCCTCTTCCCCCAATGCCATATGGTGAGTTGGTGATGTCAACCAGGTCACATGGGGAGTTGTGCATCATGGGGGTTTGGAAAGTCTTTCCTCAGAAGCGGATGAGTGAATCATCCATTATATAATGTGATAAGTAAAGGATGAGAATGGTTTTCATTCACTGAGAACTATTGTAAATTCCCGCCTCCTGTGGCAGTTGGTATTGAGCCATATAGATCAGGAAGATCCCAGGTTCCATCCGCAGGCTGTGCTGAGCTAGCTGCTCTCAGCTGGTACGGTGATAGGAACACTACAGTTGGTCTGATTGAGCCTGGTCTTCAGGTGAGAGGGAGAATCAGCCAGGATCACATCTCCTGACCGCTATGCAGTGACTCCTGCTGCAAACCATCTTGGTGTCAGCCGTGGCTCAGTGGGTATCACTCTCGCCTCAGAGTATCTGGTCATTATCTCATTGCCGTTTGTGGGAGCTTGCTGTGCGCAAATTGGCTGCCACGTTTCCGACATTACAACAGTGACTACACATCAAAAGTACTTCATTGGCTGTAAAGTGCTTCGGGGGACGTCCTGAGATCGTGGAAGGCGTTTGTTCTTTATCATTGCTGAGCCCGATCCTTTTCACACCGAACGTCACAGATGTGAACTTTCCAGCGAACTCCGTGGATAGCGAAAATGCTGGCGGGCTCGAGTCTGCCCCTTCAGCTGAAGCACAGAGACCAGTTGTAGTTTACTTCCCACTATCTTGTAATCAATGGCCCGAAAATTAGACCTAATACGGGAGATTACGCACTGTGTACTCTCGCGTATTAGATCCCGAATTGCCAGTTTCCTGCATGCACTGCGCATGCGCGGGAAACCGGCACTTCGTGAGTTGCAAAGGGGGCGGTTCCTAAGTGAACCGCGTGCGCGCTACAGGTTGTGCGCACGCAGTGCACTTAGGTTTTTATTCAGCTTTGAACGCGCAGGTAAGTGGTGAAGATTTTACACACAAAGAAAGCAGGCGTAGGACCCCCTTTTAACAAGGTAAGTGGTTAATTAAGTGTTATTTTAAAAAATTTTCAACAGGTTTATCTTTTTTAGAGACTTTAAAGAAAGGTAAGTTTATTTTTATAACTTTTTAAAAAGATTTTAAATTTTTTCAAAAATTTAAATTTTTGTTTAAAGTGGTTAATTTATTTAACTATACTTATTTTATTAATATGATGGCTTTTTTTTTAAATTTAATTGAGGTTTAGCTGTTCTTTGGGGGGTTTGTAGTATTCATAGCTTTGACAGCTCTTGCCGTCAAAACTATGAATGAAAGATGGTGTGCTGCCATTGGCTCTAACTGAATCACGTGATCCCAGAGCTCACACAAACTAATTACGCCTCTGGGATATGCACACACTGCACAGTTGCAACAAGAAGAGGCTCTGAAACTAAAGTTTGTAAGGGCCCCAAACAAAAAGGTAGGCGCGGAGTGCGATATCGCGGGGAATCCTTACCCCCGCGGGAACCATCGATGTTTAATTTCTGGGCCTATAACTCACAAACAGGCAAAGTGTGCAAGAGAAGGGTCATTTATTCCATTCCTTCCACAAAAGATGGCTGCAGTATCCCAGCCTTGCCATGATTTTGGAAGTATTGTTGTTTCAAAGTGTTGGCACTGCCCTATTGGACCTCTTTCAATAATATTCTAATCTCATCCCCTAAGTCTACCCCCACTTGGCCTGAAGGCCTTGATTCGCGCTGGGCAGCTCCCTTGAGTAACTCAGCGAAGTGCTCATGCTCCATGTGTGAGCCTGTGGACAGTGACTATTTAATCACTGGGTCCACTGCATCGCCCAACCTGACCTTATCCCTCTCCAACATCTGCAGACACATACTTTCTAGTCGGGGGTTACGGGAACTGTTAAGGTAGATAGAGAGAAACTATATCTGCTGTTTGGGGAGTCGAGGACTGGGGGCATAGTCTAAAAATTAGAGCCAGGCCTTTCAGGGGTGAAGTTAGGAAACACTTCAACACGCAAAGAATGGTAGAAGTTTGGAACTCTCTTCCGCAAACGGCAGTGATGCTGGGTCAATTGTTAATTTTAAATCTGAGATTGATAGATTTTTGTTAACCAAAGGTATTAAGGGATATGCAGCAAAGGCGGCTATATGGAGTTAGGTCACAGTCATAGAATCATAGGGGGAAAAATTCAGTTGGTTGCGCCTCCTGTTAGTGCCTTAAGAGGACGCTAATGGGGCGCAAAGCAACTAGCGCCCGGGCGCGGCGATGTTTGCGCCGCTCGCGAAATTAACCAGACATTTTGCGGCGGCGCTAAACACTACCGCCATGATCTCCTGCGCTGGCAGATCGTGACGTCAGTCGAGAGTGCAACGCCCCGGTAGCGCCCCGGAGCAGATATTGAGTGGCGCCCCCTGCCTTACCGACTGCCGCTGGCAACGACAGGTTGAGGGGAGCGTTTAGCAGTCAGGAAGGGACTGGGGGAACGCTATTTAAAGGCGACCGCTTCCTGCCTTTTTTTGTTGGTGACATTTTTGAACCACGCATTCTGAGAGAGAGAGAGAGAGACTTCTGAAGAGATTCAACGCTGTGTGAAGGAGTTTTGGGTACTGAGCAGCGCTTTGCAGGTTCATTTTGATTTGCCCTTCCTTGTATCGATTTAGAAGAGACTGTGGGGGCTGCACTCTGAGCTCTTTCCCTGGGCCTCTCCATTGTTCTTTCCAGCAGATTTGATGTACAGGTCTCTCCAAGCCGAGATTCAAGGCTGCAATGAGCAGGGTGTGAATGGAGAGCAAGATCAACCCTCCCCTTTAAGAACTGGCCAACGCCATTGTGTCTCTGTTCCATTGCTGACTGACATCACATGAGCTTCGCCAGCGCTCTGAGTTAGCACCTCGCTCCTCGGCCTTTGCGCCTTAAGACAGACGTGTAGCGCCTGATTTAGCGCTCCAATCACCTCCAGGGGCAATAAAAGTCAAGTTTGCAGTCGGAGGCGATAATTAGCGCCAGGCGCTAATCTTTGCGCCCGGCCGATAATTGCGCCCCAAATGGGGCGATACCGAATTTCTCCCCCATAGAGTCATACGGCACAGAAGGGGGCCATTCGGCCCATCGAGTCCGTGCCGGCTCTCTGTAGAGCAATCCAGTCAGTCCCATTGCCCCGCTCTATCCCCGTAGCCCTGCAAGTTTATTTCCCTCAAGTGCCTATCCAGTCTCCCCTTGAAAACATTGAGGGGGAAAAATTCAGCTGCTTGCGCCTCCCGTTAGCGCCCTAAGAGGGCGCTAATGGGGCGTAAAGCAGCTAACGCCCGGGCGCAGCGCCGCCCACGCCTCCCGTAAAATTCAGCGGGAGGTTAGCGGCGGCGCCAGCCGGTAGCGCCCTGTGGCGCTGCGCCGCCGGCGATGACGTCATCGCCGTGCGCAGCACCCCGCTCGCGCTCCAGCCGCGATCTTCAGTCGCGCCCCCTGATTTACCGCCAGACGCTATGTCCGACGGGTTCAGGTAGGCGTACGTGCGGCCGGGGCGGCGATATTTAAAGGGGAGGTGGCAGGCGGCCATTTTTGTTGCTGGCCGCCTGCCAGCACCTGCCCCCGTTGCTGTCCCCGGCCCCCGTGAAGCCCCCCCACCGTGAAGTGCCGGCTGCGCTCCAAGAGCCCGGCACTTCTCTTGAGTGCCGAGCTCTTTTGCCGGCACTCCCGATCCCTGGGAGCCCAGCTGGGCCCCGGTTCGCGCTGCGCAGGGTCCCTCCCCTTTAAGAAGGGGAGGAAGGCCTGCAATACCGCGGCGCGACGTGCCGCAGCGCGTGGCGCTGCGGCACGTAGCGCCAGGATATTCCCTCACAGCGCCCCAAGAGGGATGCGGGGTGCTTCCAGTTGCGCCCCGCTTCCCTCTTGGGGCGCAACCACTGAAGTTCCGGCGCGGGGCCGCTAATTTTTTCGGGGCGCTAAAAGTCGCGCCCCGGCGAGGTTAGCGCCCCAAATGGGGCGCGACTCAATTTTTACCCCTTAGTGTCTCTGCTTCCACCACTTCCATCGGCAGCGAATTCCAGGTCCTCACCACTCACTGTGAAAAAAAGTTTTTCCTCACATCCCCCCTGTATCTCTTGCCCAAAACCTTAAATCTGTGTCCCCTAGTCCTTGTACCATCAACTAGTGGGAATAGCCTTTCACCGTCTAGACTCTCCAAACCCGTCATAATCTTGTACACCTCTATCAAATCACCCCTCAACCTCCTTTGCTCTAATGAAAACAAATCCAGCTTCTCCAACCTGTCCTTGTAGCTAAGATCCCCCATCTCCGGAACCATTCTGGTAAATCTCCTCTGCACCCTCTCAAGGGCCTTCACATCCTTCCTAAAGTGTGGTGACCAGAACTGGACACAATACTCCAGTTGTGGCCTAACCAGCGCTTTATAAAGGTTAGCATAGAAGCATAGAAGATAGGAGCAGGAGTAGGCCATTCGGCCCCTCGAGCCTGCTCTGTCATTTAATGAGATCATGGCTGATCATCCAAATTCAGTACCCTGTCCCTGCTTTCTCCCCATATCCCTTGATCCCTTTAGCCTTAAGAAATATATCTAACTCCTTCTTGAATATATTTAATGAATTGGCCTCAACTGCCTTCTGTGGTAGAGAATTCCACAGGTTCACCACTCTCTGGGTGAAGAAATTCCTCCTCATCTCAGTCCTAAATGGCTTACCCCTTATCCTTAGACTGTGACCCCTGGTTCTGGACTCCCCCGCCATCGGGAACATCCTTCCTGCATCTAGTTTGTCTGGTCCTGTTAGAATTTTATAAGTTTCAATGAGATCCCCTCTCATTCTTCTAAACTCTAGCAAATATAAGCCTAATCGACCCAATCTCTCTTCATACGTCATTCCTGCCATCCCAGGTATCAGTCTGGTAAATCTTCGCTGCACTCCCTCCATGGCAAGAACATCCTTCCTCAGATAAGGCGACCAAAACTGCACACAATACTCAAGGTGTGGTCTCACCAAGGCCTTGTACAACTGCAACAAGACATTCTTGCTCCTGTACTCGAATCCTCTCGCTATGAAGGCCAACATACCATTTGCCTTCTTAACCGCCTGCTGCACCTGCATGCTTACCTTCAGCGACTGGTGCACAAGGACTCCCAGATCTCGTTGCACTTCCCCTTTTCCCAATCTTTTGCCGTTCAGATAATAATCTGTCTTCCTGTTTTTGCCACCAAAGTGGATAACCTCGCATTTATCCACATTATACTGCATCTGCCATGCATCTGCCCAATCACCCAACCTGTCCAAATCATACTGGAGTTTCGCTGCATCCTCCTCACAGCACACACACCCACCCAGCTTTGTGTCGTCTGCAAACTTAGAGATATTACATCTAGTTCCCTCGTCTAGATCATTAATATATATTGTGAATAGCTGGGGTCCTAGCACCAATCCCTGCGGTACCCCACTAGTCACTGCCTGCCACTCGGAAAAAGACCCGTTTATTCCAACTCTTTGCTTCCTGTCTGCCAACCAGTTCTCTATCCAAATCAGTACCTTACCCCCAATCCCATGTGCTTTAACTTTGCATGCTAATCTCTTATGTGGGACCTTATCGAAAGCCTTCTGAAAGTCCAAATACACCACATCCACTGGTTCTCCCTTATCTATTCTACCAGTTACATCCTCAAAAAATTCCAGTAGATTAGTCAGGCATGATTTACCTTTTGTAAATCCATGTTGACTTTGTCCGATCCTGTCACTGTTTTCCAAATGCTCTGCTATTACATCTTTTATAATGGACTCTAGCATTTTCCCCACTACCGATGTCAGGCTTACCGGTCTATAATTCCCCGTTTTTTCGCTACCACTTTTTTTAGCTTCTCTACTTTTGTACTCAATACCTCTATTTATGAAGCCCAAGATCCCATATGCTTTGCTAACCACTCTCTCAATTTGTCCTGCCACCTTCAGGGACCTATGCACATTAACTCCTAGGTCCCTCTGTCCCTGCACACTCTTTAAAACTGTGCCATTAAGTGTATACAGATCAGCCATGATTGCATTGAATGGCGGAACAGGCTCGAGGGGCTAAATCGTCTACTCCTGTTCCGATGTTCCTATAACGAGCAGGGGTGGGAACCCTCTCTGATTCCCCCTCACCCACCCCCCCCCCTCCAAGCAGGGGCGCTGAGGCAAATTATAGTATCCTAGGACCACCCCAGCTGAGGTCAGTAAGTTCAGCGTAGCCCAGGGATCAAAGCTGGCACCTTCTTCAGCTGAGGCACACACTCCAGGCAGTGCCTTCAAAGATTCGGACTCCAATCCCAGCCACCGTACTTGATGTTCTAAGTCAGTCTTTACTTCAAAAGCAAGATGCTCCTAATGGCACAAGCTCCTCGATATCTGACTTCCAGCCGCATTCCAATTTAAATATCCAAGCCGGGGGGTGGGGGGTGGCGGGGGGCGCGGGAGTGGGGGGTGAGAAGAAACCCTCCAAATCTGTTGTGAAGTGGCAGTTAACTCAAGTAATAACAAGCGAGCGCCGTGTTAGATAGTTCACCAGTTAATGAAGTAACCTTGAAAGCCCTAACAATTTGTAACAGAAACAGATCATTCCTTTAACAGCAGCTGACAAATGTAGGCTCCCTTTAGTTGACTGTGTCTCTTTCCCACCACCCACCCCACCCCCCCCTTCCCAATCCACGTACTTCCCTCACTCTGACTGTTAGCAGGCATCTGCTGTCTTGCATGTTACAATCCTCATTACAAGCCCCTTATCAAGAGCAGTGGCAGAGAATGACACCGACATTGTGTTTAACCAATGCTGGAAAAAAAGCAGCCTGGTATCCCTTTTAACAAAGTGTCAATTTTAATTTCTCGCTGCCTTAAATCCCTATGTATTCTTTTTTTATATACCGGTTGGTGCCTAGTCTCTTGAATATCACCCTCCTCCTTTTCTCTGGCTTTTTTTTCACTTCCCCCCCACCTCCCCCCCCCCCACCTTTTCTTTTTTTCTCTCCTATCCTTGTTTGCTAAATGTTTTGACAGCAGCTCCTGACTGTTGGCAGCTTATTGACTGAAAGAGAAATCTGCCAAGTCTCCTTGATGGATGGGCTCATTTTCCTCCCCGCAGCAAGTCTCTGCGAGGCATCCTTGTCATTTGTAATGCCAGCCAACAGAATGTAATCAAACATTCCAGCAGTTTAATCACTGAGGGCTGCTCGAGAGATGATTGTAGTGTCAATATAATGCTATTTCATTATCTGTTTGTATTTTATATTGACAGTGTCAGATAAACAGTGTGGAAAATTAAGATTAAAAATATGGTAATTTCATTTCAATCACCCTGCTACAGTTGCTAGCCCATTATGCGATTGATTACTTCTGAATTAAATTTTGGGCTGAATGTAAAGTTTAATCTTCTTTCTTCTCCGCAATTCAGCTCCCCAAAGGCCTCTTAGTAAGTAAAGTACCCATTTCATTTGATCTTTAATGAAAACTAATGGCCCAAATGAATTGTATAAATCACCGGGCATGTACGCCTGTTTGACACCATGTTTTTTCCCCCCTCCCCTCCGCCCCCCTCTGCAATCCTTAAACTCTTATTTTTTTTTTAAATTCTCTTCTCTTTTTTATCCCTTCTGCCCTAATGGGTTGTCGTGAATGTTATAATCCAGAGAAGAAGAATAAAACAGCCACGAGATTCTAACTGGGTACTTTTATTGGGGTGCGAGAGGTAAAAAAAGATGATTTAATTTTTTTTTAAAGGAATGATTATACAGCTAGCAGCCCTGGTGAGGATTTAAGCACTTTACTTGAGCGCTTAGTTACAGAATCTAATGACAGTTGTGTTGCCTGAAGTGGAATTTTTTTTTGAAAGCGCGCTATGCTGATATGAGCTGCACTACGATAGACATTTTAATTACATGGTGAATTTTGATATTTCGCTCCGCATTAAGATGTGGCAAAGGATCCCTTTAAACTCTTTGGGAAAAAAAACAGCCTTATGCAAAGCTCGCCTTTGTGGGCCTATTCAGGCTGATTTGTAGCCTTTGTAGTCTTAATTATTTGCAAACGCAGGATAACAGGAGTTCTCAGCTCGCCCATTATTTCCCACAAAAAAGGCTCACAGAAGCCGCTGATCATTTTTGAATTAGCAAACATGATACTAAAAAAAAATTCATTAATACCATCAGGGATTAGAAGGCTGATTAAAGTGTAGCTGTTACGGTATGCAAATGAGTGATATGCATTTATCAGAGGCAAGACAAGCTGCCTTAGTGTCAAAGCCACATATGTTTGTTGGCTGATTAAAACAGAATTCAAGTCTGGGGATTTTTTTTTGGATGTGGTTGGAGGGGGTTGTCGTAAGGGCCTAGGAAATGTCTGTCCCCTTTGCTCGCCGCTTGAAATTCTCCTTAACTCTGAAAGCATGTCAACTTAATTCCCTTCTCCTATCAGCCCAGTGTAAGGTGCATGATTAATACATTTCTCAAGTGTTCTACATGAAGCACCACAGCAGCTATTTTCACCAAACTCAATAGCGTGCAAAGCAAAATTATAAAGCAGGGTTAAACCATGAAACAAATGATCTTTAGTGTCTCATTGTTTCCTCCGTTGTTGTATCAGTTCCTACATTATTTCTGTGGTGTACAAGCGACCCCTGGTTTACACATCTCCATTGCGCGCTCATTTCAGCAAAGTATTTTAAGAGGGTTTTTGGAGTAAATGTTTTCTTACCCTCTTCTCCCTCTCACCCCCTCCTCTCCTCCCCTATCCTCTCCTCCCCATTCCTCCCCTCCCCCCGCTCCTATCCTCTCTCTGTCCTCGCCTCTCCTCTTCTCTCTCTCTCCTCCCCTCTCCTCTTCTCAGTCTCTCCTCCCCTCTCCTCTTCTCTCTCTCTCCTCTCCTCCCCATTCCTCCCCTCCCCTCTCCTCGTTCCTATCCTCTCTCTGTCCTTGCCTCTCCTCCCCTCTCCTCTCTCTCCTCTCCTCCCCTCTCCTCTCTCTCCTCTCCTCCCCTCTCCTCTCCTTCCCATTCCTCTCCTCCCCTCTCCCCTCATTCCTATCCTCTCTCTATCCTCGCCTCTCCTCTCCTCTTCTCTCTCTCTCCTCTCCTCCCCTCTCCTCTCCTCCCCATTCCTCCCCCCCCTCTCCACGCTCCTATCCTCTCTCTGTCCTCGCCTCTCCTCGCCTCCCCTCTCCTCTTCTCTCTCTCTCCTATCCTCCCCTCTCCTCTCCTCCCCATTCCTCCCCTCCCCTCTCCTATCCTCTCTCTGTCCTCGCCTCTCCTCTCCTCCCCTCTCCTCTTCTCTCTCTCTCCTCTCCTCTCTCCCTCTTCTCCTCTTGCGATCTGGGATACAGTTCCACAGTTGATAGCAGACCATGGCTTCTTCACCCAAGTGCCCATTCTTCATGTGTGGGTGTAGGCAGTTAAAGCAAATTTGAATGCCCACCATCTCGCTCACTGATTGCACACTCCAGGGGAGAGGCCTATGATATTTCTGTTTATTAAAATCGATGGACAGAAAATCATGAGCTTCCACTTGTGATTTTGCAGTGTGCACAGTCGAGGCGCCCTGCTGGTAAAATCAGCCCTTAGTTCAACAGCAGGAGCCTCAGGGACTGAGGTGGATGCTTGCCTTCCTTGATGTCCATATTCGGGCACCTACCAGCAGAGGTAGGGTTGTCATCTCTGGTTGGATATATTCCTGGAGGTTTCATCACATGACCTCCAGCCTCCAATTGCCTCGCCCGGTCACACTGCCCTTTGACCCATCTCCAATATTTTTGTAACTAATATACAAAAGTCTTCAAAGAAAATGAAAATAAAAACACACCATATTTTTTAATGCCCTATGATTTTACTCCAGGACTATCCTGCAGGGTTGGCAACCCTAAGCAGAGGTCAGTGGAACAGTGATCAGCAGTGGGACGCTGGCTGATTCTTTTTAAATTTCCTCTTCTTTAAACTAGAAACACTGAGGCCAATTGCTACCCCAGCTGATTTGAGCCAATTCAATACCAGTTGGGCATTGAACACAGGACCCTCCTGGTCAGTGTGGCCCAGCACTGTACAATTAGCCCCCTGTTGTTATGATTAAGGATGGTGAATTAGTTAGTTACCCGAACGTACAGGAACAGTTATACCAATCCCTCACCCGACCCTATCCCTGCAGCCTTCATCAGCCTCCTACCCCCTCCTGTGCCCTCCAGTCCATTTGATTCTGGATCTTCATGCACCTGACCATTAACATGGCTGTAGCACCTTCAGTCACCTCAGCCCCACTCTCTAGGGCTCCCTTCCTAAACCCTGAATCCTCTGCTTCTATCTCTATCTTCAAAAGCCTCTTGAAAACTCATCTGTTCAATCAAGCCTTTGATGACCTCTATTATCTTCCCCCACAGAGACTCAGCTTCCCCTCATCTTCTGCAATGCACATTGGGACATGTTTCTATGTTAAAGGCGTTATATAAATGCAAGTTGTTCTTGTGTGACAACTAATTAAAACGCTGTGTCACAGCAGGTTCTCGATCAGAATTTAATGACAACTTTATAATACGCTATAATTGGGGGCCAATGTTCATTCTTCCACTGGTGTGTTGCAGAAAGGTTTCATTTTTTGTAGATACCCTGCGAAAAATATGGTTTTAATTGTAACAGTGAGAACAGATCGTGAAACATAACCATCTTTTCATGTTATAAACTAATCATTCCCACACATCAGCTGGCCACGTGAGCACAGAAAGCGATGCGGTGATATCCTTTGTTTAACATTTCAATTCGCCAAGCAGTAGGCACAGGACCCCTTCCCCTCAGCTTTCCCTAGGGGCTGCACCTTGACATGGTGGGAAGGTTTGCCTGCTCCTATGACCCTGAGAGCTATGCTGGTGGGAGTATAACTCCTGGTAGGGCTATCCAAGCCAGACAGGTCGAAAGGCCAGACTAAAGGCCAGTCCACTGGTTCTCTTGGTATGGAGTTATAAGTTAGGCTGACAGCCCGTCTACATAAAGATCCTTTCGTTACAGAAACGATCCAGGGACAAGACGAGTCTGTAACAGACTGGCAAGTATAAACATCAACTGTGGAGAACCACCATCTGCTGGATGTGAGGCATGGTGATACTCTGATCGGAGTCAAATATCCTGCTCTGGACAGACAGAAGTGGAAGAAATGGGCTGCCTTATGTGTCTCGAGGCACTAATGAACTAAGTAACTAACTAATATATGCTAGATTTCCTCTGATGACCAGGCCATCTACAAAAGGATGGCGGCAGGGGGAACTGAGGCTATTTTCTTTTCTAAGAGAGCCCATCCTATGCTTACCACCAAACTGCTCTGTTCACAGATGACATACCACTGAGGAAGATCCCAGGTTAAAACCCCAGGCTGTACTGGACGAGGAGCACAGTTGGCCAGGGCTGCAATAAGGGTGTTACAATTGGCTTCAGTCCTGCTCTGGAGAGGCAGATATCAGCCAAGTGCCCGCCTCCTGATCACTATCCAATGACTCCTTTCTGTGTATGGCCATCAGATGCTGACAGTATCAGGCTTGATTGTAATATTCTCCATGAATATTGGGCAAGGAACATAGGAGCAGGAGTAGGCAATTTAACCCCTCAAGTCTCTTCCACCATTCAGTTAGATCACAACTGATCTGTACCTCAACCGCATTTACCCGCTTTTGCACCATATCTCTTGATAAACTTATTAACAAAAAGCTATCAATCTCAGTATTAAAAGCTCCAATTGTCCCCCAGCATCCACAGCCTTTTGGAGAAGAGAGGTCCAGATTTTGGTGGAGCAGGCTTGAAGGGCCAAATGGCCTACCCCTGCTCCTATTTCTTATGTTCTACTACCCTTTGTATGAAAAAATACTTCCTGGGCAACTGTGCTCCTCGTTCAGTACAGCCTGGGGTTTTAACCTGGGATCTTCCTCAGTGGTATGTCATCTGTGAACAGAGCAGTTTGGTGGTAAGCATAGGATGGGCTCTCTCAGCAATACTTCCTGATTTTGCTCCTGAATGGCCTCGCTTTAATGTTAAGATTATGCCCCCTTGTTCCGGATTCTCCCACCAGAGGAAATATTTTCTCTGTATCTACCCTACTGAATCCTTTTATCATTTTAAACCCCTCGATCAGATCACCCCTCTTGGTCTAAGCCCAAGGATAAAGAATGGCTCATTGGGTGAGATACCAGAGAGTTTCTGCTTCGAGTGGAACCGTACCCCAACACAGGCAGTGTCTCCAGGATAGGATAGAAGGAAACTGGGAAACAAGGGCTGGATGGCGTGTACGTTGGAATAGGTCACCTCACTTCTCGTTAAATAGATCTCACCCTTTCATGAAAAGGTGAAGCATTTCATTTTCAAAACTACAGGCACAGCACGGTTTCTTATTTTCCCCTGTCGATGGCTATATGCTCCACTGTAGCATTGATCCACTCTTCAGGAAGTGTGATATTATAGATTAACAAACACCTGAAATCGCAGGCTGTAATCTCATCCAGGGATTCAGACACTTTTTATAGAACTCCTGTGGCCTTGCTCATGGGTACTCTAGAATATATATAGAATAATGGATACCCGGAAGTGAGATACAAGGTGGAATGTAATCGAGGGGTTTGGATGGTTTATATATAGAATAATAGATATTTTGGCACAAAAAGAAAATACTGCAGATGCTGGAAATCTGAAATAAAAACAGAAAATGCTGGAGATACTCAGCAGGTCAGGCAGCATCTGTGAAGAGAGAAACAGAGTAAAAGAAAGACTTACATTTATATAGCGCCTTTCATGACCACTGATGTCCCAAAGCACTTTACAGCCAATGAAGTACTTTTTGAAGTGTAGTCAGCGTTGTAATGTAGAAAATGTTGCAGCCAATTTGTGCACAGCAAGGTCTCACATACAGCAATGTGATAACAACCTGATAATCTGTTTTAGTGATGTTGGTTGGGGGATAAATATTGGCCAGGATACCAGGGATAACTCCCCTGCTCTTCTTCAAAATAGTGCCACAGGATCTTTTACATCCACCTGAGAAACCAGACAGGGCCTCCGTTTAAGGTCTCATTTGAAAGAGGGCACCTACTGACAGTGCAGAACCCCCTCAGTACTACACTGAAGTGTCAGCCTAGATTTTTGTGCTTCAAGTTTCTGGAGTGGGATTTGAGCCCACAACCTTCGGACTCAGAGGTGAGAGTGCTACCAACTGAGCCAGAGCTGACACTGTAAAGTGCATTGGGACGAAGTGAGATCATGAAAGGCGCTTTATAAATGTAAGTCTTTCTTTTATTAGAAAGAGGTTCCGCAACTTGAAGACAGCCAACCAGAAATGGAACTGTCAATGATGCATCTTTGTCGGCGGACTGTACTCACACATCTGAATGTGACAGCTTACAAACAGTGGGTTAGACTCAATTTTCTTAGGAATAAAATGACACAGTACAGATTTATATTGAAAGTGATGTATTTTATTGATTTGTTTTTTGTGTGCGTATGGTAGTGTCTTAGTTCATTTTCTGTGCACGGGCGTGACAGGAACTGAAAATTTGGCTTTTATTTGGTTTTTAAACAGTCAGAGTTAAAACAGAAATTGTGATTCAAAATGGAGGACATAAAAAGTAGCAGATGCCTGTTTTAGGAAAGCAATTCAGTGCAGTTACTTTTCCATATTGAAAATTTGTGTGTTTTTTTTTATTCGCTTATGGGATCTGGGCGTCGCTGGCAAGGCCAGCATTTATTGCCCATCCCCAGTTGCCCTTGAGAAGGTGGTGGTGAGCCGCCTTCTTGAACCGCTGCAGTCTGTGTGGTGAAGGTACTCCCACAGTGCTGTCAGGTAGGGAGTTCCAGGATTTTGACCCAGCAACGATGAAGGATCGGCGATATACTTCTAAGTCAGGATGGTGTGTGACTTGGAGGGGAACTTGGAGGCATTCCCATGCATCTGCTGCCCTTGTCCTTCTAGGTGGAAGAGGCTGCGGGTTTGGGAGGTGCTGCCGAAGAAGCCTTGGCGAGTTGCTGCAGTGCATCTTGTAGATGGTACACACTGCAGCCACGGTACACCAGTGGTGGAGGGAGTGAATGTTTAAGGTGGTGGATGGGGTGCCAATCAAACATGCTGCTTTGTCCTGGATGCTGTCGAGCTTCTTGAGTGTTGTTGCAGCTGCACTCATCCAGGCAAGTGGAGAGTATTCCATCACACTCCTTACTTATAGAAACATAGAAACATAGAATCTAGGAGCAGGAGTAGGCCATTCGGCCCGTCGAGCCTGCTCCGCCATTCAATACGATCATGGCTGATCATCCAAATCCAGTACCCTGTCCCTGCTTTAATCCCCACAGTACACATATCCCACCCTACCCCCGTAACCCCACGTATTTAATTCCCCCTAACATATCCCATCCTATCCCCATAACCCCACATATTTAATCCCCCCTAACACTAAGGGTCAATTTATCATAGCCAAATCAACCTAACCCACACATTTTTGGACTGTGGGAGGAAACCGGAGCACCCGGAGGAAACCCACGCAGACACTGGGAGAATGTGCAAACTCCACACAGACAGTCACCCGAGGTCAGATTCGAACCCGGGTCTCTGGCGCTGTGAGGCACCAGTGCTAACCACTATGCCACCGTGTTGCCTTGTGCCTTGTAGATGGTGGAAAGGCTTTGGGGAGTCAGGAGGTGAGACACTTGCCGCAGAATACCTAGCCTCTGACCTGCTCTTGTTGCCACAGTATTTATGTGGCTGGTCCAGTTAAGTTTCTGGTCATGGTGACCCCCAGGGTGTTGATGGTGGGGGATTCGGCGATGGTAATGCCGTTGAATGTCAAGAGGAGGTGGTTAGACTCTCGCTTGTTGGAGATAGTCATTGCCTGGCACTTCTGTGGCGCGAATGTTACCTGCCACTTATCAGCCCAAGCCTGAACGTCGTCCAGGTTTTGTTGCATGCGGGCATGGACTGCTTCATTATCTGAGGAGTTGTGAATGGTGCTGAAAACTGTGCAGTCGTATAGAACATTCCCATTTCTGACCTTATGTTGGACGAAGGTCATTGATGAAGCAGCTGAAGATGGTTGGGCCTAGGACACTGCCCTGAGGAACTCCTGCAGCGATGTCCTTGGGCTGTGATGATTGACCTTCAATCACCACAACCATCTTACTTTGTGCTAGGTATGACTCCAGCCAGTGGAGCGTTTTCCCCCTGATTCCCATTGACTTCAGTTTTACTAGGGCTCCTTGATGCCACACTCGGTCAAATGTTGCCTTGATGTCAAGGGCAGTTACTCTCACCTCACCTCTGGAATTCAGCTCCTTTGTCCATGTTTGGACCAAGGCTGTACTGAGGTCGGGAGCCGAGTGGTTGGCGGAACCCAAACTGGGCATCAGTGAGCAGGTTATTGGTGAGTAAGTGCCGCTTGATAGCACTGTCGATGACACCTTCCATCACTTTGCTGAAGATTGAGAGTAGACTGATGGGGCAGTAATTGGCAGGGTTGGATTTGTCCTGTTTTTTGTGGACAGGACATACCTGGGCAGTTTTCCACATTATCGGATAGATGCCAGTGTTGTAGCTGTACTGGAACAGCTTGGCTAGAGGCGCAGCTAGTTCTGGAGCACAAGTCTTCAGCATGATAGTCGGGATGTTGTCGGGGCCCATAGCCTTTGCTGTATCCAGTACGCTCAGCCGTTTCTTGATATCACGTGGAGTGAATCAAATTGGCTAAAGACTGGCTTCTGTGATGGTGGGGACCTCAGGAGGAGGCCGATATGGATCATCCACTTGGCACTTCTGGCTGAAGATGGTTGCAAATGCTTCAGCCTTGTCTTTTGCACTCATGTGCTGGGCTCCACCATCATTGAGGATGGGGATATTCATGGAGCCTCCTCCTCCCGTTAGTTGTTTAATGGTCCACCACCATTCACCACTGGATGCGGCGGGACTGCAGAGCTTTGATCTGATCCGTAATGCGTGCAAAATGCCGGACCGAGAAGCTTAATTTTGCAGTGTATGCCCCAAGTACATTCCAAGTAGTCACCACTTTAGAATTTTTAGCACTTGTTGGCTGGAACAACAACAACAACTTGCATTTATATAGCGCCTTTGATGTAGTAAAATGTCCCAAGGCGCTTCACAGGAGCGATTATCAAACAAAATTTGACACAGAGCCACATAAGAAGATATTAGGGCAGATGACCAAAAGCTTTGTCAAAGAGGTAGGTTTTAAGGAGCGTCTTAAAGGAGGAGAAAGAGGTGGAGATATGGAGAGGTTTAGGAAGTTTACTGCTCTCGCCGTTATTAATGTGTAAATAACCCAGTAATTTGTAGTAAGGAAGAGTTACGCTGTGAGTTGTGAATCAGCACAAACTGGTGGATGATTTGTGTCTCTCCACCGTTAGCCTCGCGAAAATGGGAGCTCGTCATCAGCCTCCTCGGGAGTGTCAGGAAATTGCTGCATTTGCGCATTAATTACCAATTAAACTCACCACCGAAAGTCAGGGCTGATATTTAATGACATATGGAGCCTTTTAATGATGAGATTTGTTCCTGCAGTGCCACGCAACCTCTCTGGCCCAGAAAGGGAACAATTGAAACCGTAGAGTTTCATTCCTACAGGTAGTAAATTGTTCTTAAAGGTTTTAAAATTTTAAATTTTTTTTCTTATATTTCCTTTCTCTTTTTTTCTCTCTCTTAATCCAAACGTTCTTTCCCTCTCTTTATTTCTCTTTCTGTCTCTGATATTTCCTTCTGCGTCATTCCTCTGTTTATTTCTCTAACTTTAAATCTCATTGGTTAAGGAAATAGACTGTGCGCACCTATGGACAGTGGTTAGGATCTGGAATGCACTGCTTGAAAGGGTGGTGAAGGCAAATTCCCCCGGTCAGTGCTCTGGACAGCCCTCTCCTCCGGTCAGTGCTCTCTTCCGGTGAGCCCGTGCCGGCTCTCTGCAAGAGCACTTCAGCTAGTCCCACTTACCCGCCCTTTCCCCGTAGCCCTGCAAATTTTTTTCCTTCAGGTACTAATCTAACTCTCTTTTGAAAGCCACAATTGAATCTGCCTCATGTGGCCTTTGATTCTTTTGCCAATCACCTTAAATCTGTGTCCTCTGGTTCTCGACCCTTTCGCCAATGGGGACAGTTTCTGCCTATTAACTTTGTCTAGACCCCTCATGATTTTGAACACCTCTATCAAATCTCATCTCAACCTTCTCTGCTCTAAGGAGAACAACCCCAGCTTCTCCAGTCTATCCACATAACTGAAGACCCTCATCCCTGGAACCATTCTCGTAAATCTTTTCTGCACCCTCTCTAAGGCCTTCACATCCTTCCTAAAGTGCAGTGTCCAGAATTGAACACAATGCTCCAGTTGAGGGCGATCCAGTGTTTATAAAGGTTCATCATAACTTCCTAGCTTTTGTACTCTATGGGCTGGATTTTGAAGCTGGGGTCGGGTTGGTGTCGTGAATCCCACATTTTGGGTTGTAGACCCGCCTCCATCGAGATGTGGCCAACCCACTGTATTTTCCCTTGATTGACCTTGTTGAGCCCGCCCAGTGGGCTCAGCAGGCCAATTAAGGGCCACCCGGCAACAGGTGACGTCACAGACTGACATTTCATCTGTCAAGAGCTTTTGACAGATGAAATATCAGCGTTTGACAGCTCTGTGAAGCTGTCAAACACTCACAATATGATTTCTAACTTGAGTCCTTCCTCTCAGGCTGAGTTAGAAATAATTCCACCACAGAAAACAGAAGGCTGCAGTTTTTGACAGGACCACGGCTTTTCTGCTTTCTGTGCCGGTGAGATTTCTGACTCCCGAGAACTGAAGGGCTGACACCTGCAGGAGGAAGTTAAGGTAAGTAAAACTTTTTCCCACACTTAGCACTTACCTTACACACTTCCCTCTGCACACATGCACCCATCACTCACCTTCCCACCAGACATATCGACCCCTCCAACCCCTGCAGACCCACGGTCCGCCCCGATAACTTGCCGTGGTTGCCACCTGTCGGGAAGCCCACATTTCAGCCGTCAAAATAGGGATTAGGCAAAAAACTGCCTGTTAACTACCTGTTAACAGGCAGTTAATTGTCACTAATCCCTTCCCGCCTCGGGGAGTCGGGTCCCAGCACAGGTCGGGTACCCGCCGCCAGCGAAACTGTAATGGAGGCGGGTTGGAGGCGGGATGGGGTCGGGACCCCCAAATCTGCAACTTTAACCCCCCACATGCCTCCAAACCCGACTCCACGGGTCATTGAAAATCCAGCCCTATGCCTCTATTTATGAAGCCCAGGATCCCGTATGCTTTTTTAACCGCTTTCTCAACCTGCCCTGCCACCTTCAACGATTTGTGCACATATACCCCCAGGACTCTCTGTTCATGCACCCCCTTTAGAATGGTACCATTTAGTTTATATTGCCTCTCCTCGTTCCTCCTACCAAAATGTATCCAATCAGTGCGTTCCTCCAGTCAGTGCTCTCCTGCGGTCAGTGCTCTCCTACAATCAGTGCTCTCCTCTGGTCAGTGCTCTCCTCCAGTCAGTGCTCTCACCTGGTCAGTGCTCTCCTCCGGTCGCTGCGTTCCTCCGGTCAGTGCTCTCCTCTGGACAAAGCCCTCTTTCCGTCAGTGCTCTCCTCCGGACATTGCGCTCTTCTGGTCCGTGCGCTCCTCGTGTCAGTGCTCTCCTCCAGACAGTGCTCTCTCCGGTCAGTGCTCTCCGCTGAACAGTGCTCACCTCTGGTCAGTGCTCACCTCTGGTCAGTGCACTGCACCGGTCAGTGCACTCCTCCAGTTAGTTCGTTCCTCCGGACAGTGCGTTCCTCTGCTCAGTGCTCTCCTACGGTCAGTGCTCTCCTCTGGTCCGTGCACTCTTCCGGTCATTGCGTTCCTCTGGTGCGTGTTCTCCTCCGGTCAGTACATTCCTCTGGTCAGTTCTCTTCTCTGGTCAGTGCTTTCCTCCGGTCAGTGACCACCTCTGGTCAATGTGCTCCGACAGACAATGCCCGCCTCTGGGCAATGCCCTTGTTTGGTCAGTGCTCTACTCCGGTCAGTGCTCTACTCCAGACAGTGCTCTTCTCTGGTCAGTGCTCTCCAATGGACATTGTGCTTCTCTGGTCCGTGCACTCCTCCGGTCAGTGCTCTCCTCCGGTCAGTGCTCTCGTCCGGTCAGTGCTCTCCTCCGGTCAGTGCACTCCTCCGGTCAGTAATCACCTTTGGTCAGTGCGCTCCTACGGACAATGCCCGCCTCTGGACAATGCCCTTGTTTGGTCAGTGCTCTCCTCCGGTCAGTGCATTCCTCCAGTCAGTGCTCTCCTCCGGTCAGTGCTGTCCTGTAGTCAGTGCTCCCCTCCGGTCAATGCTCTCCTCCGGTCAGTGTGTTCCTCCAGTCAGTGCTCTCCTCCGGTCAGTGCTCTCCTCCGGTCAGTGCATTCCTCCAGTCAGTGCTCTCCTCCGGTCAGTGCTCTCCTCCGGTCAGTGCATTCCTCAAGTCAGTGCTCTCCTTCGGTCAGTGCTTTCCTCCGGTCAGTGCATTCCTCCGGTCAGTGCTCTCCTCTGGTCAGTGCTCTCCTCTGGTCAGTGCGTTCCTCCGGTCAGTGCTCTCCTCCGGTCAGTGTGTTCCTCTGGCCAGTGCATTCCTCCAATCAGTGTTCTCCTCTGTTCAGTGTTCTCCTCCAGTCAGTGTTTTCCTTTCGGTCAGTGCGACCCTTCAATCAGTGCGTTTCTCCAGTGAGTGCGCTACTCCGGTCAGTGCTCTCCTCCAGCCAGTGCTCTCCTCCGGTCAGTACGTTCCTCCGGTCAGTGCATTCCTCTGGTCAGTGCTCACCTCCGGTCAGTGATCTCCTCTGGACATTGCTCTCCTCCGGTCAGTGCTCTCCTCCGGTCAGTGCATTCCTCCGGTAAGTGCGTTCCTCCAGTTTGTGTGTACCTCCAGTAAGTGCTCTCCACTGGTCAGTGCTCTCCTCCGGTCAGTGCTTGCCTCCGGCCAGTGCGTTCCACCGGTCAGTGCTTTCCTCCGGTCAGTGGGTTCCTCTGGTCAGTGCTCTACTCCGGTCAGTACTCTCCTCCGGTGAGTGCGTTCCTCCAGTCAGTGCGTTCCTCCGGTCTGTGATACCTCCAGTAAGTGCTCTCCACTGGTCAGTGCGTTCCTCCAGTCAGTGCTCTCATCCGGTCAGTGCTCTCCTCCGGCCAGTGCTTGCCTCTGGCCAGTGCGATCCTCCGGTCAGTGCTCTCCTCCGGTCAGTGTGTTCTTCCGGTCAGTGCTCTCCTCCGGTCAGTGCTCGCCTCTGGTCAGTGCTCTCTTCAGGTCAGTGTGTTCCTCCAGTCAGTGTCCTCCTCCAGTCACTGCGTTCCTCCGGTCAGTGCTCTCCTGCGGTCAGTGCTTGCCTCTGGCCAGTGCGTTCCTCTGGTCAGTGCTCTCCTCCGGTCAGTGGGTTCCTCTGGTCAGTGGGTTCCTCCGGTCAGTGCGTTCCTCCGGTCAGAGCTCTCTTCCAGTCAGTACGTTCCTCGGGTTCGTGCTCTCCTCCGGTCAGTGGGTTCCTCCGGTCAGTGCTCTCCTCCGGTCAGTGCTCTCCTCCGGACATTGATCTCCTCTGGTATTTGCGGTCCTCCGGTCAGTGCCCTCCTGCGGTCAGTGCCGTCCTCCTGTCAGTGCTCTCCTCCGGTCAGTGCATTCCTCTGGTCAGTGCTCTGCTCTGGTCAGTGTGTTCCTCTGGCCAGTGCATTCCTCCAATCAGTGTTCTCCTCTGTTCAGTGTTCTCCTCCAGTCAGTGTTTTCCTTTCGGTCAGTGCGACCCTTCAATCAGTGCGTTTCTCCAGTGAGTGCGCTACTCCGGTCAGTGCTCTCCTCCAGCCAGTGCCCTCCTCCGGTCAGTGCGTTCCTCCGGTCAGTGCGTTCCTCCGGTCAGTGCTCTCCTCTGGTCAGTGCTCTCCTCCGGTCAGTGATCTCCTCCGGACATTGCTCTCCTCCGGTCAGTGCTCTCCTCCGGTCAGTGCATTCCTCCGGTAAGTGCGTTCCTCCGGTTTGTGTGTACCTCCAGTAAGTGCTCTCCACTGGTCAGTGCTCTCCTCCGGTCAGTGCTTGCCTCCGGCCAGTGCGTTCCACCGGTCAGTGCTTTCCTCCGGTCAGTGGGTTCCTCTGGTCAGTGCTCTACTCCGGTCAGTACTCTCCTCCGGTGAGTGCGTTCCTCCAGTCAGTGCGTTCCTCCGGTCTGTGTGTACCTCCAGTAAGTGCTCTCCACTGGTCAGTGCTCTCCTCCAGTCAGTGCTCTCCTCTGGCCAGTGCGTTCCTCCAGTCAGTGCTCTCCTCCGGTCAGTGCTCTCCTCCGGTCAGTGCTTGCCTCTGGCCAGTGCGTTCCTCCGGTCAGTGCTCTCCTCCGGTCAGTGTGTTCTTCCGGTCAGTGCTCTCCTCCGGTCAGTGCTCTCCTCCGGTCAGTGCTCGCCTCTGGTCAGTGCTCTCTTCAGGTCAGTGTGTTCCGCCAGTCAGTGTCCTCCTCCAGTCACTGCGTTCCTCCGGTCAGTGCTCTCCTGCGGTCAGTGCTTGCCTCTGGCCAGTGCGTTCCTCTGGTCAGTGCTCTCCTCCGGTTAGTGGGTTCCTCTGGCCAGTGCGTTCCTCTGGTCAGTGCTCTCCTCCGGTCAGTGGGTTGCTCCGGTCAGCGCGTTCCTCCGGTCAGTGCTCTCCTCCGGTCAGTGCTCTCCTCCGGACATTGATCTCCTCTGGTATTTGCGGTCCTCCGGTCAGTGCCCTCCTGCGGTCTGTGCCGTCCTCCAGTCAGTGCTCTTCTCCGGTCAGTTCTCTCCTCCGGTCAGTGCATTCCTCTGGTCAGTGCTCTGCTCCGGTCAGTGCGTTCCTCCGGTCAGTGCTCTCCTCCGGTCAGTGTTCACTTCCAGTCAGTGCACTCCTCCGGTCAGTGCGTTCCTCCAGTCAGTGCGTTCCTCTGGTCAGTGCTCTCCTCCGGTCTGTGCCGTCCTCCGGTCAGTGCTGTCCTCCGGTCAGTGCTCTTCTCCGGTCAGTTCTCTCCTCCGGTCAGTGCATTCCTCCAGTCAGTGCTCTCCTCCGGTCAGTGCGTTCCTCCGGTCATTGTTCTCTTCCAGTCAGTGCTCTCCTCCAGACAGTGCTCTGCTCCGGTCAGTGCTTTCCTCCTGTCAGTGCTCTGCCCCGGTCAGTCCTCTCCTCCGGTCAGTGCTGTCCTCCGGTCAGTGCTCTTCTCCGGTCAGTTCTCTCCTCCGGTCAGTGCATTCCTCCGGTCAGTGCGTTCCTCCGGTCAGTGTTCTCTTCCAGTCAGTGCTCTCCTCCAGACAGTGCATTCCTCCGGTCAGTGCTATCCTCCAGTCAGTGCTCTGCTCCAGTCAAAGGGTTCCTGCGGTCAGTGCGTTCCTCCGGACATTGCTCTCCTCCGGTCAGTGCTCTCCTCTGGTCAGTGTGTTCCTCCAGTCAGTGCTCTCCTCCGGTCAGTGTTTTCCTCCGGTCAGATCTCTCTTCCAGTCAGTACGTTCCTCGGGTTCGTGCTCTCCTATGGTCAGTGTGTTCCTCCGGTCAGTGTCCTCCACCAGTCAGTGCGTTCCTCCGGTCAGTGCTCTCCTGCGTTCAGTGCTTGCCTCTGGCCAGTGCATTCCTCCGCTCAGTGCTCTCCTCCAGTCAGTGCGTTCCTCCGGTCAGTGCGTTCCTCCGGTCAGTGCGTTCCTCCGGTCAGTGCTCTCCTCCGGTCAGTGCTCTCCTCCCGTCAGTGCTCTCCTCTGGTCAGTGTTCTCTTCCAGTCAGTGCGTTCCTCCGGTCAGTTTTCTCCTCCGGTCAGTCCTCTCCTCCCGTCAGTGCTCTCCTCTGGTCAGTGTTCTCTTCCAGTCAGTGCTCTCCTCCGGTCAGTGCTCTCCTCCGGTCAGTGCGTTCCTCAGGTCAGGGTGTACATCTGGTCAGTGCTCTCCTCTGGTCAGTGCTCTCCTCAGGTCAGTGCTCTCCTCTGGCCAGTGCGTTCCACCAGTCAGTGCTCTCCTCTGGCCAGTGCACACTTCTGGTCAGTGCTCTCCTCCGGTCAGTGGGTTCCTCTGGTCAGTGCGTTCCTCCCGTCAGATCTCTCTTCCAGTCAGTATGTTGCTCGGGTTCGTGCTCTCCTACGGTCAGTGTGTTCCTCCAGACAGTGTCCTCCTCTGGTCAGTGCGTTCCTCCGGTCAGTGCTCTCCTCCGGTCAATGCCCTCCTCCGGTCAGTGTCCTCCTCTGGTCAGTGCTCTCCTCCGGCCAGTGCTCTCCTCCGGTCAGTGCATTCCTCTGGTCAGTGCTCTCCTCCGGTCAGTGCTCTCCTCCGGTCAGTGTTCACTTCCAGTCAGTGCACTCCTCCGGTCAGTGCGTTCCTCCAGTCAGTGAGTTCCTCTGGTCAGTGCTCTCCTCCGGTCAGTGCCGTCCTCCGGTCAGTGCTGTCCTCCGGTCAGTGCTCTTCTCCGGTCAGTTCTCTCCTCCGGTCAGTGCATTCCTCCGGTCAGTGTTCTCTTCCAGTCAGTGCGTTCCTCCGGTCAGTGCTCTCCTCTGGTCAGTGCGTTCCTCCGGAGGAGAGCACTGACCGGAGGAACGCACTGACCGGAGGAACGCACTGACCAGAGGAGAGCACTGACCGGAGGAACGCACTGACTGGAAGAGAACACTGACTGGAAGAGAACACTGACCGGAGGAGAGCACTGACCGGAGGAACGCATTGACCGGTCAGTGTTCTCTTCCAGTCAGTGCGTTCCTCCGGTCAGTGCTCTCCTCTGGTCAGTGCGTTCCTCCGGTCAGTGCTCTCCTCCGGTCAGTGCGTTCCTCTGGTCAGTCCTCTCCTCCGGTCAGTGCTCTCCTCCGGTCAGTGCATTCCTCTGGTCAGTGCTATCCTCCGGTCAGTGCTCTGCTCCGGTCAAAGGGTTCCTGTAGTCAGTGCGTTCTGTAAGGGGTGAGACCTGTGGCTCTGTGCTTAGCCTGGGTGCTAGTGCGAGGTTAGGCCTTGTTGCCTGTTCTGGTCTCCAGCCAGCCTGGTAACACTAGACCCCTGTGAGTGGTTCGACCCACTCGCCCTTACGGTTCTGACACTGGACTTAGGTGCGAGAGCAATAATGCAGAGAAAACTCAGGTAGACCCGGTTGAATAGTGCGAAATGGAAAATCTTTATTGCATATTATTCAAGAGTACGAGATACATGTCATAAGCACAGATTAATGACAGTACAATCTTACACGCAGTTATGTAACTAATTTTAGGGAAACGAGGAGCGCACGACACATCGAAAAAGGGGGCACACATTACAATTATCCTTAAAACTTAAACCCTCCCCTATCAATACCTGTCCTAAACTAGATTTGTAGGATCGAGACTCATGCTCACCACTCGTGATAACTCGGAGAATTCCGAAACTCTGCTCGGATGTTTTTACCGCAGCACCTGACTGTAGAATTCGCAATATATCGCGATTTTATAAATAATGAGAAAAACACATAGTTTTGTTCAAACAGCTTTTATTTCAGCAGAATGCTGTCAGGTTTTCAAAGTGGACACAAGCAGCTTGTAAAATGGCCGCCACGCCTCGTGGCAGAACATTCTAGACTCTTCGACAGGCAGACAAGATGGCGTTCCAATAAACATTTGTGCAAGATCGATCAAGACTAAGCACATTTAAGATAATACACGAGACATCATGGGTTTGCAGTATACACATAAATACTGAAATCGGTCTCCCAGGTGCGAATAAGGGCTATTGTACCAAGTAATCAAGAACCCATCCAAAGACATTAATATGCAAAATCCCAACGACTCTACGATGAGAGAGCCGTTAGCGGGTAGTTACAGAAAACATTTGGGAGCCCCAAAACCCCTCCAGGGAGAACACCGACCGATTAAACAATGGGAGAAATATTAACAGGTACTCAGACAGTTACGAGTATCCCCGAAACCCATTAAAACGGAGATCACCCTATACAAGAAATTTGAGCGCCAAACCCTAACAAAAGAAAAGACATTAAGGTTGGGCGGGAAAAGGAAGAGTTTTGCACTATAACTGCAAGCTCCAACCGTCCATCTTTCTCTTATTCGGTTGACTCTTATCCTGCTGGCGTTTATCCTCGTGGCTGCTCTTGACTCGTCGTCTTGTTCCTGCTTGCCTCGTGTCTCTTTTAAAAGACTGTTGAACTTTACGATCCGCCCGGATCTGCCTCGTGGCGTGCCGCGAAGATCTGTGTGGAACTGGGCTGTGAAGCCTTGAAACGGGCGCACCATCCCGAGAAGTCGGTAAACGGTGTTGGAACCGAAGGCCCGAGATGAGATGAGATGAGATGAGATGAGATGAGAAGAGAAGAAGACCATACGTATCGCCACGGTCAGTAAGCTCCGACCGCGCCTGTAGGTCGAATAGACATTTTCCTTGCCCAGGAAGACCTTCTTTGAGTTTTACAGAACTGGCCCAGGAAGACTCTTCTTTGAGTTTTATCGAACCGGTGTGAGGGCACAGGAAGACTATTTTTCGAGTCGTGTCAGAACTCCGAGGACAACACAGATCTTCATGACAGCAGACGTTCCAGCCTGCTAGCCGGAGCAGAAACGAGTAAACAAGTGGGGTACAGAGACCCCTGACCAACACGTGGGTGATCAGGTGCTGCGGTGAAAAACATCCGATCAGAGTTTTCGGAATTCTCCGAGTTATCACGAGTGGTGAGCATGAGTCTCGATCCTACAAGTCTAGTTTAGAGCAGATATTGATAGGGGAGGGCTTAAGTTTTAAGGATAATTGTAATGTGTGCCCCCATTTACGATGTGTCGTTCGTTCCTCGTTTCCCTGAAATTAGTTACATAACTGCATGTAAGATTGTACTGTCATTAATCTGTGCTTATGACATGTATTTCGTAATCTTAAATAACATGCAATAAAGATTTTCCATTTCGTACCATTCAACCGGGTCTACCTGAGTTTTCTCTCCATTACTGCTCTCGCATCTAAGTCCAGTGTCAGAACCGTAAGGGCGAGTGGGTCGAACCACTCACAGGTGTCTAGTGCTCCCAGACTGGCTGGAGACCAGAACAGGCGACAAGGCCTAACCTCGCACTAGCATCCAGGCTGCACAGAGCCACACGAATCCCATAGGTTCAGAGAAACCCTTACATGACCACCCACGTGTTGATCAGGGGTCTCTGTACCCCACTTGTTTACTCGTTTCTGCTCCGGCTAGCAGGCTGGACCGTCTGCTGTCATGAAGATCTGTGTTGTCCTCGGAGTTCCGACACGACTCAAAAAATAGTCTTCCTGTGCCCTCGCCCCGATGCGATAAAATTCGAAGAATGGTCTTCCGATGCCAGCTTGTAAAACTCAAAGAATAGTCTTCCTGGGCAAGGAAAGTGTTTATTCGACCTACAGGCGCGGTCGGGGCTTACTGACCGTGGCGATACGTATGGTCGTCTTCTTCTCTTCTCATCTCATCTCATCTCATCTCATCTCATCTCGGGGCCTTCGGTTCCAACACCGTTTACCGACTTCTCGGGATGGTGTGCCCGTTTCAAGGCTTCACAGCCCAGTTCCACACAGATCTTCGCGGCAAGCCACGAGGTTGATCCTGGCGGATCAGAAAGTTCAAAAGTCTTCTAGCAAGTCGAGCAGCAAGAGTCAGGATCCAAGAGTCAAGAGAGGCAAGAGCAAGCGGCAAGAGCAAGAGACAGATGGACGGTTGTACCTTACAGTTATAGTGCTGTAATTCCTCTTTTCCCGCCCAATCTTAATGTCTTTCTTTTGTCAGGGTTTTGGCGCTCAAACTTCTTGTATAGGGTGATCTCCGTTTAATGGGTTTCGGTGATACTTGTAACTGCCTGAGTACCCGTTAATACTTCTCCCATTGTGGAACCGGTCAGTATTCTCCCTGGAGGGGTTTTGGGGCTTCCAAATGCTTTCTGTAACTACCCGCAAACGGCTCTCTCATCGTAGAGTCGTGGGGATTTTGTATATTAATGTCTTTGGATGGGTTCTTGATCGCTCGGTACAATAGCCCTTATTCGCACCTGGGAGACCGATTCCAGTATTTGTGTGTAAAATGCAAACCCATTATGTCTTGTGAATTATCTCAAATGTGCTGAGTCTTGTCCGATCTCGCACAAATGTTTATTGGAACGCCATCTTGTCTGCTCATTGAAAAGTCTAGAACGTTCTGCCACGAGGCGTGGCGGCCATTTTACAGGCTGCTTGTGTCCACTTTGACAACCTGACAGCATTCTGCTGAAATAAAGCTGTTTGTACGAAACTATGTGTCTCCTCCTTATTATATAAAATCGCGATAATATTGCGAATTCTACAGTTCCTCCGGACAGTACTCCCCTCCGGGCAGTGTTCTCTTCCAGTCAGTGCATTACTCCAGTCAGTGCGCTCCTCCGGTCAGTGCGTTCCTCGGGTCCGTGCTCTCCTCCGGACAGTGCTCTCCAGCGGGCAGTGTTCTCTTCCGGTCAGTATGTTCCTCCAGTCAGTGTTCTACTTAGGTCAGTACGTACCTCTGGTCAGTGCATTCCTCCGGTCAGTGCTATCCTCCGGTCAGTTCTCTCCTCCAGTCAATGGGTTCCTCTGGTCAGTGCGTTGCTCTGGTCAGTGCTCTCCTCTGGACAATGCGTTGCTCTGGTCAGTGCGCTCCTCCAGTCAATGCTCTCCTCCAGTCAGTGCGCTCCTCCAGTCAATGCATTCCTCCAGTCGGTGCTCTCCTCTGGCCAGTGCGTTCCTCAAATCAGTGTTCTCCTCCGGTCAGTGCTCTCCTCCAGTCAGTGCTTTCCTTTCGGTCAGTGCGTTCCTTCAATCAGTGCTCTCCTCCGGTCAGTGCCGTCCTCCGGTCAGTTCTCTCCTCCGGTCAGTGCTCTCCTCCGGTCAGTGCTCTCCTCCAGTCAGTGCGTTCCTCTGGTCAGTGCGTTCCTCCAATCAGTGTTCTCCTCCAGTCAGTGCTCTCCTCCAGTCAGTGTATTCCTTTCGGTCAGTGCGTTCCTTCAATCAGTGCTCTTCTCCGGTCAGTGCGTTTCTCCAGTGAGTGCGCTCCTCCGGTCAGTGCTCTCCTCCAGACAGTGCTCTCCTCCGGTCAGTGCGTTCCTCCGGTCAGTGCGTTCCTCCAGTCAGTGCTCTGCTCCGGTCAGTGCGTTTCTCCAGTGAGTGCGCTCCTCCGGTCAGTGCTCTCCTCCAGACAGTGCTCTCCTCCGGTCAGTGCGTTCCTCCGGTCAGTGCGTTCCTCCACTGAGTGCTCTCCTCCGGTCAGTGATCTCCTCCGGACATTGCTCTACTCCGGTCAGTGCTCTACTCCGGTCAGTGCTCTCCTCCGGTGAGTGCGTTCCTCCAGTCAGTGCGTTCCTCCGGTCTGTGTGTACCTTCAGTAAGTGCTCTCCACTGGTCAGTGCTCTCCTCCAGTCGGTGCTCTCCTCTGGCCAGTGCGTTCTTCCAGTCAGTGCTCTCCTCCAGCCAGTGCTCTCCTCCGGTCAGTGCGTTCCTCTGGTCAGTGCGTTCCTCCAATCAGTGTTCTCCTCCAGTCAGTGCTCTCCGCCAGTCAGTGTATTCCTTTCGGTCAGTGCGTTCCTTCGATCAGTGCTCTTCTCCTGTCAGTGCGTTCCTCCGGTCAGTGCGTTCCTCCGGTCAGAGCTCTCTTCCAGTCAGTACGTTCCTCGGGTTCGTGCTCTCCTCCGGTCAGTGGGGTCCTCTGGTCAGCGCGTTCCTCCGGTCAGTGCTCTCCTCCGGTCAGTGCTCTCCTCCGGACATTGATCTCCTCTGGTATTTGCGGTCCTCCGGTCAGTGCCCTCCTGCGGTCAGTGCTGTCCTCCAGTCAGTGCTCTTCTCTGGTCAGTTCTCTCCTCCGGTCAGTGCATTCCTCTGGTCAGTGCTCTGCTCCGGTCAGTGCGTTCCTCCGGTCAGTGCTCTCCTCCGGTCAGTGTTCACTTCCAGTCAGTGCACTCCTCCGGTCAGTGCGTTCCTCCAGTCAGTGCGTTCCTCTGGTCAGTGCTCTCCTCCGGTCAGTGCCGTCCTCCGGTCAGTGCTGTCCTCCGGTCAGTGCTCTTCTCCGGTCAGTTCTCTCCTCCGGTCAGTGCATTCCTCCGATCAGTGTTCTCTTCCAGTCAGTGCTCTCCTCCAGACAGTGCTCTGCTCCGGTCAGTGCTTTCCTCCTGTCAGTGCTCTGCCCCGGTCAGTCCTCTCCTCCGGTCAGTGCTGTCCTCCGGTCAGTGCTCTTCTCCGGTCAGTTCTCTCCTCCGGTCAGTGCATTTCTCCGGTTAGTGCTCTCCTCCGGTCAGTGCCTTCCTCCGGTCAGTGCGTTCCTCCGGTCAGTGTTCTCTTCCAGTCAGTGCTCTCCTCCAGACAGTGCATTCCTCCGGTCAGTGCTATCCTCCGGTCAGTGCTCTGCTCCAGTCAAAGGGTTCCTGCGGTCAGAGGGTTCCTGCGGTCAGTGCGTTCCTCCGGACAGTGCTCCCCTCCGGGCAGTGTTCTCTTCTGGTCAGTGTGTTCCTCCAGTCAGTGCTCTCCTCCGGTCAGTGATCTCCTCTGGACATTGCTCTCCTCCAGTCAGTGCTTGCCTCTGGCCAGTGCGTTCCTCCGGTCAGTGCTCTCCGCCGGTCAGTGGGTTCCTCTGGTCAGTGCTCTCCTCCGGTCAGTGCTCTCTTCCGGTCAGTGGGTTCCTCTGGTCAGTGCTCTCATCAGGTCAGTGCTCTCCTCTGGTCAGTGTGTTCCTCCGGTCAGTGTCCTCCACCAGTCAGTACGTTCCTTGGGTTCGTGCTCTCCTATGGTCAGTGTGTTCCTCCGGTCAGTGCTCTCCTCTGGTCAGTGCTCTCCTCCGGTCAGTGTTCTCTTCCAGTCAGTGCGTTCCTCCGGTCAGTGTTCTCCTCCGGTCAGTCCTCTCCTCCCGTCAGTGCTCTCCTCTGGTCAGTGTTCTCTTCCAGTCAGTGCTCTCCTCCGGTCAGTGCTCTCCTCCGGTCAGTGCGTTCCTCAGGTCAGGGTGTACATCCGGTCAGTGCTCTCCTCTGGTCAGTGCTCTCCTCTGGCCAGTGCGTTCCTCCAGTCAGTGCTCTCCTCCGGTCAGTGCTCTCCTCCGGTCAGTGCTTGCCACCGGCCAGTGCGTTCCACCGGTCAGTGCTTTCCTCCGGTCAGTGGGTTCCTCTGGTCAGTGTTCTCCTCCGGTCAGTGCTATCCTCCGGTCAGTGCTCTCCTTCGGACAGTGGGTTCCTCTGGTCAGTGCACTCCTCTGGTCAGTGCTCTCCTCCGGTCAGTGCTCTCCTCCGGTCAGTGCTTGCCTCCAGTCAGTGCTCTCCTCTGGCCAGTGCACTCTGCTGGTCAGTGCTCTCCTCCGGTCAGTGGGTTCCTCTGGTCAGTGCGTTCCACCCGTCAGATCTCTCTTCCAGTCAGTATGTTGCTCGGGTTCGTGCTCTCCTACGGTCAGTGTGTTCCTCCAGACAGTGTCCTCCTCTGGTCAGTGCGTTCCTCCGGTCAGTGCTCTCCTCCGGTCAGTGCCCAACTCCGATCAGTGCCGTCCTCCGGTCAGTGCTCTTCTCCATTCAGTTCTCTCCTCCGGTCAGTGCATTCCTCCGGTCAGTGCTCTGCTCCGGTCAGTGCGTTCCTCCGGTCAGTGCTCTCCTCCGGTCAGTGCCCTCCTCCGGTCAGTGCTCTCCTCCGGTCAGTGCTCTCCTCCGGTCAGTTCCGTCCTCCGGTCAGTGCTCTTCTCCGGTCAGTTCTCTCCTCCGGTCAGTGCATTCCTCCGGTCAGTGCTCTTCTCTGGTCAGTGCGTTCCTCCGGTCAGTGCGTTCCTCCGGTCAGTCCTCTCCTCCGGTCAGTGTTCTCTTCCAGTCAGTGCGTTCCTCCGGTCAGTGCTCTCCTCCGGTCAATGCTTTCCTCCGGTCAGTGCTCTCCTCGGTCAGTGCTTTCCTCCGGTCAGTCCTCTCCTCCGGTCAGTGCTCTCCTCCGGTCAGTGCATTCCTCTGGTCAGTGCTATCCTCCGGTCAGTACTCTGCTCCGGTCAAAGGGTTCCTGCGGTCAGTGCGTTGCTCCGGACAGTGCTCCCCTCTAGGCAGTGTTCTCTTCCAGTCAGTGCATTACTCCAGTCAGTGCGCTCCTCCGGTCAGTGCGTTCCTCGGGTCCGTGCTCTCCTCCGGACAGTGGTCTGCATCGGGGAGTGTTCTCTTCCGGTCAGTATGTTCCTCCAGTCAGTGTTCTACTTCGGTCAGTACGTTCCTCTGGTCAGTGCATTCCTCCGGTCAGTGCTCTACTCCAGTCAGTGCTCTCCTCCGGTCAATGGGTTCCTCTGGTCAGTGCGTTGCTCTGGTCAGTGCTCTCCTCTGGACAATGCGTTGCTCTGGTCAGTGCGTTCCTCCAGTCAATGCTCTCCTCCAGTCAGTGCGCTCCTCCAATCAGTGTTCTCCTCCGGTCAGTGCTCTCCTCCAGTCAGTGCTTTCCTTTCGGTCAGTGCGTTCCTTTAATCAGTGCTCTCCTCCAGTCAGTGAGTTCCTCCGGTCAGTGCGTTCCTCCAATCAGTCTTCTACTCCGGTCAGTGCCGTCCTCCGGTCAGTTCTCTCCTCCAGTCAGTGCGTTCCTCCAGTCAGTGCTCTGCTCCGGTCAGTGCCGTCCTCCGGTCAGTTCTCTCCTCCGGTCAGTTCGTTTCTCCGGTGAGTGCGCTCCTCCGGTCAGTGCTCTCCTCTAGCCAGTGCTCTCCTCCGGTCAGTGCGTTCCTCTGGTCAGTGCGTTCCTCCAATCAGTGTTCTCCTCCAGTCAGTGCTCTCCTCCAGTCAGTGTATTCCTTTCGGTCAGTGCGTTCCTTCAATCAGTGCTCTTCTCCTGTCAGTGCGTTCCTCCGGTCAGTGCGTTCCTCCAGTCAGTGCTCTGCTCCGGTCAGTGCGTTTCTCCAGTGAGTGCGCTCCTCCGGTCAGTGCTCTCCTGCAGCCAGTGCTCTCCTCCGGTCAGTGCGTTCCTCCGGTCAGTGCATTCCTCCGGTCAGTGCTCTCCTCCGGTCAGTGCGTTCCTCCGGTCAGTGCGTTCCTCCGGTCAGTGCGTTCCTCCAGTCAGTGCGTTCCTCCGGTCAGTGTTCTCTTCCAGTCAGTGCTCTCCTCCAGACAGTGCTCTCCTCCGGTCAGTGCTTTCCTCCTGTCAGTGCTCTGCTCCGGTCAGTCCTCTCCTCCGGTCAGTGCTCTCCTCCGGTCAGTGCATTCCTCCGGTCAGTGCTATCCTCCGGGCAGTGATCTCCTCCGGACATTGCTCTACTCCGGTCAGTGCTCTACTCGGGTCAGTGCTCTCCTCCGGTGAGTGCGTTCCTCCAGTCAGTGCGTTCCTCCGGTCTGTGTGTACCTCCAGTAAGTGCTCTCCACTGGTCAGTGCTCTCCTCCAGTCGGTGCTCTCCTCTGGCCAGTGCGTTCTTCCAGTCAGTGCTCTCCTCCAGCCAGTGCTCTCCTCCGGTCAGTGCGTTCCTCTGGTCAGTGCGTTCCTCCAATCAGTGTGCTGCTCCAGTCAGTGCTCTCCGCCAGTCAGTGTATTCCTTTCGGTCAGTGCGTTCCTTCGATCAGTGCTCTTCTCCTGTCAGTGCGTTCCTCCGGTCACTGCGTTCCTCCTGTCAGAGCTCTCTTCCAGTCAGTATGTTCCTCGGGTTCGTGCTCTCCTCCGGTCAGTGCTCTCCTCCGGACATTGATCTCCTCTGGTATTTGCGGTCCTCCGGTCAGTGCCCTCCTGCTGTCAGTGCCGTCCTCCGGTCAGTGCTCTTCTCCGGTCAGTTGGTTCCTCTGGTCAGTGCGTTCCTCTGGTCAGTGCTCTCCGCCGGTGTGTGCTTTCTTCAGGTCAGTGCTCTCCTCCGGTCAGTGCCCTCCTCCGGTCAGTGCCGTCCTCCGGTCAGTGCTCTTCTCCGGTCAGTGCTTTCCTCCTGTCAGTGCTCTGCTCCGGTCAGTCCTCTCCTCCGGTCAGTGCTCTCCTCCGGTCAGTGCATTCCTCCGGTCAGTGCATTCCTCTGGTCAGTGCTCTCCTCCGGTCAGTGCTCTCTTCCGGTCAGTGCTCTCCTCCAGTCACTGCGTTCCTCCGTTAGAACTCTCCTCCGGTCAGTGCGTTCCTCCCGTCTGTGCGTTCCTCCGGACAGTGCTCTCTTCCGGTCAGTGATCTCCTCCGGTCAGTGATCTCCTCCGGACATTGCTCTCCTCTGGTCAGTGCTCTCCTCCGGTCAGTGCTCTCCTCCGCTCAGTGCTTGCCTCTGGCCAGTGCGTTCCTCCGGTCAGTGCTCTCCTCCAGTCAGTGCGTTCCTCCGTTAGAACTCTCCTCCGGTCAGTGCTCTCCTCCCGTCTGTGCGTTCCTCCGGACAGTGCTCTCTTCCGGTCAGTGATCTCCTCCGGTCAGTGATCTCCTCCGCTCAGTGCTTGCCTCTGGCCAGTGCGTTCCTCCGGTCAGTGCTCTCCTCCAGTCAGTGCGTTCCTCCGTTAGAACTCTCCTCCGGTCAGTGCTCTCCTCCCGTCTGTGCTCTCCTCCGGACAGTGCTCTCTTCCGGTCAGTGATCTCCTCCGGTCAGTGATCTCCTCCGGACATTGCTCTCCTCTGGTCAGTGCTCTCCTCCAGCCAGTGCTCTCCACCAGTCAGTGCGTTCCTTCAGTCAGTGCGTTCCTCCGGTCAGTGCTTTCCTCCTGTCAGTGCTCTCCTCTGGTCAGTGCTCACCTCTGGTCAGTTGTCTACTCCGGTCAGTGCTCACCTCCGGTCAGTGGGATCCTCTGGTCAGTGCACTTCTCCGGTCAGTGCTCTCCTCCAGTTAGTGCTCTCCTCTGGTCTGTGCGTTCCTCTGGACAGTGTGTTCCTACGGTCAGTGCATTCCTCTGGTCAGTGCTCTCCTCCGGTCAGTGCTCGCCTCCGGTCAATGCGTTCTTCTGGTCAGTGCTCTCTTCCAGTCAGTGCGTTCCTACGGTCAGTGAATTACTCCGTTAATGCTCTCCTCCGGACAGTGCTCTCCTCCAGCCTGTGCATTCCTCCGGACAGTGCTCTCCTCTGGTCAGTACTCTCCTCCGGTCAGTGTTCTCCTCCGGACATTGCTCTCCTCTGGTCAGTGCTCTCCTCCAGCCAGTGCTCTCCTCCGGTCAGTGCGTTCCTCCAGTCAGTGCTCTCCTCCGGTCAGTGCTCTCCTCCGGTCAGTGCTCTCCTCTGGTCAGTGTTCTCCTCCGGTCAGTGCTCTCCTCCGGTCAGTGCTTGCCTCTGACCATTGCGTTCCTCCGGTCAGTGCTTGCCTCTGGTCAGTGCCTTCCTCCGGTCAGTGCTCTCCTCCGGTCAGTGGGTTACTCTGGTCAGTGCGTTCCTCCAGTCAGTGCTCTCCTCCGGTCAGTGCTCTCCTCTGGTCAGTGCTTGCCTCTGACCATTGCGTTCCTCCGGTCAGTGCTTGCCTCTGGTCAGTGCATTCCTCCGGTCAGTGATCTCCTCCGGTCAGTGCTCTCCTCCAGTCAGTGCTCTCCTCGAACCAGTGCTCTCCTCCAGCCAGTGGTCTCCTCCGGTCAGTGCATAACTCCGTTCAGTGCGTTCCTCCGATCAGTGCTCTCCTCCGGTCAGTGCTCTCCTCTGGTCAGTGCGTTCCTCCGGTCAGTGCTCTCCTCCGGTCAGTGATCTCCTCCAGACATTGCTCTCCTCCGGTCAGTGCTCTCCTCCAGCCAGTGCTCTCCTCCGGTCAGTGCGTTCCTCCGGTCAGTGCGTTCCTCCGGTCTTTGTGTACCTTCAGTAAGTGCTCTCCACTGGTCAGTGCTCTCCTCCAGTCAGTGCTCTCCTCTGGCCAGTGCGTTCCTCCAGTCAGTGCTCTCCTCCGGTCAGTGCTCTCCACTGGTCATTGCTTGCCTCTGGCCAGTGCGTTCCTCCAGTCAGTGCTCTCCTCCGGTCAGTGCTCTCCTTCGGTCAGTGCTCTCCTCCGGTCAAAGCTCTCCTCCGGTCAGTTCCTCCTCCAGCCAATGCTCTCCTCCAGTCAGTGCGTTCCTCCGGTGAGTGCTTTCCTCCAGCCAATGCTCTCCTCCGGTCATCGCGTTCCTCCAGTCAGTGCGTTCCTCCAATCAGTGCTCTCCTCCAGTCAGTGCCCTCCTCCGGTCAGTGCGTTCCTCCGGACAGTGCGTTCTTCCAATCAGTGTTCTTCTCCCGTCAGTGCTCACCTCCGATCAGTGCTCTCCTCCGGTCAGTGCTTGCCTCTGGCCATTGCATTCCTCCGGTCAGTGCTCTACTCTGGTCAGTGGGTTCCTCTGGTCAGTGCTCTCCTCCGGTCAGTGCTCTCCTCCGGTCAGTGCTCGCCACTGGTCAGTGCTCTCCTCTGGTAAGTGCGTTCCTCCGGTCAGTGCGTTCCTCCGGTCAGTGCTCTCCTCCGGTCAGTGCTCTCCTCCGGTCAGTGCGTTCCTTCAGTCAGTGCTCTCCTCCGGTCAGTGCTCTCCTCCGGTCAGTGCGTTCCTCTAGTCAGTGCTCTCCTCCAGTCAGTGCTCTCCTCTGGCCAGTGCGTTCCTCCAGTCAGTGCTCTCCTCCGGTCAGTGCTCTCCACTGGTCATTGCTTGCCTCTGGCCAGTGCGTTCCTCCAGTCAGTGCTCTCCTCCGGTCAGTGCTCTCCTTCGGTCAGTGCTCTCCTCCGGTCAAAGCTCTCCTCCGGTCAGTTCCTCCTCCAGCCAATGCTCTCCTCCAGTCAGTGCGTTCCTCCGGTGAGTGCTTTCCTCCAGCCAATGCTCTCCTCCGGTCATCGCGTTCCTCCGGTCAGTGCGTTCCTCCGGTCAGTGTTCTCTTCCAGTCAGTGCTCTCCTCCAGACAGTGCATTCCTCCGGTCAGTGCTATCCTCCGGTCAGTGCTCTGCTCCAGTCAAAGGGTTCCTGCGGTCAGAGGGTTCCTGCGGTCAGTGCGTTCCTCCGGACAGTGCTCCCCTCCGGGCAGTGTTCTCTTCTGGTCAGTGTGTTCCTCCAGTCAGTGCTCTCCTCCGGTCAGTGATCTCCTCTGGACATTGCTCTCCTCCAGTCAGTGCTTGCCTCTGGCCAGTGCGTTCCTCCGGTCAGTGCTCTCCGCCGGTCAGTGGGTTCCTCTGGTCAGTGCTCTCCTCCGGTCAGTGCTCTCTTCCGGTCAGTGGGTTCCTCTGGTCAGTGCTCTCATCAGGTCAGTGCTCTCCTCTGGTCAGTGTGTTCCTCCGGTCAGTGTCCTCCACCAGTCAGTACGTTCCTTGGGTTCGTGCTCTCCTATGGTCAGTGTGTTCCTCCGGTCAGTGCTCTCCTCTGGTCAGTGCTCTCCTCCGGTCAGTGTTCTCTTCCAGTCAGTGCGTTCCTCCGGTCAGTGTTCTCCTCCGGTCAGTCCTCTCCTCCCGTCAGTGCTCTCCTCTGGTCAGTGTTCTCTTCCAGTCAGTGCTCTCCTCCGGTCAGTGCTCTCCTCCGGTCAGTGCGTTCCTCAGGTCAGGGTGTACATCCGGTCAGTGCTCTCCTCTGGTCAGTGCTCTCCTCTGGCCAGTGCGTTCCTCCAGTCAGTGCTCTCCTCCGGTCAGTGCTCTCCTCCGGTCAGTGCTTGCCACCGGCCAGTGCGTTCCACCGGTCAGTGCTTTCCTCCGGTCAGTGGGTTCCTCTGGTCAGTGTTCTCCTCCGGTCAGTGCTATCCTCCGGTCAGTGCTCTCCTTCGGACAGTGGGTTCCTCTGGTCAGTGCACTCCTCTGGTCAGTGCTCTCCTCCGGTCAGTGCTCTCCTCCGGTCAGTGCTCGCCTCCAGTCAGTGCTCTCCTCTGGCCAGTGCACTCTGCTGGTCAGTGCTCTCCTCCGGTCAGTGGGTTCCTCTGGTCAGTGCGTTCCACCCGTCAGATCTCTCTTCCAGTCAGTATGTTGCTCGGGTTCGTGCTCTCCTACGGTCAGTGTGTTCCTCCAGACAGTGTCCTCCTCTGGTCAGTGCGTTCCTCCGGTCAGTGCTCTCCTCCGGTCAGTGCCCAACTCCGATCAGTGCCGTCCTCCGGTCAGTGCTCTTCTCCATTCAGTTCTCTCCTCCGGTCAGTGCATTCCTCCGGTCAGTGCTCTGCTCCGGTCAGTGCGTTCCTCCGGTCAGTGCTCTCCTCCGGTCAGTGCCCTCCTCCGGTCAGTGCTCTCCTCCGGTCAGTGCTCTCCTCCGGTCAGTTCCGTCCTCCGGTCAGTGCTCTTCTCCGGTCAGTTCTCTCCTCCGGTCAGTGCATTCCTCCGGTCAGTGCTCTTCTCTGGTCAGTGCGTTCCTCCGGTCAGTGCGTTCCTCCGGTCAGTCCTCTCCTCCGGTCAGTGTTCTCTTCCAGTCAGTGCGTTCCTCCGGTCAGTGCTCTCCTCCGGTCAATGCGTTCCTCCGGTCAGTGCTCTCCTCGGTCAGTGCTTTCCTCCGGTCAGTCCTCTCCTCCGGTCAGTGCTCTCCTCCGGTCAGTGCATTCCTCTGGTCAGTGCTATCCTTCGGTCAGTACTCTGCTCCGGTCAAAGGGTTCCTGCGGTCAGTGCGTTGCTCCGGACAGTGCTCCCCTCTAGGCAGTGTTCTCTTCCAGTCAGTGCATTACTCCAGTCAGTGCGCTCCTCCGGTCAGTGCGTTCCTCGGGTCCGTGCTCTCCTCCGGACAGTGGTCTGCATCGGGGAGTGTTCTCTTCCGGTCAGTATGTTCCTCCAGTCAGTGTTCTACTTCGGTCAGTACGTTCCTCTGGTCAGTGCATTCCTCCGGTCAGTGCTCTACTCCAGTCAGTGCTCTCCTCCGGTCAATGGGTTCCTCTGGTCAGTGCGTTGCTCTGGTCAGTGCTCTCCTCTGGACAATGCGTTGCTCTGGTCAGTGCGTTCCTCCAGTCAATGCTCTCCTCCAGTCAGTGCGCTCCTCCAATCAGTGTTCTCCTCCGGTCAGTGCTCTCCTCCAGTCAGTGCTTTCCTTTCGGTCAGTGCGTTCCTTTAATCAGTGCTCTCCTCCAGTCAGTGAGTTCCTCCGGTCAGTGCGTTCCTCCAATCAGTCTTCTACTCCGGTCAGTGCCGTCCTCCGGTCAGTTCTCTCCTCCAGTCAGTGCGTTCCTCCAGTCAGTGCTCTGCTCCGGTCAGTGCCGTCCTCCGGTCAGTTCTCTCCTCCGGTCAGTTCGTTTCTCCGGTGAGTGCGCTCCTCCGGTCAGTGCTCTCCTCTAGCCAGTGCTCTCCTCCGGTCAGTGCGTTCCTCTGGTCAGTGCGTTCCTCCAATCAGTGTTCTCCTCCAGTCAGTGCTCTCCTCCAGTCAGTGTATTCCTTTCGGTCAGTGCGTTCCTTCAATCAGTGCTCTTCTCCTGTCAGTGCGTTCCTCCGGTCAGTGCGTTCCTCCAGTCAGTGCTCTGCTCCGGTCAGTGCGTTTCTCCAGTGAGTGCGCTCCTCCGGTCAGTGCTCTCCTGCAGCCAGTGCTCTCCTCCGGTCAGTGCGTTCCTCCGGTCAGTGCATTCCTCCGGTCAGTGCTCTCCTCCGGTCAGTGCGTTCCTCCGGTCAGTGCGTTCCTCCGGTCAGTGCGTTCCTCCAGTCAGTGCGTTCCTCCGGTCAGTGTTCTCTTCCAGTCAGTGCTCTCCTCCAGACAGTGCTCTCCTCCGGTCAGTGCTTTCCTCCTGTCAGTGCTCTGCTCCGGTCAGTCCTCTCCTCCGGTCAGTGCTCTCCTCCGGTCAGTGCATTCCTCCGGTCAGTGCTATCCTCCGGGCAGTGATCTCCTCCGGACATTGCTCTACTCCGGTCAGTGCTCTACTCGGGTCAGTGCTCTCCTCCGGTGAGTGCGTTCCTCCAGTCAGTGCGTTCCTCCGGTCTGTGTGTACCTCCAGTAAGTGCTCTCCACTGGTCAGTGCTCTCCTCCAGTCGGTGCTCTCCTCTGGCCAGTGCGTTCTTCCAGTCAGTGCTCTCCTCCAGCCAGTGCTCTCCTCCGGTCAGTGCGTTCCTCTGGTCAGTGCGTTCCTCCAATCAGTGTGCTGCTCCAGTCAGTGCTCTCCGCCAGTCAGTGTATTCCTTTCGGTCAGTGCGTTCCTTCGATCAGTGCTCTTCTCCTGTCAGTGCGTTCCTCCGGTCACTGCGTTCCTCCTGTCAGAGCTCTCTTCCAGTCAGTATGTTCCTCGGGTTCGTGCTCTCCTCCGGTCAGTGCTCTCCTCCGGACATTGATCTCCTCTGGTATTTGCGGTCCTCCGGTCAGTGCCCTCCTGCTGTCAGTGCCGTCCTCCGGTCAGTGCTCTTCTCCGGTCAGTTCTCTCCTCTGGTCAGTGCTCTCCTCCGGTCAGTTGGTTCCTCTGGTCAGTGCGTTCCTCTGGTCAGTGCTCTCCGCCGGTGTGTGCTTTCTTCAGGTCAGTGCTCTCCTCCGGTCAGTGCCCTCCTCCGGTCAGTGCCGTCCTCCGGTCAGTGCTCTTCTCCGGTCAGTGCTTTCCTCCTGTCAGTGCTCTGCTCCGGTCAGTCCTCTCCTCCGGTCAGTGCTCTCCTCCGGTCAGTGCATTCCTCCGGTCAGTGCATTCCTCTGGTCAGTGCTCTCCTCCGGTCAGTGCTCTCTTCCGGTCAGTGCTCTCCTCCAGTCACTGCGTTCCTCCGTTAGAACTCTCCTCCGGTCAGTGCGTTCCTCCCGTCTGTGCGTTCCTCCGGACAGTGCTCTCTTCCGGTCAGTGATCTCCTCCGGTCAGTGATCTCCTCCGGACATTGCTCTCCTCTGGTCAGTGCTCTCCTCCGGTCAGTGCTCTCCTCCGCTCAGTGCTTGCCTCTGGCCAGTGCGTTCCTCCGGTCAGTGCTCTCCTCCAGTCAGTGCGTTCCTCCGTTAGAACTCTCCTCCGGTCAGTGCTCTCCTCCCGTCTGTGCGTTCCTCCGGACAGTGCTCTCTTCCGGTCAGTGATCTCCTCCGGTCAGTGATCTCCTCCGCTCAGTGCTTGCCTCTGGCCAGTGCGTTCCTCCGGTCAGTGCTCTCCTCCAGTCAGTGCGTTCCTCCGTTAGAACTCTCCTCCGGTCAGTGCTCTCCTCCCGTCTGTGCTCTCCTCCGGACAGTGCTCTCTTCCGGTCAGTGATCTCCTCCGGTCAGTGATCTCCTCCGGACATTGCTCTCCTCTGGTCAGTGCTCTCCTCCAGCCAGTGCTCTCCACCAGTCAGTGCGTTCCTTCAGTCAGTGCGTTCCTCCGGTCAGTGCTTTCCTCCTGTCAGTGCTCTCCTCTGGTCAGTGCTCACCTCTGGTCAGTTGTCTACTCCGGTCAGTGCTCACCTCCGGTCAGTGGGATCCTCTGGTCAGTGCACTTCTCCGGTCAGTGCTCTCCTCCAGTTAGTGCTCTCCTCTGGTCTGTGCGTTCCTCTGGACAGTGTGTTCCTACGGTCAGTGCATTCCTCTGGTCAGTGCTCTCCTCCGGTCAGTGCTCGCCTCCGGTCAATGCGTTCTTCTGGTCAGTGCTCTCTTCCAGTCAGTGCGTTCCTACGGTCAGTGAATTACTCCGTTAATGCTCTCCTCCGGACAGTGCTCTCCTCCAGCCTGTGCATTCCTCGGGACAGTGCTCTCCTCTGGTCAGTACTCTCCTCCGGTCAGTGTTCTCCTCCGGACATTGCTCTCCTCTGGTCAGTGCTCTCCTCCAGCCAGTGCTCTCCTCCGGTCAGTGCGTTCCTCCGGTCAGTGCTTGCCTCTGACCATTGCGTTCCTCCGGTCAGTGCTTGCCTCTGGTCAGTGCCTTCCTCCGGTCAGTGCTCTCCTCCGGTCAGTGGGTTACTCTGGTCAGTGCGTTCCTCCAGTCAGTGCTCTCCTCCGGTCAGTGCTCTCCTCTGGTCAGTGCTTGCCTCTGACCATTGCGTTCCTCCGGTCAGTGCTTGCCTCTGGTCAGTGCATTCCTCCGGTCAGTGATCTCCTCCGGTCAGTGCTCTCCTCCAGTCAGTGCTCTCCTCGAACCAGTGCTCTCCTCCAGCCAGTGGTCTCCTCCGGTCAGTGCATAACTCCGTTCAGTGCGTTCCTCCGATCAGTGCTCTCCTCCGGTCAGTGCTCTCCTCTGGTCAGTGCGTTCCTCCGGTCAGTGCTCTCCTCCGGTCAGTGATCTCCTCCAGACATTGCTCTCCTCCGGTCAGTGCTCTCCTCCAGCCAGTGCTCTCCTCCGGTCAGTGCGTTCCTCCGGTCAGTGCGTTCCTCCGGTCTTTGTGTACCTTCAGTAAGTGCTCTCCACTGGTCAGTGCTCTCCTCCAGTCAGTGCTCTCCTCTGGCCAGTGCGTTCCTCCAGTCAGTGCTCTCCTCCGGTCAGTGCTCTCCACTGGTCATTGCTTGCCTCTGGCCAGTGCGTTCCTCCAGTCAGTGCTCTCCTCCGGTCAGTGCTCTCCTCCGGTCAGTTCCTCCTCCAGCCAATGCTCTCCTCCAGTCAGTGCGTTCCTCCGGTGAGTGCTTTCCTCCAGCCAATGCTCTCCTCCGGTCATCGCGTTCCTCCAGTCAGTGCGTTCCTCCAATCAGTGCTCTCCTCCAGTCAGTGCCCTCCTCCGGTCAGTGCGTTCCTCCGGACAGTGCGTTCTTCCAATCAGTGTTCTTCTCCCGTCAGTGCTCACCTCCGATCAGTGCTCTCCTCCGGTCAGTGCTTGCCTCTGGCCATTGCATTCCTCCGGTCAGTGCTCTACTCCAGTCAGTGGGTTCCTCTGGTCAGTGCTCTCCTCCGGTCAGTGCTCTCCTCCGGTCAGTGCTCGCCACCGGTCAGTGCTCTCCTCTGGTAAGTGCGTTCCTCCGGTCAGTGCGTTCCTCCGGTCAGTGCTCTCCTCCGGTCAGTGCTCTCCTCCGGTCAGTGCGTTCCTCCGGTCAGTGCTCTCCTCCGGTCAGTGCTCTCCTCCGGTCAGTGCGTTCCTCTAGTCAGTGCTCTCCTCCAGTCAGTGCTCTCCTCTGGCCAGTGCGTTCCTCCAGTCAGTGCTCTCCTCCGGTCAGTGCTCTCCACTGGTCATTGCTTGCCTCTGGCCAGTGCGTTCCTCCAGTCAGTGCTCTCCTCCGGTCAGTGCTCTCCTTCGGTCAGTGCTCTCCTCCGGTCAAAGCTCTCCTCCGGTCAGTTCCTCCTCCAGCCAATGCTCTCCTCCAGTCAGTGCGTTCCTCCGGTGAGTGCTTTCCTCCAGCCAATGCTCTCCTCCGGTCATCGCGTTCCTCCGGTCAGTGCGTTCCTCCGGTCAGTGTTCTCTTCCAGTCAGTGCTCTCCTCCAGACAGTGCATTCCTCCGGTCAGTGCTATGCTCCGGTCAGTGCTCTGCTCCAGTCAAAGGGTTCCTGCGGTCAGAGGGTTCCTGCGGTCAGTGCGTTCCTCCGGACAGTGCTCCCCTCCGGGCAGTGTTCTCTTCTGGTCAGTGTGTTCCTCCAGTCAGTGCTCTCCTCCGGTCAGTGATCTCCTCTGGACATTGCTCTCCTCCAGTCAGTGCTTGCCTCTGGCCAGTGCGTTCCTCCGGTCAGTGCTCTCCGCCGGTCAGTGGGTTCCTCTGGTCAGTGCTCTCCTCCGGTCAGTGCTCTCTTCCGGTCAGTGGGTTCCTCTGGTCAGTGCTCTCATCAGGTCAGTGCTCTCCTCTGGTCAGTGTGTTCCTCCGGTCAGTGTCCTCCACCAGTCAGTACGTTCCTTGGGTTCGTGCTCTCCTATGGTCAGTGTGTTCCTCCGGTCAGTGCTCTCCTCTGGTCAGTGCTCTCCTCCGGTCAGTGTTCTCTTCCAGTCAGTGCGTTCCTCCGGTCAGTGTTCTCCTCCGGTCAGTCCTCTCCTCCCGTCAGTGCTCTCCTCTGGTCAGTGTTCTCTTCCAGTCAGTGCTCTCCTCCGGTCAGTGCTCTCCTCCGGTCAGTGCGTTCCTCAGGTCAGGGTGTACATCCGGTCAGTGCTCTCCTCTGGTCAGTGCTCTCCTCTGGCCAGTGCGTTCCTCCAGTCAGTGCTCTCCTCCGGTCAGTGCTCTCCTCCGGTCAGTGCTTGCCACCGGCCAGTGCGTTCCACCGGTCAGTGCTTTCCTCCGGTCAGTGGGTTCCTCTGGTCAGTGTTCTCCTCCGGTCAGTGCTATCCTCCGGTCAGTGCTCTCCTTCGGACAGTGGGTTCCTCTGGTCAGTGCACTCCTCTGGTCAGTGCTCTCCTCCGGTCAGTGCTCTCCTCCGGTCAGTGCTCGCCTCCAGTCAGTGCTCTCCTCTGGCCAGTGCACTCTGCTGGTCAGTGCTCTCCTCCGGTCAGTGGGTTCCTCTGGTCAGTGCGTTCCACCCGTCAGATCTCTCTTCCAGTCAGTATGTTGCTCGGGTTCGTGCTCTCCTACGGTCAGTGTGTTCCTCCAGACAGTGTCCTCCTCTGGTCAGTGCGTTCCTCCGGTCAGTGCTCTCCTCCGGTCAGTGCCCAACTCCGATCAGTGCTGTCCTCCGGTCAGTGCTCTTCTCCATTCAGTTCTCTCCTCCGGTCAGTGCATTCCTCCGGTCAGTGCTCTGCTCCGGTCAGTGCGTTCCTCCGGTCAGTGCTCTCCTCCGGTCAGTGCCCTCCTCCGGTCAGTGCTCTCCTCCGGTCAGTGCTCTCCTCCGGTCAGTTCCGTCCTCCGGTCAGTGCTCTTCTCCGGTCAGTTCTCTCCTCCGGTCAGTGCATTCCTCCGGTCAGTGCTCTTCTCTGGTCAGTGCGTTCCTCCGGTCAGTGCGTTCCTCCGGTCAGTCCTCTCCTCCGGTCAGTGTTCTCTTCCAGTCAGTGCGTTCCTCCGGTCAGTGCTCTCCTCCGGTCAATGCGTTCCTCCGGTCAGTGCTCTCCTCGGTCAGTGCTTTCCTCCGGTCAGTCCTCTCCTCCGGTCAGTGCTCTCCTCCGGTCAGTGCATTCCTCTGGTCAGTGCTATCCTCCGGTCAGTACTCTGCTCCGGTCAAAGGGTTCCTGCGGTCAGTGCGTTGCTCCGGACAGTGCTCCCCTCTAGGCAGTGTTCTCTTCCAGTCAGTGCATTACTCCAGTCAGTGCGCTCCTCCGGTCAGTGCGTTCCTCGGGTCCGTGCTCTCCTCCGGACAGTGGTCTGCATCGGGGAGTGTTCTCTTCCGGTCAGTATGTTCCTCCAGTCAGTGTTCTACTTCGGTCAGTACGTTCCTCTGGTCAGTGCATTCCTCCCGTCAGTGCTCTACTCCAGTCAGTGCTCTCCTCCGGTCAATGGGTTCCTCTGGTCAGTGCGTTGCTCTGGTCAGTGCTCTCCTCTGGACAATGCGTTGCTCTGGTCAGTGCGTTCCTCCAGTCAATGCTCTCCTCCAGTCAGTGCGCTCCTCCAATCAGTGTTCTCCTCCGGTCAGTGCTCTCCTCCAGTCAGTGCTTTCCTTTCGGTCAGTGCGTTCCTTTAATCAGTGCTCTCCTCCAGTCAGTGAGTTCCTCCGGTCAGTGCGTTCCTCCAATCAGTCTTCTACTCCGGTCAGTGCCGTCCTCCGGTCAGTTCTCTCCTCCAGTCAGTGCGTTCCTCCAGTCAGTGCTCTGCTCCGGTCAGTGCCGTCCTCCGGTCAGTTCTCTCCTCCGGTCAGTTCGTTTCTCCGGTGAGTGCGCTCCTCCGGTCAGTGCTCTCCTCTAGCCAGTGCTCTCCTCCGGTCAGTGCGTTCCTCTGGTCAGTGCGTTCCTCCAATCAGTGTTCTCCTCCAGTCAGTGCTCTCCTCCAGTCAGTGTATTCCTTTCGGTCAGTGCGTTCCTTCAATCAGTGCTCTTCTCCTGTCAGTGCGTTCCTCCGGTCAGTGCGTTCCTCCAGTCAGTGCTCTGCTCCGGTCAGTGCGTTTCTCCAGTGAGTGCGCTCCTCCGGTCAGTGCTCTCCTGCAGCCAGTGCTCTCCTCCGGTCAGTGCGTTCCTCCGGTCAGTGCATTCCTCCGGTCAGTGCTCTCCTCCGGTCAGTGCGTTCCTCCGGTCAGTGCGTTCCTCCGGTCAGTGCGTTCCTCCAGTCAGTGCGTTCCTCCGGTCAGTGTTCTCTTCCAGTCAGTGCTCTCCTCCAGACAGTGCTCTCCTCCGGTCAGTGCTTTCCTCCTGTCAGTGCTCTGCTCCGGTCAGTCCTTTCCTCCGGTCAGTGCTCTCCTCCGGTCAGTGCATTCCTCCGGTCAGTGCTATCCTCCGGGCAGTGATCTCCTCCGGACATTGCTCTACTTCGGTCAGTGCTCTACTCGGGTCAGTGCTCTCCTCCGGTGAGTGCGTTCCTCCAGTCAGTGCGTTCCTCCGGTCTGTGTGTACCTCCAGTAAGTGCTCTCCACTGGTCAGTGCTCTCCTCCAGTCGGTGCTCTCCTCTGGCCAGTGCGTTCTTCCAGTCAGTGCTCTCCTCCAGCCAGTGCTCTCCTCCGGTCAGTGCGTTCCTCTGGTCAGTGCGTTCCTCCAATCAGTGTGCTGCTCCAGTCAGTGCTCTCCGCCAGTCAGTGTATTCCTTTCGGTCAGTGCGTTCCTTCGATCAGTGCTCTTCTCCTGTCAGTGCGTTCCTCCGGTCACTGCGTTCCTCCTGTCAGAGCTCTCTTCCAGTCAGTATGTTCCTCGGGTTCGTGCTCTCCTCCGGTCAGTGCTCTCCTCCGGACATTGATCTCCTCTGGTATTTGCGGTCCTCCGGTCAGTGCCCTCCTGCTGTCAGTGCCGTCCTCCGGTCAGTGCTCTTCTCCGGTCAGTTCTCTCCTCTGGTCAGTGCTCTCCTCCGGTCAGTTGGTTCCTCTGGTCAGTGCGTTCCTCTGGTCAGTGCTCTCCGCCGGTGTGTGCTTTCTTCAGGTCAGTGCTCTCCTCCGGTCAGTGCCCTCCTCCGGTCAGTGCCGTCCTCCGGTCAGTGCTCTTCTCCGGTCAGTGCTTTCCTCCTGTCAGTGCTCTGCTCCGGTCAGTCCTCTCCTCCGGTCAGTGCTCTCCTCCGGTCAGTGCATTCCTCCGGTCAGTGCATTCCTCTGGTCAGTGCTCTCCTCCGGTCAGTGCTCTCTTCCGGTCAGTGCTCTCCTCCAGTCAGTGCGTTCCTCCGTTAGAACTCTCCTCCGGTCAGTGCTCTCCTCCCGTCTGTGCTCTCCTCCGGACAGTGCTCTCTTCCGGTCAGTGATCTCCTCCGGTCAGTGATCTCCTCCGGACATTGCTCTCCTCTGGTCAGTGCTCTCCTCCAGCCAGTGCTCTCCACCAGTCAGTGCGTTCCTTCAGTCAGTGCGTTCCTCCGGTCAGTGCTTTCCTCCTGTCAGTGCTCTCCTCTGGTCAGTGCTCACCTCTGGTCAGTTGTCTACTCCGGTCAGTGCTCACCTCCGGTCAGTGGGATCCTCTGGTCAGTGCACTTCTCCGGTCAGTGCTCTCCTCCAGTTAGTGCTCTCCTCTGGTCTGTGCGTTCCTCTGGACAGTGTGTTCCTACGGTCAGTGCATTCCTCTGGTCAGTGCTCTCCTCCGGTCAGTGCTCGCCTCCGGTCAATGCGTTCTTCTGGTCAGTGCTCTCTTCCAGTCAGTGCGTTCCTACGGTCAGTGAATTACTCCGTTAATGCTCTCCTCCGGACAGTGCTCTCCTCCAGCCTGTGCATTCCTCCGGACAGTGCTCTCCTCTGGTCAGTACTCTCCTCCGGTCAGTGTTCTCCTCCGGACATTGCTCTCCTCTGGTCAGTGCTCTCCTCCAGCCAGTGCTCTCCTCCGGTCAGTGCGTTCCTCCAGTCAGTGCTCTCCTCCGGTCAGTGCTCTCCTCCGGTCAGTGCTCTCCTCTGGTCAGTGTTCTCCTCCGGTCAGTGCTCTCCTCCGGTCAGTGCTTGCCTCTGACCATTGCGTTCCTCCGGTCAGTGCTTGCCTCTGGTCAGTGCCTTCCTCCGGTCAGTGCTCTCCTCCGGTCAGTGGGTTACTCTGGTCAGTGCGTTCCTCCAGTCAGTGCTCTCCTCCGGTCAGTGCTCTCCTCTGGTCAGTGCTTGCCTCTGACCATTGCGTTCCTCCGGTCAGTGCTTGCCTCTGGTCAGTGCATTCCTCCGGTCAGTGATCTCCTCCGGTCAGTGCTCTCCTCCAGTCAGTGCTCTCCTCGAACCAGTGCTCTCCTCCAGCCAGTGGTCTCCTCCGGTCAGTGCATAACTCCGTTCAGTGCGTTCCTCCGATCAGTGCTCTCCTCCGGTCAGTGCTCTCCTCTGGTCAGTGCGTTCCTCCGGTCAGTGCTCTCCTCCGGTCAGTGATCTCCTCCAGACATTGCTCTCCTCCGGTCAGTGCTCTCCTCCAGCCAGTGCTCTCCTCCGGTCAGTGCGTTCCTCCGGTCAGTGCGTTCCTCCGGTCTTTGTGTACCTTCAGTAAGTGCTCTCCACTGGTCAGTGCTCTCCTCCAGTCAGTGCTCTCCTCTGGCCAGTGCGTTCCTCCAGTCAGTGCTCTCCTCCGGTCAGTGCTCTCCACTGGTCATTGCTTGCCTCTGGCCAGTGCGTTCCTCCAGTCAGTGCTCTCCTCCGGTCAGTGCTCTCCTCCGGTCAGTTCCTCCTCCAGCCAATGCTCTCCTCCAGTCAGTGCGTTCCTCCGGTGAGTGCTTTCCTCCAGCCAATGCTCTCCTCCGGTCATCGCGTTCCTCCAGTCAGTGCGTTCCTCCAATCAGTGCTCTCCTCCAGTCAGTGCCCTCCTCCGGTCAGTGCGTTCCTCCGGACAGTGCGTTCTTCCAATCAGTGTTCTTCTCCCGTCAGTGCTCACCTCCGATCAGTGCTCTCCTCCGGTCAGTGCTTGCCTCTGGCCATTGCATTCCTCCGGTCAGTGCTCTACTCCGGTCAGTGGGTTCCTCTGGTCAGTGCTCTCCTCCGGTCAGTGCTCTCCTCCGGTCAGTGCTCGCCACCGGTCAGTGCTCTCCTCTGGTAAGTGCGTTCCTCCGGTCAGTGCGTTCCTCCGGTCAGTGCTCTCCTCCGGTCAGTGCTCTCCTCCGGTCAGTGCGTTCCTCCGGTCAGTGCTCTCCTCCGGTCAGTGCTCTCCTCCGGTCAGTGCGTTCCTCTAGTCAGTGCTCTCCTCCAGTCAGTGCTCTCCTCTGGCCAGTGCGTTCCTCCAGTCAGTGCTCTCCTCCGGTCAGTGCTCTCCACTGGTCATTGCTTGCCTCTGGCCAGTGCGTTCCTCCAGTCAGTGCTCTCCTCCGGTCAGTGCTCTCCTTCGGTCAGTGCTCTCCTCCGGTCAAAGCTCTCCTCCGGTCAGTGGGTTCCTCTGGTCAGTGCTCTCCTCCGGTCAGTGCTCTCCTCCAGTCAGTGCGTTCCTCCGTTAGAACTCTCCTCCGGTCAGTGCTCTCCTCCCGTCTGTGCGTTCCTCCGGACAGTGCTCTCTTCCGGTCAGTGATCTCCTCCGGTCAGTGATCTCCTCCGCTCAGTGCTTGCCTCTGGCCAGTGCGTTCCTCCGGTCAGTGCTCTCCTCCAGTCAGTGCGTTCCTCCGTTAGAACTCTCCTCCGGTCAGTGCTCTCCTCCCGTCTGTGCTCTCCTCCGGACAGTGCTCTCTTCCGGTCATTGATCTCCTCCGGTCAGTGATCTCCTCCGGACATTGCTCTCCTCTGGTCAGTGCTCTCCTCCAGCCAGTGCTCTCCACCAGTCAGTGCGTTCCTTCAGTCAGTGTGTTCCTCCGGTCAGTGCTTTCCTCCTGTCAGTGCTCTCCTCTGGTCAGTGCTCACCTCTGGTCAGTTGTCTACTCCGGTCAGTGCTCACCTCCGGTCAGTGGGATCCTCTGGTCAGTGCACTTCTCCGGTCAGTGCTCTCCTCCAGTTAGTGCTCTCCTCTGGTCTGTGCGTTCCTCTGGACAGTGTGTTCCTACGGTCAGTGCATTCCTCTGGTCAGTGCTCTCCTCCGGTCAGTGCTCGCCTCCGGTCAATGCGTTCTTCTGGTCAGTGCTCTCTTCCAGTCAGTGCGTTCCTACGGTCAGTGAATTACTCCGTTAATGCTCTCCTCCGGACAGTGCTCTCCTCCAGCCTGTGCATTCCTCCGGACAGTGCTCTCCTCTGGTCAGTACTCTCCTCCGGTCAGTGTTCTCCTCCGGACATTGCTCTCCTCTGGTCAGTGCTCTCCTCCAGCCAGTGCTCTCCTCCGGTCAGTGCGTTCCTCCAGTCAGTGCTCTCCTCCGGTCAGTGCTCTCCTCCGGTCAGTGCTCTCCTCTGGTCAGTGTTCTCCTCCGGTCAGTGCTCTCCTCCGGTCAGTGCTTGCCTCTGACCATTGCATTCCTCCGGTCAGTGCTTGCCTCTGGTCAGTGCCTTCCTCCGGTCAGTGCTCTCCTCCGGTCAGTGGGTTACTCTGGTCAGTGCGTTCCTCCAGTCAGTGCTCTCCTCCGGTCAGTGCTCTCCTCTGGTCAGTGCTTGCCTCTGACCATTGCGTTCCTCCGGTCAGTGCTTGCCTCTGGTCAGTGCATTCCTCCGGTCAGTGATCTCCTCCGGTCAGTGCTCTCCTCCAGTCAGTGCTCTCCTCGAACCAGTGCTCTCCTCCAGCCAGTGGTCTCCTCCGGTCAGTGCATAACTCCGTTCAGTGCGTTCCTCCGATCAGTGCTCTCCTCCGGTCAGTGCTCTCCTCTGGTCAGTGCGTTCCTCCGGTCAGTGCTCTCCTCCGGTCAGTGATCTCCTCCAGACATTGCTCTCCTCCGGTCAGTGCTCTCCTCCAGCCAGTGCTCTCCTCCGGTCAGTGCGTTCCTCCGGTCAGTGCGTTCCTCCGGTCTTTGTGTACCTTCAGTAAGTGCTCTCCACTGGTCAGTGCTCTCCTCCAGTCAGTGCTCTCCTCTGGCCAGTGCGTTCCTCCAGTCAGTGCTCTCCTCCGGTCAGTGCTCTCCACTGGTCATTGCTTGCCTCTGGCCAGTGCGTTCCTCCAGTCAGTGCTCTCCTCCGGTCAGTGCTCTCCTTCGGTCAGTGCTCTCCTCCGGTCAAAGCTCTCCTCCGGTCAGTTCCTCCTCCAGCCAATGCTCTCATCCAGTCAGTGCGTTCCTCCGGTGAGTGCTTTCCTCCAGCCAATGCTCTCCTCCGGTCATCGCGTTCCTCCAGTCAGTGCGTTCCTCCAATCAGTGCTCTCCTCCAGTCAGTGCTCTCCTCCGGTCAGTGCTCTCCTCCCGTCTGTGCGTTCCTCCGGACAGTGCTCTCTTCCGGTCAGTGATCTCCTCCGGTCAGTGATCTCCTCCGCTCAGTGCTTGCCTCTGGCCAGTGCGTTCCTCCGGTCAGTGCTCTCCTCCAGTCAGTGCGTTCCTCCGTTAGAACTCTCCTCCGGTCAGTGCTCTCCTCCCGTCTGTGCTCTCCTCCGGACAGTGCTCTCTTCCGGTCAGTGATCTCCTCCGGTCAGTGATCTCCTCCGGACATTGCTCTCCTCCGGTCATCGCGTTCCTCCAGTCAGTGCGTTCCTCCAATCAGTGCTCTCCTCCAGTCAGTGCCCTCCTCCGGTCAGTGCGTTCCTCCGGACAGTGCGTTCTTCCAATCAGTGTTCTTCTCCCGTCAGTGCTCACCTCCGATCAGTGCTCTCCTCCGGTCAGTGCTTGCCTCTGGCCATTGCATTCCTCCGGTCAGTGCTCTACTCCGGTCAGTGGGTTCCTCTGGTCAGTGCTCTCCTCCGGTCAGTGCTCTCCTCCGGTCAGTGCTCGCCACCGGTCAGTGCTCTCCTCTGGTAAGTGCGTTCCTCCGGTCAGTGCGTTCCTCCGGTCAGTGCTCTCCTCCGGTCAGTGCTCTCCTCCGGTCAGTGCGTTCCTCCAGTCAGTGCTCTCCTCCGGTCAGTGCTCTCCTCCGGTCAGTGCGTTCCTCTAGTCAGTGCTCTCCTCCAGTCAGTGCTCTCCTCTGGCCAGTGCGTTCCTCCAGTCAGTGCTCTCCTCCGGTCAGTGCTCTCCACTGGTCATTGCTTGCCTCTGGCCAGTGCGTTCCTCCAGTCAGTGCTCTCCTCCGGTCAGTGCTCTCCTTCGGTCAGTGCTCTCCTCCGGTCAAAGCTCTCCTCCGGTCAGTTCCTCCTCCAGCCAATGCTCTCCTCCAGTCAGTGCGTTCCTCCGGTGAGTGCTTTCCTCCAGCCAATGCTCTCCTCCGGTCATCGCGTTCCTCCGGTCAGTGCGTTCCTCCGGTCAGTGTTCTCTTCCAGTCAGTGCTCTCCTCCAGACAGTGCATTCCTCCGGTCAGTGCTATCCTCCGGTCAGTGCTCTGCTCCAGTCAAAGGGTTCCTGCGGTCAGAGGGTTCCTGCGGTCAGTGCGTTCCTCCGGACAGTGCTCCCCTCCGGGCAGTGTTCTCTTCTGGTCAGTGTGTTCCTCCAGTCAGTGCTCTCCTCCGGTCAGTGATCTCCTCTGGACATTGCTCTCCTCCAGTCAGTGCTTGCCTCTGGCCAGTGCGTTCCTCCGGTCAGTGCTCTCCGCCGGTCAGTGGGTTCCTCTGGTCAGTGCTCTCCTCCGGTCAGTGCTCTCTTCCGGTCAGTGGGTTCCTCTGGTCAGTGCTCTCATCAGGTCAGTGCTCTCCTCTGGTCAGTGTGTTCCTCCGGTCAGTGTCCTCCACCAGTCAGTACGTTCCTTGGGTTCGTGCTCTCCTATGGTCAGTGTGTTCCTCCGGTCAGTGCTCTCCTCTGGTCAGTGCTCTCCTCCGGTCAGTGTTCTCTTCCAGTCAGTGCGTTCCTCCGGTCAGTGTTCTCCTCCGGTCAGTCCTCTCCTCCCGTCAGTGCTCTCCTCTGGTCAGTGTTCTCTTCCAGTCAGTGCTCTCCTCCGGTCAGTGCTCTCCTCCGGTCAGTGCGTTCCTCAGGTCAGGGTGTACATCCGGTCAGTGCTCTCCTCTGGTCAGTGCTCTCCTCTGGCCAGTGCGTTCCTCCAGTCAGTGCTCTCCTCCGGTCAGTGCTCTCCTCCGGTCAGTGCTTGCCACCGGCCAGTGCGTTCCACCGGTCAGTGCTTTCCTCCGGTCAGTGGGTTCCTCTGGTCAGTGTTCTCCTCCGGTCAGTGCTATCCTCCGGTCAGTGCTCTCCTTCGGACAGTGGGTTCCTCTGGTCAGTGCACTCCTCTGGTCAGTGCTCTCCTCCGGTCAGTGCTCTCCTCCGGTCAGTGCTCGCCTCCAGTCAGTGCTCTCCTCTGGCCAGTGCACTCTGCTGGTCAGTGCTCTCCTCCGGTCAGTGGGTTCCTCTGGTCAGTGCGTTCCACCCGTCAGATCTCTCTTCCAGTCAGTATGTTGCTCGGGTTCGTGCTCTCCTACGGTCAGTGTGTTCCTCCAGACAGTGTCCTCCTCTGGTCAGTGCGTTCCTCCGGTCAGTGCTCTCCTCCGGTCAGTGCCCAACTCCGATCAGTGCTGTCCTCCGGTCAGTGCTCTTCTCCATTCAGTTCTCTCCTCCGGTCAGTGCATTCCTCCGGTCAGTGCTCTGCTCCGGTCAGTGCGTTCCTCCGGTCAGTGCTCTCCTCCGGTCAGTGCCCTCCTCCGGTCAGTGCTCTCCTCCGGTCAGTGCTCTCCTCCGGTCAGTTCCGTCCTCCGGTCAGTGCTCTTCTCCGGTCAGTTCTCTCCTCCGGTCAGTGCATTCCTCCGGTCAGTGCTCTTCTCTGGTCAGTGCGTTCCTCCGGTCAGTGCGTTCCTCCGGTCAGTCCTCTCCTCCGGTCAGTGTTCTCTTCCAGTCAGTGCGTTCCTCCGGTCAGTGCTCTCCTCCGGTCAATGCGTTCCTCCGGTCAGTGCTCTCCTCGGTCAGTGCTTTCCTCCGGTCAGTCCTCTCCTCCGGTCAGTGCTCTCCTCCGGTCAGTGCATTCCTCTGGTCAGTGCTATCCTCCGGTCAGTACTCTGCTCCGGTCAAAGGGTTCCTGCGGTCAGTGCGTTGCTCCGGACAGTGCTCCCCTCTAGGCAGTGTTCTCTTCCAGTCAGTGCATTACTCCAGTCAGTGCGCTCCTCCGGTCAGTGCGTTCCTCGGGTCCGTGCTCTCCTCCGGACAGTGGTCTGCATCGGGGAGTGTTCTCTTCCGGTCAGTATGTTCCTCCAGTCAGTGTTCTACTTCGGTCAGTACGTTCCTCTGGTCAGTGCTCTCCTCCGGTCAGTGCTCTCCTCTGGTCAGTGTTCTCCTCCGGTCAATGGGTTCCTCTGGTCAGTGCGTTGCTCTGGTCAGTGCTCTCCTCTGGACAATGCGTTGCTCTGGTCAGTGCGTTCCTCCAGTCAATGCTCTCCTCCAGTCAGTGCGCTCCTCCAATCAGTGTTCTCCTCCGGTCAGTGCTCTCCTCCAGTCAGTGCTTTCCTTTCGGTCAGTGCGTTCCTTTAATCAGTGCTCTCCTCCAGTCAGTGAGTTCCTCCGGTCAGTGCGTTCCTCCAATCAGTCTTCTACTCCGGTCAGTGCCGTCCTCCGGTCAGTTCTCTCCTCCAGTCAGTGCGTTCCTCCAGTCAGTGCTCTGCTCCGGTCAGTGCCGTCCTCCGGTCAGTTCTCTCCTCCGGTCAGTTCGTTTCTCCGGTGAGTGCGCTCCTCCGGTCAGTGCTCTCCTCTAGCCAGTGCTCTCCTCCGGTCAGTGCGTTCCTCTGGTCAGTGCGTTCCTCCAATCAGTGTTCTCCTCCAGTCAGTGCTCTCCTCCAGTCAGTGTATTCCTTTCGGTCAGTGCGTTCCTTCAATCAGTGCTCTTCTCCTGTCAGTGCGTTCCTCCGGTCAGTGCGTTCCTCCAGTCAGTGCTCTGCTCCGGTCAGTGCGTTTCTCCAGTGAGTGCGCTCCTCCGGTCAGTGCTCTCCTGCAGCCAGTGCTCTCCTCCGGTCAGTGCGTTCCTCCGGTCAGTGCATTCCTCCGGTCAGTGCTCTCCTCCGGTCAGTGCGTTCCTCCGGTCAGTGCGTTCCTCCGGTCAGTGCGTTCCTCCAGTCAGTGCGTTCCTCCGGTCAGTGTTCTCTTCCAGTCAGTGCTCTCCTCCAGACAGTGCTCTCCTCCGGTCAGTGCTTTCCTCCTGTCAGTGCTCTGCTCCGGTCAGTCCTCTCCTCCGGTCAGTGCTCTCCTCCGGTCAGTGCATTCCTCCGGTCAGTGCTATCCTCCGGGCAGTGATCTCCTCCGGACATTGCTCTACTCCGGTCAGTGCTCTACTCGGGTCAGTGCTCTCCTCCGGTGAGTGCGTTCCTCCAGTCAGTGCGTTCCTCCGGTCTGTGTGTACCTCCAGTAAGTGCTCTCCACTGGTCAGTGCTCTCCTCCAGTCGGTGCTCTCCTCTGGCCAGTGCGTTCTTCCAGTCAGTGCTCTCCTCCAGCCAGTGCTCTCCTCCGGTCAGTGCGTTCCTCTGGTCAGTGCGTTCCTCCAATCAGTGTGCTGCTCCAGTCAGTGCTCTCCGCCAGTCAGTGTATTCCTTTCGGTCAGTGCGTTCCTTCGATCAGTGCTCTTCTCCTGTCAGTGCGTTCCTCCGGTCACTGCGTTCCTCCTGTCAGAGCTCTCTTCCAGTCAGTATGTTCCTCGGGTTCGTGCTCTCCTCCGGTCAGTGCTCTCCTCCGGACATTGATCTCCTCTGGTATTTGCGGTCCTCCGGTCAGTGCCCTCCTGCTGTCAGTGCCGTCCTCCGGTCAGTGCTCTTCTCCGGTCAGTTCTCTCCTCTGGTCAGTGCTCTCCTCCGGTCAGTTGGTTCCTCTGGTCAGTGCGTTCCTCTGGTCAGTGCTCTCCGCCGGTGTGTGCTTTCTTCAGGTCAGTGCTCTCCTCCGGTCAGTGCCCTCCTCCGGTCAGTGCCGTCCTCCGGTCAGTGCTCTTCTCCGGTCAGTGCTTTCCTCCTGTCAGTGCTCTGCTCCGGTCAGTCCTCTCCTCCGGTCAGTGCTCTCCTCCGGTCAGTGCATTCCTCCGGTCAGTGCATTCCTCTGGTCAGTGCTCTCCTCCGGTCAGTGCTCTCTTCCGGTCAGTGCTCTCCTCCAGTCACTGCGTTCCTCCGTTAGAACTCTCCTCCGGTCAGTGCGTTCCTCCCGTCTGTGCGTTCCTCCGGACAGTGCTCTCTTCCGGTCAGTGATCTCCTCCGGTCAGTGATCTCCTCCGGACATTGCTCTCCTCTGGTCAGTGCTCTCCTCCGGTCAGTGCTCTCCTCCGCTCAGTGCTTGCCTCTGGCCAGTGCGTTCCTCCGGTCAGTGCTTTCCTCCAGTCAGTGCGTTCCTCCGTTAGAACTCTCCTCCGGTCAGTGCTCTCCTCCCGTCTGTGCGTTCCTCCGGACAGTGCTCTCTTCCGGTCAGTGATCTCCTCCGGTCAGTGATCTCCTCCGCTCAGTGCTTGCCTCTGGCCAGTGCGTTCCTCCGGTCAGTGCTCTCCTCCAGTCAGTGCGTTCCTCCGTTAGAACTCTCCTCCGGTCAGTGCTCTCCTCCCGTCTGTGCTCTCCTCCGGACAGTGCTCTCTTCCGGTCAGTGATCTCCTCCGGTCAGTGATCTCCTCCGGACATTGCTCTCCTCTGGTCAGTGCTCTCCTCCAGCCAGTGCTCTCCACCAGTCAGTGCGTTCCTTCAGTCAGTGCGTTCCTCCGGTCAGTGCTTTCCTCCTGTCAGTGCTCTCCTCTGGTCAGTGCTCACCTCTGGTCAGTTGTCTACTCCGGTCAGTGCTCACCTCCGGTCAGTGGGATCCTCTGGTCAGTGCACTTCTCCGGTCAGTGCTCTCCTCCAGTTAGTGCTCTCCTCTGGTCTGTGCGTTCCTCTGGACAGTGTGTTCCTACGGTCAGTGCATTCCTCTGGTCAGTGCTCTCCTCCGGTCAGTGCTCGCCTCCGGTCAATGCGTTCTTCTGGTCAGTGCTCTCTTCCAGTCAGTGCGTTCCTACGGTCAGTGAATTACTCCGTTAATGCTCTCCTCCGGACAGTGCTCTCCTCCAGCCTGTGCATTCCTCCGGACAGTGCTCTCCTCTGGTCAGTACTCTCCTCCGGTCAGTGTTCTCCTCCGGACATTGCTCTCCTCTGGTCAGTGCTCTCCTCCAGCCAGTGCTCTCCTCCGGTCAGTGCGTTCCTCCAGTCAGTGCTCTCCTCCGGTCAGTGCTCTCCTCCGGTCAGTGCTCTCCTCTGGTCAGTGTTCTCCTCCGGTCAGTGCTCTCCTCCGGTCAGTGCTTGCCTCTGACCATTGCGTTCCTCCGGTCAGTGCTTGCCTCTGGTCAGTGCCTTCCTCCGGTCAGTGCTCTCCTCCGGTCAGTGGGTTACTCTGGTCAGTGCGTTCCTCCAGTCAGTGCTCTCCTCCGGTCAGTGCTCTCCTCTGGTCAGTGCTTGCCTCTGACCATTGCGTTCCTCCGGTCAGTGCTTGCCTCTGGTCAGTGCATTCCTCCGGTCAGTGATCTCCTCCGGTCAGTGCTCTCCTCCAGTCAGTGCTCTCCTCGAACCAGTGCTCTCCTCCAGCCAGTGGTCTCCTCCGGTCAGTGCATAACTCCGTTCAGTGCGTTCCTCCGATCAGTGCTCTCCTCCGGTCAGTGCTCTCCTCTGGTCAGTGCGTTCCTCCGGTCAGTGCTCTCCTCCGGTCAGTGATCTCCTCCAGACATTGCTCTCCTCCGGTCAGTGCTCTCCTCCAGCCAGTGCTCTCCTCCGGTCAGTGCGTTCCTCCGGTCAGTGCGTTCCTCCGGTCTTTGTGTACCTTCAGTAAGTGCTCTCCACTGGTCAGTGCTCTCCTCCAGTCAGTGCTCTCCTCTGGCCAGTGCGTTCCTCCAGTCAGTGCTCTCCTCCGGTCAGTGCTCTCCACTGGTCATTGCTTGCCTCTGGCCAGTGCGTTCCTCCAGTCCGTGCTCTCCTCCGGTCAGTGCTCTCCTTCGGTCAGTGCTCTCCTCCGGTCAAAGCTCTCCTCCGGTCAGTTCCTCCTCCAGCCAATGCTCTCCTCCAGTCAGTGCGTTCCTCCGGTGAGTGCTTTCCTCCAGCCAATGCTCTCCTCCGGTCATCGCGTTCCTCCAGTCAGTGCGTTCCTCCAATCAGTGCTCTCCTCCAGTCAGTGCCCTCCTCCGGTCAGTGCGTTCCTCCGGACAGTGCGTTCTTCCAATCAGTGTTCTTCTCCCGTCAGTGCTCACCTCCGATCAGTGCTCTCCTCCGGTCAGTGCTTGCCTCTGGCCATTGCATTCCTCCGGTCAGTGCTCTACTCCGGTCAGTGGGTTCCTCTGGTCAGTGCTCTCCTCCGGTCAGTGCTCTCCTCCGGTCAGTGCTCGCCACCGGTCAGTGCTCTCCTCTGGTAAGTGCGTTCCTCCGGTCAGTGCGTTCCTCCGGTCAGTGCTCTCCTCCGGTCAGTGCTCTCCTCCGGTCAGTGCGTTCCTCCGGTCAGTGCTCTCCTCCGGTCAGTGCTCTCCTCCGGTCAGTGCGTTCCTCTAGTCAGTGCTCTCCTCCAGTCAGTGCTCTCCTCTGGCCAGTGCGTTCCTCCAGTCAGTGCTCTCCTCCGGTCAGTGCTCTCCTCCGGTCAGTGCGTTCCTCCGGTCAGTGCGTTCCTCCGGTCAGTGCGTTCCTCCAGTCAGTGCGTTCCTCCGGTCAGTGTTCTCTTCCAGTCAGTGCTCTCCTCCAGACAGTGCTCTCCTCCGGTCAGTGCTTTCCTCCTGTCAGTGCTCTGCTCCGGTCAGTCCTTTCCTCCGGTCAGTGCTCTCCTCCGGTCAGTGCATTCCTCCGGTCAGTGCTATCCTCCGGGCAGTGATCTCCTCCGGACATTGCTCTACTCCGGTCAGTGCTCTACTCGGGTCAGTGCTCTCCTCCGGTGAGTGCGTTCCTCCAGTCAGTGCGTTCCTCCGGTCTGTGTGTACCTCCAGTAAGTGCTCTCCACTGGTCAGTGCTCTCCTCCAGTCGGTGCTCTCCTCTGGCCAGTGCGTTCTTCCAGTCAGTGCTCTCCTCCAGCCAGTGCTCTCCTCCGGTCAGTGCGTTCCTCTGGTCAGTGCGTTCCTCCAATCAGTGTGCTGCTCCAGTCAGTGCTCTCCGCCAGTCAGTGTATTCCTTTCGGTCAGTGCGTTCCTTCGATCAGTGCTCTTCTCCTGTCAGTGCGTTCCTCCGGTCACTGCGTTCCTCCTGTCAGAGCTCTCTTCCAGTCAGTATGTTCCTCGGGTTCGTGCTCTCCTCCGGTCAGTGCTCTCCTCCGGACATTGATCTCCTCTGGTATTTGCGGTCCTCCGGTCAGTGCCCTCCTGCTGTCAGTGCCGTCCTCCGGTCAGTGCTCTTCTCCGGTCAGTTCTCTCCTCTGGTCAGTGCTCTCCTCCGGTCAGTTGGTTCCTCTGGTCAGTGCGTTCCTCTGGTCAGTGCTCTCCGCCGGTGTGTGCTTTCTTCAGGTCAGTGCTCTCCTCCGGTCAGTGCCCTCCTCCGGTCAGTGCCGTCCTCCGGTCAGTGCTCTTCTCCGGTCAGTGCTTTCCTCCTGTCAGTGCTCTGCTCCGGTCAGTCCTCTCCTCCGGTCAGTGCTCTCCTCCGGTCAGTGCATTCCTCCGGTCAGTGCATTCCTCTGGTCAGTGCTCTCCTCCGGTCAGTGCTCTCTTCCGGTCAGTGCTCTCCTCCAGTCAGTGCGTTCCTCCGTTAGAACTCTCCTCCGGTCAGTGCTCTCCTCCCGTCTGTGCTCTCCTCCGGACAGTGCTCTCTTCCGGTCAGTGATCTCCTCCGGTCAGTGATCTCCTCCGGACATTGCTCTCCTCTGGTCAGTGCTCTCCTCCAGCCAGTGCTCTCCACCAGTCAGTGCGTTCCTTCAGTCAGTGCGTTCCTCCGGTCAGTGCTTTCCTCCTGTCAGTGCTCTCCTCTGGTCAGTGCTCACCTCTGGTCAGTTGTCTACTCCGGTCAGTGCTCACCTCCGGTCAGTGGGATCCTCTGGTCAGTGCACTTCTCCGGTCAGTGCTCTCCTCCAGTTAGTGCTCTCCTCTGGTCTGTGCGTTCCTCTGGACAGTGTGTTCCTACGGTCAGTGCATTCCTCTGGTCAGTGCTCTCCTCCGGTCAGTGCTCGCCTCCGGTCAATGCGTTCTTCTGGTCAGTGCTCTCTTCCAGTCAGTGCGTTCCTACGGTCAGTGAATTACTCCGTTAATGCTCTCCTCCGGACAGTGCTCTCCTCCAGCCTGTGCATTCCTCCGGACAGTGCTCTCCTCTGGTCAGTACTCTCCTCCGGTCAGTGTTCTCCTCCGGACATTGCTCTCCTCTGGTCAGTGCTCTCCTCCAGCCAGTGCTCTCCTCCGGTCAGTGCGTTCCTCCAGTCAGTGCTCTCCTCCGGTCAGTGCTCTCCTCCGGTCAGTGCTCTCCTCTGGTCAGTGTTCTCCTCCGGTCAGTGCTCTCCTCCGGTCAGTGCTTGCCTCTGACCATTGCGTTCCTCCGGTCAGTGCTTGCCTCTGGTCAGTGCCTTCCTCCGGTCAGTGCTCTCCTCCGGTCAGTGGGTTACTCTGGTCAGTGCGTTCCTCCAGTCAGTGCTCTCCTCCGGTCAGTGCTCTCCTCTGGTCAGTGCTTGCCTCTGACCATTGCGTTCCTCCGGTCAGTGCTTGCCTCTGGTCAGTGCATTCCTCCGGTCAGTGATCTCCTCCGGTCAGTGCTCTCCTCCAGTCAGTGCTCTCCTCGAACCAGTGCTCTCCTCCAGCCAGTGGTCTCCTCCGGTCAGTGCATAACTCCGTTCAGTGCGTTCCTCCGATCAGTGCTCTCCTCCGGTCAGTGCTCTCCTCTGGTCAGTGCGTTCCTCCGGTCAGTGCTCTCCTCCGGTCAGTGATCTCCTCCAGACATTGCTCTCCTCCGGTCAGTGCTCTCCTCCAGCCAGTGCTCTCCTCCGGTCAGTGCGTTCCTCCGGTCAGTGCGTTCCTCCGGTCTTTGTGTACCTTCAGTAAGTGCTCTCCACTGGTCAGTGCTCTCCTCCAGTCAGTGCTCTCCTCTGGCCAGTGCGTTCCTCCAGTCAGTGCTCTCCTCCGGTCAGTGCTCTCCACTGGTCATTGCTTGCCTCTGGCCAGTGCGTTCCTCCAGTCCGTGCTCTCCTCCGGTCAGTGCTCTCCTTCGGTCAGTGCTCTCCTCCGGTCAAAGCTCTCCTCCGGTCAGTTCCTCCTCCAGCCAATGCTCTCCTCCAGTCAGTGCGTTCCTCCGGTGAGTGCTTTCCTCCAGCCAATGCTCTCCTCCGGTCATCGCGTTCCTCCAGTCAGTGCGTTCCTCCAATCAGTGCTCTCCTCCAGTCAGTGCCCTCCTCCGGTCAGTGCGTTCCTCCGGACAGTGCGTTCTTCCAATCAGTGTTCTTCTCCCGTCAGTGCTCACCTCCGATCAGTGCTCTCCTCCGGTCAGTGCTTGCCTCTGGCCATTGCATTCCTCCGGTCAGTGCTCTACTCCGGTCAGTGGGTTCCTCTGGTCAGTGCTCTCCTCCGGTCAGTGCTCTCCTCCGGTCAGTGCTCGCCACCGGTCAGTGCTCTCCTCTGGTAAGTGCGTTCCTCCGGTCAGTGCGTTCCTCCGGTCAGTGCTCTCCTCCGGTCAGTGCTCTCCTCCGGTCAGTGCGTTCCTCCGGTCAGTGCTCTCCTCCGGTCAGTGCTCTCCTCCGGTCAGTGCGTTCCTCTAGTCAGTGCTCTCCTCCAGTCAGTGCTCTCCTCTGGCCAGTGCGTTCCTCCAGTCAGTGCTCTCCTCCGGTCAGTGCTCTCCACTGGTCATTGCTTGCCTCTGGCCAGTGCGTTCCTCCAGTCAGTGCTCTCCTCCGGTCAGTGCTCTCCTTCGGTCAGTGCTCTCCTCCGGTCAAAGCTCTCCTCCGGTCAGTTCCTCCTCCAGCCAATGCTCTCCTCCAGTCAGTGCGTTCCTCCGGTGAGTGCTTTCCTCCAGCCAATGCTCTCCTCCGGTCATCGCGTTCCTCCAGTCAGTGCGTTCCTCCAATCAGTGCTCTCCTCCAGTCAGTGCCCTCCTCCGGTCAGTGCGTTCCTCCGGACAGTGCGTTCTTCCAATCAGTGTTCTTCTCCCGTCAGTGCTCACCTCCGATCAGTGCTCTCCTCCGGTCAGTGCTTGCCTCTGGCCATTGCATTCCTCCGGTCAGTGCTCTACTCCGGTCAGTGGGTTCCTCTGGTCAGTGCTCTCCTCCGGTCAGTGCTCTCCTCCGGTCAGTGCTCGCCACCGGTCAGTGCTCTCCTCTGGTAAGTGCGTTCCTCCGGTCAGTGCGTTCCTCCGGTCAGTGCTCTCCTCCGGTCAGTGCTCTCCTCCGGTCAGTGCGTTCCTCCGGTCAGTGCTCTCCTCCGGTCAGTGCTCTCCTCCGGTCAGTGCGTTCCTCTAGTCAGTGCTCTCCTCCGGTCAGTGCTCTCCTCTGGTCAGTGCTCTCCTCCGGTCAGTGCGTTCCTCCGGTCAGTGCTTGCCTCTGGTCAGTGCATTCCTCCGGTCAGTGATCTCCTCCGGTCAGTGCTCTCCTCCAGTCAGTGCTCTCCTCAAACCAGTGCTCTCCTCCAGCCAGTGCTCTCCTCCGGTCAGTGCATAACTCCGTTCAGTGCGTTCCTCCGATCAGTGCTCTCCTCCGGTCAGTGCTCTCCTCTGGTCAGTGCGTTCCTCCGGTCAGTGCTCTCCTCCGGTCAGTGATCTCCTCCGGACATTGCTCTCCTCCGGTCAGTGCTCTCCTCCAGCCAGTGCTCTCCTCCGGTCAGTGCGTTCCTCCGGTCAGTGCGTTCCTCCGGTCTTTGTGTACCTTCAGTAAGTGCTCTCCACTGGTCAGTGCTCTCCTCCGGTCAGTGCTCTCCTCTGGCCAGTGCGTTCCTCCAGTCAGTGCTCTCCTCCGGTCAGTGCTCTCCACCGGTCAGTGCTTGCCTCTGGCCAGTGCGTTCCTCCAGTCAGTGCTCTCCTCCGGTCAGTGCTCTCCTCCGGTCAGTGCTCTCCTCCGGTCAATGCTCTCCTCCGGTCATCGCGTTTCTCCAGTCAGTGCGTTCCTCCAATCAGTGTTCTCCTCCAGTCAGTGCCCTCCACCGGTCAGTGCTCTCCTCCGGTCAGTGCTCTCCTCCAGTCATGGCCCTCCTCCGGTCAGTGCATTCTTCCAATCAGTGTTCTTCTCCCGTCAGTGTTCTCCTCCAGTCAGTGCTCACCTCCGATCAGTGCTCTCCTCCGGTCAGTGCTTGCCTCTGGCCATTGCGTTCCTCCGGTCAGTGCTCTACTCTGGTCAGTGAGTTCCTCTGGTCAGTGCTCTCCTCCGGTCAGTGCTCTCCTCTGGTAAGTGCGTTCCTCCGGTCAGTGTGTTCCTCCGGTCAGTGCTCTCCTCCAGTCAGTGCTCTCCTCCGCTCAGTGCGTTCCTCTAGTCAGTGCTCTCCTCCGGTGAGTGCTCTCCTCCGGTCAGTGCTCTCCTCCGGTCAGTGCTCTCCTCCGGTCAGTGCGTTCCTCCAGTCAGTGATCTCCTCTGGTCAGTGCTCTCCTCCGGCCAGTGCTCTCCTCCGGTCAGTGCGTTCCTCCGGTCAGTGCGTTCCTCCTGTCAGTGCTCTCCTCCGGCAGTGTTCTCTTCCGGTCAGTGCGTTCTTCCGGTCAGTGCATTCCTCCGGTCAGTGATCTACTCTGGACATTGCTCTCCTCCGGTCAGTGCTCTCCTCCAGCCAGTGCTCTCCTCCGGTCAGTGCGTTACTCCGGTCAGTGATCTCTTCCGGACATTGCTCTCCTCCGGTCAGTGCTCTCCTCCAGCCAGTGCTCTCCTCCGGTCAGTGCGTTCCTCCGGTCAGTGCGTTCCTCCGGTCTTTGTGTACCTCCAGTAAGTGCTCTCTACTGGTCAGTGCTCTCCTCCGGTCAGTGCTCTCCTCTGGCCAGTGCATTCCTCCAGTCAGTGCTCTCCTCCGGTCAGTGCTCTCCACCTGTCAGTGCTTGCCTCTGGCCAGTGCGTTCCTCCAGTCAGTGCTCTCCTCCGGTCAGTGCTCTCCTCCGGTCAGTGCTCTCCTCTGGCCAGTGCATTCCTCCAGTCAGTGCTCTCCTCCGGTCAGTGCTCTCCACCTGTCAGTGCTTGCCTCTGACCATTGCGTTCCTCCGGTCAGTGCTTGCCTCTGGTCAGTGCATTCCTCCGGTCAGTGATCTCCTCCGGTCAGTGCTCTCCTCCAGTCAGTGCTCTCCTCGAACCAGTGCTCTCCTCCAGCCAGTGGTCTCCTCCGGTCAGTGCATAACTCCGTTCAGTGCGTTCCTCCGATCAGTGCTCTCCTCCGGTCAGTGCTCTCCTCTGGTCAGTGCGTTCCTCCGGTCAGTGCTCTCCTCCGGTCAGTGATCTCCTCCAGACATTGCTCTCCTCCGGTCAGTGCTCTCCTCCAGCCAGTGCTCTCCTCCGGTCAGTGCGTTCCTCCGGTCAGTGCGTTCCTCCGGTCTTTGTGTACCTTCAGTAAGTGCTCTCCACTGGTCAGTGCTCTCCTCCAGTCAGTGCTCTCCTCTGGCCAGTGCGTTCCTCCAGTCAGTGCTCTCCTCCGGTCAGTGCTCTCCACTGGTCATTGCTTGCCTCTGGCCAGTGCGTTCCTCCAGTCAGTGCTCTCCTCCGGTCAGTGCTCTCCTTCGGTCAGTGCTCTCCTCCGGTCAAAGCTCTCCTCCGGTCAGTTCCTCCTCCAGCCAATGCTCTCCTCCAGTCAGTGCGTTCCTCCGGTGAGTGCTTTCCTCCAGCCAATGCTCTCCTCCGGTCATCGCGTTCCTCCAGTCAGTGCGTTCCTCCAATCAGTGCTCTCCTCCAGTCAGTGCCCTCCTCCGGTCAGTGCGTTCCTCCGGACAGTGCGTTCTTCCAATCAGTGTTCTTCTCCCGTCAGTGCTCACCTCCGATCAGTGCTCTCCTCCGGTCAGTGCTTGCCTCTGGCCATTGCATTCCTCCGGTCAGTGCTCTACTCCGGTCAGTGGGTTCCTCTGGTCAGTGCTCTCCTCCGGTCAGTGCTCTCCTCCGGTCAGTGCTCGCCACCGGTCAGTGCTCTCCTCTGGTAAGTGCGTTCCTCCGGTCAGTGCGTTCCTCCGGTCAGTGCTCTCCTCCGGTCAGTGCTCTCCTCCGGTCAGTGCGTTCCTCCGGTCAGTGCTCTCCTCCGGTCAGTGCTCTCCTCCGGTCAGTGCGTTCCTCTAGTCAGTGCTCTCCTCCAGTCAGTGCTCTCCTCTGGCCAGTGCGTTCCTCCAGTCAGTGCTCTCCTCCGGTCAGTGCTCTCCACTGGTCATTGCTTGCCTCTGGCCAGTGCGTTCCTCCAGTCAGTGCTCTCCTCCGGTCAGTGCTCTCCTTCGGTCAGTGCTCTCCTCCGGTCAAAGCTCTCCTCCGGTCAGTTCCTCCTCCAGCCAATGCTCTCCTCCAGTCAGTGCGTTCCTCCGGTGAGTGCTTTCCTCCAGCCAATGCTCTCCTCCGGTCATCGCGTTCCTCCAGTCAGTGCGTTCCTCCAATCAGTGCTCTCCTCCAGTCAGTGCCCTCCTCCGGTCAGTGCGTTCCTCCGGACAGTGCGTTCTTCCAATCAGTGTTCTTCTCCCGTCAGTGCTCACCTCCGATCAGTGCTCTCCTCCGGTCAGTGCTTGCCTCTGGCCATTGCATTCCTCCGGTCAGTGCTCTACTCCGGTCAGTGGGTTCCTCTGGTCAGTGCTCTCCTCCGGTCAGTGCTCTCCTCCGGTCAGTGCTCGCCACCGGTCAGTGCTCTCCTCTGGTAAGTGCGTTCCTCCGGTCAGTGCGTTCCTCCGGTCAGTGCTCTCCTCCGGTCAGTGCTCTCCTCCGGTCAGTGCGTTCCTCCGGTCAGTGCTCTCCTCCGGTCAGTGCTCTCCTCCGGTCAGTGCGTTCCTCTAGTCAGTGCTCTCCTCCGGTCAGTGCTCTCCTCTGGTCAGTGCTCTCCTCCGGTCAGTGCGTTCCTCCGGTCAGTGCTTGCCTCTGGTCAGTGCATTCCTCCGGTCAGTGATCTCCTCCGGTCAGTGCTCTCCTCCAGTCAGTGCTCTCCTCAAACCAGTGCTCTCCTCCAGCCAGTGCTCTCCTCCGGTCAGTGCATAACTCCGTTCAGTGCGTTCCTCCGATCAGTGCTCTCCTCCGGTCAGTGCTCTCCTCTGGTCAGTGCGTTCCTCCGGTCAGTGCTCTCCTCCGGTCAGTGATCTCCTCCGGACATTGCTCTCCTCCGGTCAGTGCTCTCCTCCAGCCAGTGCTCTCCTCCGGTCAGTGCGTTCCTCCGGTCAGTGCGTTCCTCCGGTCTTTGTGTACCTTCAGTAAGTGCTCTCCACTGGTCAGTGCTCTCCTCCGGTCAGTGCTCTCCTCTGGCCAGTGCGTTCCTCCAGTCAGTGCTCTCCTCCGGTCAGTGCTCTCCACCGGTCAGTGCTTGCCTCTGGCCAGTGCGTTCCTCCAGTCAGTGCTCTCCTCCGGTCAGTGCTCTCCTCCGGTCAGTGCTCTCCTCCGGTCAATGCTCTCCTCCGGTCATCGCGTTTCTCCAGTCAGTGCGTTCCTCCAATCAGTGTTCTCCTCCAGTCAGTGCCCTCCACCGGTCAGTGCTCTCCTCCGGTCAGTGCTCTCCTCCAGTCATGGCCCTCCTCCGGTCAGTGCATTCTTCCAATCAGTGTTCTTCTCCCGTCAGTGTTCTCCTCCAGTCAGTGCTCACCTCCGATCAGTGCTCTCCTCCGGTCAGTGCTTGCCTCTGGCCATTGCGTTCCTCCGGTCAGTGCTCTACTCTGGTCAGTGAGTTCCTCTGGTCAGTGCTCTCCTCCGGTCAGTGCTCTCCTCTGGTAAGTGCGTTCCTCCGGTCAGTGTGTTCCTCCGGTCAGTGCTCTCCTCCAGTCAGTGCTCTCCTCCGCTCAGTGCGTTCCTCTAGTCAGTGCTCTCCTCCGGTGAGTGCTCTCCTCCGGTCAGTGCTCTCCTCCGGTCAGTGCTCTCCTCCGGTCAGTGCGTTCCTCCAGTCAGTGATCTCCTCTGGTCAGTGCTCTCCTCCGGCCAGTGCTCTCCTCCGGTCAGTGCGTTCCTCCGGTCAGTGCGTTCCTCCTGTCAGTGCTCTCCTCCGGCAGTGTTCTCTTCCGGTCAGTGCGTTCTTCCGGTCAGTGCATTCCTCCGGTCAGTGATCTACTCTGGACATTGCTCTCCTCCGGTCAGTGCTCTCCTCCAGCCAGTGCTCTCCTCCGGTCAGTGCGTTACTCCGGTCAGTGATCTCTTCCGGACATTGCTCTCCTCCGGTCAGTGCTCTCCTCCAGCCAGTGCTCTCCTCCGGTCAGTGCGTTCCTCCGGTCAGTGCGTTCCTCCGGTCTTTGTGTACCTCCAGTAAGTGCTCTCTACTGGTCAGTGCTCTCCTCCGGTCAGTGCTCTCCTCTGGCCAGTGCATTCCTCCAGTCAGTGCTCTCCTCCGGTCAGTGCTCTCCACCTGTCAGTGCTTGCCTCTGGCCAGTGCGTTCCTCCAGTCAGTGCTCTCCTCCGGTCAGTGCTCTCCTCCTGTCAGAGCTCTCCTCAGGTCAGTGCTCTCCTCCGGTCAGTGCTCTCCCCCGGTCAGTGCTCTCCTCCGGTCAGTTCCTCCTCCAGCCAATGCTCTCCTCCAGTCAGTGCGTTCCTCCGGTGAGTGCTTTCCTCCAGCCAATGCTCTCCTCCGGTCATCGCGTTCCTCCAGTCAGTGCGTTCCTCCAATCAATGTTCTCTTCCAGTCACTGCCCTCCTCGGTCAGTGCTCTCCTCCGGTCAGTGCTCACCTCCAGTCAGTGCCCTCCTCCGGTCAGTGCGTTCCTCCGGTCAGTGCGTTCTTCCAATCAGTGTTCTTCTCCCGTCAGTGCTCTCCTCCGGTCAGTGCATTCCTCCGGTCACTGCATTCCTCCAATCAGTGTTCTCCTCTGGTCAGTGCGTTCCTCCGGTCAGTGCGTTCCTCCGGTCAGTGCTCTCCTCCGGCAGTGTTCTCTTCCGGTCAGTGCGTTCTTCCGGTCAGTGCATTCCTCCGGTCAGTGCTCTCCTCCAGACAGTGCTCTCATCCGGTCTGTGCGTTCCTCCGGTCAGTGATCTCTTCTGGACATTGCTCTCCTCCGGTCAGTGCTCTCCTCCAGCCAGTGCTCTCCTCAGGTCAGTGCGTTCATCCGGTCAGTGCATTCCTCCGGTCTTTGTGTACCTCCAGTAAGTGCTCTCTACTGGTCAGTGCTCTCCTCCGGTCAGTGCACTCCTCTGGCCAGTGCATTCCTCCAGTCAGTGCTCTCCTCCGGTCAGTGCTCTCCTCCTGTCAGAGCTCTCCTCAGGTCAGTGCTCTCCTCCGGTCAGTGCTCTCCCCCGGTCAGTGCTCTCCTCCGGTCAGTTCCTCCTCCAGCCAATGCTCTCCTCCGGTCATCGCGTTCCTCCAGTCACTGCCCTCCTCCAGTCAGTGCCCTCCTCCGGTCAGTGCGTTCCTCCGGTCAGTGCATTCTTCCAATCAGTGTTCTTCTCCCGTCAGTGCTCTCCTCCAGTCAGTGCATTCCTCCGGTCACTGCGTTCCTCCAATCAGTGTTCTCCTCTGGTCAGTGCGTTCCTCCGGTCACTGCTCTCCTCCGGTCAGTGGGTTCCTCTGGCCAGTGCTCTCCTCCGGTCAGTGCTCTCCTCCGGTCAGTGGGTTTCTCTGGTCAGTGCGTTCCTCCGGTCAGTGCTCTCCTCCGGTCAGTGTGTTTCTCCGGTCAGTGCATTACTCCAGTCAGTATGTTCCTCCGGTCAGTGCTCTACTCCGGTCAGTGCTCTCCTCTGGTCAGTGCGTTCCTCCGGTCAGTGCTCTCCTCCGGTCAGTGCTCTCCTCTGGTCAGTGCTCTCCTCCGGCAGTGTTCTCTTCCGGTCATTGCGTTCTTCCGGTCAGTGATCGACTCTGGACATTGCTCTCCTCCGGTCAGTGCTCTCCTCCAGCCAGTGCTCTCCTCCGGTCAGTGCATTCCTCCGGTCAGTGCTCTCATCCGGTCAGTGTTCTCCTGCGGTCAGTGATATCCTCCGGACATTGCTTTCCTCCGGTCAGTGCTCTCCTCCAGCCGGTGCTCTCCTCCGGTCAGTGCGTTCCTCCTGTCAGTGCGTTCCTCCAGTCCGTGTGAACCTCCAGTAAGTGCTCTCCACTGGCCAGTGCTCTCCTCCGCTCAGTGCTCGCCTCTGGCCAGTGCGCTCCTCCGGTCAGTGCTCTCCTAGGTCAGTACTTGCCTCTGGCCAGTGCGTTCCTCCAGTCAGTGCTCTCCTCCGGTCAGTGCTCTCCTGCGGTCAGTGGGTTCCTCTGGTCAGTGCGTTCCTCCGGTCAGTGCTCTCCTCCGGTCAGTGCGTTCCTCCGGTCAGTGCTCGCCACCGGTCAGTGCTCTCCTCCGGTCAGTGCATTCCTCCGGTCAGTGCTTGCCTCTGGTCAGTGCATTCCTCCGGTCAGTGCTCTCCTCCGGTCAGTGGGTTACTCTGGTCAGTGCGTTCCTCCAGTCAGTGCTCTCCTCCGGTCAGTGCTCTCCTCTGGTCAGTGCTTGCCTCTGACCATTGCGTTCCTCCGGTCAGTGCTTGCCTCTGGTCAGTGCATTCCTCCGGTCAGTGATCTCCTCCGGTCAGTGCTCTCCTCCAGTCAGTGCTCTCCTCGAACCAGTGCTCTCCTCCAGCCAGTGGTCTCCTCCGGTCAGTGCATAACTCCGTTCAGTGCGTTCCTCCGATCAGTGCTCTCCTCCGGTCAGTGCTCTCCTCTGGTCAGTGCGTTCCTCCGGTCAGTGCTCTCCTCCGGTCAGTGATCTCCTCCAGACATTGCTCTCCTCCGGTCAGTGCTCTCCTCCAGCCAGTGCTCTCCTCCGGTCAGTGCGTTCCTCCGGTCAGTGCGTTCCTCCGGTCTTTGTGTACCTTCAGTAAGTGCTCTCCACTGGTCAGTGCTCTCCTCCAGTCAGTGCTCTCCTCTGGCCAGTGCGTTCCTCCAGTCAGTGCTCTCCTCCGGTCAGTGCTCTCCACTGGTCATTGCTTGCCTCTGGCCAGTGCGTTCCTCCAGTCAGTGCTCTCCTCCGGTCAGTGCTCTCCTTCGGTCAGTGCTCTCCTCCGGTCAAAGCTCTCCTCCGGTCAGTTCCTCCTCCAGCCAATGCTCTCCTCCAGTCAGTGCGTTCCTCCGGTGAGTGCTTTCCTCCAGCCAATGCTCTCCTCCGGTCATCGCGTTCCTCCAGTCAGTGCGTTCCTCCAATCAGTGCTCTCCTCCAGTCAGTGCCCTCCTCCGGTCAGTGCGTTCCTCCGGACAGTGCGTTCTTCCAATCAGTGTTCTTCTCCCGTCAGTGCTCTCCTCCGGTCAGTGCGTTCCTCCGATCAGTGCTCTCCTCCGGTCAGTGCTTGCCTCTGGCCATTGCATTCCTCCGGTCAGTGCTCTACTCCGGTCAGTTGGTTCCTCTGGTCAGTGCTCTCCTCCGGTCAGTGCTCTCCTCCGGTCAGTGCTCGCCACCGGTCAGTGCTCTCCTCTGGTAAGTGCGTTCCTCCGGTCAGTGCGTTCCTCCGGTCAGTGCTCTCCTCCGGTCAGTGCTCTCCTCCGGTCAGTGCGTTCCTCCGGTCAGTGCTCTCCTCCGGTCAGTGCTCTCCTCCGATCAGTGCGTTCCTCTAGTCAGTGCTCTCCTCCGGTGAGTGCTCTCCTCTGGTCAGTGCTCTCCTCCGGTCAGTGCGTTCCTCCGGTCAGTGCTTGCCTCTGGTCAGTGCATTCCTCCGGTCAGTGATCTCCTCCGGTCAGGGCTCTCTTCCAGTCAGTGCTCTCCTCGAACCAGTGCTCTCCTCCAGCCAGTGCTCTCCTCCGGTCAGTGCATAACTCCGTTCAGTGCGTTCCTCCGATCAGTGCTCTCCTCCGGTCAGTGCTCTCCTCTGGTCAGTGCGTTCCTCCGGTCAGTGCTCTCCTCCGGTCAGTGATCTCCTCCGGACATTGCTTCCTCCGGTCAGTGCTCTCCTCCAGCCAGTGCTCTCCTCCGGTCAGTGCGTTCCTCCGGTCAGTGCGTTCCTCCGGTCTTTGTGTACCTTCAGTAAGTGCTCTCCACTGGTCAGTGCTCTCCTCCGGTCAGTGCTCTCCTCTGGCCAGTGCTTTCCTCCAGTCAGTGCTCTCCTCCGGTCAGTGCTCTCCACCGGTCAGTGCTTGCCTCTGGCCAGTGCGTTCCTCCAGTCAGTGCTCTCCTCCGGTCAGTGCTCTCCTCCGGTCAGTGCTCTCCTCCGGTCAATGCTCTCCTCCGGTCAGTTCCTCCTCCAGCCAATGCTCTCCTCCAGTCAGTGCGTCCTCCGGTGAGTGCTTTACTCCAGCCAATGCTTTCCTCCGGTCATCGCGTTCCTCCAGTCAGTGCGTTCCTCCAATCAGTGCCCTCCTCCGGTCAGTGCGTTCCTCCGGTCAGTGCATTCTTCCAATCAGTGTTCTTCTCCCGTCAGTGTTCTCCTCCAGTCAGTGCTCACCTCCGATCAGTGCTCTCCTCCGGTCAGTGCTTGCCTCTGGCCATTGCGTTCCTCCGGTCAGTGCTCTACTCTGGTCAGTGAGTTCCTCTGGTCAGTGCTCTCCTCCGGTCAGTGCTCTCCTCCGGTCAGTGCTCGCCACCGGTCAGTGCTCTCCTCTGGTAAGTGCGTTCCTCCGGTCAGTGCGTTCCTCCGGTCAGTGCTCTCCTCCAGTCAGTGCTCTCCTCCGCTCAGTGCGTTCCTCTAGTCAGTGCTCTCCTCCGGTGAGTGCTCTCCTCCGGTCAGTGCTCTCCTCCGGTCAGTGCTCTCCTCCGGTCAGTGCGTTCCTCCAGTCAGTGATCTCCTCTGGTCAGTGCTCTCCTCCGGCCAGTGCTCTCCTCCGGTCAGTGCGTTCCTCCGGTCAGTGCGTTCCTCCGGTCAGTGCTCTCCTCCGGCAGTGTTCTCTTCCGGTCAGTGCGTTCTTCCGGTCAGTGCATTCCTCCGGTCAGTGATCTACTCTGGACATTGCTCTCCTCCGGTCAGTGCTCTCATCCAGCCAGTGCTCTCCTCCGGTCAGTGCGTTACTCCGGTCAGTGATCTCTTCCGGACATTGCTCTCCTCCGGTCAGTGCTCTCCTCCAGCCAGTGCTCTCCTCCGGTCAGTGCGTTCCTCCGGTCAGTGCGTTCCTCCGGTCTTTGTGTACCTCCAGTAAGTGCTCTCTACTGGTCAGTGCTCTCCTCCGCTCAGTGCTCTCCTCTGGCCAGTGCATTCCTCCAGTCAGTGCTCTCCTCCGGTCAGTGCTCTCCACCTGTCAGTGCTTGCCTCTGGCCAGTGCGTTCCTCCAGTCAGTGCTCTCCTCCGGTCAGTGCTCTCCTCCTGTCAGAGCTCTCCTCAGGTCAGTGCTCTCCTCCGGTCAGTGCTCTCCCCCGGTCAGTGCTCTCCTCCGGTCAGTTCCTCCTCCAGCCAATGCTCTCCTCCAGTCAGTGCGTTCCTCCGGTGAGTGCTTTCCTCCAGCCAATGCCCTCCTCCGGTCATCGCGTTCCTCCAGTCAGTGCGTTCCTCCAATCAATGTTCTCTTCCAGTCACTGCCCTCCTCCGGTCAGTGCTCTCCTCCGGTCAGTGCTCACCTCCAGTCAGTGCCCTCCTCCGGTCAGTGCGTTCCTCCGGGCAGTGCGTTCTTCCAATCAGTGTTCTTCTCCCGTCAGTGCTCTCCTCCAGTCAGTGCATTCCTCCGGTCACTGCATTCCTCCAATCAGTGTTCTCCTCTGGTCAGTGCGTTCCTCCGGTCAGTGCGTTCCTCCGGTCAGTGCTCTCCTCCGGCAGTGTTCTCTTCCGGTCAGTGCGTTCTTCCGGTCAGTGCATTCCTCCGGTCAGTGCTCTACTCCAGACAGTGCTCTCATCCGGTCTGTGCGTTCCTCCGGTCAGTGATCTCTTCTGGACATTGCTCTCCTCCGGTCAGTGCTCTCCTCCAGCCAGTGCTCTCCTCAGGTCAGTGCGTTCATCCGGTCAGAGCTTTCCTCCGGTCTTTGTGTACCTCCAGTAAGTGCTCTCTACTGGTCAGTGCTCTCCTCCGGTCAGTGCACTCCTCCAGTCAGTGCTCTCCTCCGGTCAGTGCTCTCCTCCTGTCAGAGCTCTCCTCAGGTCAGTGCTCTCCTCCGGTCAGTGCTCTCCCCCGGTCAATGCTCTCCTCCGGTCATCGCGTTCCTCCAGTCAGTGCGTTCCTCCAATCAGTGTTCTCCTCCAGTCACTGCCCTCCTCCAGTCAGTGCCCTCCTCCGGTCAGTGCGTTCCTCCGGTCAGTGCATTCTTCCAATCAGTGTTCTTCTCCCGTCAGTGCTCTCCTCCAGTCAGTGCATTCCTCCGGTCACTGCGTTCCTCCAATCAGTGTTCTCCTCTGGTCAGTGCGTTCCTCCGGTCACTGCTCTCCTCCGGTCAGTGGGTTCCTCTGGCCAGTGCTCTCCTCCGGTCAGTGCTCTCCTCCGGTCAGTGGGTTTCTCTGGTCAGTGCATTCCTCCGGTCAGTGCTCTCCTCCGGTCAGTGTGTTCCTCCGGTCAGTGCATTACTCCAGTCAGTATGTTCCTCCGGTCAGTGCTCTCCTCCGGTCAGTGCTCTCCTCTGGTCAGTGCGTTCCTCCGGTCAGTGCTCTCCTCCGGTCAGTGCTCTCCTCTGGTCAGTGCTCTCCTCCGGCAGTGTTCTCTTCCGGTCATTGCGTTCTTCCGGTCAGTGATCGACTCTGGACATTGCTCTCCTCCGGTCAGTGCTCTCCTCCAGCCAGTGCTCTCCTCCGGTCAGTGCGTTCCTCCGGTCAGTGCATTCCTCCGGTCAGTGCTCTCATCCGGTCAGTGTTCTCCTGCGGTCAGTGATATCCTCCGGACATTGCTTTCCTCCGGTCAGTGCTCTCCTCCAGCCGGTGCTCTCCTCCGGTCAGTGCGTTCCTCCTGTCAGTGCGTTCCTCCGGTCCGTGTGAACCTCCAGTAAGTGCTCTCCACTGGCCAGTGCTCTCCTCCGCTCAGTGCTCTCCTCTGGCCAGTGCGCTCCTCCGGTCAGTGCTCTCCTAGGTCAGTACTTGCCTCTGGCCAGTGCGTTCCTCCAGTCAGTGCTCTCCTCCGGTCAGTGCTCTCCTGCGGTCAGTGGGTTCCTCTGGTCAGTGCGTTCCTCCGGTCAGTGCTCTCCTCCGGTCAGTGCGTTCCTCCGGTCAGTGCTCGCCACCGGTCAGTGCTCTCCTCCGGTCAGTGCGTTCCTCCGGTCAGTGCTTGCCTCTGGTCAGTGCATTCCTCCGGTCAGTGCTCTCCTCCGGTCAGTGCATAACTCTGTTCAGTGCGTTCCTCTGATCAGTGCTCTCCTCCAGTCAGTGCTCTCCTCTGGTCAGTGCGTTCCTCCGGTCAGTGCTCTCCTCCGGTCAGTGATCTCCTCCGGACATTGCTCTCCTCCGGTCAGTGCTCTCCTCCAGCCAGTGCTCTCCTCCGGTCAGTGCGTTCCTCCGGTCAGTGTGTTCCTCCTGTCTTTGTGTACCTTCAGTAAGTGCTCTCCACTGGTCAGTGCTCTCCTCCGGTCAGTGCTCTCCTCTGGCCAGTGCGTTCCTCCAGTCAGTGCTCTCCTCCGGTCAGTGCTCTCCACCGGTCAGTGCTTGCCTCTGGCCAGTGCGTTCCTGCAGTCAGTGCTCTCCTCCGGTCAGTGCTCTCCTCCGGTCAGTGCTCTCCTCCGGTCAATGCTCTCCTCCGGTCAGTTCCTCCTCCAGCCAATGCTTTCCTCCAGTCAATGCGTTCCTCCGGTGAGTGCTATCCTCCAGCCAATGCTCTCCTCCGGTCATCGCGTTCCTCCAGTCAGTGCGTTCCTCCAATCAGTGTTCTCCTCCAGTCAGTGCCCTCCACCGGTCAGTGCTCTCCTCCGGTCAGTGCTCTCCTCCAGTCAGTGCTCACCTCCGATCTGTGCTCTCCTCCGGTCAGTGCTTGCCTCTGGCCATTGCGTTCCTCCGGTCAGTGCTCTACTCCAGTCAGTGGGTTCCTCTGCTCAGTGCTCTCCTCCGGTCAGTGCTCTCCTCCGGTCAGTGCTCGCCACCGGTCAGTGCTCTCCTCTGGTAAGTGCATTCCTCCGGTCAGTGCGTTCCTCCGGTCAGTGCTCTCCTCCGGTCAGTGCTCTCCTCCGGTCAGTGCGTTCCTCTGGTCAGTGCTCTCCTCCGGTCAGTGCTCTCCTCCGGTCAGTGCGTTCCTCTAGTCAGTGCTCTCCTCCGGTGAGTGCTCTCCTCCGGTCAGTGCTCTCCTCCGGTCAGTGCGTTCCTCCGGTCAGTGATCTCCTCTGGTCAGTGCTCTCCTCCGGCCAGTGCTCTCCTCCGGTCAGTGCGTTCCTCCGGTCAGTGCGTTCCTCAATTCAGTGCTCTCCTCCGGCAGTGTTCTCTTCCGGTCAGTGCGTTCTTCCGGTCAGTGCATTCCTCCGGTCAGTGCTCTCCTCCGGACAGTGCTCTCATCCGGTCTGTGCGTTCCTCCGGTCAGTGATCTACTCTGGACATTGCTCTCCTCCGGTCAGTGCTCTCCTCCAGCCAGTGCTCTCCTCCGGTCAGTGCGTTACTCCGGTCAGTGATCTCATCCGGACATTGCTCTCCTCCGGTCAGTGCTCTCCTCCAGCCAGTGCTCTCCTCCGGTCAGTGCGTTCCTCCGGTCAGTGCGTTCCTCCGGTCTTTGTGTACCTCCAGTAAGTGCTCTCTACTGGTCAGTGCTCTCCTCCGGTCAGTGCTCTCCTCTGGCCAGTGCATTCCTCCAGTCAGTGCTCTCCTCCGGTCAGTGCTCTCCACCGGTCAGTGCTTGCCTCTGGCCAGTGCGTTCCTCCAGTCAGTGCTCTCCTCCGGTCAGTGCTCTCCTCCTGTCGGAGCTCTCCTCAGGTCAGTGCTCTCCTCCGGTCAGTGCTCTCCCCCGGTCAGAGCTCTCCTCCGGTCAGTTCCTCCTCCAGCCAATGCTCTCCTCCAGTCAGTGCGTTCCTCCGGTGAGTGCTTTCCTCCAGCCAATGCTCTCCTCCGGTCATCGCGTTCCTCCAGTCAGTGCGTTCCTCCAATCAGTGTTCTCCTCCAGTCACTGCCCTCCTCCGTTCAGTGCTCTCCTCCGGACAGTGCTCACCTCCAGTCAGTGCCCTCCTATGGTCAGTGCGTTCCTCCGGTCAGTGCGTTCTTCCAATCAGTGTTCTTCTCCCGTCAGTGCTCTCCTCCAGTCAGTGCATTCCTCCGGTCACTGCGTTCCTCCAATCAGTGTTCTCCTCTGGTCAGTGCTTTCCTCCGTTCAGTGCGTTCCTCTGGTCAGTGCTCTCCTCTGGTCAGTGCTCTCCTCCGGTCAGTGATCTCCTCCAGACATTGCTCTCCTCCAGCCAGTGCTCTCCTCCGGTCACTGCGTTCCTCCAGTCAGTGCGTTCCTCCGGTCAGTGTGTACCTCCGGTCAGTGCTCTCCTCCGGTCAGTGCTCTCCTCTGGACATTGCTCTCCTCCGGTCAATGTTCTCCTCCGGTCAGTGCTCTCCTCCAGCCAGTGCTCTCCTCTGGTCCGTGCTCTCCTCCGGTCAGTGATGTCCTCCAGACATTGCTCTCCTCCAGCCAGTGCTCTCCTCCTGTCAGTGCGTTCCTCCGGTCAGTGCTCTCCTCCGGTCAGTGCTCACCTCTGGCCAGTGCATTCCTCCAGTCCGTGCTCTCCTCCGGTCAGTGCTCTCCTCCGTTCCATGCTTGCCTCTTGTCAGTGCGTTCCTCCGGTCAGTGCTCTCCTCCGGTCAGTGGGTTCCTCTGGTCAGTGCTCTCCTCCGGTCAGTGCTCTCCTCCGGTCAGTGCTCACCTCCGGTCAGTGCTCTCCTCTGGTCTGTGCGTTCCTCCGGTCAGTGCTCTCCTCCGGTCAGTGCCTTCTTCCGGTCAGTGCATTCCTCCGGTCAGTGATCTCCTCCAGACATTGCTCTCCTCCGGTAGGTGATCTGCTCCGGACATTGCTCTCCTCTGGTCAGTGCTCTCCTCCAGTCACTGCTCTCCTCTGGTCTATGCGTTCCTCCGGACATTGATCTCCTCTGGTATTTGCGGTGCTCCGGTCAGTGCTCTCCTCCGATCAGTGCCCTCCTCCGCTCAGTGCCGTCCTCCGGTCAGTGCCTTCCTCCGGTCAGTGCTCTCCTCCGGTCAGTGCCCTCCTCCGTTCAGTGCATTCCTCCAGTCAGTGTGTTCCTCCGGTCAATGCGTTCCTCCGGTCAGTGCTCTCGTCCAGTCAGTGCGTTCCTCCAGTCAGTGCTCACCTCCGGACAGTGCTTTCCTCCTGTCAGTGTCGTCTTCTAGTCAGTGCATTCCTCCGGTCAGTCCTCTCCTCCGGTCAGTGCATTCCTCCGGTCAGTGCTCTCCTCCAATCAATGCTCTCCTCTGGTCAGTGCGTTCCTCCGGTCAGTGCTCTCCTCCGGTCAGTGCTCTCTTCCGGACATTGATCTCCTCCGGTATTTGCGGTCCTCCCGTCTGTGCTCTCCTCCGGTCAGTGCCGTCCTCCGGTCTGTGCTCTCCTCCGGACAGTGCTCTCCTTCGGTCAGTGCATTCCTCCGGTCAGTGCGTTCCTCCGGTCAGTGCTCTCCTCCGGTCAGTGTTCTCTTCCAGTCAGTGCTTTCCTTCGGACCGTGTTTTCCTCCTGTCGGTGCTCCGCTCCGGTCAGTGCTCACCTCCGGTCAGTCCTCTCCTCCGGCAGTGTTCTATTCCGATCACTGCCCTCCTCCAATCAGTGCTCACCTCCGGTCAGTGCTCTCCTCCGGTCAGTGCGTTTCTCCGGTCAGTGATCTCCTCCAGTCAGTGATCTCCTCCGGTCAGTGCATTCCTCCGGTCAGTGCTCTCCTCCAGACAGTGCGTTCCTCCGGTCAGTGCTCTCCTCCAGCCAGTGCTCTCCTCTTGTCAGTGCGTTACTCTGGTCACTGCTCTCCTCTGGTCAGTGCTCTCCTCCGGTCAGTGATCTCCTCCAGACATTGCTCTCCTCCAGCCAGTGCTCTCCTCCGGTCAGTGCGTTCCTCCGGTCAGTGCGGTCCTCCGGTCAGTGTGTACCTCCGGTCAGTGCTCTCCTCCGGTCAGTTCTCTCCTCCGGACATTGCTCTCCTCCGGTCAATGTTCTCCTCCGGTCAGTGCTCTCCTCCAGGCAGTGCTCTCCTCCGGTCAGTGCGTTCCTCCGGTCAGTGCTCTCCTCCAGCCAGTGCTCCCCTCCGGTCAGTGCATTCCTCCGGTCAGTGCTCTCCTCTGGTCAGTGCTCTCCTCCGGTCAGTGATCTCCTCCAGACATTGCTCTCCTCCAGCCAGTGCTCTCCTCCGGTCTGTGCGTTTCTCCGGTCAGTGATCTGCTCCGGTCTTTGCTCTCCTCCGGTCAGTGATCTCCTCTGGACATTGCTCTCCTCCGGTCAGTGCTCTGCTCCAGCCAGTGCTCTCCTCCGGTCATTTCGTTCCTCTGGTCAGTGCTCTCCTCTGGTCAGTGCTCTCCTCCAGCCAGTGCTCTCCTCCGGTCAGTGCGTTCCTCTGGTCAGTGCTCTCCTCTGGTCAGTGCTCTCCTCTGGTCAGTGCTCTCCTCCGGTCAGTGTGTACCTCCGGTCACTGCTCTCCTCCGGTCAGTGCTCTCCTCTGGTCAGTGCTCTCCTCCAGCCGGTGCTCTCCTCCGGTCAGTGTGTACCTCCGGTCAGTGCTCTCCTCCGGTCAGTTCTCTCCTCTGGACATTGCTCTCCTCTGGTCAATGTTCTCCTCCGGTCAGTGCTCTCCTCCAGCCAGTGCTCTCCTCCGGTCAGTTCTCTCCTCTGGACTTTGCTCTCCTCCGGTCAGTGCATTCCTCCGGTCAGTGCTCTCCTCCAATCAATGCTCTCCTCTGGTCAGTGCGTTCCTCCGGTCAGTGCTCTCCTCCGGTCAGTGCTCTCTTCCGGACATTGATCTCCTCCGGTATTTGCGGTCCTCCCGTCTGTGCTCTCCTCCGGTCAGTGCCGTCCTCCGGTCTGTGCTCTCCTCCGGACCGTGCATTCCTCCGGTCAGTGCGTTCCTCCGGTCAGTACTCTCCTCCGGTCAGTGTTCTCTTCCAGTCAGTGCTTTCCTTCGGACCGTGTTTTCCTCCTGTCGGTGCTCCGCTCCGGTCAGTGCTCACCTCCGGTCAGTCCTCCCCTCCGGCAGTGTTCTATTCCGATCACTGCCCTCCTCCAGTCAGTGCTCACCTTCGGTCAGTGCTCTCCTCCGGTATAAGCTCACTTCTGGCCAGTGCGTTCCTCCAGTCAGTGCTCACCTCCGGTCAGTGCTCTCCTCCGGTCAGTGCGTTTCTCCGGTCAGTGATCTCCTCCAGTCAGTGATCTCCTCCGGTCAGTGCATTCCTCCGGTCAGTGCTCTCCTCCAGACAGTGCGTTCCTCCGGTCAGTGCTCTCCTCCAGCCAGTGCTCTCCTCTTGTCAGTCCGTTACTCTGGTCACTGCTCTCCTCTGGTCAGTGCTCTCCTCCGGTCAGTGATCTCCTCCAGACATTGCTCTCCTCCAGCCAGTGCTCTCCTCCGGTCAGTGCGTTCCTCCGGTCAGTGCGTTCCTCCGGTCAGTGTGTACCTCCGGTCAGTGCTCTCCTCCGGTCAGTTCTCTCCTCCGGACATTGCTCTCCTCCGGTCAATGTTCTCCTCCGGTCAGTGCATTCCTCCGGTCAGTGCTCTCCTCTGGTCAGTGCTCTCATCCAGCCAGTGCTCTCCTCCGGTCAGTGCATTCCTCCGGTCAGTGCTCTCCTCTGGTCAGTGCTCTCCTCCAGCCAGTGCTCTCCTCCAGCCAGTGCTCTCCTCCGGTCTGTGCGTTTCTCCGGTCAGTGATCTGCTCCGGTCTTTGCTCTCCTCCGGTCAGTGATCTCCTCTGGACATTGCTCTCCTCCGGTCAGTGCTCTCCTCCAGCCAGTGCTCTCCTCCGGTCAGTGCGTTCCTCCGGTCAGTGCTCTCCTCCGGTCATTTCGTTCCTCTGGTCAGTGCTCTCCTCCAGCTAGTGCTCTCCTCCGGTCAGTGCGTTCCTCTGGTCAGTGCTCTCCTCTGGACTTTGTTCTCCTCCGGTGAATGTTCTCCTCCGGTCAGTGCTCTCCTCCAGCCAGTGCTCTCCTCCGGTCAGCGCTCTCCTCCGGTCAGTGCGTTCCTCTGGTCAGTGCTCTCCTCTGGTCAGTGCTCTCCTCCGGTCAGTGATCTCCTCCAGACATTGCTCTCCTCCGTTCCATGCTTGCCTCTTGTCAGTGCGTTCCTCCGGTCAGTGCTCTCCTCCGGTCAGTGGGTTCCTCTGGTCAGTGCTCTCCTCCGGTCAGTGCTCTCCTCCGGTCAGTGCTCAGCTCCGGTCAGTGCGTTCCTCCGGTCAGTGCTCTCCTCCGGTCAGTGGGTTCCTCTGGTCAGTGCTCTCCTCCGGTCAGTGCTCTCCTCCGGTCAGTGCTCTCCTCCGGTCAGTGGGTTCCTCTGGTCAGTGCTCTCCTCTGGTCTGTGCGTTCCTCCGGTCAGTGCTCTCCTCCGGTCAGTGCCTTCTTCCGGTCAGTGCATTCCTCCGGTCAGTGATCTCCTCCAGACATTGCTCTCCTCCGGTAGGTGATCTGCTCCGGACATTGCTCTCCTCTGGTCAGTGCTCTCCTCCAGTCACTGCTCTCCTCTGGTCTATGCGTTCCTCCGGACATTGATCTCCTCTGGTATTTGCGGTGCTCCGGTCAGTGCTCTCCTCCGATCAGTGCCCTCCTCCGCTCAGTGCCGTCCTCCGGTCAGTGCTTTCCTCCGGTCAGTGCTCTCCTCCGGTCAGTGCCCTCCTCCGTTCAGTGCATTCCTCCAGTCAGTGTGTTCCTCCGGTCAATGCGTTCCTCCGGTCAGTGCTCTCGTCCAGTCAGTGCGTTCCTCCAGTCAGTGCTCACCTCCGGACAGTGCTTTCCTCCTGTCAGTGTCGTCTTCTAGTCAGTGCATTCCTCCGGTCAGTCCTCTCCTCCGGTCAGTGCATTCCTCCGGTCAGTGCTCTCCTCCAATCAATGCTCTCCTCTGGTCAGTGCGTTCCTCCGGTCAGTGCTCTCCTCCGGTCAGTGCTCTCTTCCGGACATTGATCTCCTCCGGTATTTGCGGTCCTCCCGTCTGTGCTCTCCTCCGGTCAGTGCCGTCCTCCGGTCTGTGCTCTCCTCCGGACAGTGCTCTCCTTCGGTCAGTGCATTCCTCCGGTCAGTGCGTTCCTCCGGTCAGTGCTCTCCTCCGGTCAGTGTTCTCTTCCAGTCAGTGCTTTCCTTCGGACCGTGTTTTCCTCCTGTCGGTGCTCCGCTCCGGTCAGTGCTCACCTCCGGTCAGTCCTCTCCTCCGGCAGTGTTCTATTCCGATCACTGCCCTCCTCCAATCAGTGCTCACCTCCGGTCAGTGCTCTCCTCCGGTCAGTGCGTTTCTCCGGTCAGTGATCTCCTCCAGTCAGTGATCTCCTCCGGTCAGTGCATTCCTCCGGTCAGTGCTCTCCTCCAGACAGTGCGTTCCTCCGGTCAGTGCTCTCCTCCAGCCAGTGCTCTCCTCTTGTCAGTGCGTTACTCTGGTCACTGCTCTCCTCTGGTCAGTGCTCTCCTCCGGTCAGTGATCTCCTCCAGACATTGCTCTCCTCCAGCCAGTGCTCTCCTCCGGTCAGTGCGTTCCTCCGGTCAGTGCGGTCCTCCGGTCAGTGTGTACCTCCGGTCAGTGCTCTCCTCCGGTCAGTTCTCTCCTCCGGACATTGCTCTCCTCCGGTCAATGTTCTCCTCCGGTCAGTGCTCTCCTCCAGGCAGTGCACTCCTCCGGTCAGTGCGTTCCTCCGGTCAGTGCTCTCCTCCAGCCAGTGCTCTCCTCCGGTCAGTGCATTCCTCCGGTCAGTGCTCTCCTCTGGTCAGTGCTCTCCTCCGGTCAGTGATCTCCTCCAGACATTGCTCTCCTCCAGCCAGTGCTCTCCTCCGGTCTGTGCGTTTCTCCGGTCAGTGATCTGCTCCGGTCTTTGCTCTCCTCCGGTCAGTGATCTCCTCTGGACATTGCTCTCCTCCGGTCAGTGCTCTGCTCCAGCCAGTGCTCTCCTCCGGTCATTTCGTTCCTCTGGTCAGTGCTCTCCTCTGGTCAGTTCTCTCCTCTGGACTTTGTTCTCCTCCGGTCAATGTTCTCCTCCGGTCAGTGCTCTCCTCCAGCCAGTGCTCTCCTCCGGTCAGTGCGTTCCTCTGGTCAGTGCTCTCCTCTGGTCAGTGCTCTCCTCTGGTCAGTGCTCTCCTCCGGTCAGTGTGTACCTCCGGTCACTGCTCTCCTCCGGTCAGTGCTCTCCTCTGGTCAGTGCTCTCCTCCAGCCGGTGCTCTCCTCCGGTCAGTGTGTACCTCCGGTCAGTGCTCTCCTCCGGTCAGTTCTCTCCTCTGGACATTGCTCTCCTCTGGTCAATGTTCTCCTCCGGTCAGTGCTCTCCTCCAGCCAGTGCTCTCCTCCGGTCAGTTCTCTCCTCTGGACTTTGCTCTCCTCCGGTCAATGTTCTCCTCCGGTCAGTGCTCTCCTCCAGCCAGTGTTCTCCTCCGGTCTGTGCGTTTCTCCGATCAGTGATCTGCTCCGGTCTTTGCTCTCCTCCGGTCAGTGATCTCCTCTGGACATTGCTCTCCTCCGGTCAGTGCTCTCCTCCAGCCAGTGCTCTCCTCCGGTCAGTGCGTTCCTCTGGTCAGTGCTCTCCTCTGGTCAGTGCTCTCCTCCGGTCAGTGATCTCCTCCAGACATTGCTCTCCTCCGGTCAATGTTCTTCTCCGGTCAGTGCTCTCCTCCAGCCAGTGTTCTCCTCCGGTCTGTGCGTTTCTCCGGTCAGTGATCTGCTCCGGTCTTTGCTCTCCTCCGGTCAGTGATCTCCTCTGGACATTGCTCTCCTCCGGTCAGTGCTCTCCTCCAGCCAGTGCTCTCCTCCGGTCAGTGCGTTCCTCCGGTCAGTGCTCTCCTCCAGCCAGTGCTCTCCTCCGGTCAGTGTGTTCCTCCGGTCAGTGCTCTCCTCCAGCCAGTGCTCTCCTCCGGTCGGTGCATTCCTCCGGTCAGTGCTCTCCTCTGGTCAGTGCTCTCCTCCGGTCAGTGATCTCCTCCAGACATTGCTCTCCTCCAGCCAGTGCTCTCCTCCGGTCAGTGCGTTCCTCCGGTCAGTGCGTTACTCCGGATAAGTGTGTACCTCCGGTCAGTGCTCTCCTCCTGTCAGTGCTCTCCTCCGGTCAGTGCTCACCTCTGGCCAGTGCGTTCCTCCAGTCAGTGCTCTCCTCCGGTCAGTACTCTCCTCTGTTCCATGCTTGCCTCTTGTCAGTGCGTTCCTCCGGTCAGTGCTCTCCTCCGGTCAGTGGGTTCCTCCGGTCAGTGCTCTCCTCCGGTCAGTGCTCTCCTCCGGTCAGTGCTCACCTCCGGTCAGTGCTCACCTCCGGTCAGTGCTCTCCTCCGGTCAGTGCGTTCCTCCGGTCAGTGCTCTCCTCCGGTCAGTGCGTTCTTCCGGTCAGTGCATTCCTCCGGTCAGTGATCTCCTCCAGACATTGCTCTCCTCCGGTAGGTGATCTGCTCCGGATATTGCTCTCCTCTGGTCAGTGCTCTCCTCCAGTCACTGCTCTCCTCTGGTCTATGCGTTCCTCCAGACATTGATCTCCTCTGGTATTTGCGGTCCTCCGGTCAGTGCGTTCTTCCGGTCAGTGCTCTCCCCCGGTCAGTTCCGTCCTCCGGACATTGCCCCCCTCCGGTCTGTGCATGTCTCCGGTCAGTGATCTCCTCCAGTCAGTGCTCTCCTCCGGTCAGTGCTCACCTCTGGCCAGTGCGTTCCTCCAGTCAGTGCTCTCCTCCGGTCAGTGCTCTCCTCCGGTCCGTGCTTGCCTCTTGTCAGTGCTCTCCTCCGGTCAGTTCGTTTCTCCGGTCAGTGATCTCCTCCAGTCAGTGCTCTCCTCCAGTCAGTGCGTTCCTCCGGTCAGTGCTCTCCTCCAGCCAGTGCTCTCCTCCGATCAGTGCGTTCCTCTGGTCACTGCTCTCCTCTGGTCAGTGCTCTCCTCCGGTCAGTGATCTCCTCCAGACATTGCTCTCCTCCAGCCAGTGCTCTCCTCCGGTCAGTGCTCTCCTCCGGTCAGTGTTACTCCTCCGGTCAGTGCTCTCCTCCAGCAGTGTTCTCTTATGGTCAGTGCCTTCTTCCGGTCAGTGCGTTCCTCCGGTCAGTGCTCTCCTCTGGTCAGTGCTCTCCTCCGGTCAGTGGGATCCTCTGGTCAGTGCTCTCCTCCGGTCAGTGCTCTCCCCCGGTCAGTGCTCACCTCCGGTCAGTGCTCTCCTCCGGTCAGTGCGTTCCTCTGGTCACTGCTCTCCTCTGGTCAGTGCTCTCCTCCAGTCAGTGATCTCCTCCAGACATTGCTCTCCTCCAGCCAGTGCTCTCCTCCGGTCAGTGCGTTCCTCCGGTCAGTGCGTTCCTCCGGTCAGTGTGTACATCCGGTCAGTGCTCTGTTCCGGTCAGTGCTCTCCTCCGGTCAGTGGGTTCCTCTGGTCAGTGCTCTCCTCTGGTCAGTGCTCTCCTCTGGACATTGCTCTCCTCCAGTCAATGTTCTCCTCCAGCCAGTGCTCTCCTCCGGTCAGTGCTTTCCTCCGGTCAGTGCATTCCTCCGGTCAGTGTGTACCTCCGGTCAGTGCTCTCCTCCGGTCAGTGCTCTCCTCTGGTCAGTGCTCTCCTCCCGTCAGTGGGTTCCTCTGGTCAGTGCTCTCCTCCGGTCAGTGCTCTCCCCCGGTCAGTGCTCACCTCCGGTCAGTGCTCTCCTCCGGTTAGTGCGTTTCTCCGGTCAGTGATCTCCTCCAGTCAGTGCTCTCCTCCGGTCAGTGCTCTCCTCCAGCCAGTGCTCTCCTCCGGTCAGTGCTGTCCTCCGGTCAGTTCTCTCCTCCGGACATTGCTCTCCTCCGGTCAATGTTCTCCTCCGGTCAGTGCTCTGCTCCAGCCAGTGCTCTCCTCCGGTCACTGCGTTCCTCCGGTCAGTGCTCTCCTCCAGCCAGTGCTCTCCTCCGGTCAGTGCGTTCCTCCGGTCAGTGCTCTCCTCTGGTCAGTGCTCTCCTCCGGTCAGTGATCTCCTCCAGACATTGCTCTCCTCCAGCCAGTGCCTTCCTCCGGTCAGTGTGTACCTCCGGTCAGTGCTCTCCTCCGGTCAGTGCGTTCCTCCGGTCAGTGCTCTCCTCCGGTCAGTGCGTTCTTCCGGTCAGTGCATTCCTCCGGTCAGTGATCTCCTCCAGACATTGCTCTCCTCCGGTAGGTGATCTGCTCCAGCCAGTGCTCTCCTCCGGTCAGTGCGTTCCTCCGGTCAGTGCTCTCCTCCAGCCAGTGCACTCTTCCGGTCAGTGCTCTCCTCCGGTCAGTGCTCTCCTCTGGTCAGTGCTCTCCTCCGGTCAGTGATCTCCTCCAGACATTGCTCTCCTCCAGCCAGTGCTCTCCTCCGGTCAGTGCATTCCTCCGGTCAGTGTGTACCTCCGGTCAGTGCTCTCCTCCGGTCAGTGCTCTCCTCTGGTCAGTGCTCTCCTCCCGTCAGTGGGTTCCTCTGGTCAGTGCTCTCCTCCGGTCAGTGCTCTCCCCCGGTCAGTGCTCTCCTCCGGTCAGTGCGTTTCTCCGGTCAGTGATCTCCTCCAGTCAGTGCTCTCCTCCGGTCAGTGCATTCCTCCGGTCAGTGCTCTCCTCCAGACAGTGCGTTCCTCCGGTCAGTGCTCTCCTCCAGCCAGTGCTCTCCTCTGGTCAGTGCGTTCCTCTGGTCACTGCTCTCCTCTGGTCAGTGCTCTCCTCCGGTCAGTGAACTCCTCCAGACATTGCTCTCCTCCAGCCAGTGCTCTCCTCCGGTCAGTGCTGTCCTCCGGTCAGTTCTCTCCTCCGGACATTGCTCTCCTCCGGTCAATGTTCTCCTCCGGTCAGTGCTCTGCTCCAGCCAGTGCTCTCCTCCGGTCACTGCGTTCCTCCGGTCAGTGCTCTCCTCCAGCCAGTGCTCTCCTCCGGTCAGTGCGTTCCTCCGGTCAGTGCTCTCCTCTGGTCAGTGCTCTCCTCCAGCCAGTGCCTTCCTCCGGTCAGTGTGTACCTCCGGTCAGTGCTCTCCTCCGGTCAGTTCTCTCCTCTGGACATTGCCCTCCTCCGGTCAATGTTCTCCTCCGGTCAGTGCTCTCCTCCAGCCAGTGCTCTCCTCCGGTCAGTTCTCTCCTCTGGACTTTGCTCTCCACCGGTCAATGTTCTCCTCCGGTCAGTGCTCTCCTCCAGCCAGTGTTCTCCTCCGGTCTGTGCGTTTCTCCGGTCAGTGATCTGCTCCGGTCTTTGCTCTCCTCCGGTCAGTGATCTCCTCTGGACATTGCTTTCCTCCGGTCAGTGCTCTCCTCCAGCCAGTGCTCTCCTCTGGTCAGTGCTCTCCTCTGGACATTGCTCTCCTCCGGTCGGTGCATTCCTCCGGTCAGTGCTCTCCTCTGGTCAGTGCTCTCCTCCGGTCAGTGATCTCCTCCGGTCACTGCGTTCCTCCAGTCAGTGCGTTCCTCCGGTCAGTGTGTACCTCCGGTCAGTGCTCTCCTCCGGTCAGTTCTCTCCTCTGGACATTGCTCTCCTCCGGTCAATGTTCCCCTCCGGTCAGTGCGTTCCTCCGGTCAGTGCTCTCCTCCAGCCAGTGCTCTCCTCCGGTCGGTGCATTCCTCCGGTCAGTGCTCTCCTCTGGTCAGTGCTCTCCTCCGGTCAGTGATCTCCTCCAGACATTGCTCTCCTCCAGCCAGTGCTCTCCTCCGGTCAGTGCGTTCCTCCGGTCAGTGCGTTACTCCGGATAAGTGTGTACCTCCGGTCAGTGCTCTCCTCCGGTCAGTGCTCTCCTCCGGTCAGTGCTCACCTCTGGCCAGTGCGTTCCTCCAGTCAGTGCTCTCCTCCGGTCAGTGGGTTCCTCTGGTCAGTGCTCTCCTCCGGTCAGTGCTCTCCTCCGGTCAGTGCTCACCTCCGGTCAGTGCTCTCCTCTTGTCAGTGCGTTCCTCCGGTCAGTGCTCTCCTCCGGTCAGTGGGTTCCTCTGGTCAGTGCTCTCCTCCGGTCAGTGCTCTCCTCCGGTCAGTGCTCACCTCCGGTCAGTGCTCTCCTCCGGTCAGTGCGTTCTTCCGGTCAGTGCATTCCTCCGGTCAGTGATCTCCTCCAGACATTGCTCTCCTCCGGTAGGTGATCTGCTCCGGACATTGCTCTCCTCTGGTCAGTGCTCTCCTCCAGTCACTGCTCTCCTCTGGTCTATGCGTTCCTCCGGACATTGATCTCCTCTGGTATTTGCGGTCCTCCGGTCAGTGCTCTCCTCCGATCAGTGCCCTCCTCCGCTCAGTGCCGTCCTCCAGTCAGTGCTTTCCTCCGGTCAGTGCTCTCCTCCGGTCAGTGCCCTCCTCCGCTCAGTGCCGTCCTCCGGTCAGTGCTCCTCTCCGTTCAGTGCATTCCTCCAGTCAGTGTGTTCCTCCGGTCAATGCGTTCCTTCGGTCAGTGCTCTCGTCCGGTCAGTGCGTTCCTCCGTTCAGTTCTTTCCTCTGGTCAGTGCTCTCCTCCGGTCAGAGCGTTCCTCTGGTCACTGTGTACCTTCGGTCAGTGCTCTCCTCCGGTCAGTGCTCGCCTCCGGTCAGTGCTCTCCTCTGGTCAGTGCTCTCCTCTGGTCAGTGCACTCCTCTGGTCAGTGGGTTCCTCAGGTCAGTGCTCACCTCCGGTCAGTGAGTTCCTCTGGTCAGTGCTCTCCTCCGGTCAGTGCTCTCCTCCGGTCAGTGACTTCCTCTGGTCAGTGCTCTCCTCCGGTCAGTGAGTTCCTCTGGTCAGTGATCTCCTCCGGTCAGTGAGTTCCTCTGGTCAGTGCTCTCCTCCGGTCAGTGCTCTCCTCTGGTCAGTGCTCTCCTCCGGTCAGTGTGTACCTCCGGTCAGTGCTCTCCTCCGGTCAGTTCTCTCCTCCGGTCAGTGCTCTCCTCCGGTCAATGTTCCCCTCCGGTCAGTGCGTTCCTCCGGTCAGTGCTCTCCTCCAGCCAGTGCTCTCCTCCGGTCGGTGCATTCCTCCGGTCAGTGCTCTCCTCTGGTCAGTGCTCTCCTCCGGTCAGTGATCTCCTCCAGACATTGCTCTCCTCCAGCCAGTGCTCTCCTCCGGTCAGTGCGTTCCTCCGGTCAGTGCGTTACTCCGGATAAGTGTGTACCTCCGGTCAGTGCTCTCCTCCGGTCAGTGCTCTCCTCCGGTCAATGCTCACCTCTGGCCAGTGCGTTCCTCCAGTCAGTGCTCTCCTCCAGCAGTGTTCTCTTACGGTCAGTGCCTTCTTCCGGTCAGTGCGTTCCTCCGGTCAGTGCTCTCCTCCAGCCAGTGCTCTCCTCCGGTCAGTGCTCTCCTCCGGTCAGTGTTACTCCTCCGGTCAGTGCTCTCCTCCAGCAGTGTTCTCTTACGGTCAGTGCCTTCTTCCGGTCAGTGCGTTCCTCCGGTCAGTGCTCTCCTCTGGTCAGTGCTCTCCTCCGGTCAGTGGGATCCTCTGGTCAGTGCTCTCCTCCGGTCAGTGCTCTCCCCCGGTCAGTGCTCACCTCCGGTCAGTGCTCTCCTCCGGTCAGTGCGTTTCTCCGATCAGTGATCTCCTCCAGTCAGTGCTCTCCTCCAGCCAGTGCTCTCCTCCGGTCAGTGCGTTCCTCTGGTCACTGCTCTCCTCTGGTCAGTGCTCTCCTCCGGTCAGTGATCTCCTCCGGTCAGTGCTCACCTCCGGTCAGTGCTCTCCTCCGGTCAGTGCGTTTCTCCGATCAGTGATCTCCTCCAGACATTGCTCTCCTCCAGCCAGTGCTCTCCTCCGGTCAGTGCGTTCCTCCGGTCAGTGCGTTCCTCCGGTCAGTGTGTACATCCGGTCAGTGCTCTGCTCCGGTCAGTGCTCTCCTCCGGTCAGTGGGTTCCTCTGGTCAGTGCTCTCCTCTGGTCAGTGCTCTCCTCTGGACATTGCTCTCCTCCAGTCAATGTTCTCCTCCAGCCAGTGCTCTCCTCCGGTCAGTGCTTTCCTCCGGTCAGTGCATTCCTCCGGTCAGTGTGTACCTCCGGTCAGTGCTCTCCTCCGGTCAGTGCGTTCCTCCGGTCAGTGCTCTCCTCCCGTCAGTGGGTTCCTCTGGTCAGTGCTCTCCTCCGGTCAGTGCTCTCCCCCGGTCAGTGCTCACCTCCGGTCAGTGCTCTCCTCCGGTTAGTGCGTTTCTCCGGTCAGTGATCTCCTCCAGTCAGTGCTCTCCTCCGGTCAGTGCGTTCCTCCAGACAGTGCGTTCCTCCGGTCAGTCCTCTCCTCCAGACAGTGCGTTCCTCCGGTCAGTGCTCTCCTCCAGCCAGTGCTCTCCTCTGGTCAGTGCGTTCCTCTGGTCACTGCTCTCCTCTGGTCAGTGCTCTCCTCCGGTCAGTGAACTCCTCCAGACATTGCTCTCCTCCAGCCAGTGCTCTCCTCCGGTCAGTGCTGTCCTCCGGTCAGTTCTCTCCTCCGGACATTGCTCTCCTCCGGTCAATGTTCTCCTCCGGTCAGTGCTCTGCTCCAGCCAGTGCTCTCCTCCGGTCACTGCGTTCCTCCGGTCAGTGCTCTCCTCCAGCCAGTGCTCTCCTCCGGTCAGTGCGTTCCTCCGGTCAGTGCTCTCCTCTGGTCAGTGCTCTCCTCCGGTCAGTGATCTCCTCCAGACATTGCTCTCCTCCAGCCAGTGCCTTCCTCCGGTCAGTGTGTACCTCCGGTCAGTGCTCTCCTCCGGTCAGTGCGTTCCTCCGGTCAGTGCTCTCCTCCGGTCAGTGCGTTCTTCCGGTCAGTGCATTCCTCCGGTCAGTGATCTCCTCCAGACATTGCTCTCCTCCAGTAGGTGATCTGCTCCAGCCAGTGCTCTCCTCCGGTCAGTGCGTTCCTCCGGTCAGTGCTCTCCTCCAGCCAGTGCACTCTTCCGGTCAGTGCATTCCTCCTGTCAGTGCTCTCCTCTGGTCAGTGCTCTCCTCCGGTCAGTGATCTCCTCCAGACATTGCTCTCCTCCAGCCAGTGCTCTCCTCCGGTCAGTGCATTCCTCCGGTCAGTGTGTACCTCCGGTCAGTGCTCTCCTCCGGTCAGTGCTCTCCTCTGGTCAGTGCTCTCCTCCCGTCAGTGGGTTCCTCTGGTCAGTGCTCTCCTCCGGTCAGTGCTCTCCCCCGGTCAGTGCTCTCCCCCGGTCAGTGCGTTTCTCCGGTCAGTGATCTCCTCCAGTCAGTGCTCTCCTCCGGTCAGTGCATTCCTCCGGTCAGTGCTCTCCTCCAGACAGTGCGTTCCTCCGGTCAGTGCTCTCCTCCAGCCAGTGCTCTCCTCTGGTCAGTGCGTTCCTCTGGTCACTGCTCTCCTCTGGTCAGTGCTCTCCTCCGGTCAGTGAACTCCTCCAGACATTGCTCTCCTCCAGCCAGTGCTCTCCTCCGGTCAGTGCTGTCCTCCGGTCAGTTCTCTCCTCCGGACATTGCTCTCCTCCGGTCAATGTTCTCCTCCGGTCAGTGCTCTGCTCCAGCCAGTGCTCTCCTCCGGTCACTGCGTTCCTCCGGTCAGTGCTCTCCTCCAGCCAGTGCTCTCCTCCGGTCAGTGCGTTCCTCCGGTCAGTGCTCTCCTCTGGTCAGTGCTCTCCTCCAGCCAGTGCCTTCCTCCGGTCAGTGTGTACCTCCGGTCAGTGCTCTCCTCCGGTCAGTTCTCTCCTCTGGACATTGCCCTCCTCCGGTCAATGTTCTCCTCCGGTCAGTGCTCTCCTCCAGCCAGTGCTCTCCTCCGGTCAGTTCTCTCCTCTGGACTTTGCTCTCCACCGGTCAATGTTCTCCTCCGGTCAGTGCTCTCCTCCAGCCAGTGTTCTCCTCCGGTCTGTGCGTTTCTCCGGTCAGTGATCTGCTCCGGTCTTTGCTCTCCTCCGGTCAGTGATCTCCTCTGGACATTGCTTTCCTCCGGTCAGTGCTCTCCTCCAGCCAGTGCTCTCCTCTGGTCAGTGCTCTCCTCTGGACATTGCTCTCCTCCGGTCGGTGCATTCCTCCGGTCAGTGCTCTCCTCTGGTCAGTGCTCTCCTCCGGTCAGTGATCTCCTCCGGTCACTGCGTTCCTCCAGTCAGTGCGTTCCTCCGGTCAGTGTGTACCTCCGGTCAGTGCTCTCCTCCGGTCAGTTCTCTCCTCTGGACATTGCTCTCCTCCGGTCAATGTTCCCCTCCGGTCAGTGCGTTCCTCCGGTCAGTGCTCTCCTCCAGCCAGTGCTCTCCTCCGGTCGGTGCATTCCTCCGGTCAGTGCTCTCCTCTGGTCAGTGCTCTCCTCCGGTCAGTGATCTCCTCCAGACATTGCTCTCCTCCAGCCAGTGCTCTCCTCCGGTCAGTGCGTTCCTCCGGTCAGTGCGTTACTCCGGATAAGTGTGTACCTCCGGTCAGTGCTCTCCTCCGGTCAGTGCTCTCCTCCGGTCAGTGCTCACCTCTGGCCAGTGCGTTCCTCCAGTCAGTGCTCTCCTCCGGTCAGTGGGTTCCTCTGGTCAGTGCTCTCCTCCGGTCAGTGCTCTCCTCCGGTCAGTGCTCACCTCCGGTCAGTGCTCTCCTCTTGTCAGTGCGTTCCTCCGGTCAGTGCTCTCCTCCGGTCAGTGGGTTCCTCTGGTCAGTGCTCTCCTCCGGTCAGTGCTCTCCTCCGGTCAGTGCTCACCTCCGGTCAGTGCTCTCCTCCGGTCAGTGCGTTCTTCCGGTCAGTGCATTCCTCCGGTCAGTGATCTCCTCCAGACATTGCTCTCCTCCGGTAGGTGATCTGCTCCGGACATTGCTCTCCTCTGGTCAGTGCTCTCCTCCAGTCACTGCTCTCCTCTGGTCTATGCGTTCCTCCGGACATTGATCTCCTCTGGTATTTGCGGTCCTCCGGTCAGTGCTCTCCTCCGATCAGTGCCCTCCTCCGCTCAGTGCCGTCCTCCAGTCAGTGCTTTCCTCCGGTCAGTGCTCTCCTCCGGTCAGTGCCCTCCTCCGCTCAGTGCCGTCCTCCGGTCAGTGCTCCTCTCCGTTCAGTGCATTCCTCCAGTCAGTGTGTTCCTCCGGTCAATGCGTTCCTTCGGTCAGTGCTCTCGTCCGGTCAGTGCGTTCCTCCGTTCAGTTCTTTCCTCTGGTCAGTGCTCTCCTCCGGTCAGAGCGTTCCTCTGGTCACTGTGTACCTTCGGTCAGTGCTCTCCTCCGGTCAGTGCTCGCCTCCGGTCAGTGCTCTCCTCTGGTCAGTGCTCTCCTCTGGTCAGTGCACTCCTCTGGTCAGTGGGTTCCTCAGGTCAGTGCTCACCTCCGGTCAGTGAGTTCCTCTGGTCAGTGCTCTCCTCCGGTCAGTGCTCTCCTCCGGTCAGTGACTTCCTCTGGTCAGTGCTCTCCTCCGGTCAGTGAGTTCCTCTGGTCAGTGATCTCCTCCGGTCAGTGAGTTCCTCTGGTCAGTGCTCTCCTCCGGTCAGTGCTCTCCTCTGGTCAGTGCTCTCCTCCGGTCAGTGTGTACCTCCGGTCAGTGCTCTCCTCCGGTCAGTTCTCTCCTCCGGTCAGTGCTCTCCTCCGGTCAATGTTCCCCTCCGGTCAGTGCGTTCCTCCGGTCAGTGCTCTCCTCCAGCCAGTGCTCTCCTCCGGTCGGTGCATTCCTCCGGTCAGTGCTCTCCTCTGGTCAGTGCTCTCCTCCGGTCAGTGATCTCCTCCAGACATTGCTCTCCTCCAGCCAGTGCTCTCCTCCGGTCAGTGCGTTCCTCCGGTCAGTGCGTTACTCCGGATAAGTGTGTACCTCCGGTCAGTGCTCTCCTCCGGTCAGTGCTCTCCTCCGGTCAATGCTCACCTCTGGCCAGTGCGTTCCTCCAGTCAGTGCTCTCCTCCAGCAGTGTTCTCTTACGGTCAGTGCCTTCTTCCGGTCAGTGCGTTCCTCCGGTCAGTGCTCTCCTCCAGCCAGTGCTCTCCTCCGGTCAGTGCTCTCCTCCGGTCAGTGTTACTCCTCCGGTCAGTGCTCTCCTCCAGCAGTGTTCTCTTACGGTCAGTGCCTTCTTCCGGTCAGTGCGTTCCTCCGGTCAGTGCTCTCCTCTGGTCAGTGCTCTCCTCCGGTCAGTGGGATCCTCTGGTCAGTGCTCTCCTCCGGTCAGTGCTCTCCCCCGGTCAGTGCTCACCTCCGGTCAGTGCTCTCCTCCGGTCAGTGCGTTTCTCCGATCAGTGATCTCCTCCAGTCAGTGCTCTCCTCCAGCCAGTGCTCTCCTCCGGTCAGTGCGTTCCTCTGGTCACTGCTCTCCTCTGGTCAGTGCTCTCCTCCGGTCAGTGATCTCCTCCGGTCAGTGCTCACCTCCGGTCAGTGCTCTCCTCCGGTCAGTGCGTTTCTCCGATCAGTGATCTCCTCCAGACATTGCTCTCCTCCAGCCAGTGCTCTCCTCCGGTCAGTGCGTTCCTCCGGTCAGTGCGTTCCTCCGGTCAGTGTGTACATCCGGTCAGTGCTCTGCTCCGGTCAGTGCTCTCCTCCGGTCAGTGGGTTCCTCTGGTCAGTGCTCTCCTCTGGTCAGTGCTCTCCTCTGGACATTGCTCTCCTCCAGTCAATGTTCTCCTCCAGCCAGTGCTCTCCTCCGGTCAGTGCTTTCCTCCGGTCAGTGCATTCCTCCGGTCAGTGTGTACCTCCGGTCAGTGCTCTCCTCCGGTCAGTGCGTTCCTCCGGTCAGTGCTCTCCTCCCGTCAGTGGGTTCCTCTGGTCAGTGCTCTCCTCCGGTCAGTGCTCTCCCCCGGTCAGTGCTCACCTCCGGTCAGTGCTCTCCTCCGGTTAGTGCGTTTCTCCGGTCAGTGATCTCCTCCAGTCAGTGATCTCCTCCGGTCAGTGCGTTCCTCCAGACAGTGCGTTCCTCCGGTCAGTCCTCTCCTCCAGACAGTGCGTTCCTCCGGTCAGTGCTCTCCTCCAGCCAGTGCTCTCCTCTGGTCAGTGCGTTCCTCTGGTCACTGCTCTCCTCTGGTCAGTGCTCTCCTCCGGTCAGTGAACTCCTCCAGACATTGCTCTCCTCCAGCCAGTGCTCTCCTCCGGTCAGTGCTGTCCTCCGGTCAGTTCTCTCCTCCGGACATTGCTCTCCTCCGGTCAATGTTCTCCTCCGGTCAGTGCTCTGCTCCAGCCAGTGCTCTCCTCCGGTCACTGCGTTCCTCCGGTCAGTGCTCTCCTCCAGCCAGTGCTCTCCTCCGGTCAGTGCGTTCCTCCGGTCAGTGCTCTCCTCTGGTCAGTGCTCTCCTCCGGTCAGTGATCTCCTCCAGACATTGCTCTCCTCCAGCCAGTGCCTTCCTCCGGTCAGTGTGTACCTCCGGTCAGTGCTCTCCTCCGGTCAGTGCGTTCCTCCGGTCAGTGCTCTCCTCCGGTCAGTGCGTTCTTCCGGTCAGTGCATTCCTCCGGTCAGTGATCTCCTCCAGACATTGCTCTCCTCCAGTAGGTGATCTGCTCCAGCCAGTGCTCTCCTCCGGTCAGTGCGTTCCTCCGGTCAGTGCTCTCCTCCAGCCAGTGCACTCTTCCGGTCAGTGCATTCCTCCTGTCAGTGCTCTCCTCTGGTCAGTGCTCTCCTCCGGTCAGTGATCTCCTCCAGACATTGCTCTCCTCCAGCCAGTGCTCTCCTCCGGTCAGTGCATTCCTCCGGTCAGTGTGTACCTCCGGTCAGTGCTCTCCTCCGGTCAGTGCTCTCCTCTGGTCAGTGCTCTCCTCCCGTCAGTGGGTTCCTCTGGTCAGTGCTCTCCTCCGGTCAGTGCTCTCCCCCGGTCAGTGCTCACCTCCGGTCAGTGCTCTCCTCCGGTCAGTGCGTTTCTCCGGTCAGTGATCTCCTCCAGTCAGTGCTCTCCTCCGGTCAGTGCATTCCTCCGGTCAGTGCTCTCCTCCAGACAGTGCGTTCCTCCGGTCAGTGCTCTCCTCCAGCCAGTGCTCTCCTCTGGTCAGTGCGTTCCTCTGGTCACTGCTCTCCTCCGGTCAGTGATCTCCTCCAGACATTGCTCTCCTCCGGTAGGTGATCTGCTCCGGACATTGCTCTCCTCTGGTCAGTGCTCTCCTCCAGTCACTGCTCTCCTCTGGTCTATGCGTTCCTCCAGACATTGATCTCCTCTGGTATTTGCGGTCCTCCGGTCAGTGCGTTCTTCCGGTCAGTGCTCTCCCCCGGTCAGTTCCGTCCTCCGGACATTGCCCCCCTCCGGTCTGTGCATGTCTCCGGTCAGTGATCTCCTCCAGTCAGTGCTCTCCTCCGGTCAGTGCTCACCTCTGGCCAGTGCGTTCCTCCAGTCAGTGCTCTCCTCCGGTCAGTGCTCTCCTCCGGTCCGTGCTTGCCTCTTGTCAGTGCTCTCCTCCGGTCAGTGCTCACCTCCGGTCAGTGCTCTCCTCCGATCAGTTCGTTTCTCCGGTCAGTGATCTCCTCCAGTCAGTGCTCTCCTCCAGTCAGTGCGTTCCTCCGGTCAGTGCTCTCCTCCAGCCAGTGCTCTCCTCCGATCAGTGCGTTCCTCTGGTCACTGCTCTCCTCTGGTCAGTGCTCTCCTCCGGTCAGTGATCTCCTCCAGTCAGTGCTCTCCTCCAGTCAGTGCGTTCCTCCGGTCAGTGCTCTCCTCCAGCCAGTGCTCTCCTCCGGTCAGTGCTCTCCTCCGGTCAGTGTTACTCCTCCGGTCAGTGCTCTCCTCCAGCAGTGTTCTCTTACGGTCAGTGCCTTCTTCCGGTCAGTGCGTTCCTCCGGTCAGTGCTCTCCTCTGGTCAGTGCTCTCCTCCGGTCAGTGGGATCCTCTGGTCAGTGCTCTCCTCCGGTCAGTGCTCTCCCCCGGTCAGTGCTCACCTCCGGTCAGTGCTCTCCTCCGGTCAGTGCGTTCCTCTGGTCACTGCTCTCCTCTGGTCAGTGCTCTCCTCCAGTCAGTGATCTCCTCCAGACATTGCTCTCCTCCAGCCAGTGCTCTCCTCCGGTCAGTGCGTTCCTCCGGTCAGTGCGTTCCTCCGGTCAGTGTGTACATCCGGTCAGTGCTCTGCTCCGGTCAGTGCTCTCCTCCGGTCAGTGGGTTCCTCTGGTCAGTGCTCTCCTCTGGTCAGTGCTCTCCTCTGGACATTGCTCTCCTCCAGTCAATGTTCTCCTCCAGCCAGTGCTCTCCTCCGGTCAGTGCTTTCCTCCGGTCAGTGCATTCCTCCGGTCAGTGTGTACCTCCGGTCAGTGCTCTCCTCTGGTCAGTGCTCTCCTCCCGTCAGTGGGTTCCTCTGGTCAGTGCTCTCCTCCGGTCAGTGCTCTCCTCCGGTCAGTGCTCTCCCCCGGTCAGTGCTCACCTCCGGTCAGTGCTCTCCTCCGGTTAGTGCGTTTCTCCGGTCAGTGATCTCCTCCAGTCAGTGCTCTCCTCCGGTCAGTGCATTCCTCCGGTCAGTGCTCTCCTCCAGACAGTGCGTTCCTCCGGTCAGTGCTCTCCTCCAGCCAGTGCTCTCCTCTGGTCAGTGGGTTCCTCTGGTCACTGCTCTCCTCTGGTCAGTGCTCTCCTCCGGTCAGTGAACTCCTCCAGACATTGCTCTCCTCCAGCCAGTGCTCTCCTCCGGTCAGTGCTGTCCTCCGGTCAGTTCTCTCCTCCGGACATTGCTCTCCTCCGGTCAATGTTCTCCTCCGGTCAGTGCTCTGCTCCAGCCAGTGCTCTCCTCCGGTCACTGCGTTCCTCCGGTCAGTGCTCTCCTCCAGCCAGTGCTCTCCTCCGGTCAGTGCGTTCCTCCGGTCAGTGCTCTCCTCTGGTCAGTGCTCTCCTCCGGTCAGTGATCTCCTCCAGACATTGCTCTCCTCCAGCCAGTGCCTTCCTCCGGTCAGTGTGTACCTCCGGTCAGTGCTCTCCTCCGGTCAGTGCGTTCCTCCGGTCAGTGCTCTCCTCCGGTCAGTGCGTTCTTCCGGTCAGTGCATTCCTCCGGTCAGTGATCTCCTCCAGACATTGCTCTCCTCCGGTAGGTGATCTGCTCCAGCCAGTGCTCTCCTCCGGTCAGTGCGTTCCTCCGGTCAGTGCTCTCCTCCAGCCAGTGCACTCTTCCGGTCAGTGCATTCCTCCGGTCAGTGCTCTCCTCTGGTCAGTGCTCTCCTCCGGTCAGTGATCTCCTCCAGACATTGCTCTCCTCCAGCCAGTGCTCTCCTCCGGTCAGTGCATTCCTCCGGTCAGTGTGTACCTCCGGTCAGTGCTCTCCTCCGGTCAGTGCTCTCCTCTGGTCAGTGCTCTCCTCCCGTCAGTGGGTTCCTCTGGTCAGTGCTCTCCTCCGGTCAGTGCTCTCCCCCGGTCAGTGCTCTCCTCCGGTCAGTGCGTTTCTCCGGTCAGTGATCTCCTCCAGTCAGTGCTCTCCTCCGGTCAGTGCATTCCTCCGGTCAGTGCTCTCCTCCAGACAGTGCGTTCCTCCGGTCAGTGCTCTCCTCCAGCCAGTGCTCTCCTCTGGTCAGTGCGTTCCTCTGGTCACTGCTCTCCTCTGGTCAGTGCTCTCCTCCGGTCAGTGAACTCCTCCAGACATTGCTCTCCTCCAGCCAGTGCTCTCCTCCGGTCAGTGCTGTCCTCCGGTCAGTTCTCTCCTCCGGACATTGCTCTCCTCCGGTCAATGTTCTCCTCCGGTCAGTGCTCTGCTCCAGCCAGTGCTCTCCTCCGGTCACTGCGTTCCTCCGGTCAGTGCTCTCCTCCAGCCAGTGCTCTCCTCCGGTCAGTGCGTTCCTCCGGTCAGTGCTCTCCTCTGGTCAGTGCTCTCCTCCAGCCAGTGCCTTCCTCCGGTCAGTGTGTACCTCTGGTCAGTGCTCTCCTCCGGTCAGTTCTCTCCTCTGGACATTGCCCTCCTCCGGTCAATGTTCTCCTCCGGTCAGTGCTCTCCTCCAGCCAGTGCTCTCCTCCGGTCAGTTCTCTCCTCTGGACTTTGCTCTCCACCGGTCAATGTTCTCCTCCGGTCAGTGCTCTCCTCCAGCCAGTGTTCTCCTCCGGTCTGTGCGTTTCTCCGGTCAGTGATCTGCTCCGGTCTTTGCTCTCCTCCGGTCAGTGATCTCCTCTGGACATTGCTTTCCTCCGGTCAGTGCTCTCCTCCAGCCAGTGCTCTCCTCTGGTCAGTGCTCTCCTCTGGACATTGCTCTCCTCCGGTCGGTGCATTCCTCCGGTCAGTGCTCTCCTCTGGTCAGTGCTCTCCTCCGGTCAGTGATCTCCTCCGGTCACTGCGTTCCTCCAGTCAGTGCGTTCCTCCGGTCAGTGTGTACCTCCGGTCAGTGCTCTCCTCCGGTCAGTTCTCTCCTCTGGACATTGCTCTCCTCCGGTCAATGTTCCCCTCCAGTCAGTGCGTTCCTCCGGTCAGTGCTCTCCTCCAGCCAGTGCTCTCCTCCGGTCGGTGCATTCCTCCGGTCAGTGCTCTCCTCTGGTCAGTGCTCTCCTCCGGTCAGTGATCTCCTCCAGACATTGCTCTCCTCCAGCCAGTGCTCTCCTCCGGTCAGTGCGTTCCTCCGGTCAGTGCGTTACTCCGGATAAGTGTGTACCTCCGGTCAGTGCTCTCCTCCGGTCAGTGCTCTCCTCCGGTCAGTGCTCACCTCTGGCCAGTGCGTTCCTCCAGTCAGTGCTCTCCTCCGGTCAGTGGGTTCCTCTGGTCAGTGCTCTCCTCCGGTCAGTGCTCTCCTCCGGTCAGTGCTCACCTCCGGTTAGTGCTCTCCTCTTGTCAGTGCGTTCCTCCGGTCAGTGCTCTCCTCCGGTCAGTGGGTTCCTCTGGTCAGTGCTCTCCTCCGGTCAGTGCTCTCCTCCGGTCAGTGCTCACCTCCGGTCAGTGCTCTCCTCCGGTCAGTGCGTTCTTCCGGTCAGTGCATTCCTCCGGTCAGTGATCTCCTCCAGACATTGCTCTCCTCCGGTAGGTGATCTGCTCCGGACATTGCTCTCCTCTGGTCAGTGCTCTCCTCCAGTCACTGCTCTCCTCTGGTCTATGCGTTCCTCCGGACATTGATCTCCTCTGGTATTTGCGGTCCTCCGGTCAGTGCTCTCCTCCGATCAGTGCCCTCCTCCGCTCAGTGCCGTCCTCCAGTCAGTGCTTTCCTCCGGTCAGTGCTCTCCTCCGGTCAGTGCCCTCCTCCGCTCAGTGCCGTCCTCCGGTCAGTGCTCCTCTCCGTTCAGTGCATTCCTCCAGTCAGTGTGTTCCTCCGGTCAATGCGTTCCTTCGGTCAGTGCTCTCGTCCGGTCAGTGCGTTCCTCCGTTCAGTTCTTTCCTCTGGTCAGTGCTCTCCTCCGGTCAGAGCGTTCCTCTGGTCACTGTGTACCTTCGGTCAGTGCTCTCCCCGGTCAGTGCTCGCCTCCGGTCAGTGCTCTCCTCTGGTCAGTGCTCTCCTCTGGTCAGTGCACTCCTCTGGTCAGTGGGTTCCTCAGGTCAGTGCTCACCTCCGGTCAGTGAGTTCCTCTGGTCAGTGCTCTCCTCCGGTCAGTGCTCTCCTCCGGTCAGTGACTTCCTCTGGTCAGTGCTCTCCTCCGGTCAGTGAGTTCCTCTGGTCAGTGATCTCCTCCGGTCAGTGAGTTCCTCTGGTCAGTGCTCTCCTCCGGTCAGTGCTCTCCTCTGGTCAGTGCTCTCCTCCGGTCAGTGTGTACCTCCGGTCAGTGCTCTCCTCCGGTCAGTTCTCTCCTCCGGTCAGTGCTCTCCTCCGGTCAATGTTCCCCTCCGGTCAGTGCGTTCCTCCGGTCAGTGCTCTCCTCCAGCCAGTGCTCTCCTCCGGTCGGTGCATTCCTCCGGTCAGTGCTCTCCTCTGGTCAGTGCTCTCCTCCGGTCAGTGATCTCCTCCAGACATTGCTCTCCTCCAGCCAGTGCTCTCCTCCGGTCAGTGCGTTCCTCCGGTCAGTGCGTTACTCCGGATAAGTGTGTACCTCCGGTCAGTGCTCTCCTCCGGTCAGTGCTCTCCTCCGGTCAATGCTCACCTCTGGCCAGTGCGTTCCTCCAGTCAGTGCTCTCCTCCAGCAGTGTTCTCTTACGGTCAGTGCCTTCTTCCGGTCAGTGCGTTCCTCCGGTCAGTGCTCTCCTCCAGCCAGTGCTCTCCTCCGGTCAGTGCTCTCCTCCGGTCAGTGTTACTCCTCCGGTCAGTGCTCTCCTCCAGCAGTGTTCTCTTACGGTCAGTGCCTTCTTCCGGTCAGTGCGTTCCTCCGGTCAGTGCTCTCCTCTGGTCAGTGCTCTCCTCCGGTCAGTGGGATCCTCTGGTCAGTGCTCTCCTCCGGTCAGTGCTCTCCCCCGGTCAGTGCTCACCTCCGGTCAGTGCTCTCCTCCGGTCAGTGCGTTTCTCCGATCAGTGATCTCCTCCAGTCAGTACTCTCCTCCAGCCAGTGCTCTCCTCCGGTCAGTGCGTTCCTCTGGTCACTGCTCTCCTCTGGTCAGTGCTCTCCTCCGGTCAGTGATCTCCTCCGGTCAGTGCTCACCTCCGGTCAGTGCTCTCCTCCGGTCAGTGCGTTTCTCCGATCAGTGATCTCCTCCAGACATTGCTCTCCTCCAGCCAGTGCTCTCCTCCGGTCAGTGCGTTCCTCCGGTCAGTGCGTTCCTCCGGTCAGTGTGTACATCCGGTCAGTGCTCTGCTCCGGTCAGTGCTCTCCTCCGGTCAGTGGGTTCCTCTGGTCAGTGCTCTCCTCTGGTCAGTGCTCTCCTCTGGACATTGCTCTCCTCCAGTCAATGTTCTCCTCCAGCCAGTGCTCTCCTCCGGTCAGTGCTTTCCTCCGGTCAGTGCATTCCTCCGGTCAGTGTGTACCTCCGGTCAGTGCTCTCCTCCGGTCAGTGCTCTCCTCTGGTCAGTGCTCTCCTCCCGTCAGTGGGTTCCTCTGGTCAGTGCTCTCCTCCGGTCAGTGCTCTCCCCCGGTCAGTGCTCACCTCCGGTCAGTGCTCTCCTCCGGTTAGTGCGTTTCTCCGGTCAGTGATCTCCTCCAGTCAGTGCTCTCCTCCGGTCAGTGCATTCCTCCGGTCAGTGCGTTCCTCCAGACAGTGCGTTCCTCCGGTCAGTCCTCTCCTCCAGACAGTGCGTTCCTCCGGTCAGTGCTCTCCTCCAGCCAGTGCTCTCCTCTGGTCAGTGCGTTCCTCTGGTCACTGCTCTCCTCTGGTCAGTGCTCTCCTCCGGTCAGTGAACTCCTCCAGACATTGCTCTCCTCCAGCCAGTGCTCTCCTCCGGTCAGTGCTGTCCTCCGGTCAGTTCTCTCCTCCGGACATTGCTCTCCTCCGGTCAATGTTCTCCTCCGGTCAGTGCTCTGCTCCAGCCAGTGCTCTCCTCCGGTCACTGCGTTCCTCCGGTCAGTGCTCTCCTCCAGCCAGTGCTCTCCTCCGGTCAGTGCGTTCCTCCGGTCAGTGCTCTCCTCTGGTCAGTGCTCTCCTCCGGTCAGTGATCTCCTCCAGACATTGCTCTCCTCCAGCCAGTGCCTTCCTCCGGTCAGTGTGTACCTCCGGTCAGTGCTCTCCTCCAGTCAGTGCGTTCCTCCGGTCAGTGCTCTCCTCCGGTCAGTGCGTTCTTCCGGTCAGTGCATTCCTCCGGTCAGTGATCTCCTCCAGACATTCCTCTTCTCCGGTAGGTGATCTGCTCCAGCCAGTGCTCTCCTCCGGTCAGTGCGTTCCTCCGGTCAGTGCTCTCCTCCAGCCAGTGCACTCTTCCGGTCAGTGCATTCCTCCTGTCAGTGCTCTCCTCTGGTCAGTGCTCTCCTCCGGTCAGTGATCTCCTCCAGACATTGCTCTCCTCCAGCCAGTGCTCTCCTCCGGTCAGTGCATTCCTCCGGTCAGTGTGTACCTCCGGTCAGTGCTCTCCTCCGGTCAGTGCTCTCCTCTGGTCAGTGCTCTCCTCCCGTCAGTGGGTTCCTCTGGTCAGTGCTCTCCTCCGGTCAGTGCTCTCCCCCGGTCAGTGCTCACCTCCGGTCAGTGCTCTCCTCCGGTCAGTGCGTTTCTCCGGTCAGTGATCTCCTCCAGTCAGTGCTCTCCTCCGGTCAGTGCATTCCTCCGGTCAGTGCTCTCCTCCAGACAGTGCGTTCCTCCGGTCAGTGCTCTCCTCCAGCCAGTGCTCTCCTCTGGTCAGTGCGTTCCTCTGGTCACTGCTCTCCTCTGGTCAGTGCTCTCCTCCGGTCAGTGAACTCCTCCAGACATTGCTCTCCTCCAGCCAGTGCTCTCCTCCGGTCAGTGCTGTCCTCCGGTCAGTTCTCTCCTCCGGACATTGCTCTCCTCCGGTCAATGTTCTCCTCTGGTCAGTGCTCTGCTCCAGCCAGTGCTCTCCTCCGGTCACTGCGTTCCTCCGGTCAGTGCTCTCCTCCAGCCAGTGCTCTCCTCCGGTCAGTGCGTTCCTCCGGTCAGTGCTCTCCTCTGGTCAGTGCTCTCCTCCAGCCAGTGCCTTCCTCCGGTCAGTGTGTACCTCCGGTCAGTGCTCTCCTCCGGTCAGTTCTCTCCTCTGGACATTGCTCTCCTCCGGTCAATGTTCTCCTCCGGTCAGTGCTCTCCTCCAGCCAGTGCTCTCCTCCGGTCAGTTCTCTCCTCTGGACTTTGCTCTCCACCGGTCAATGTTCTCCTCCGGTCAGTGCTCTCCTCCAGCCAGTGTTCTCCTCCGGTCTGTGCGTTTCTCCGGTCAGTGATCTGCTCCGGTCTTTGCTCTCCTCCGGTCAGTGATCTCCTCTGGACATTGCTTTCCTCCGGTCAGTGCTCTCCTCCAGCCAGTGCTCTCCTCTGGTCAGTGCTCTCCTCTGGACATTGCTCTCCTCCGGTCGGTGCATTCCTCCGGTCAGTGCTCTCCTCTGGTCAGTGCTCTCCTCCGGTCAGTGATCTCCTCCGGTCACTGCGTTCCTCCAGTCAGTGCGTTCCTCCGGTCAGTGTGTACCTCCGGTCAGTGCTCTCCTCCGGTCAGTTCTCTCCTCTGGACATTGCTCTCCTCCGGTCAATGTTCCCCTCCGGTCAGTGCGTTCCTCCGGTCAGTGCTCTCCTCCAGCCAGTGCTCTCCTCCGGTCGGTGCATTCCTCCGGTCAGTGCTCTCCTCTGGTCAGTGCTCTCCTCCGGTCAGTGATCTCCTTCAGACATTGCTCTCCTCCAGCCAGTGCTCTCCTCCGGTCAGTGCGTTCCTCCGGTCAGTGCGTTACTCCGGATAAGTGTGTACCTCCGGTCAGTGCTCTCCTCCGGGCAGTGCTCTCCTCCGGTCAGTGCTCACCTCTGGCCAGTGCGTTCCTCCAGTCAGTGCTCTCCTCCGGTCAGTGGGTTCCTCTGGTCAGTGCTCTCCTCCGGTCAGTGCTCTCCTCCGGTCAGTGCTCACCTCCGGTCAGTGCTCTCCTCTTGTCAGTGCGTTCCTCCGGTCAGTGCTCTCCTCCGGTCAGTGGGTTCCTCTGGTCAGTGCTCTCCTCCGGTCAGTGCTCTCCTCCGGTCAGTGCTCACCTCCGGTCAGTGCTCTCCTCCGGTCAGTGCGTTCTTCCGGTCAGTGCATTCCTCCGGTCAGTGATCTCCTCCAGACATTGCTCTCCTCCGGTAGGTGATCTGCTCCGGACATTGCTCTCCTCTGGTCAGTGCTCTCCTCCAGTCACTGCTCTCCTCTGGTCTATGCGTTCCTCCGGACATTGATCTCCTCTGGTATTTGCGGTCCTCCGGTCAGTGCTCTCCTCCGATCAGTGCCCTCCTCCGCTCAGTGCCGTCCTCCAGTCAGTGCTTTCCTCCGGTCAGTGCTCTCCTCCGGTCAGTGCCCTCCTCCGCTCAGTGCCGTCCTCCGGTCAGTGCTCCTCTCCGTTCAGTGCATTCCTCCAGTCAGTGTGTTCCTCCGGTCAATGCGTTCCTTCGGTCAGTGCTCTCGTCCGGTCAGTGCGTTCCTCCGTTCAGTTCTTTCCTCTGGTCAGTGCTCTCCTCCGGTCAGAGCGTTCCTCTGGTCACTGTGTACCTTCGGTCAGTGCTCTCCTCCGGTCAGTGCTCGCCTCCGGTCAGTGCTCTCCTCTGGTCAGTGCTCTCCTCTGGTCAGTGCACTCCTCTGGTCAGTGGGTTCCTCAGGTCAGTGCTCACCTCCGGTCAGTGAGTTCCTCTGGTCAGTGCTCTCCTCCGGTCAGTGCTCTCCTCCGGTCAGTGACTTCCTCTGGTCAGTGCTCTCCTCCGGTCAGTGAGTTCCTCTGGTCAGTGACTTCCTCTGGTCAGTGCTCTCCTCCGGTCAGTGAGTTCCTCTGGTCAGTGATCTCCTCCGGTCAGTGAGTTCCTCTGGTCAGTGCTCTCCTCCGGTCAGTGCTCTCCTCTGGTCAGTGCTCTCCTCCGGTCAGTGTGTACCTCCGGTCAGTGCTCTCCTCCGGTCAGTTCTCTCCTCCGGTCAGTGCTCTCCTCCGAAATGTTCCCCTCCGGTCAGTGCGTTCCTCCGGTCAGTGCTCTCCTCCAGCCAGTGCTCTCCTCCGGTCGGTGCATTCCTCCGGTCAGTGCTCTCCTCTGGTCAGTGCTCTCCTCCGGTCAGTGATCTCCTCCAGACATTGCTCTCCTCCAGCCAGTGCTCTCCTCCGGTCAGTGCGTTCCTCCGGTCAGTGCGTTACTCCGGATAAGTGTGTACCTCCGGTCAGTGCTCTCCTCCGGTCAGTGCTCTCCTCCGGTCAATGCTCACCTCTGGCCAGTGCGTTCCTCCAGTCAGTGCTCTCCTCCAGCAGTGTTCTCTTACGGTCAGTGCCTTCTTCGGTCAGTGTGTTCCTCCGGTCAGTGCTCTCCTCCAGCCAGTGCTCTCCTCCGGTCAGTGCTCTCCTCCGGTCAGTGTTACTCCTCCGGTCAGTGCTCTCCTCCAGCAGTGTTCTCTTACGGTCAGTGCCTTCTTCCGGTCAGTGCGTTCCTCCGGTCAGTGCTCTCCTCTGGTCAGTGCTCTCCTCCGGTCAGTGGGATCCTCTGGTCAGTGCTCTCCTCCGGTCAGTGCTCTCCCCCGGTCAGTGCTCACCTCCGGTCAGTGCTCTCCTCCGGTCAGTGCGTTTCTCCGATCAGTGATCTCCTCCAGTCAGTGCTCTCCTCCAGCCAGTGCTCTCCTCCGGTCAGTGCGTTCCTCTGGTCACTGCTCTCCTCTGGTCAGTGCTCTCCTCCGGTCAGTGATCTCCTCCGGTCAGTGCTCACCTCCGGTCAGTGCTCTCCTCCGGTCAGTGCGTTTCTCCGATCAGTGATCTCCTCCAGACATTGCTCTCCTCCAGCCAGTGCTCTCCTCCGGTCAGTGCGTTCCTCCGGTCATTGCGTTCCTCCGGTCAGTGTGTACATCCGGTCAGTGCTCTGCTCCGGTCAGTGCTCTCCTCCGGTCAGTGGGTTCCTCTGGTCAGTGCTCTCCTCTGGTCAGTGCTCTCCTCTGGACATTGCTCTCCTCCAGTCAATGTTCTCCTCCAGCCAGTGCTCTCCTCCGGTCAGTGCTTTCCTCCGGTCAGTGCATTCCTCCGGTCAGTGCTCGCCTCCGGTCAGTGCATTCCTCCGGTCAGTGTGTACCTCCGGTCAGTGCTCTCCTCCGGTCAGTGCTCTCCTCTGGTCAGTGCTCTCCTCCCGTCAGTGGGTTCCTCTGGTCAGTGCTCTCCCCCGGTCAGTGCTCACCTCCGGTCAGTGCTCTCCTCCGGTTAGTGCGTTTCTCCGGTCAGTGATCTCCTCCAGTCAGTGCTCTCCTCCGGTCAGTGCATTCCTCCGGTCAGTGCTCTCCTCCAGACAGTGCGTTCCTCCGGTCAGTGCTCTCCTTCAGCCAGTGCTCTCCTCTGGTCAGTGCGTTCCTCTGGTCACTGCTCTCCTCTGGTCAGTGCTCTCCTCCGGTCAGTGAACTCCTCCAGACATTGCTCTCCTCCAGCCAGTGCTCTCCTCCGGTCAGTGCTGTCCTCCGGTCAGTTCTCTCCTCCGGACATTGCTCTCCTCCGGTCAATGTTCTCCTCCGGTCAGTGCTCTGCTCCAGCCAGTGCTCTCCTCCGGTCACTGCGTTCCTCCGGTCAGTGCTCTCCTCCAGCCAGTGCTCTCCTCCGGTCAGTGCGTTCCTCCGGTCAGTGCTCTCCTCTGGTCAGTGCTCTCCTCCGGTCAGTGATCTCCTCCAGACATTGCTCTCCTCCAGCCAGTGCCTTCCTCCTGTCAGTGTGTACCTCCGGTCAGTGCTCTCCTCCGGTCAGTGCGTTCCTCCGGTCAGTGCTCTCCTCCGGTCAGTGCGTTCTTCCGGTCTGTGCATTCCTCCGGTCAGTGATCTCCTCCAGACATTGCTCTCCTCCGGTAGGTGATCTGCTCCAGCCAGTGCTCTCCTCCGGTCAGTGCGTTCCTCCGGTCAGTGCTCTCCTCCAGCCATTGCACTCTTCCGGTCAGTGCATTCCTCCGGTCAGTGCTCTCCTCTGGTCAGTGCTCTCCTCCGGTCAGTGATCTCCTCCAGACATTGCTCTCCTCCAGCCAGTGCTCTCCTCCGGTCAGTGCATTCCTCCGGTCAGTGTGTACCTCCGGTCAGTGCTCTCCTCCGGTCAGTGCTCTCCTCTGGTCAGTGCTCTCCTCCCGTCAGTGGGTTCCTCTGGTCAGTGCTCTCCTCTGGTCAGTGCTCTCCTCCGGTCAGTGCACTCCCCCGGTCAGTGCTCACCTCCGGTCAGTGCTCTCCTCCGGTCAGTGCGTTTCTCCGGTCAGTGATCTCCTCCAGTCAGTGCTCTCCTCCGGTCAGTGCATTCCTCCGGTCAGTGCTCTCCTCCAGACAGTGCGTTCCTCCGGTCAGTGCTCTCCTCCAGCCAGTGCTCTCCTCTGGTCAGTGCGTTCCTCTGGTCACTGCTCTCCTCTGGTCAGTGCTCTCCTCCGGTCAGTGAACTCCTCCAGACATTGCTCTCCTCCAGCCAGTGCTCTCCTCCGGTCAGTGCTGTCCTCCGGTCAGTTCTCTCCTCCGGACATTGCTCTCCTCCGGTCAATGTTCTCCTCCGGTCAGTGCTCTGCTCCAGCCAGTGCTCTCCTCCGGTCACTGCGTTCCTCCGGTCAGTGCTCTCCTCCAGCCAGTGCTCTCCTCTGGTCAGTGCTCTCCTCCAGCCAGTGCCTTCCTCCGGTCAGTGTGTACCTCCGGTCAGTGCTCTCCTCCGGTCAGTTCTCTCCTCTGGACATTGCTCTCCTCCGGTCAATGTTCTCCTCCGGTCAGTGCTCTCCTCCAGCCAGTGCTCTCCTCCGGTCAGTTCTCTCCTCTGGACTTTGCTCTCCACCGGTCAATGTTCTCCTCCGGTCAGTGCTCTCCTCCAGCCAGTGTTCTCCTCCGGTCTGTGCGTTTCTCCGGTCAGTGATCTGCTCCGGTCTTTGCTCTCCTCCGGTCAGTGATCTCCTCTGGACATTGCTTTCCTCCGGTCAGTGCTCTCCTCCAGCCAGTGCTCTCCTCTGGTCAGTGCTCTCCTCTGGACATTGCTCTCCTCCGGTCGGTGCATTCCTCCGGTCAGTGCTCTCCTCTGGTCAGTGCTCTCCTCCGGTCAGTGATCTCCTCCGGTCACTGCGTTCCTCCAGTCAGTGCGTTCCTCCGGTCAGTGTGTACCTCCGGTCAGTGCTCTCCTCCGGTCAGTTCTCTCCTCTGGACATTGCTCTCCTCCGGTCAATGTTCCCCTCCGGTCAGTGCGTTCCTCCGGTCAGTGCTCTCCTCCAGCCAGTGCTCTCCTCCGGTCGGTGCATTCCTCCGGTCAGTGCTCTCCTCTGGTCAGTGCTCTCCTCCGGTCAGTGATCTCCTCCAGACATTGCTCTCCTCCAGCCAGTGCTCTCCTCCGGTCAGTGCGTTCCTCCGGTCAGTGCGTTACTCCGGATAAGTGTGTACCTCCGGTCAGTGCTCTCCTCCGGTCAGTGCTCTCCTCCGGTCAGTGCTCACCTCTGGCCAGTGCGTTCCTCCAGTCAGTGCTCTCCTCCGGTCAGTGGGTTCCTCTGGTCAGTGCTCTCCTCCGGTCAGTGCTCTCCTCCGGTCAGTGCTCACCTCCGGTCAGTGCTCTCCTCTTGTCAGTGCGTTCCTCCGGTCAGTGCTCTCCTCCGGTCAGTGGGTTCCTCTGGTCAGTGCTCTCCTCCGGTCAGTGCTCTCCTCCGGTCAGTGCTCACCTCCGGTCAGTGCTCTCCTCCGGTCAGTGCGTTCTTCCGGTCAGTGCATTCCTCCGGTCAGTGATCTCCTCCAGACATTGCTCTCCTCCGGTAGGTGATCTGCTCCGGACATTGCTCTCCTCTGGTCAGTGCTCTCCTCCAGTCACTGCTCTCCTCTGGTCTATGCGTTCCTCCGGACATTGATCTCCTCTGGTATTTGCGGTCCTCCGGTCAGTGCTCTCCTCCGATCAGTGCCCTCCTCCGCTCAGTGCCGTCCTCCAGTCAGTGCTTTCCTCCGGTCAGTGCTCTCCTCCGGTCAGTGCCCTCCTCCGCTCAGTGCCGTCCTCCGGTCAGTGCTCCTCTCCGTTCAGTGCATTCCTCCAGTCAGTGTGTTCCTCCGGTCAATGCGTTCCTTCGGTCAGTGCTCTCGTCCGGTCAGTGCGTTCCTCCGTTCAGTTCTTTCCTCTGGTCAGTGCTCTCCTCCGGTCAGAGCGTTCCTCTGGTCACTGTGTACCTTCGGTCAGTGCTCTCCTCCGGTCAGTGCTCGCCTCCGGTCAGTGCTCTCCTCTGGTCAGTGCTCTCCTCTGGTCAGTGCACTCCTCTGGTCAGTGGGTTCCTCAGGTCAGTGCTCACCTCCGGTCAGTGAGTTCCTCTGGTCAGTGCTCTCCTCCGGTCAGTGCTCTCCTCCGGTCAGTGACTTCCTCTGGTCAGTGCTCTCCTCCGGTCAGTGAGTTCCTCTGGTCAGTGATCTCCTCCGGTCAGTGAGTTCCTCTGGTCAGTGCTCTCCTCCGGTCAGTGCTCTCCTCTGGTCAGTGCTCTCCTCCGGTCAGTGTGTACCTCCGGTCAGTGCTCTCCTCCGGTCAGTTCTCTCCTCTGGACATTGCTCTCCTCCGGTCAATGTTCCCCTCCGGTCAGTGCGTTCCTCCGGTCAGTGCTCTCCTCCAGCCAGTGCTCTCCTCCGGTCGGTGCATTCCTCCGGTCAGTGCTCTCCTCTGGTCAGTGCTCTCCTCCGGTCAGTGATCTCCTCCAGACATTGCTCTCCTCCAGCCAGTGCTCTCCTCCGGTCAGTGCGTTCCTCCGGTCAGTGCGTTACTCCGGATAAGTGTGTACCTCCGGTCAGTGCTCTCCTCCGGTCAGTGCTCTCCTCCGGTCAGTGCTCACCTCTGGCCAGTGCGTTCCTCCAGTCAGTGCTCTCCTCCGGTCAGTGCTCTCCTCCGTTCCATGCTTGCCTCTTGTCAGTGCGTTCCTCCGGTCAGTGCTCTCCTCCAGTCAGTGCTCTCCTCCGTTCAGTGCTTGCCTCTGGCCAGTGCGTTCCTCCGGTCAGTGCTCTCCTCCAGTCAGTGGGTTCCTCTGCTCAGTGCTATGCTCCGGTCAGTGCTCTCCTCCAGTCAGTGCTCGCCTCCGGTCAGTGCTCTCCTCTGGTCAGTGTGTTCCTCCAGTCAGTGCTCTCCCCCGGTCAGTGTTCTCCTCCAGCAGTGTTCTCGTCCGGTCAGTGCGTTCTTCCGGTCAGTGCTTTCCTCTGGTCAGTTCTCTCCTCCGGACATTGCCCCCCTCCGGTCTGTGCATGTCTCCGGTCAGTGATCTCCTCCAGTCAGTGCTCTCCTCCGGTCAGTGCTCACCTCTGGCCAGTGCGTTCCTCCAGTCAGTGCTCTCCTCCGGTCAATGCTCACCTCCGGTCAGTGCTCTCCTCCAGTCAGTGCGTTCCTCCGGTCAGTGCTCTCCTCCAGCCAGTGCTCTCCTCCGATCAGTGCGTTCCTCTGGTCACTGCTCTCCTCTGGTCAGTGCTCTCCTCCGGTCAGTGATCTCCTCCAGACATTGCTCTCCTCCAGCCAGTGCTCTCCTCCGGTCAGTGCTCTCCTCCGGTCAGTGTTACTCCTCCGGTCAGTGCTCTCCTCCAGCAGTGTTCTCTTACGGTCAGTGCCTTCTTCCGGTCAGTGCGTTCCTCCGGTCAGTGCTCTCCTCTGGTCAGTGCTCTCCTCCGGTCAGTGGGATCCTCCGGTCAGTGCGTTTCTCCGATCAGTGATCTCCTCCAGTCAGTGCTCTCCTCCAGCCAGTGCTCTCCTCTGGTCAGTGCTCTCCTCCGGTCAGTGGGATCCTCTGGTCAGTGCTCTCCTCCGGTCAGTGCTCTCCCCCGGTCTGTGCTCTCCTCCGGTCAGTGCGTGTCTCCGATCAGTGATCTCCTCCAGTCAGTGCTCTCCTCCAGCCAGTGCTCTCCTCCGGTCAGTGCGTTCCTCTGGTCACTGCTCTCCTCTGGTCAGTGCTCTCCTCCGGTCAGTGATCTCCTCCGGTCAGTGCTCACCTCCGGTCAGTGCTCTCCTCCGGTCAGTGCGTTTCTCCGATCAGTGATCTCCTCCAGACATTGCTCTCCTCCAGCCAGTGCTCTCCTCCGGTCAGTGCGTTCCTCCGGTCAGTGCGTTCCTCCGGTCAGTGTGTACATCCGGTCAGTGCTCTGCTCCGGTCAGTGCTCTCCTCCAGTCAGTGGGTTCCTCTGGTCAGTGCTCTCCTCTGGTCAGTGCTCTCCTCTGGACATTGCTCTCCTCCAGTCAATGTTCTCCTCCAGCCAGTGCTCTCCTCCGGTCAGTGCTTTCCTCCGGTCAGTGCATTCCTCCGGTCAGTGTGTACCTCCGGTCAGTGCTCTCCTCCGGTCAGTGCTCTCCTCTGGTCAGTGCTCTCCTCCCGTCAGTGGGTTCCTCTGGTCAGTGCTCTCCTCCGGTCAGTGCTCTCCTCCGGTCAGTGCTTTCCTCCAGTCAGTGCTCTCCTCCGGTCAGTGCATTCCTCCGGTCAGTGCTCTCCTCCAGACAGTGCGTTCCTCCGGTCAGTGCATTCCTCCAGCCAGTGCTCTCCTCTGGTCAGTGCGTTCCTCTGGTCACTGCTCTCCTCTGGTCAGTGCTCTCCTCCGGTCAGTGAACTCCTCCAGACATTGCTCTCCTCCAGCCAGTGCTCTCCTCCGGTCAGTGCTGTCCTCCGGTCAGTTCTCTCCTCCGGACATTGCTCTCCTCCGGTCAATGTTCTCCTCCGGTCAGTGCTCTGCTCCAGCCAGTGCTCTCCTCCGGTCACTGCGTTCCTCCGGTCAGTGCTCTCCTCCAGCCAGTGCTCTCCTCCGGTCAGTGCGTTCCTCCGGTCAGTGCTCTCCTCTGGTCAGTGCTCTCCTCCGGTCAGTGATCTCCTCCAGACATTGCTCTCCTCCAGCCAGTGCCTTCCTCCGGTCAGTGTGTACCTCCGGTCAGTGCTCTCCTCCGGTCAGTGCGTTCCTCCGGTCAGTGCTCTCCTCCGGTCAGTGCGTTCTTCCGGTCAGTGCATTCCTCCGGTCAGTGATCTCCTCCAGACATTGCTCTCCTCCGGTAGGTGATCTGCTCCAGCCAGTACTCTCCTCCGGTCAGTGCGTTCCTCCGGTCAGTGCTCTCCTCCAGCCAGTGCACTCTTCCGGTCAGTGCTCTCCTCCGGTCAGTGCTCTCCTCCGGACAGTGCTCTCCTCCGGTCAGTGAGTTCCTCTGGTCAGTGCTCTCGTCAGGTCAGTGCTCTCCTCCCGACAGTGCTCTCCTCAGGTCAGTGCTCCCCTCCGGACAGTGCTCTCCTCAGGTCAGTGCTCTCCTCCGGACAGTGCTTTACTCCGGTCAGTGAAAGGATTCGCAAAATTTCATTTGTCTCCCCCCTTCCGAAGATTTTATTGGACTTATTACAAGGAACCCTGGTCAGACTGAGTTTTAAAATCCAGGGCATATCAAAATGGCTGTGGTCAGATCTCGTGACCAAGAGCCTGCCATTTCATTTCAGACTCTGGCAAGCTATCTGCTTGTGTATTCCGATTTCCTTATGCATTGGGGACAAACCCAATTACAATCAGGTCTACGCATAAGGCTTTCAAGGTGTTTGCTCAAATAATCAGCGGGGACATTGAGATTGGGCAGGCACCCATCAACGAACCTGTCGGACAAAGGGAGCTGTTGCAGAACTGGCATGATACAATTACCGGCCGTCTAACATGATGGGCCAAGATCGGAACCTTTTGTTAAAATTCATTATGCCCAGATCAGACAATAGAAATGAGCTGATCTGGCGGGAGATTACGACGACCGGGAGGGTATAACTGGGAAGACGCAGGGTACTCTGTCTGTCTGCTAGCAGCCAAGAAGGAAGAAACTTTGCAGCCACGTTTCGACGGCAGAGACAGGATACAGGGCCAGGTTTTCCATCCATTTCACTGGTGAGCATTATCTTCTTCTGGCTGTCGCAAGACAATTTTAGTTAGGCGTAAGGGTCGGAATTAATGGAGATATTGCTAAAATGGTAATTTTAGGATTTTCCCTCGGTGTGTCCGTTCTCCTCCCCTGTTAAGCGTAAAACCGTACTGCATAGTGATTTTGTTTTCTTCATATTATACTGTTTCTCTGTAGTTTTGCTTCTGTAAATAAACATTGGTTTTCCTTGCACCAATCCACGGGTCTGTTCGTTTGTCCTTATCACCGCTCGATAAGTCCTGGGCTCAGAACTAGGAAGGGGATAGCGATTCGCAACCGCACAGCGGGCAGAACAGCCCAGGAAAACATAACTGGCTGAACTACAAAAAAGTCCCTGAGACAAAAACCCCTTACATCAGTGCTCTCCTCCGGTCAGTGCTCTCCTCCAGTCAGTGCGTTCCTCTGGTCAGTGCGTTCCTCCGGTCAGTGCGTTCCTCCAGGCTGTGCGTTCCTCCGGACAGTGCTCCCCTCCGGTCAGTGCGTTCCTCCAGTCAGTGTGTTCCTCTGGTCAGTGCGTTCCTCCGGTCAGTGCGTTCCTCCAGGCTGTGCGTTCCTCCGGACAGTGCTCTCCTCAGGTCAGTGCGTTACTCCGGTCAGTGCATTCCTCAGGTCAGTGCTCTCAGGTCAGTGCGTTCTTCCGGTCAATGCATTCCTACAGACAGTGTGTTGCTCTGGTCAGTGCGTTGTTCTGGTCAGTGCTCTCTTCCGGTCAGTGCTCTCTTCCGGTCAGTGCTCTCCTCCGGTCAGTGCGTTCCTCCAGTCAGTGTGTTCCTCCGGTCAGTGCGTTCCTCCGGTCAGTGCTCTCGTCCGGTCAGTGCGTTCCTCCAGTCAGTGCGTTGCTCAGGTCAGTGCACTCCTCCAGTCCGTGCTCACCTCCGGTCAGTGCTTTCCTCCGGTCAGTGCTCCCCTCCGGTCAGAGCACTCCTCCGGTCAGTGTGTACATCCGATCAGTGCTCTCCTCCGGTCAGTGCGTTCCTCCGGTCAGTGCTTTCCTCCGGTCAGTGCTCTCCTCCGGTCAGTGCATTCCTCTGGTCAGTGCTCTCCTCCGGTCAGTGTGTTCCGCCAGTCAGTGCTCTGCTCCGGTCAGTGCTTGCCTCTGGCCAGTGTGTTCCTCCGGTCAGTGCTCTCCTCTGGACAGTGCTCTCCTCCGGTCAGTGCTCTCCTCCGGTCAGTGCTCTCCTCCGGACAGTGCTCTGCTCTGGTCAGTGCTCTCCTCCGGACAGTGTTCTCCTCCGGTCAGTGCATTCCTCCAGTCAGTGCTCTCCTCTGGACAGTGCTCTCCTCCGGACACTGCTCTCCTCCAGCCAGTGCTCTCCTCCGGTCAGTGCATTCCTCCGGTGAGTGCATTCCCCCGGTCAGTGTGTTCCACCAGTCAGTGCTCTCCTCCGGTCAGTGCATACCTCCGGTCAGTGCTCTCCTCCGGTCAGTGCTCTCCTCCGGTCAGTGCTCTCCTCCGGTCACTGCTCTCCTCTGGTCAGTGCGTTCCTCCGGACGTTGATCTCTTCTGGTATTTGCGGTCCTCCGGTCAGTGCTCTACTCCGGTCAGTGCCCTCCTCCGGTCAGTGCCGTCCTCCGGTCAGTGCTCTTCTCCGGTCAGTTCTCTCCTCCATTCAGTGCATTCCTCCGGTCAATGCTTTCCACCGGTTAGTGCATTCCTCCGGTCAGTGCTCCCCTCCGGTCAGTGCTCTCCTCCAGTCAGTGCATTCCTCCGGTCAGTGCTCTGCTCCGGTCAGTGCTCGCCTCCGGACATTGCACTCCTCCGGTCAGTGCTCTCCTCCAGCCAGTGCTCTCCTCCGGTCAGTGCGTTCCTCTGGTCAGTGCGTTCCACCGGTCAGTGCTCTCCTCCGGTCAGTGCGTTCCTCTGGTCAGTGCGTTCCTCCAGTCAGTGCTCTCCTTCGGTCAGTGCTCTCCTCTGGTCAGTGAATTCCTCCGGTCAGTGCTCTCCTCCGGACATTGATCTCCTCTGGTATTTGCGGCCCTCCGGTCAGTGCTCTCGTCCGGTCAGTGCGTTCCTCCAGTCAGTGCGTTCCTCCGGTCAGTGTGTACATCCGATCAGTGCTCTCCTCCGGTCAGTGCTTTCCTCCAGTCAGTGCTCTCCTCCGGTCAGTGTGTACATCCGATCAGTGCATTCCTACGGTCAGTGCTTTCCTCCGGTCAGTGCTCTCCTCCGGTCAGTGCATTCCTCTGGTCAGTGCTCTCCTCCGGTCAGTGTGTTCCGCCAGTCAGTGCTCTGCTCCGGTCAGTGCTTGCCTCTGGCCAGTGTGTTCCTCCGGTCAGTGCTCTCCTCTGGACAGTGCTCTCCTCCGGTCAGTGCTCTCCTCCGGTCAGTGCTCTCCTCCGGACAGTGCTCTGCTCTGGTCAGTGCTGTCCTCCGGTCAGTGCGTTCCTCCGGTCAGTGCTCTCCTCCGGACAGTGCTGTCCTCCGGACACTGCTCTCCTCCAGCCAGTGCTCTCCTCCGGTCAGTGCATTCCTCCGGTGAGTGCATTCCCCCGGTCAGTGTGTTCCACCAGTCAGTGCTCTCCTCCGGTCAGTGCATACCTCCGGTCAGTGCTCTCCTCCGGTCAGTGCATACCTCCGGTCAGTGCTCTCCTCTGGTCAGTGCATACCTCCGGTCAGTGCTCTCCTCCGGTCAGTGCTCTCCTCCGGTCACTGCTCTCCTCTGGTCAGTGCGTTCCTCCGGACATTGATCTCTTCTGGTATTTGCGGTCCTCCGGTCAGTGCTCTACTCCGGTCAGTTCTCTCCTCCATTCATTGCATTCCTCCGGTCAATGCTTTCCTCCGGTTAGTGCATTCCTCCGGTCAGTGCGTTCCTCTGGTCAGTGCGTTCCACCGGTCAGTGCTCGCCTCCGGACATTGCACTCCTCCAGTCAGTGCTCTCCTCCAGCCAGTGCTCTCCTCCGATCAGTGCGTTCCTCTGGTCAGTGTGTTCCACCGGTCAGTGCTCTCCTCCGGTCAGTGCATACCTCTGGTCAGTGCATTCCTCCAGTCAGTGCTATCCTCCGGTCAGTGCTCTCCTCTGGTCAAAGGGGTCACTGGTCAGTGCATTGCTCTGGTCAGTGCTCTCCTCCGGTCAGTCCTCTCCTCCCGTCAGTGCGTTCCTCCAATCAGTGTTCACCTCCGGTCAGTGCTCCCCTCCAATCAGTGCTCTCCTCTCGTCAGTGCATTCCTCCGGTCAGTGCTATCCTCCGGTCAGTGCTCTCCTCTGGTCAAAGGGGTCCTCTGGTCAGTGCGTTGCTCTGGTCAGTGCTCTCCTCCGGTCAGTGCGTTCCCACGGACAGTGCTCCTCTACGGGCAGTGTTCTCTTCTGGTCAGTGCTCTCCAACGGTCAGTGCCCTCCTCCGGTCAGTGCTCTCGTCCGGACAGTGCGTTTCTCCGGTGAGTGCTCTCCTCCGGTCAGTGCATACCTCCGGTCAGTGCTCTCCTCCGGTCAGTGCTCTCCTCCGGTCACTGGTCTCCTCTGGTCAGTGCGTTCCTCCGGACATTGATCTCTTCTGGTATTTGCGGTCCTCCGGTCAGTGCTCTACTCCGGTCAGTTCTCTCCTCCATTCATTGCATTCCTCCGGTCAATGCTTTCCTCCGGTTAGTGCATTCCTCCGGTCAGTGCGTTCCTCTGGTCAGTGCGTTCCACCGGTCAGTGCTCGCCTCCGGACATTGCACTCCTCCAGTCAGTGCTCTCCTCCAGCCAGTGCTCTCCTCCGATCAGTGCGTTCCTCTGGTCAGTGCGTTCCACCGGTCAGTGCTCTCCTCCGGTCAGTGCATACCTCTGGTCAGTGCATTCCTCCAGTCAGTGCTATCCTCCGGTCAGTGCTCTCCTCTGGTCAAAGGGGTCACTGGTCAGTGCATTGCTCTGGTCAGTGCTCTCCTCCGGTCAGTCCTCTCCTCCCGTCAGTGCGTTCCTCCAATCAGTGTTCACCTCCGGTCAGTGCTCCCCTCCAATCAGTGCTCTCCTCTCGTCAGTGCATTCCTCCGGTCAGTGCTATCCTCCGGTCAGTGCTCTCCTCTGGTCAAAGGGGTCCTCTGGTCAGTGCGTTGCTCTGGTCAGTGCTCTCCTCCGGTCAGTGCGTTCCCACGGACAGTGCTCCTCTACGGGCAGTGTTCTCTTCTGGTCAGTGCTCTCCAACGGTCAGTGCCCTCCTCCGGTCAGTGCTCTCGTCCGGACAGTGCGTTTCTCCGGTGAGTGCTCTCCTCCGGTCAGTGCATACCTCCGGTCAGTGCTCTCCTCCGGTCAGTGCTCTCCTCCGGTCACTGCTCTCCTCTGGTCAGTGCGTTCCTCCGGACATTGATCTCTTCTGGTATTTGCGGTCCTCCGGTCAGTGCTCTACTCCGGTCAGTTCTCTCCTCCATTCATTGCATTCCTCCGGTCAATGCTTTCCTCCGGTTAGTGCATTCCTCCGGTCAGTGCGTTCCTCTGGTCAGTGCGTTCCACCGGTCAGTGCTCGCCTCCGGACATTGCACTCCTCCAGTCAGTGCTCTCCTCCAGCCAGTGCTCTCCTCCGATCAGTGCGTTCCTCTGGTCAGTGCGTTCCACCGGTCAGTGCTCTCCTCCGGTCAGTGCATACCTCTGGTCAGTGCATTCCTCCAGTCAGTGCTATCCTCCGGTCAGTGCTCTCCTCTGGTCAAAGGGGTCACTGGTCAGTGCATTGCTCTGGTCAGTGCTCTCCTCCGGTCAGTCCTCTCCTCCCGTCAGTGCGTTCCTCCAATCAGTGTTCACCTCCGGTCAGTGCTCCCCTCCAATCAGTGCTCTCCTCTCGTCAGTGCATTCCTCCGGTCAGTGCTATCCTCCGGTCAGTGCTCTCCTCTGGTCAAAGGGGTCCTCTGGTCAGTGCGTTGCTCTGGTCAGTGCTCTCCTCCGGTCAGTGCGTTCCCACGGACAGTGCTCCTCTACGGGCAGTGTTCTCTTCTGGTCAGTGCTCTCCAACGGTCAGTGCCCTCCTCCGGTCAGTGCTCTCGTCCGGACAGTGCGTTTCTCCGGTGAGTGCTCTCCTCCGGTCAGTGCATTCCTCCGGTCAGTGCTCTCCTCCAGCCAATGCTCTCCTCCGCTCAGTGCGTTCCTCCGGTCAGTGCGTTCCTACGGTCAGTACTCTCCTCCGGTCAGTGCTCTCTTCCAAACATTGCTCTCCTCCGGTCAGTGCTCTCCTCCAGCCAATGCTCTCCTCCGGCCAGTGCGTTCCTCCGGTGAGTGCGTTCCTCCGGTCAGTGCTCTCCTCCGGGCAGTGTTCTCCTTCAGGTCAGTGCTCTCCTCCGGACATTGATCTCCTCCGGTCAGTGCTCTCCTCCGGTCTTTGCGTTCCACCGGTCAGTGCTCGCCTCCGGACATTGCACTCCTCCAGTCAGTGCTCTCCTCCAGCCAGTGCTCTCCTCCGATCAGTGCGTTCCTCTGGTCAGTGCGTTCCACCGGTCAGTGCTCTCCTCCGGTCAGTGCATACCTCTGGTCAGTGCATTCCTCCAGTCAGTGCTATCCTCCGGTCAGTGCTCTCCTCTGGTCAAAGGGGTCACTGGTCAGTGCATTGCTCTGGTCAGTGCTCTCCTCCGGTCAGTCCTCTCCTCCCGTCAGTGCGTTCCTCCAATCAGTGTTCACCTCCGGTCAGTGCTCCCCTCCAATCAGTGCTCTCCTCTCGTCAGTGCATTCCTCCGGTCAGTGCTATCCTCCGGTCAGTGCTCTCCTCTGGTCAAAGGGGTCCTCTGGTCAGTGCGTTGCTCTGGTCAGTGCTCTCCTCCGGTCAGTGCGTTCCCACGGACAGTGCTCCTCTACGGGCAGTGTTCTCTTCTGGTCAGTGCTCTCCAACGGTCAGTGCCCTCCTCCGGTCAGTGCTCTCGTCCGGACAGTGCGTTTCTCCGGTGAGTGCTCTCCTCCGGTCAGTGCATTCCTCCGGTCAGTGCTCTCCTCCAGCCAATGCTCTCCTCCGCTCAGTGCGTTCCTCCGGTCAGTGCGTTCCTATGGTCAGTACTCTCCTCCGGTCAGTGCTCTCTTCCAAACATTGCTCTCCTCCGGTCAGTGCTCTCCTCCAGCCAATGCTCTCCTCCGGCCAGTGCGTTCCTCCGGTGAGTGCGTTCCTCCGGTCAGTGCTCTCCTCCGGGCAGTGTTCTCCTTCAGGTCAGTGCTCTCCTCCGGACATTGATCTCCTCCGGTCAGTGCTCTCCTCCGGTCTTTGCGTTCCTCCGGTCAGTGATCTCCTCCAGACATTGCTCTCCTCCGGTCAGTGATCTCTTCCGGACATTGCTCTCTTCCGGTCAGTGCTCTCCTCCAGCCAGTGCTCTCCTCCGGTCAGTGCGTTCCTCCGGTCAGAGCATTCCTCCAGTCAGTGTGTACCTCCGGTCAGTGCTCTCCTCCGGTCAGTGCTCTCCTCCAGTCAGTGCTCTCCTCCGGTCAGTGCTCTCCTACGGTCAGTGCTCTCCTCTGGTCAGTGCTCTCCTCCGGTCAGTGCTCTCCTCCGGTCAATGCTCTCCTCCGGTCCGTTCTCTCCTCTGGTCAGTGCGTTCCTCCGGTCAATGCTCTCCTCCGGTCAATGCTCTCCTCTGGTCAGTGCTCTCCTCCAGTCAGTGCTCTCCACCGGGCAGTGTTCTCTTCCGGTCAGTGCGTTCCTCCAATCACTGCGTTCCTCTTGTCAGTGCGTTCCTCCAATCAGTGCTCGCCTCCGGACATTGCACTCCTCCGGTCAATTCTCTCCTCCAGCCAGTGCTCTCCTCCGGTCAGTGCGTGCGTCTGGTCAGCGCGTTCCACCGGTCAGTGCTCTCCTCCGGTCAGTGCATACCACTGGTCAGTGCGTTCCTCCAGTCAGTGCTCTCCTCCGGTCATTGCTCTCCTCTGGTCAGTGAATTCCTCCGGACAGTGCTCTCCTCCAGTCAGTGCTCTTCTCCGGTCAGTACTCTCCTCCGGACATTGATCTCCTATGGTTTTTGCGGCACTCCGGTCAGTGCTCTCCTCCGGTCAGTGCGTTCCACCGGTCAGTGCACTCCTCTGGTCAGTGAATTCTTCCGGTCAGTGCTCTCCTCCAGTCAGTGTGTTCCTCCGGTCAGTGCATTCCTCCGGTCAGTGCTCTCCTCCGGTCAGTGCTCTCCTCCGGTCAGTGTTCTCCTCTGGTCAGTGAATTCCTCCGGACAGTGCTCTCCTCCGGACAGTGCTCTCCTCCGGTCAGTGCTCCCCTCCAGTCAGTGCTCTCCTCTCGTCAGTGCATTCCTCCAGTCAGTGCTATCCTCCGGTCAGTGCTCTCCTCTGGTCAAAGGGGTCCTCTGGTCAGTGCATTGCTCTGATAAGTGCTCTCCTCCGGTCAGTCCTCTCCTCCGGTCAGTGCTCCCCTCCAGTCAGTGCTCTCCTCTCGTCAGTGCATTCCTCCAGTCAGTGCTCTCCTCCGGTCAGTGCTCTCCTCTGGTCAGTGCTCTCCTCCAGCCAATGCTCTCCTCCGGTCAGTCCTCTCCTCCCGTCAGTGCGTTCCTCCAATCAGTGTTCACCTCCGGTCAGTGCTCCCCTCCAGTCAGTGCTCTCCTCTCGTCAGTGCATTCCTCCGGTCAGTGCTATCCTCCGGTCAGTGCTCTCCTCTGGTCAAAGGGGTCCTCTGGTCAGTGCGTTGGCTGGTCAGCGCTCTCCTCCGGTCAGTGCGTTCCCACGGACAGTGCTCCCCTACGGGCAGTGTTCTCTTCTGGTCAGTGCTCTCCAACGGTCAGTGCCCTCCTCCGGTCAGTGCTCTTGACCGGACAGTGCCTTTCTCCGGTGAGTGCTCTCCTCCGGTCAGTGCATTCCTCCGGTCAGTGCTCTCCTCCAGCCAATGCTCTCCTCCGCTCAGTGCGTTCCTCCGGTCAGTGCGTTCCTACGGTCAGTACTCTCCTCCGGTCAGTACTCTCTTCCGAACATTGCTCTCCTCCGGTCAGTGCTCTCCTCCAGCCAATGCTCTCCTCCGGCCAGTGCGTTCCTCCGGTCAGTGCGTTCCTCCGGTCAGTGCTCTCCTCCGGGCAGTGTTCTCCTTCAGGTCAGTGCTCTCCTCCGGACATTGATCTCCTCCGGTCAGTGCTCTCCTCCGGACTTTGCGTTCCTCCGGTCAGTGATCTCCTCCAGTCATTGCTCTCTTCCGGTCAGTGCTCTCCTCCAGCCAGTGCTCTCCTCCGGTCAGTGCGTTCCTCCGGTCAGAGCATTCCTCCAGTCAGTGTGTACCTCCGGTCAGTGCTCTCCTCCGGTCAGTGCTCTCCTCCAGTCAGTGCTCTCCTCCGGTCAGTGCTCTCCTATGGTCAGTGCTCTCCTCTGGTCAGTGCTCTCCTCCGGTCAGTGCTCTCCTCCGGTCAGTGCTCTCCTCCGGTCCGTTCTCTCCTCTGGTCAGTGCGTTCCTCCGGTCAATGCTCTCCTCCGGTCATTGTTCTCCTCTGGTCAGTGCTCTCCTCCGGTCCGTTCTCTCCTCTGGTCAGTGCGTTCCTCCGGTCAATGCTCTCCTCCGGTCAATGCTCTCCTCTGGTCAGTGCTCTCCTCCAGTCAGTGCTCTCCACCGGGCAGTGTTCTCTTCCGGTCAGTGCGTTCCTCCAATCACTGCGTTCCTCTTGTCAGTGCATTCCTCCAATCAGTGTTCTCTGTAAGGGTTTTGACTTGTGTGGCTCTGTGCTCAGCCTGGGTGCTAGTGCGAGGTTAGGCCTTGTCACCTGTTCTGGTCTCCAGCCAGTCTGGGAGCACTAGACACCTGTGAGTGGTTCGACCCACTCGCCCTTACGGTTCTGACACTGGACTTAGATGCGAGAGCAATAATGGAGAGAAAACTCAGGTAGACCCGGTTGAATGGTACGAAATGGAAAATCTTTATTGCATATTATTCAAGATTACGAAATACATGTCATAAGCACAGATTAATGACAGTACAATCTTACACGCAGTTATGTAACTAATTTTAGGGAAACGAGGAACGAACGACACATCGTAAATGGGGGCACACATTACAGTTATCCTTAAAACTTAAACCCTCCCCTATCAATACCTGCTCTGAACTAGATTTGTAGGATCGAGACTCATGCTCACCACTCGTGATAACTCGGAGAATTCCGAAACTCTGCTCAGATGTTTTTACCGCAGCACCTGATCACCCACGTGTTGATCAGGGGTCTCTGTACCCCACTCGTTTCTGCTCCAGCTAGCAGGCTGGACCGCCTGCTGTCATGAAGATCTGTGTTGTCCTCGGAGTTCCGACACTACTCAAAAAAGAGTCTTCCTGTGCCCTCGCCCTGATGCGATAAAATTCGAAGAATAGTCTTCCGATGCCAGTTCTGTAAAACTCAAAAGATAGTCTTCCTGGGCAAGGAAAGTGTCTATTCGACCTACAGGCGCGGTCGGGGCTTACTGACCGTGGCGATACGTATGGTCGTCTTCTTCTCTTCTCATCTCATCTCATCTCATCTCATCTCGGGCCTTCGGTTCCAACACCGTTTACCGACTTCTCGGGATGGTGTGCCCGTTTCAAGGCTTCACAGCCCAGTTCCACACAGATCTTCGCGGCAAGCCACGAGGCTGATCCTGGCGGATCAGAAAGTTCGATAGCCAAGCAGCAAGAGGCAGAGGCACGATGCAAGCGGCAAGAGGATAAGAGTCAAGAGTCAAGAGGCAGGAACAAGACGGCGAGCGAATAAGAGAAAGATGGACGGTTGTAGCTTACAGTTATAGTGCTGAAACTCCTCTTTTCCCGCCCAATCTTAATGTCTTTTCTTTTGTCAGAGTTTTGGCGCTCAAACTCCTTGTATAGAGTGATCTCCGTTTAATGGGTTTCGGTGATACCTGCAACTGCCTGAGTACCTGTTAATACTTTTCCCATTGTGTAACCGGTCAGTATTCTCCCTGGAGGGGTTTTGGGGCTTCCAAATGTTTTCTGTAACTACCCGCAAACGGCTCTCTCATCGTAGAGTCGTGGGGATTTTGCATATTAATGTTTTTGGATGGGTTCTTGATCGCTCGGTACAATAGCCCTTATTCGCACCTGGGAGACTGATTTCAGTATTTATGTGTATACTGCAAACCCATAATGTCTTGTGTATTATCTCAAATGTGCTGAGTCTTGATCGATCTCGCACAAATGTTTATTGGAACGCCATCTTGTCTGCTTATCGAAAGGTCTAGAATGTTCTGCCACGAGGCATGGCGGCCATTTTACAGGCTGCTTGTGTCCACTTTGAAAACCTGACAGCATTCTGCTGAAATAAAGCTGTTTGAACGAAACAATGTGTTTTCTCCTTATTTATAAAATTGCGATTATATTGCGAATTCTACAGTCCCTCCTGTTGATGCGAATAACTCCGCTTATCGTATCAAAAAAAATTGTGGTGAGCAATATTATCTCGATTTCTCCAGATCCAGAAAAATCCCCATAACTTAAACTATCTAGGTTCTTTGCGTCGTCCTTATTTCCCAGGAAAGTTACATTCTTATAACACCGCAGGCATCATTTGCCTTTAAACTTACACCACTTGTTTTCCTTCCAGGCATAACCAGGCCGATGCCTCTCGTATCACCTGTATATTCACATTTTTTTATTCAGGGAAAAGAAAAACAAAACAAACCAAACGATCATATTCAACAACAACACCATCACCAAAATAATCAAAACCAACTCTTAAACATGCAGAGTTCCAAACATAATTACAGTTTCTGAAAAATCACGATCGATTACAACACTTCCGAGGCGCACGTGGCAAACGGGAGTGACGCCATTTTTTCTGATTACACGGTGCTTTCATCGTGCACGCGCACGTAACGTTCTCGCCACTCTCCCGTGTTTTCGTTCTTGGTGAGGCGTTTGCCTCTCTTACAATGTACGACCAATAAGTATACCACAATAAACACTTGGCATACAACTAAAATGTGGGAGGCTATCCTAATCCAGGAAGGCACTTCAATGTTGGTGAACAGATTCCACCACGGTGGAATTACTATGTCCAGAATGTCTGTCCCTATCTCGACAGTTTTCTGTTCTAGTGTGTAAAAATGTTTTTGTGATACCGCGACGGCTTTCAAAAGCTTGGTGAGGTGTTCAGGGAGAGGGGGAATGAGGTATCCGAAATGCGCGACGAATCGCTGCAGGTCGGTGAAGTTCTCTTTTATGGTAAGATTGGGACAATTCGCTGTTGTGCTACTTGAACTTCCGCCCTGGGTTTGAAACAGAAACTGCTGTCACTCACCGGACACCGGCTACGGTTTCCATGCTGGTAGTGTTGCGCTGCAGTGGTAACACAATATGTTCCACCCCCGATGTATGCTACCTGCGGAGGCACATGATCTTGTGCCATTGCCTCCATGGTGCAATTCATGGGCTTGGCACCAGCCGTTCTGAACCCGCACTGTGGTGTTAAAAAGGCATTCAGGTGCTGGGGACACAGTATTATGTGTGCTCCCCTGCCACGACAACCAGAGAGATCTGTACCTGTCATCGTTTGCTCCCAGCGGATGACGTAAGGTGGAACCGCTGCATAGCGAATGTGGGCTCCCCCCTGAATGACACCAATGTTCTCTACCCGATACACCGGGACGGGCTTTGTTGTGTCGCTCAAAACCGGCATACGTAATACTATACCCATGATAGTATGGTTTGATCGTCCGCAGTCCACGGGGACTGGGTATGCTTCTGAAGCTAGCCTGAGCTGGCACGGGCTTAATGCGTTCTGAAAAGGGTGGAGCGCTCGCAGGTGTTTGTTACTTATCCAGGACGGGACCAAACCTTGTTATAAATCATCCAAATTACTGCGGCCCTCGCCCAGTAACCACGCCCCGTAAAGCACGCACACCTCATTCTGCGCAGCTTGATCGGACGCATTCCGATCTTCCCTAATCAGGGCATTTACTGTTCTCGCGTGTTTCTCTAGTTCAGCTATTATTTCCTTTAAGTGGAGAGTCATGGCTTGGTGCTCGTGTAACCCAGACCCAACCACCTTATTTTCATCTGTGAGAATGTCTTTTAATTGCGTTTTTAAGCCATTAATCTGGGTCTGCAGCTCCACGCTGTCTAGAGCGTTGACCACAGATGTACCTGTGTTGAAAGCAGTGAACGCGTCGTTCACAACACCCCTTCTTTGCCTCCCCACCTGATCCAAAACTTCATGTGGTGCGGTGTACAAACTTGTTTTATCAATTTCCGCGAAATCGAACTCATAAAATTGTCTGAACATCTTGGTCAACAGGACCTGATATAGCTGTTCCGTCTTTTTGGGGCACCACACTGGTAACCGTACCTCGGTGAGATTTAAAATCACCGAGGCCACCGCGTAATGTACCCCCTGAAATAGTATCTGGTCTGTGGGGACCAGTACCAAACCATTCCCGGGTCCCTTACTGGTTTTAGGGCACCCTTCTTCCTTAGCTAGAACCACCGGAATCGTGGGCGGGGCTTTGCGTGGGCGCGTAATGAGTTCAGTGGCATTTACCGGGATCGGGGAGAATGGGGCTCCGCACCCCCTGGTGCTCGCATCCCACCTCATCCCCTGTCCGTTATCCTGCCATTGATTAATGAAAAATATGGAGATGCCTTTGGGGCAAACGTACTTTGACCCCCACATACATACATAAATTCCCTCATCCGGTTCCCACCATTTGTCCCAACAGACTCTCACTTGTCCGTTTGTCCCCGTAATTGTCCGATGGGTATTATTACCCAGTCGCTCCCACTCGACCGAAGAGTTCCTCATGTTTTTGCTCAGCTTTCGTAGCCACCACCATCGGCTCAATGGGACATTCCCATTACAAGTCAAACAAATCCGTTTGCCGACGGTGACGCTGATCCTGGGGCACAGTAAAGAAGTCTCTTGGTAGGCAAAACCCGATGTGCTGGAATACTCCGTTGAGTTCGTTCCCAGCCATCCTGGCCACCTTCCCTTGTGGAAATAGGTGGTGGTCTCCTCAGCCTCCCGTCTTCCGGTCCCATCCACCGCGATGGGGGCCGTGTCCCCGGAGCATCCAAACACCACGACATCCTTGGTGTGGCCTCGATAGGCCAATCCGCATCCGATTGCCGCGAGCAATACTAGAATTCGTTCCATCCTTCCTTGGTTCCTGTGATCAGATAGAATGAGGTAGCCAGCCTCGCAAGAGTCTTTGGCTTTTGTGAAGGGTGAGCGGGTCCCCTGACCTCGCCTCACGTAAGAAGACATGTGCGCTGGATAAACTTTAACTAATCCTATCTCTAAAACTCCCATCATTTTACCTCTTTTTATTTAACAAAATTAAACTACCGACTTAAACCGATTTAAAACTATAACCTCATAACTTTATCTAAAACTATAAACTTATTAAACTTATTCTTAAACTATAAACTTAGAAACTTATCCTAAACTTATTACTGTACAGCGCCGCCCGTTCCCAGGGCGGCTCATTTAAATTCTGAAAAGGCTGCCACAAGCTTTTCCCGACGGTGGGAGGGCATTGACCCCTCCCTTTGATCTGCCGCAGCCTGTTGCTGCTGCGCTGGGACTGGGCTCTCCCTGGGCTGCCTTAGCCTTGAGCCTACGCCTTGGGACACTCTGGGGACTTGACCATACCTTCCTGGGCTGGGGTATCCGACCTGACCTACGGAGAGTTACCGGGGGCAGGAACTCCAGGACCGACGGACCGGGTTCCGAGACTTCCACCGTGGCGACCTGTGGTCCCGCCACAGTCGCTGGCTCCGCCTCCCCTGGCTCCGCCTCCCTGAGCTCGGGATCTGCAGCTTGTGGCACCGCCCTACTCGGCCCAGTAGGCGGCCCTTCACTCGCAGTCCCTACCTCCCTCGAGGGCAAGACGTTCAAGGCGGGCGGCTCGGGCTCTGAGGCTTACATCGACAAGCCCTGTGGTCCCACCACAGCGGCTGGCTCCGCCTCCCTTGGCTCCGCCCCCCTGCGTTCGGGACCTGCAGCTTCGGCTTCCACCCTCTGTGGATCTCTATCTGCAGCCCCTGTCCCCCCTATACCTGAATCGGGGGCGACCCTTTCGTCCTCCGATTCCAGCTCTTCCTCATCACTATCTTCACTATCCTCACTTTCACTATCTTCACTATCTTCATCTGACTCCCAACCCCACAAAAATGACTCACAATTTTCCAGGATGTCCTCTCCCCTGATGCAAGCTGCTTTGCCTGACTGTGTGCCCTGTGGCCCTACCTGGGGCTGCGAGTCCCCACTCGCAGGTTTGGCCCCTTGTGCACCTGGCTTGTACAGTTTGCACTGATTTACGTGGAACCACTTAGTGTGCCGAGGTACCTTTACGGCATATACCATGGGACTCGCCTTATCTACAATGCTGTAGGGTCCCATATACAGTGGTTCCAGACTCCCTACTCTGGCGTAGTTTCTGACCATGACCTGGTCTCCTACTTCCCACTCCCGCGTTTTGCGGGGTTCCAGCAACAGGCGATTGCCCTGATGCTGCCTTCCCATGTTCCCAGCCGCCTGCTCATAAACCTGCTTCAGGCGCTCCAAGAGGGTCTGGGCGAACTTGTCCCTGCTTATCTCTTGGAGCTGACCCTCAGTGAGCACCGGCGCTAGCACATGGGTGGGGGTTCGCATGATCCTCCCAGTCATCACCTCGTGCGGGGAATACCCCGTACTTTTTGACTGACTGGTCCGGACCCCCATGAGGACTAAAGGCAGAACCTCCGCCCATTTTTGGGGCGAGTTCATAGTCTCTTTCCTCAATTTCTCCTTCAGGGTCCGGTTCATGCGTTCAACAATCCCGGATGACTGGGGATTGTGCGCTACGTGCCATTTCCCTTCAATGCCCAAAAGCATGAGGGTGTTCTGCATCACCTGGCCGGTGAAATGACTCCCTTGGTCTGACTCCACAAAACGGGGGAGTCCCCACCGCGAGAACACTTCCCGGACCAAGATTTTTGCAGTACCCAGTGCCGTAGCTGTTCTACAGGGGAAGGCTTCCACCCATTTGGAAAACACATCCACCAAGACGAGGCAGTATTTATAGCCTCCCTGGGTGGTGGGCAGGGGCCCTATATAGTCGATCTGTATCGACTGCCATGGTCCCTCTACCCTCCTGACGTGCCCCATGGGCACTTTCCTTTTCTGGGGGTCTGGGTTGTTTGCAGCACACACGAGACAGCTTGCACAGAACTCGCGGACCTGTTCCCTGAGCCCTGGCCACCATCCCGCTTGCTCTACCCGTTGCCAGGTAACCTCGGGCCCGGGGTGCCCTGCCCCCGGTCCCTCGGTGCCCTGCCCCCGGTCCCTCGTGAGCCAACTGGAGGAATTCCCTCCTGTGCTGCTGCGGCACAACCCACTGCTCTTCGCGGAACAGCATGCCTTCCTTAACTGAGAGGGTTGCCGTACTGTACGGACCCTCTACCTGCTTCCCCTCAGCAAGGGTTTTGAGGACCGCTTTTAGGGCGGGATCCTGGTTCTGGACGGTCTTAAGGTCTAGGGGCAATGCTACCCTGGTGTTCCCGGGATTCCCGTCCCTGCCTTGGATCGCTGCCATGGGTCTGGGCCCATAGGGGTCCCAGAAAATGCCGTTGCGGGCACCCTCCCTGGCTAGCGCATCCGCCTGCTGGTTGCCCTCCCCACGGGGTTCTGTGGAGGAGTGAGCCTTCACCTTATGGATGAAAATCTCCCCTTCCTCCCCTACTGCTGCTAGGAACTTTTCCAGCAAGGGCTTCACCGTTAAAGGTCGCCCGTCCGCGGAGGTGTATCCACGGCGGGACCAAATGGCCAGGTATTCCGTACACGAATTGCATGTGAACATACTGTCCGAGCAAATCGTGTATGGGGTTGGAAAAATTTCTGGGTGGGTAACGACGTACACCACTGCAGACAGCTCAGCCTGCTGCGCGCTCATGGTGCTAGGGAGCTTGATCGCCAGGGCAAGGTTTGCCGCAGGGTCATAAACTCCACACCCTGTGAGTCGTTCGCCAGCGGACACTGTGCTGGAACCATCAACATAAATCTCGCGCCCAGTGGGATGTATCCCGGCCCGCAAACCTATGTTGACTTCCCACACCCCTTCCACCGAACACTGGTGGGCTGTACCGGGGTATAACAAATTGGCTGCAAGCCTGGGCTCGCAAAGACCTTTAACTCTAAGATCCATCTGGGAAAGAAGAAGGGTCCAGCGCGCAATACGCACGCTGCTTACGGTCCCATCTTTAATCCTCCCATCTAGAAGCATCTTAGTTGGTGTGTGATGGGTGAGGAGAGTGATGGGAGAGAGCCCTGTGAAGATCGCTGATCTTTTCACAGCCCAATGCGTGGCTAAAAGGTGCCTTTCGCAATTGGAGAAACTCCTCTCCACATCCGTTAACACCCTGGGCGAATAGACAACCGGCCTCAGCTTGCCGTGACGCTCTTGGAGCAGCACAGCGCTCAAGCTGTCCCCGCTGGCAGCTACCTCCAGGAAAAACTCCTTCCCCCCATCTATGGCCCCTAAAGCTGGCGCGGTCTGCAGATCCCTTTTTAACTTCTCGAAGGCTGCCTGGCAGCCCTCGTCCCAAGACCACTCCACTCCCTTACGGAGGAGTCGGAGCAGCGGCGCCGCTGTGGCCACATAGTCTTCGATAAAATCCCTGCAGTAACCGGTCCCAAAAAGGACCTCAGACCCCTTATGGTGTTGGGAATCGGTAACTCTTGCACCGACTCCCTCCTAGCCTTATCTATGGCTCTTTCCCCAGCGCGAATGGTCAGCCCCAGGAATTTTACTTTCTCCTGACCGATACGTGCTTTCTTAGGGTTCACTTTGAAACCCTTTCTCGCTAGCAGCTCCAATAACTCGGCCAGCAGTGGTCCATGCTCCTCCCTTGAATCCGTAAATAGGAGCAAATCATCCACGTACTGCACTATCTGATTGGGTTGACTAAACTCCTTTAAACTTCCTGCCATACACTGATGGAAAATGCTGGGGCTGTTGTGGAAACCCTGTGGCAGACAGTTCCATGTGTACTGTTGTCCTTTGAAAGCAAAGGCAAACTTGTACTGGTCCTCTCGCCGCAGCGGGATGGACCAAAAACCGTTCGAGATATCCAGCACCGTGAACGTGGTCGCGGACGCTGGGATACTCCCTATTAGGTCAGCGACTGCTGCTACCGTGGGCACGCAGGCGGGAATGTTACTGTTAAGGACTCTGTAGTCCACCGTGGCCCTCCACGAATTATCCGGCTTCCTAACCGGCCATAATGGGGAGTTCACGTGTGTGGCTATCGGCCTCAACACGCCCTGCTGCACCAAGGAGGACATTGCTGTCTCCATGTCGGGTTCTGCTTCTTTGGGGAAGTTACATAGAAACATAGAAACATAGAATCTAGGAGCAGGAGTAGGCCATTCGGCCCGTCGAGCCTGCTCCGCCATTCAATACGATCATGGCTGATCATCCAAATCCAGTACCCTGTCCCTGCTTTAATCCCCACAGTACACATATCCCACCCTACCCCCATAACCCCACGTATTTAATTCCCCCTAACATATCCCATCCTATCCCCATAACCCCACATATTTAATCCCCCTAACACTAAGGGTCAATTTATCATAGCCAAATCAACCTAACCCACACATTTTTGGACTGTGGGAGGAAACCGGAGCACCCGGAGGAAACCCACGCAGACACGGGGAGAATGTGCAAACTCCACACAGACAGTCACCCGAGGTCAGATTCGAACCCGGGTATCTGGCGCTGTGAGGCACCAGTGCTAACCACTATGCCACCGTGTTGCCCACGTTATACTGCTTTTGGGGCCGGGTCATGGGGTCCCCATCTACGCTGACCTCAAACCCGTGCATATTATCTGACACGTACGTTTGCATGTCCGTTGGGACATCCGCGACCATAAGCCCGAGGTCGTAGCCTCCGGATGGCTTCATGGTACACAGGGTCCCTGTTCCTTCCTCCCCCGGAATTACCACTACCTCGCCTTCTCCACCCTTAGCCCCCCAGAGACAGTGATTCCTGAGGTCCACGAGGATCCCGTGCCCCGATAGGAGATCGGACCCGAGGATACCTCTCCCACCCCCCTCTTGCCATTTCATCAGTATGCACTTCCACGTGATGTGGAGTGCTCCTAAATGAATGGATAGCGGAAGGGAGAATGCGCCAGCCTGTTCTTTTCCCGTGAACCCCGCTAATGTGAATGGGACCTTGGTAGATAGCGGTGAGTCAAAAGGGCTATCTGTATGAATCACGGTGCAAGAAGCTCCCGTGTCCAACAAATAACTACCCTTCTGTTGCTCTACCTCCATCTCCACCAGGGGTCGCTTCCACGCATCATAGCTGAGCGGACACAGGTAGACGGGCTGCGCGGGCTCTAGTCATTGGGTACTATTAGACGGGGCTGTGGCACCTGCGGGGCCAGTAGCAACCGCCACCTTTCCATGCGCACTCATGAGCTTACGCATGGCTCCCAACACTGTTTCGATCGCGTCGGGATGGATGGGTGTACTAGCTTCCCTATCAGAGACAGGCGCCTGGGCTCGGGCTGCGGGATTTTTATCCCTGGAATCCTTCCAAGGGTTCCTGCAGTTCTTGCACCAGTGCCCTGTCTTCCCACACCCATAACAAGCATTACTGGCCTGCGGGGCGCGGTTACCCTCCTGATGCCACTCCTTTTGAGCCGGGGCTGCGGGTCGTGCCTCATGCACCTTTCCCTTAAGGGGACGCGCTCCCATACTCCTGGTATTACGGTACCCTACCGTGAGTCGATTTAGGACCGACTCCTCTGTAGTGGCGGGGTTAGTGGGATCAAACCACGCTTTTGCCTGCTCCCTGACGGCTGGCAAACTGTTGGTTACTATACACCTGAGCCAATGAGTTAAACCGACGCCTTCCACATTGGCGCGCTCTGGCGCACCTGGGCAGCTACGCTGGTATACTGGCCACAGCCTGTCGGCGAAAACCTTCGGGGGTTCTCCCTCCATCTGCACTGTCTGTCCCAGTCTAACAAACGGACCTTCATCGTCCGCTCCCAATACTTCTAGGACCTCATTTCTTAGTGCCCCATAGGTCTTAGTTCCCCTCTTGCTCTCGTCTGCGAGACACTGAAGGATCGAACTACCTAATGAGAATAACAGCATCTTTGCTGTTTCCCCATCGTCGCAGCCGTTAATGGCTGCGGTTTGCTCTATTTCCCTAAAATGTACGGAAGGTTCGTCTGACTCGGCCAGTTTCCGTACGTGACTGATCATAATCCTCAGCTGGTGTGAGCTGTGAGGCAACACAAGCTGGTTGAGGAGATCCCCTTGTTCCCCACCGTCTCTGTTCGGGCCCCTTTTGATACCCGTGACCGGACACAACGGTCCCGGTTCCACTTCTACCTCGGTGGGCTCTTTCGTTACTTCTACCACTTCCTCCCTTACCCAGGTTTCCGAATAGCTGGGTGGCGCGGAGGGCATAGTGGCTAATACTTCCTCTGCTTTGTTCGGTGGGGATTTCTGAAATCCCTCATCCACTAGCGGCTGGTGGGCTGACGGACTGATAAGGCACACCATGCCGTGTGCTTTGTTCACGGCCCTTTTAAGGTGCTCTATCTCCTTTTGGCAGATGCTGTGATCGGCCCCCTGAAATTTATCCTCGAGGGCCATCTTATATGCCGCCCTAACCCCCGTTAAGCTCTCTTCCTGGGCTTTTATTTGGGCAACTTGGCGGGCACATCGTTCCTTTAATCTGCCCTCACTTAACTTTGCCTCAGTGACCTGGCACTCGAGGTAATCTATATTTGCTTTATGGTGGTTGGTGACTACCTGGCGTTCTTGATGCAACGCATTTAAAGTCGTGATGAGCTGCTGCCCCCCCGCGACCTTCTCGTCCATTTCCACCTCTAAACGCCTGATCCGAGCTGCTTGCGCTGTAATGACCTGGTCCGAAATTTGGACTTGTCTTTTATAGCACATCAGCCAGACCGCTTTCTCCACTGCCTTTTTATGTTCCTTGCTATCTGTCCACCTCTCGGCTGCCTCTAGTGGACACTTATCCACCAGCAGGTCACTTATCCATTTCTTAGTCAAATTTACTTTTCCAAACACATAATCTGCTATTCTCTCTTCCATGACATTTCGCCCAATCATACCAAAGTCTAACACATTACCCTCTCGCTGCCAGTGTCCTGCCGCGGTCGCCATTTTCTGTAAGGGTTTTGACTTGTGTGGCTCTGTGCTCAGCCTGGGTGCTAGTGCGAGGTTAGGCCTTGTCGCCTGTTCTGGTCTCTAGCCAGTCTGGGAGCACTAGACACCTGTGAGTGGTTCGACCCACTCGCCCTTACGGTTCTGACACTGGAATTAGATGCGAGAGCAATAATGGAGAGAAAACTCAGGTAGACCCGGTTGAATGGTACGAAATGGAAAATCTTTATTGCATATTATTCAAGATTACGAAATACATGTCATAAGCACAGATTAATGACAGTACAATCTTACACGCAGTTATGTAACTAATTTTAGGGAAACGAGGAACGAACGACACATCGTAAATGGGGGCACACATTACAGTTATCCTTAAAACTTAAACCCTCCCCTATCAATACCTGCTCTAAACTAGATTTGTAGGATCAAGACTCATGCTCACCACTCGTGATAACTCGGAGAATTCCGAAACTCTGCTCGGATGTTTTTACCGCAGCACCTGATCACCCACGTGTTGATCAGGGGTCTCTGTACCCCACTTGTTTACTCGTTTCTGCTCCGGCTAGCAGGCTGGACCGTCTGCTGTCATGAAGATCTGTGTTGTCCTCGGAGTTCCGACACTACTCAAAAAAAGAGTCTTCCTGTGCCCTCGCCCTGATGCGATAAAATTCAAAGAATAGTCTTCCGATGCCAGTTCTGTAAAACTCAAAAGATAGTCTTCCTGGGCAAGGAAAGTGTCTATTCGACCTACAGGCGCGGTCGGGGCTTACTGACCGTGGCGATACGTATGGTCGTCTTCTTCTCTTCTCATCTCATCTCATCTCATCTCATCTCATCTCATCTCGGGCCTTCGGTTCCAACACCGTTTACCGACTTCTCGGGATGGTGTGCCCGTTTCAAGGCTTCACAGCCCAGTTCCACACAGATCTTCGCGGCAAGCCACGAGGCTGATCCTGGCGGATCAGAAAGTTCGATAGCCGAGCAGCAAGAGGCAGAGGCACGATGCAAGCGGCAAGAGGATAAGAGTCAAGAGTCAAGAAGCAGGAACAAGACGGCGAGCGAATAAGAGAAAGATGGACGGTTGTAGCTTACAGTTATAGTGCTGAAACTCCTCTTTTCCCGCCCAATCTTAATGTCTTTTCTTTTGTCAGAGTTTTGGCGCTCAAACTCCTTGTATAGAGTGATCTCCGTTTAATGGGTTTCGGTGATACTTGCAACTGCCTGAGTACCTGTTAATACTTTTCCCATTGTGTAACCGGTCAGTATTCTCCCTGGAGGGGTTTTGGGGCTTCCAAATGTTTTCTGTAACTACCCGCAAACGGCTCTCTCATCGTAGAGTCGTGGGGATTTTGCATATTAATGTTTTTGGATGGGTTCTTGATCGCTCGGTACAATAGCCCTTATTCACACCTGGGAGACTGATTTCAGTATTTATGTGTATACTGCAAACCCATAATGTCTTGTGTATTATCTCAAATGTGCTGAGTCTTGATCGATCTCGCACAAATGTTTATTGGAACGCCATCTTGTCTGCTTATCGAAAGGTCTAGAATGTTCTGCCACGAGGCATGGCGGCCATTTTACAGGCTGCTTGTGTCCACTTTGAAAACCTGACAGCATGTTGCTGAAATAAAGCTGTTTGAACAAAACTATGTGTTTTCTCCTTATTTATAAAATCGCGATTATATTGCGAATTCTACATCTCCTCCGGTCAGTGCTCTCCTCCGGTCAGTGCTCTCCTCCAGTCCGTTCTCTCCTCTGGTCAGTGCGTTCCTCCGGTCAATGCTCTCCTCCGGTCCGTTCTCTCCTCTGGTCAGTGCGTTCCTCCAGTCAATGCTCTCCTCCGGTCAATGCTCTCCTCTGGTCAGTGCTCTCCTCCAGTCAGTGCTCTCCACCGGGCAGTGTTCTCTTGCGGTCAGTGCGTTCCTCCAATCACTGCGTTCCTCTTGTCAGTGCGTTCCTCCAATCAGTGCTCGCCTCCGGACATTGCACTCCTCCGGTCAGTGCTCTCCTCCAGCCAGTGCTCTCCTCCGGTCAGTGCGTTGCTCTGGTCAGTGCGTTCCTCCAGTCAGTGCTCTCCTTCTGTCAGTGCTCTCCTCTGGTCAGTGAATTCCTCCGGACAGTGCTCTCCTCCGGTCAGTACTCTCCTTCGGACATTGATCTCCTCTGGTATTTGCGGCCCTCCGGTCAGTGCTCTCCTCCGGTCAGTGCTATCCTCCGGTCAGTGCTCTCCTCTGGTCAAAGGGGTCCTCTGGTCAGTGCGTTGCTCTGGTCAGTGCTCTCCTCCGGTCAGTGCGTTCCCACGGACAGTGCTCCTCTACGGGCTGTGTTCTCTTCTGGTCAGTGCTCTCCAACGGTCAGTGCCCTCCTCTGGTCAGTGCTCTCGTCCGGACAGTGCGTTTCTCCGGTGAGTGCTCTCCTCCGGTCAGTGCATTCCTCCGGTCAGTGCTCTCCTCCAGCCAATGCTCTCCTCCGCTCAGTGCGTTCCTCCGGTCAGTGCGTTCCTACGGTCAGTACTCTCCTCCGGTCAGTGCTCTCTTCCGAACATTGCTCTCCTCCGGTCAGTGCTCTCCTCCAGCCAATGCTCTCCTCCGGCCAGTGCGTTCCTCCGGTCAGTGCGTTCCTCCAGTCAGTGCTCTCCTCCGGGCAGTGTTCTCCTTCAGGTCAGTGCTCTCCTCCGGACATTGATCTCCTCCGGTCAGTGCTCTCCTCCGGTCTTTGCGTTCCTCCGGTCAGTGATCTCCTCCAGACATTGCTCTCTTCCGGTCAGTGCTCTCCTCCAGCCAATGCTCTCCTCCGGTCAGTGCGTTCCTCCGGTCAGAGCATTCCTCCAGTCAGTGTGTACCTCCGGTCAGTGCTCTCCTCCGGTCAGTGCTCTCCTACGGTCAGTGCTCTCCTCTGGTCAGTGCTCTCCTCCGGTCAGTGCTCTCCTCCGGTCATTGTTCTCCTCCGGTCCGTTCTCTCCTCTGGTCAGTGCGTTCCTCCGGTCAATGCTCTCCTCCGGTCATTGTTCTCCTCCGGTCAGTGCTCTCCTCCGGTCCGTTCTCTCCTCTGGTCAGTGCATTCCTCCGGTCAATGCTCTCCTCCGGTCATTGTTCTCCTCTGGTCAGTGCTCTCCTCCAGTCAGTGCTCTCCTCCAGTCAGAGCTCTCCTCCGGTCAGTTCTCTCCTCCGGTCAGTACCCTCCTCCAGTCAGTGCTCTCCTCCAATCAGTGCTCTCCTCCGGTCAGTGCGTTCCTCCGGTCAGTGCGTTCCTCCGGTCAGTGCTCTCCTCCAATCAGTGCTCTCCTCCGGTCAGTGCTCTCCTCCAGTCAGTGCTCTCCTCCAGTCAGTGCTCTCCCCCGGTCAGTGCTCACCTCCGGTCAGTGCTCTCCTCCGGTCAGTGCGTTCCTCCGGTCAGTGCTCTCCTCCAGCCAATGCTCTCCTCCGGTCAGTGCTCTCCTCCTGTCAGTGCGTTCCTCCGGTCAGTGCTCTCCTCCGGGAAGTGTTCTCCTTCCGGTCAGTGCTCTCCTCCGGACATTGATATCCTCCGGTCATCGCGTTTCTCCAGTCAGTGCTCTCGTCCGGTCAGAGCTCTCCTCCAGTCAATGTGTTCCTCTGGTCAGTGCGTTCCTCCGGTCTGTGCGTTCCTCCGCTCAGAGCTCTCTTCCAGTCAGCAGGTTCCTCAGGTTCGTGCTCTCCTACGGTCAGTGCATTCCTCCGGTCAGTGCTCTCCTTCGGTCAGTGCTCTCCTCCGGTCAGTTCCCTCCTCTGGTCAGTGCATTCCTCCGGTCAGTGCTCTCTCCGGTCAGAGCTCTCCTCAGGCAGTGTTCTCTTCCGGTCAGTGCATTCCTCCGGTCAGTGCTCACCTCCAGGCATTGCTCTCCTCCGGTCAGTGATCTGCTCCGGACATTGCTCTCCTCTGGTCAGTGCTCTCCTCCAGCCAGTGCAGTCCTCCGGTCAGGGCGTTCCTCCGGTCAGTGCATTCCTCCGGTCAGTGTGTACCTCCGGTCAGTGCTCTCCTCCGGTCAGTGCGTTCCTCCGGTCAGTGCGTTCCTCCGGTCAGTGTGTACCTCCGGTCAGTGCTCTCCTCCAGCCAATGCTCTCCTCCGGTCAGTGCTCTCCTCCGGTCAGTGCTCTCCTCCGGTCAGTGCTCTCCTCCAGTCAGTGCGTTCCTCCGGTCAGTGCTCTCCACCGGTCAGTGCTCTCCTCCAGTCAGTGCTCTCCTCCAGTCAGAGCTCTCCTCCGGTCAGTTCTCTCCTCCGGTCAGTGCCCTCCTCCAGTCAGTGCTCTCCTCCAATCAGTGCTCTCCTCCGGTCAGTGCGTTCCTCCGGTCAGTGCGTTCCTCCGGTCAGTGCTCTCCTCCAATCAGTGCTCTCCTCCGGTCAGTGCTCTCCTCCGGTCAGTGCTCTCCTCCGAACATTGCTCTCCTCCGGTCAGTGCTCTCCTCCAGTCAGTGCTCTCCTCCGGTCAGTGCGTTCCTCCGGTCAGTGCTCTCCTCCAGCCAATGCTCTCCTCCGGTCAGTGCTCTCCTCCTGTCAGTGCGTTCCTCCGGTCAATGCTCTCCTCCGGGAAGTGTTCTCCTTCCGGTCAGTGCTCTCCTCCGGACATTGATATCCTCCGGTCATCGCGTTTCTCCAGTCAGTGCTCTCGTCCGGTCAGAGCTCTCCTCCAGTCAATGTGTTCCTCTGGTCAGTGCGTTCCTCCGGTCTGTGCGTTCCTCCGCTCAGAGCTCTCTTCCAGTCAGCAGGTTCATCAGGTTCGTGCTCTCCTACGGTCAGTGCATTCCTCCGGTCAGTGCTCTCCTTCGGTCAGTGCTCTCCTCCGGTCAGTTCCCTCCTCTGGTCAGTGCATTCCTCCGGTCAGTGCTCTCTCCGGTCAGAGCTCTCCTCAGGCAGTGTTCTCTTCCGGTCAGTGCATTCCTCCGGTCAGTGCTCACCTCCAGGCATTGCTCTCCTCCGGTCAGTGATCTCCTCCGGACATTGCTCTCCTCTGGTCAGTGCTCTCCTCCAGCCAGTGCAGTCCTCCGGTCAGTGCGTTCCTCCGGTCAGTGCATTCCTCCGGTCAGTGTGTGCCTCCGGTCAGTGCTCTCCTCCGGTCAGTGCGTTCCTCCGGTCAGTGCATTCCTCCGGTCAGTGCTCTCCTCCAGTCAGTGCTCTACTCCGGTCAGTGCTCTCCTCCAGCCAGTGTACTCCTCCGGTCAGTGCGTTCCTCCGGTCAGTGCATTCCTCCGGTCAGTGCTCTCCTCTGGTCAGTGCGTTCCTTCGGACATTGATCTCCTCTGGTACTTGCGGTCCTCCGGTCAGTGCTCTCCTCCAGTCAGAGCCCTCCTCCGGTCAGTGCCGTCCTCCGGTCAGTGCTCTGCTCCGGTCAGTGCTCTCCTCCGGACATTGCTCTCCTCCGGTCAGTGCTCTCCTCCGGTCAGTGCTCTCCTCCGGTCAGTGCGTTCCTCTGGTCAGTGCGTTCCTCCAGTCTGTGCTCTCCTCCAGTCAGTGCTTTCCTCCTGACAGTGCTCTCCTCAGGTGTGTGCTTTCTTCAGGTTAGTGCTCTCCTCCGGACATTGATCTCCTCTGGTATTTGCAGTCCTCCGGTTGGTGCTCTCCTCCGGTCAGTGCCCTCCTCCGGTCAGTGCCCTCCTCCGGTCAGTGCTCTCCTCCGGTCAGTGCTCTCCTCTCGTCAGTGCATTCCTCCGGTCAGTGCTATCCTCCGGTCAGAGCATTCCTCTCGTCAGTGCATTCCTCTGGTCAGTGCTATCCTCCGGTCAGTGATCTCCTCCAGACATTGCTCTCCTCCAGTCAGTGATCTCCTCCGGACATTGCTCTCTTCCGGTCAGTGCTCTCCTCCAGCCAGTGCTCTCCTCCGGTCAGTGCGTTCCTCCGGTCAGTGTGTACCTCCGGTCAGTGCTCTCCTCCAGCCAATGCTCTCCTCCGGTCAGTGCTCTCCTCCGGTCAGTGCTCTCCTCCGGTCAGTGCTCTCCTCCAGTCAGTGCTCTCCTCCGGTCAGTGCTCTCCTCCGGTCAGTGCTCTCCTCCGGTCAGTGCTCTCCTCCGGTCCGTTCTCTCCTCTGGTCAGTGCGTTCCTCCGGTCAATGCTCTCCTCTGGTCAGTGCTCTCCTCCGGTCAGTGCTCTCCTCCGGTCAGTGCGTTCCTCCGGTCAGTGTTCTCCTCCGGTCAGTGCGTTCCCCCGGTCAGTGCGTTCCTCCGGTCAGTGCTCTCCTCCGTTCAGTGCTCTCCTCCAGTCAGTGCTCTCCTCCAGTCAGAGCTCTCCTCCGGTCAGTTCTCTCCTCCGGTCAGTGCCCTCCTCCGGAAAGTGCTCTCCTCCAGTCAGTGCTCTCCTCCAATCAGTGCTCTCCTCCGGTCAGTGCGTTCCTCCAGTCAGTGCGTTCCTCCGGTCAGTGCTCTCCACCGGGAAGTGTTCTCCTTCCGGTCAGTGCTCTCCTCCGGTCAGTGCGTTTCTCCGGTGAGTGCTCTAGTCCGGTCAGTGCATTCCTCCGGTCAGTGCTCTCCTCCGGTCAGTGCTCTCTTCCGAACATTGGTCTCCTCCGGTCAGTGCTCTCCTCCAGCCAATGCTCTCCTCCGCTCAGTGCGTTCCTCCGGTCAGTGCGTTCCTACGGTCAGTACTCTCCTCCGGTCAGTGCTCTCTTCCGAACATTGCTCTCCTCCGGTCAGTGCTCTCCTCCAGCCAATGCTCTCCTCCGGCCAGTGCATTCCTCCGGTCAGTGCTCTCCTCCGGTCAGTGCTCTCCTCCGGCCAGTGCGTTCCTCCGGTCAGTGCGTTCCTCCAGTCAGTGCTCTCCTCCGGGCAGTGTTCTCCTTCAGGTCAGTGCTCTCCTCCAGACATTGATCTCCTCCGGTCAGTGCTCTCCTCCGGTCAGTGCATTCCTCCGGTCAGTGCTCTCCTCCGGGAAGTGTTCTCCTTCCGGTCAGTACTCTCCTCCGGTCAGTGCGTTCCTCCGGTCAGTGCTCTCCTCCGGGAAGTGTTCTCCTTCCGGTCAGTGCTCTCCTCCGGACATTGATATCCTCCGATCATCGCGTTTCTCCAGTCAGTGCTCTCATCCGGTCAAAGCTCTCCTCCAGTCAGTGTGTTCCTCTGGTCAGTCCGTTCCTCCGGTCTGTGCGTTCCTCCGGTCAGAGCTCTCTTCCAGTCAGTAGGTTCCTCAGGTTCGTGCTCTCCTACGGTCAGTGCATTCCTCCGGTCAGTGCTCTCCTTCGGTCAGTGCTCTCCTCCGGTCAGTTCTCTCCTCTGGTCAGTGCGTTCCTCCGGTCAGTGCTCACTCCGGTCATTGATCTCCTCAGGCAGTGCCTTCTTCCGGTCAGTGCATTCCTCCGGTCAGTGCTCTCCTCCGGTCAGTGCTCTCCTCCGGTCAGTGCTCTCCTCCAGTCAGTGCGTTCCTCCGGTCAGTGCGTTCCACCAGTCAGTGCTCTCCTCCGGTCAGTGCATACCAAGGTCAGTGCGTTCCTCCAGTCTGTGTTCTCCTCCAGTCAGTGCTTTCCTCCTGACAGTGCTCTCCTCCGGTTTGTGCTTTCTTCAGGTTAGTGCTCTCCTCCGGACATTGATCTCCTCTGGTATTTGCAGTCCTCCGGTTGGTGCTCTCCACCGGTCAGTGCCCTCCTCCGGTCAGTTCCGTCCTCCGGTCAGTGCTCTCCTCCGGCCAGTGCTCTCCTCTCGCCAGTGCATTCCTCTCGTCAATGCTATCCTCCGGGCAGTGCTCTCCTCCGGTCAATGCTCTCCTCCGAACATTGCTCTCCTCCAGTCAGTGCTCTCTTCCGGTCCGTGCACTCCTCCGGTCAGTGCTCTCCTCTGGTCAAAGGGGTCCTCTGGTCAGTGGGGTCCTCTGGTCAGTGCGTTGCTCTGGTCAGTGCTCTCCTCCGGTCAGTGCGTTCCCACGGACAGTGCTCCCCTACGGGCAGTGTTCTCTTCTGGTCAGTGCTCTCCAACGGTCAGTGCCCTCCTCCGGTCAGTGCTCTCGTCCGGACAGTGCGTTTCTCCGGTGAGTGCTCTCCTCTGGTCAGTGCATTCCTCCGGTCAGTGCTCTCCTCCGGTCAGTGCTCTCTTCCGAACATTGCTCTCCTCCGGTCAGTGCTCTCCTCCAGCCAATGCTCTCCTCCGCTCAGTGCGTTCCTCCGGTCAGTTCGTTCCTACGGTCAGTACTCTCCTCCAGTCAGTGCTCTCTTCCGAACATTGCTCTCCTCCGGTCAGTGCTCTCCTCCAGCCAATGCTGTCCTCCGGCCAGTGCGTTCCTCTGGTCAGTGCGTTCCTCCGGTCAGTGCTCTCCTCCGGGCAGTGTTCTCCTTCAGGTCAGTGCTCTCCTCCGGACATTGATCTCCTCCGGTCAGTGCTCTCCTCCGGTCTTTGCATTCCTCCGGTCAGTGATCTACTCCAGACATTGCTCTCCTCCGGTCAGTGATCTCCTCCGGACATTGCTCTCTTCCGGTCAGTGCTCTCCTCCAGCCAGTGCTCTCCTCCGGTCAGTGCGTTCCTCCGGTCAGAGCATTCCTCCAGTCAGTGTGTACCTCCGGTCAGTGCTCTCCTCCGGTCAGTGCTCTCCTCCAGTCAGTGCTCTCCTCCAGTCAGAGCTCTCCTCCGGTCAGTTTTCTCCTCCGGTCAGTGCTATCCTCCGGTCAGTGCATTCCTCCGGTCAGTGCTCTCCACCGGTCAGTGCTCTCCTCCGGTCAGTGCTCTCCTACGGTCATTGCTCTCCTCCGGTCAGTGCATTCCTCCGGTCAGTGCTCTCCACCGGTCAGTGCTCTCCTCCGGTCAGTGCTCTCCTCCGGTCAGTGGATTCCTCCAGTCAGTGCTCTCCTCTGGTCAGTGCTCTCCTCCGGTCAGTGCTCTCCTACGGTCATTGCTCTCCTCTGGTCAGTGCTCTCCTCCGAACATTGCTTTCCTCCAGTCAGTGCTCTCCTCCAGTCAGTGCTCTCCTACGGTCATTGCTCTCCTCTGGTCAGTGCTCTCCTCCGGTCAGTGCTCTCCACCGGTCAGTGCTCTCCTCCGGTCAATGCTCTCCTACGGTCATTGCTCTCCTCTGGTCAGTGCTCTCCTCCGGTCAGTGCTCTCCTCCGGTCCGTTCTCTCCTCTGGTCAGTGCTCTCCACCGGGCAGTGTTCTCTTCCGGTCAGTGCGTTCCTCCAATCACTGCGTTCCTCTTGTCAGTGCGTTCCTCCACTCAGTGTTCTCCTCCGGTCAGTGCGTTCCCCCGGTCAGTGCGTTCCTCCGGTCAGTGCTCTCCTCCAGTCAGTGCTCTCCTCCAGTCAGAGCTCTCCTCCGGTCAGTTTTCTCCTCCGGTCAGTGCCCTCCTCCGGAAAGTGCTCTCCTCCAGTCAGTGCTCTCCTCCAGTCAGTGCATTCCTCCGGTCAGTGCTCTCCACCGGTCAGTGCTCTCCTCCGCTCAGTGCTCTCCTCCGGTCAGTGCAATCCTCCGGTCAGTGCTCTCCTCCGGACATTGCTCTCCTCCGGTCAGTGCTCTCCTCTGGTCAGTGCTCTCCTCCGGTTAGTGATCACCTACGGTCAGTGTTCTCTTCCAGTCAGTGCTCTCCTCTTTTCAGTGCTCGCCTCCGGTCAGTGCTCGCCTCCGGTCAGTGCTCTCCTCCGGTCAGTGCTCACCTCCGGTCAGTGGGTTACTCAGGTCAGTGCACTCCTCTGGTCTATGCGTTCCTCCGGACAGTGCATTCCTCCGGTCAGTGCTCGCCTCCGGTCAGTGCTCTCCTCCGGTCAGTGCTCACGTCCGATCAGTGCTCTCCTCCGGTCAGTGCTCACCTCCGGTCAGTGGGTTATTCAGGTCAGTGCGTTCCTCTGGTCTGTGCGTTCCTCCGGACAGTGCTCTCCTCCAGTCAGTGCGTCTTCCGGTCAATGCATTCCTCCACACAGTGCTCTCCTCTGGTCAGTGCATTCCTCCGGTCAGAGCGTTCCTCTGGTCTGTGCTCTCCTCCAGTCAGTGCGTTCCTCCGGTCAGTGCTCTGCTCCGGTCAGTGCTCTCCTCCTGTCAGTGCATTCCTCCGGTCAGAGCGTTCCTCCGGTCAGTGCTCTCGTCCGTTCAGTCCGTTCCTCCGGTCAGTGCTCCTCTCCAGTCAGTGCTCTCCACCGGTCAGTGCTCTCCTCCGCTCAGTGCTCTCCTCCGGTCAGTGCAATCCTCCGGTCAGTGCTCTCCTCCGGACATTGCTCTCCTCCGGTCAGTGCTCTCCTCTGGTCAGTGCTCTCCTCCGGTTAGTGATCACCTCCGGTCAGTGCTCGCCTCCGGTCAGTGCTCTCCTCCGGTCAGTGCTCACCTCCGGTCAGTGGGTTACTCAGGTCAGTGCACTCCTCTGGTCTATGCGTTCCTCCGGACAGTGCATTCCTCCGGTCAGTGCTCGCCTCCGGTCAGTGCTCTCCTCCGGTCGGTGCTCACCTCCGGTCAGTGCTCTCCTCCGGTCAGTGCTCACCTCCGGTCAGTGGGTTATTCAGGTCAGTGCGTTCCTCTGGTCTGTGCGTTCCTCCGGACAGTGCTCTCCTCCAGTCAGTGCGTCTTCCGGTCAATGCATTCCTCCACACAGTGTGTTGCACCGGTCAGCGCGTTCTTCTGGTCAGTGCTCTCTTCCGGTAAGTGATTTCCTCCGGTCAGTGCTCTCCTACGGTCAGTGCTCTCCTCCGGTCAGTGCGTTCCTCCAGTCAGTGTGCTCCTCCGGTCAGTGCTCTCCTCCGGTCAGTGCGTTCCTACAGTCAGAGCGTTCCTCCGGTCTGTGATCTCCTCCAGTCAGTGCATTCCTCCGGTCAGTGCGTTCCTACGGTCAGTGCGATCCTCCGGACAGTGCTCTCCTCCGGTCAGTGCTCTCCTCCGGTCAGTGCCCTCCTTCGGTCAGTGCTCTCCTCCGGTCAGTGCGTTCCTCTGGTCAGTGCTCTCCTCCGGTCAGTGCGTTCCTCCGGTCAGTGCTCTGCTCCGGTCAGTGCTCTCCTCCTGTCAGTGCATTCCTCCGGTCAGAGCGTTCCTCCGGTCAGTGCTCTCCTCTGGTCAGAGCATTCCTCCGGTCAGTGCTCTCGTCCATTCAGTGCTCTCCTCCGGTCAGTGCTCCTCTCCGGTAAGTGCTCTCCACCGGTCAGTGCAATCCTCCGGTCAGTGCTCTCCTCCGGACATTGCTCTCCTCCGGACATTGCTCTCCTCTGGTCAGTGCTCTCCTCTGGTCAGTGCTCTCCTCCGGTCAGTGATCACCTCCGGTCAGTGCTCCTCTCCGGTAAGTGCTCTCCACCGGTCAGTGCGTTCCTCCGGTCAGTGCTCTCCTCCGGGAAGTGTTCTCCTTCCGGTCAGTGCTCTCCTCCAGTCAGTGTGTTCCTCCGGTCAGTGCTTTCCTCCGGTCAGTGCTCTCCTCTGGTCAGTGCTCTTCTCTGGTCAGTGCTCTCCTCCAGCCAATGCTCTCCTCCGGTCAGTGCTCTCCTCCGGTCAGTGCTCTCCTCCGGTCAGTGCATTCCTCCGGTCAGTGCTCTCTTCCAAAAATTGCCCTCCTCCAGCCAATGCTCTCCTCCGGTCAGTGCTCTCCTCCTGTCAGTGCGTTCCTCCGGTCAGTGCTCTCCTCCGGGAAGTGTTCTCATTCTGGTCAGTGCTCTCCTCTGGACATTGATATCCTCCGGTCATCGCGTTTCTCCAGTCAGTGCTCTCGTCCGGTCAGAGCTCTCCTCCAGTCAGTGTGTTCCTCTGGTCAGTGCGTTCCTCCGGTCTGTGCGTTCCTCCGGTCAGAGCTCTCTTCCAGTCAGTAGGTTCCTCAGGTTCGTGCTCTCCTACGGTCAGTGCATTCCTCCGGTCAGTGCTCTCCTACGGTCAGTGCATTCCTCCGGTCAGTGCTCTCCTTCGGTCAGTGCTCTCCTCCGGTCAGTTCTGTACCTCCGGTCAGTGCTTTCCTCCGGTCATTGAGATCCTCCATTCAGTGCTCTCCTCCGGTCAGTGCTCTCCTCCGGTCAGTGCTCTCCTCTGGCCAGTGCTCTCCTCCGGTCAGTGTGTTCCTCCGGTCAGTGATTGCCTCTGGCCAGTGCATTCTTCCGGTCAGTGCGTTCCTCTGGTCAGTGCTCTCCTCTGGTCAGTACTTTCCTCTGGTCAGTTCTCTCCTCCGGTCAGTGCGTTCCTCCGGTCAGTGCTCTCCTCTGGTCAGTGCATTCCTCCGGTCAGAGCGTTCCTCTGGTCTGTGCTCTCCTCCAGTCAGTGCGTTCCTCCGGTCAGTGCTCTGCTCCGGTCAGTGCTCTCCTCCTGTCAGTGCATTCCTCCGGTCAGAGCGTTCCTCCGGTCAGTGCTCTCGTCCGTTCAGTCCGTTCCTCCGGTCAGTGCTCCTCTCCAGTCAGTGCTCTCCACCGGTCAGTGCTCTCCTCCGCTCAGTGCTCTCCTCCGGTCAGTGCAATCCTCCGGTCAGTGCTCTCCTCCGGACATTGCTCTCCTCCGGTCAGTGCTCTCCTCTGGTCAGTGCTCTCCTCCGGTTAGTGATCACCTCCGGTCAGTGCTCGCCTCCGGTCAGTGCTCTCCTCCGGTCAGTGCTCACCTCCGGTCAGTGGGTTACTCAGGTCAGTGCACTCTTCTGGTCTATGCGTTCCTCCGGACAGTGCATTCCTCTGGTCAGTGCTCGCCTCCGGTCAGTGCTCTCCTCCGGTCAGTGCTCACCTCCGGTCAGTGCTCTCCTCCGGTCAGTGCTCACCTCCGGTCAGTGGGTTATTCAGGTCAGTGCGTTCCTCTGGTCTGTGCGTTCCTCCGGACAGTGCTCTCCTCCATTCAGTGCGTCTTCCGGTCAATGCATTCCTCCACACAGTGTGTTGCACCGGTCAGTGCGTTCTTCTGGTCAGTGCTCTCTTCTGGTAAGTGATTTCCTCCGGTCAGTGCTCTCCTACGGTCAGTGCTCTCCTCCGGTCAGTGCGTTCCTCCAGTCAGTGTGTTCCTCCGGTCAGTGCTCTCCTCCGGTCAGTGCGTTCCTCCGGTCAGTGCGTTCCTCCAGTCAGTGTGTTCCTCCGGTCAGTGCTCTCCTCCGGTCAGTGCGTTCCTCCAGTCAGTGCGTTGCTTCGGTCAGTGCGTTGCTCCGGTCAGTGCTCTCCTCCGGTCAGTGCTCGCCTCCGGTAAGTGCACTCCTCCGGTCAGTGCTCTCCTCCGGTCAGTGCTCTCCTCCGGACATTGCTCTCCTCCGGTCAGTGCTCTCCTCCAGTCAGTGCATTCCTCCGGTCAGTGCGTTCCTACAGTCAGAGCGTTCCTCCGGTCTGTGATCTCCTCCAGTCAGTGCATTCCTCCGGTCAGTGCGTTCCTACGGTCAGTGCGATCCTCCGGACAGTGCTCTCCTCCGGTCAGTGCTCTCCTCCGGTCAGTGCCCTCCTTCGGTCAGTGCTCTCCTCCGGTCAGTGCGTTCCTCCGGTCATTGCTCTCCTCCGGTCAGTGCGTTCCTCCGGTCAGTGCTCTGCTCCGGTCAGTGCTCTCCTCCTGTCAGTGCATTCCTCCGGTCAGAGCGTTCCTCCGGTCAGTGCTCTCCTCTGGTCAGAGCATTCCTCCGGTCAGTGCTCTCGTCCATTCAGTGCTCTCCTCCGGTCAGTGCTCCTCTCCGGTAAGTGCTCTCCACCGGTCAGTGCAATCCTCCGGTCAGTGCTCTCCTCCGGACATTGCTCTCCTCCGGACATTGCTCTCATCTGGTCAGTGCTCTCCTCTGGTCAGTGCTCTCCTCCGGTCAGTGATCATCTCCGGTCAGTGCTCTCCTCCAGTCAGTGCATTGCTCTGGTCTGTGCGTTCCTCCGGACAGTGCACTCCTCAGGTCAGTGCGTTACTCCGGTCAGTGCATTTCTCCGGTCAGTGCTCTCAGGTCAGTGCGTTCTTCCGGTCAATGCATTCCTAAAGACAGTGTGTTGCACTGGTCAGTGCGTTCTTCTGGTCAGTGCTCTCTTCCGGTCAGTGCTCTCCTCCGGTCAGTGCGTTCCTCCAGTCTGTGTGTTGCTCCGGTCAGTGCTCCCCTCCGGTCAGTGCTCTCCTCCGGTCAGTGCTCCCCTCCGGTCAGTGCGTTCCTCCAGTCTGTGTGTTGCTCCGGTCAGTGCTCCCCTCCGGTCAGTGCGTTCCTCCGGTCAGTGTGTACGTCCGGTAAGTGCTAACCTCCGGTCAGTGCTCTCCTCCGGTCAGTGCTCTTCTCCGGTCAGTGCATTCCTCCGGTCAGTGCTTGCCTCTGGCCAGTGCGTTCTTCTGGTCAGTGCTCTCCTCCGGTCAGTGCGTTCCTCCGGTCAGCGCTCTTTTCTGGTCAGTGTGTTCCACCGGTCAGTGCTCTCCTCCGGTCAGTGCTCTCCTCCGGTCAGTGCGATCTTTCGGTCAGTGCGTTCCTCTGGTCAGTGCTCTCCTCCGGTCAGTACTCTCCTCCAATCTGTGCCCTTCTCCGGTCAGTGCTCTCGTCTGGTCAGTGCTCTCCTCCGGTCAGTGCTCTCCTCCGGTCAGTGCGTTCCTCCGGTCAGTGCGTTCCTCCAGCCAATGCATTCCTCCGGTCTGTGCTCTCCTCCAGTCACTGCATTCCTCCGGTCAGTGCTCTCCTTTGGTCATTGATCTCCTCCAGTCAGTGCTCTCCTCCGGTCAGTGCCCTACTCTGGTCAGTGTGTTCCTCCGGTCAGTGCGTTCCTCCGGTCAGTGCTCTCCGCTGGTCAGTGCTCTCCTCCGGTCAGTGCATTCCTCCGGTCAGTGTGTACCTCCAGCAAGTGCTCTCCTCCGGTCAGTGCTCTCCTCCGGTCAGTGCTCTCCTCTGTTCAGTGCTCTCCTCTGGCCAGTGCTCTCCTCCGGTCAGTGCATTCCTCCGGTCAGTGCGTTCCTCCGGTCAGTGCTCGCTTCCGGTCAGTGCGTTCCTCCAGTCAGTGCTCTCCTCCGGTCAGTGCTCTCCTCCGGTCAGTGCATTCCCCCAGTCAGCGCTCTCCTCCGGTCAGTGTGTACCTCCGGTCAGTGCTTTCCTCCGGTCATTGAGATCCTCCATTCAGTGCTCTCCTCCGGTCAGTGCTCTCCTCCGGTCAGTGCTCTCCTCTGGCCAGTGCTCTCCTCCGGTCAGTGTGTTCCTCCGGTCAGTGATTGCCTCTGGCCAGTGCATTCTTCCGGTCAGTGCGTTCCTCTGGTCAGTGCTCTCCTCTGGTCAGTACTTTCCTCTGGTCAGTTCTCTCCTCCGGTCAGTGCGTTCCTCCGGTCAGTGCTCTCCTCTGGTCAGTGCATTCCTCCGGTCAGAGCGTTCCTCTGGTCTGTGCTCTCCTCCAGTCAGTGCGTTCCTCCGGTCAGTGCTCTGCTCCGGTCAGTGCTCTCCTCCTGTCAGTGCATTCCTCCGGTCAGAGCGTTCCTCCGGTCAGTGCTCTCGTCCGTTCAGTCCGTTCCTCCGGTCAGTGCTCCTCTCCAGTCAGTGCTCTCCACCGGTCAGTGCTCTCCTCCGCTCAGTGCTCTCCTCCGGTCAGTGCAATCCTCCGGTCAGTGCTCTCCTCCGGACATTGCTCTCCTCCGGTCAGTGCTCTCCTCTGGTCAGTGCTCTCCTCCGGTTAGTGATCACCTCTGGTCAGTGCTCGCCTCCGGTCAGTGCTCTCCTCCGGTCAGTGCTCACCTCCGGTCAGTGGGTTACTCAGGTCAGTGCACTCCTCTGGTCTATGCGTTCCTCCGGACAGTGCATTCCTCCGGTCAGTGCTCGCCTCCGGTCAGTGCTCTCCTCCGGTCAGTGCTCACCTCCGGTCAGTGCTCTCCTCGGTCAGTGCTCACCTCGGTCAGGGTTCAGGTGCGTTCCTCTGGTCTGTGCGTTCCTCCGGACAGTGCTCTCCTCCAGTCAGTGCGTCTTCCGGTCAATGCATTCCTCCACACAGTGTGTTGCACCGGTCAGTGCGTTCTTCTGGTCAGTGCTCTCTTCCGGTAAGTGATTTCCTCCGGTCAGTGCTCTCCTACGGTCAGTGCTCTCCTCCGGTCAGTGCGTTCCTCCAGTCAGTGTGTTCCTCCGGTCAGTGCTCTCCTCCGGTCAGTGCGTTCCTCCGGTCAGTGCGTTCCTCCAGTCAGTGTGTTCCTCCGGTCAGTGCTCTCCTCCGGTCAGTGCGTTCCTCCAGTCAGTGCCTTGCTTCGGTCAGTGCGTTGCTCCGGTCAGTGCTCTCCTCCGGTCAGTGCTCGCCTCCGGTAAGTGCACTCCTCCGGTCAGTGCTCTCCTCCGGTCAGTGCTCTCCTCCGGACATTGCTCTCCTCCGGTCAGTGCTCTCCTCCAGTCAGTGCATTCCTCCGGTCAGTGCGTTCCTACAGTCAGAGCGTTCCTCCGGTCTGTGATCTCCTCCAGTCAGTGCATTCCTCCGGTCAGTGCGTTCCTACGGTCAGTGCGATCCTCCGGACAGTGCTCTCCTCCGGTCAGTGCTCTCCTCCGGTCAGTGCCCTCCTTCGGTCAGTGCTCTCCTCCGGTCAGTGCGTTCCTCCGGTCAGTGCTCTCCTCCGGTCAGTGCGTTCCTCCGGTCAGTGCTCTGCTCCGGTCAGTGCTCTCCTCCTGTCAGTGCATTCCTCCGGTCAGAGCGTTCCTCCGGTCAGTGCTCTCCTCTGGTCAGAGCATTCCTCCGGTCAGTGCTCTCGTCCATTCAGTGCTCTCCTCCGGTCAGTGCTCCTCTCCGGTAAGTGCTCTCCACCGGTCAGTGCAATCCTCCGGTCAGTGCTCTCCTCCGGACATTGCTCTCCTCCGGACATTGCTCTCATCTGGTCAGTGCTCTCCTCTGGTCAGTGCTCTCCTCCGGTCAGTGATCACCTCCGGTCAGTGCTCTCCTCCAGTCAGTGCATTGCTCTGGTCTGTGCGTTCCTCCGGACAGTGCACTCCTCAGGTCAGTGCGTTACTCCGGTCAGTGCATTTCTCCGGTCAGTGCTCTCAGGTCAGTGCGTTCTTCCGGTCAATGCATTCCTAAAGACAGTGTGTTGCACTGGTCAGTGCGTTCTTCTGGTCAGTGCTCTCTTCCGGTCAGTGCTCTCCTCCGGTCAGTGCGTTCCTCCAGTCTGTGTGTTGCTCCGGTCAGTGCTCCCCTCCGGTCAGTGCTCTCCTCCGGTCAGTGCTCCCCTCCGGTCAGTGCGTTCCTCCAGTCTGTGTGTTGCTCCGGTCAGTGCTCCCCTCCGGTCAGTGCGTTCCTCCGGTCAGTGTGTACGTCCGGTAAGTGCTAACCTCCGGTCAGTGCTCTCCTCCGGTCAGTGCTCTTCTCCGGTCAGTGCATTCCTCCGGTCAGTGCTTGCCTCTGACCAGTGCGTTCTTCTGGTCAGTGCTCTCCTCCGGTCAGTGCGTTCCTCCGGTCAGCGCTCTTTTCTGGTCAGTGTGTTCCACCGGTCAGTGCTCTCCTCCGGTCAGTGCTCTCCTCCGGTCAGTGCGATCTTTCGGTCAGTGCGTTCCTCTGGTCAGTGCTCTCCTCCGGTCAGTACTCTCCTCCAATCTGTGCCCTTCTCCGGTCAGTGCTCTCGTCTGGTCAGTGCTCTCCTCCGGTCAGTGCTCTCCTCCGGTCAGTGCGTTCCTCCGGTCAGTGCGTTCCTCCAGCCAATGCATTCCTCCGGTCTGTGCTCTCCTCCAGTCACTGCATTCCTCCGGTCAGTGCTCTCCTTTGGTCATTGATTTCCTCCAGTCAGTGCTCTCCTCCGGTCAGTGCTCTCCTTTGGCCATTGATCTCCTCCAGTCAGTGCTCTCCTCCGGTCAGTGCCCTACTCTGGTCAGTGTGTTCCTCCGGTCAGTGCGTTCCTCCGGTCAGTGCTCTCCGCTGGTCAGTGCTCTCCTCCAGTCAGTGCATTCCTCCGGTCAGTGTGTACCTCCAGCAAGTGCTCTCCTCCGGTCAGTGCTCTCCTCTGTTCAGTGCTCTCCTCTGGCCAGTGCTCTCCTCCGGTCAGTGCATTCCTCCGGTCAGTGCGTTCCTCCGGTCAGTGCTCGCTTCCGGTCAGTGCGTTCCTCCAGTCAGTGCTCTCCTCCGGTCAGTGCTCTCCTCCGGTCAGTGCATTCCCCCAGTCAGCGCTCTCCTCCGGTCAGTGTGTACCTCCGGTCAGTGCTTTCCTCCGGTCATTGAGATCCTCCATTCAGTGCTCTCCTCCGGTCAGTGCTCTCCTCCGGTCAGTGCTCTCCTCTGGCCAGTGCTCTCCTCCGGGCAGTGTGTTCCTCCGGTCAGTGATTGCCTCTGGCCAGTGCATTCTTCCGGTCAGTGCGTTCCTCTGGTCAGTGCTCTCCTCCGGTCAGTGCTTTCCTCTGGTCAGTTCTCTCCTCCGGTCAGTGCGTTCTCCGGTCAGTGCTCTCCTCTGGTCAGTGCATTCCTCCGGTCAGAGCGTTCCTCCGGTCAGTGCTCTCCTCCGGTCAGTGCGTTCCTCCGGTCAGTGCTCTGCTCCGGTCAGTGCTCTCCTCCTGTCAGTGCATTCCTCCGGTCAGAGCGTTCCTCCGGTCAGTGCTCTCCTCCGGTCAGAGCGTTCCTCCGGTCAGTGCTCTCGTCCGTTCAGTCCGTTCCTCCGGTCAGTGCTCCTCTCCGGTCAGTGCTCTCCACCGGTCAGTGCTCTCCTCCGGTCAGTGCAATCCTCCGGTCAGTGCTCTCCTCCGGACATTGCTCTCCTCCGGTCAGTGCTCCCCTCCGGTCAGTGCGTTCCTCCGGTCAGTGTGTTCCTCCGGTAAGTGATAACCTCCGGTCAGTGCTCTCCTCCGGTCAGTGCTCTCCTCCGGTCAGTGCATTCCTCCGGTCAGTGCTTGCCTCTGGCCAGTGCGTTCTTCTGGTCAGTGCTCTCCTCCGGTCAGTGCGTTCCTCCGGTCAGCGCTCTTCTCCGGTCAGTGTGTTCCACCGGTCAGTGCTCTCCTCCGGTCAGTGCTTTCCTCCAATCTGTGCCCTTCTCCGGTCAGTGCTCTCGTCCGGTCAGTGCGTTCCTCCGGTCTGTGCTCTCCTCCGGTCAGTGCTCTCCTCCAATCTGTGCCCTTCTCCGGTCAGTGCTCTTGTCCGGTCAGTGCGTTCCTCCGGTCTGTGCTCTCCTCCGGTCAGTGCTCTCCTCCAGTCAGTGGTCTCCTCCAGTCAGTGCTCTCCTCTGGCCAGTGATCTCCTCCGGTCAGTGCTTTCCTCTGGTCAGTTCTCTCCTCCGGTCAGTGCATTCCTCCGGTCAGTGCTCTCCTCTGGTCAGTGCATTCCTCCGGTCAGTGCTCTCCTCCGGTCAGTGCTCTCCTCCAGTCAGTGCGTTCCTCGGTCAGTGCGCTCCTCGGTCAGTGCTCTCCTCCGGTCAGTGCTCTCCTCCGGTCAGTGCAATCCTCCGGTCAGTGCTCTCCTCCAGTCAGTGCGTTCCTCCGGTCAGTGCGCTCCTCCGGTCAGTGCTCTCTCCGGTCAGTGCTTCTCCTCCGGTCAGTGCAATCCTCGGTCAGTGCTCTCTCCGGACATTGCTCTCCTCCGGACATTGCTCTCCTTGGTCAGTGCTCTCCTCTGGTCAGTGCTCTCCTCCGGTCAGTGATCACCTCCGGTCAGTGCTCTCCTCCAGTCAGTGCATTCCTCTGGTCTGTGCGTTCCTCCGGACAGTGCACTCCTCAGGTCAGTGCGTTACTCCGGTCAGTGCATTTCTCCGGTCAGTGCTCTCAGGTCAGTGCGTTCTTCCGCTCAATGCATTCCTAAAGACAGTGTGTTGCTCTGGTCAGCTGCGTTCTTCTGGTCAGTGCTCTCTTCCGGTCAGTGCTCTCCTCCGGTCAGTGCGTTCCTCCAGTCTGTGTGTTGCTCCGGTCAGTGCTCCCCTCCGGTCAGTGCTCCCCTCCGGTCAGTGCGTTCCTCCGGTCAGTGTGTACCTCCAGTAAGTGCTAACCTCCGGTCAGTGCTCTCCTCCGGTCAGTGCTCTTCTCCGGTCAGTGCAATCCTCCGGTCAGTGCTCTCCTCCGGACATTGCTCTCCTCTGGACATTGCTCTCCTCTGGTCAGTGCTCTCCTCCGGTCAGTGATCACCTCCGGTCAGTGGGTTCCTCTGGTCAGTGCACTCCTCTAGTCAGTGCTCTACTCCGGTCAGTGCTCTCCTCCAGTCAATGCATTCCTCTGGTCTGTGCGTTCCTCCGGACAGTGCACTCCTCAGGTCAGTGCGTTACTCCGGTCAGTGCATTTCTCCGGTCAGTGCTCTCAGGTCAGTGCGTTCTTGCGGTCAATGCATTCCTAACGACAGTGTTGCTCTGGTCAGTGCGTTCTTCTGGTCAGTGCTCTCTTCCGGTCAGTGCTCTCCTCCGGTCAGTGCGTTCCTCCAGTCTGTGTGTTGCTCCGGTCAGTGCTCCCCTCCGGTCAGTGCTCCCCTCCGGTCAGTGCGTTCCTCCGGTCAGTGTGTACCTCCGGTAAGTGATAACCTCCGGTCAGTGCTCTCCTCCGGTCAGTGCTCTCCTCCGGTCAGTGCATTCCTCCGGTCAGTGCTTGCCTCTGGCCAGTGCGTTCTTCTGGTCAGTGCTCTCCTCCGGTCAGTGCGTTCCTCCGGTCAGCGCTCTTCTCCGGTCAGTGTGTTCCACCGGTCAGTGCTCTCCTCCGGTCAGTGCTTTCCTCCGGTCAGTGCGATCTTCCGGTCAGTGCGTTCCTCTGGTCAGTGCTCTCCTCCGGTCAGTGCTCTCCTCCAATCTGTGCCCTTCTCCGGTCAGTGCTCTCGTCCGGTCAGTGCGTTCCTCCGGTCTGTGCTCTCCTCCGGTCAGTGCTCTCCTCCAGTCAGTGCTCTCCTCTGGCCCGTGCACTCCTCTGGTCAGTGCTCTCCTCTGGCCAGTGCTCTCCTCTGGTCAGTGCTCTCCTCTGGCCAGTGCTCTTCTCTGGTCAGTGTGTTCCTCCGGTCAGTGATTGCCTCTGGCCAGTGCGTTCTTCCGGTCAGTGCGTTCCTCTGGTCAGTGCTCTCCTCCGGTCAGTGCTCTCCTCTGGTCAGTGCATTTCTCCGGTCAGTGCTCTCCTCCGGTCAGTGCTCTCCTCCGGTCAGTGCAATCCTCCGGTCAGTGCTCTCCTCCGGACATTGCACTCCTCTGGACATTGCTCTCCTCTGGTCAGTGCTCTCCTCTGGTCAGTGCTCTCCTCCGGTCAGTGCAATCCTCCGGTCAGTGCTCTCCTCCAGTCAGTGCATTCCTCTGGTCTGTGCGTTCCTCCGGACAGTGCACTCCTCAGGTCAGTGCGTTACTCCGGTCAGTGCATTTCTCCGGTCAGTGCTCTCAGGTCAGTGCTTTCTTCCGGTCAATGCATTCCTAAAGACAGTGTGTTGCTCTGGTCAGTGCGTTCATCTGGTCAGTGCTCCCCTCCAGTCAGTGCTCCCCTCCGGTCAGTGCATTCCTCCGGTCAGTGCTTGCCTCTGGCCAGTGCGTTCTTCTGGTCAGTGCTCTCCTCCGGTCAGTGCGTTCCTCCGGTCAGCGCTCTTTTCCGGTCAGTGTGTTCCACCGGTCAGTGCTCTCCTCTGGTCAGTGCTCTCCTCCGGTCAGTGCGATCTTCCGGTCAGTGCGTTCCTCTGGTCAGTGCTCTCCTCCGGTCAGTACTCTCCTCCAATCTGTGCCCTTCTCTGGTCAGTGCTCTCGTCCGGTCAGTGCGTTCCTCCGGTCTGTGCTCTCCTCCGGTCAGTACTCTCCTCCGGTCAGTGCCTTCCTCCGGTCTGTGCTCTCCTCCAGTCACTGCATTCCTCCGGTCGGTGCTCTCCTTTGGTCATTGATTTCCTCCAGTCAGTGCTCTCCTCCGGTCAGTGCCCTACTCTGGTCAGTGTGTTCCTCCGGTCAGTGCGTTCCTCCGGTCAGTGCTCTCCGCTGGTCAGTGCTCTCCTCCGGTCAGTGCATTCCTCCGGTCAGTGTGTACCTCCAGCAAGTGCTCTCCTCCGGTCAGTGCTCTCCTCCGGTCAGTGCTCTCCTCTGTTCAGTGCTCTCCTCTGGCCAGTGCTCTCCTCCGGTCAGTGCATTCCTCCGGTCAGTGCGTTCCTCCGGTCAGTGCTCGCTTCCGATCAGTGCGTTCCTCCAGTCAGTGCTCTCCTCCGGTCAGTGCTCTCCTCCGGTCAGTGCATTCCCCCAGTCAGCGCTCTCCTCCGGTCAGTGTGTACCTCCGGTCAGTGCTTTCCTCCGGTCATTGAGATCCTCCATTCAGTGCTCTCCTCCGGTCAGTGCTCTCCTCCGGTCAGTGCTCTCCTCTGGCCAGTGCTCTCCTCCGGGCAGTGTGTTCCTCCGGTCAGTGATTGCCTCTGGCCAGTGCATTCTTCCGGTCAGTGCGTTCCTCTGGTCAGTGCTCTCCTCCGGTCAGTGCTTTCCTCTGGTCAGTTCTCTCCTCCGGTCAGTGCGTTCTCCGGTCAGTGCTCTCCTCTGGTCAGTGCATTCCTCCGGTCAGAGCGTTCCTCCGGTCAGTGCTCTCCTCCGGTCAGTGCGTTCCTCCGGTCAGTGCTCTGCTCCGGTCAGTGCTCTCCTCCTGTCAGTGCATTCCTCCGGTCAGAGCGTTCCTCCGGTCAGTGCTCTCCTCCGGTCAGAGCGTTCCTCCGGTCAGTGCTCTCGTCCGTTCAGTCCGTTCCTCCGGTCAGTGCTCCTCTCCGGTCAGTGCTCTCCACCGGTCAGTGCTCTCCTCCGGTCAGTGCAATCCTCCGGTCAGTGCTCTCCTCCGGACATTGCTCTCCTCCGGTCAGTGCTCCCCTCCGGTCAGTGCGTTCCTCCGGTCAGTGTGTACCTCCGGTAAGTGATAACCTCCGGTCAGTGCTCTCCTCCGGTCAGTGCTCTCCTCCGGTCAGTGCATTCCTCCGGTCAGTGCTTGCCTCTGGCCAGTGCGTTCTTCTGGTCAGTGCTCTCCTCCGGTCAGTGCGTTCCTCCGGTCAGCGCTCTTCTCCGGTCAGTGTGTTCCACCGGTCAGTGCTCTCCTCCGGTCAGTGCTTTCCTCCAATCTGTGCCCTTCTCCGGTCAGTGCTCTCGTCCGGTCAGTGCGTTCCTCCGGTCTGTGCTCTCCTCCGGTCAGTGCTCTCCTCCAATCTGTGCCCTTCTCCGGTCAGTGCTCTCGTTCGGTCAGTGCGTTCCTCCGGTCTGTGCTCTCCTCCGGTCAGTGCTCTCCTCCAGTCAGTGGTCTCCTCCAGTCAGTGCTCTCCTCTGGCCAGTGATCTCCTCCGGTCAGTGCTTTCCTCTGGTCAGTTCTCTCCTCCGGTCAGTGCATTCCTCCGGTCAGTGCTCTCCTCTGGTCAGTGCATTCCTCCGGTCAGTGCTCTCCTCCGGTCAGTGCTCTCCTCCAGTCAGTGCGTTCCTCCGGTCAGTGCGCTCCTCCGGTCAGTGCTCTCCTCCGGTCAGTGCTCTCCTCCGGTCAGTGCAATCCTCCGGTCAGTGCTCTCCTCCGGACATTGCTCTCCTCCGGACATTGCTCTCCTCTGGTCAGTGCTCTCCTCTGGTCAGTGCTCTCCTCCGGTCAGTGATCACCTCCGGTCAGTGCTCTCCTCCAGTCAGTGCATTCCTCTGGTCTGTGCGTTCCTCCGGACAGTGCACTCCTCAGGTCAGTGCGTTACTCCGGTCAGTGCATTTCTCCGGTCAGTGCTCTCAGGTCAGTGCGTTCTTCCGCTCAATGCATTCCTAAAGACAGTGTGTTGCTCTGGTCAGTGCGTTCTTCTGGTCAGTGCTCTCTTCCGGTCAGTGCTCTCCTCCGGTCAGTGCGTTCCTCCAGTCTGTGTGTTGCTCCGGTCAGTGCTCCCCTCCGGTCAGTGCTCCCCTCCGGTCAGTGCGTTCCTCCGGTCAGTGTGTACCTCCAGTAAGTGCTAACCTCCGGTCAGTGCTCTCCTCCGGTCAGTGCTCTTCTCCGGTCAGTGCAATCCTCCGGTCAGTGCTCTCCTCCGGACATTGCTCTCCTCCGGACATTGCTCTCCTCTGGTCAGTGCTCTCCTCCGGTCAGTGATCACCTCCGGTCAGTGGGTTCCTCTGGTCAGTGCACTCCTCTAGTCAGTGCTCTACTCCGGTCAGTGCTCTCCTCCAGTCAATGCATTCCTCTGGTCTGTGCGTTCCTCCGGACAGTGCACTCCTCAGGTCAGTGCGTTACTCCGGTCAGTGCATTTCTCCGGTCAGTGCTCTCAGGTCAGTGCGTTCTTGCGGTCAATGCATTCCTAACGACAGTGTGTTGCTCTGGTCAGTGCGTTCTTCTGGTCAGTGCTCTCTTCCGGTCAGTGCTCTCCTCCGGTCAGTGCGTTCCTCCAGTCTGTGTGTTGCTCCGGTCAGTGCTCCCCTCCGGTCAGTGCTCCCCTCCGGTCAGTGCGTTCCTCCGGTCAGTGTGTACCTCCGGTAAGTGATAACCTCCGGTCAGTGCTCTCCTCCAGTCAGTGCTCTCCTCCGGTCAGTGCATTCCTCCGGTCAGTGCTTGCCTCTGGCCAGTGCGTTCTTCTGGTCAGTGCTCTCCTCCGGTCAGTGCGTTCCTCCGGTCAGCGCTCTTCTCCGGTCAGTGTGTTCCACCGGTCAGTGCTCTCCTCCGGTCAGTGCTTTCCTCCGGTCAGTGCGATCTTCCGGTCAGTGCGTTCCTCTGGTCAGTGCTCTCCTCCGGTCAGTGCTCTCCTCCAATCTGTGCCCTTCTCCGGTCAGTGCTCTCGTCCGGTCAGTGCGTTCCTCCGGTCTGTGCTCTCCTCCGGTCAGTGCTCTCCTCCAGTCAGTGCTCTCCTCTGGCCCGTGCACTCCTCTGGTCAGTGCTCTCCTCTGGCCAGTGCTCTCCTCTGGTCAGTGCTCTCCTCTGGCCAGTGCTCTTCTCTGGTCAGTGTGTTCCTCCGGTCAGTGATTGCCTCTGGCCAGTGCGTTCTTCCGGTCAGTGCGTTCCTCTGGTCAGTGCTCTCCTCCGGTCAGTGCTCTCCTCTGGTCAGTGCATTTCTCCGGTCAGTGCTCTCCTCCGGTCAGTGCTCTCCTCCGGTCAGTGCAATCCTCCGGTCAGTGCTCTCCTCCGGACATTGCACTCCTCTGGACATTGCTCTCCTCTGGTCAGTGCTCTCCTCTGGTCAGTGCTCTCCTCCGGTCAGTGCAATCCTCCGGTCAGTGCTCTCCTCCAGTCAGTGCATTCCTCTGGTCTGTGCGTTCCTCCGGACAGTGCACTCCTCAGGTCAGTGCGTTACTCCGGTCAGTGCATTTCTCCGGTCAGTGCTCTCAGGTCAGTGCTTTCTTCCGGTCAATGCATTCCTAAAGACAGTGTGTTGCTCTGGTCAGTGCGTTCATCTGGTCAGTGCTCTCTTCCGGTCAGTGCTCTCCTCCGGTCAGTGTGTTCCTCCAGACTGTGTGTTGCTCCGGTCAGTGCTCCCCTCCAGTCAGTGCTCCCCTCCGGTCAGTGCATTCCTCCGGTCAGTGCTTGCCTCTGGCCAGTGCGTTCTTCTGGTCAGTGCTCTCCTCCGGTCAGTGCGTTCCTCCGGTCAGCGCTCTTTTCCGGTCAGTGTGTTCCACCGGTCAGTGCTCTCCTCTGGTCAGTGCTCTCCTCCGGTCAGTGCGATCTTCCGGTCAGTGCGTTCCTCTGGTCAGTGCTCTCCTCCGGTCAGTACTCTCCTCCAATCTGTGCCCTTCTCTGGTCAGTGCTCTCGTCCGGTCAGTGCGTTCCTCCGGTCTGTGCTCTCCTCCGGTCAGTACTCTCCTCCGGTCAGTGCATTCCTCCGGTCTGTGCTCTCCTCCAGTCACTGCATTCCTCCGGTCAGTGCTCTCCTTTGGTCATTGATTTCCTCCAGTCAGTGCTCTCCTCCGGTCAGTGCTCTCCTTTGGTCATTGATCTCCTCCAGTCAGTGCTCTCGTCCGGTCAGTGCCCTACTGTGGTCAGTGTGTTCCTCCAGCCAATGCATTCCTCCGGTCTGTGCTCTCCTCCAGTCACTGCATTCGTCCGGTCAGTGCTCTCCTTTGGTCATTGATTTCCTCCAGTCAGTGCTCTCCTCCGGTCAGTGCCCTACTCTGGTCAGTGTGTTCCTCCGGTCAGTGCGTTCCTCCAGGTCAGTGCTCTCCTCCGGTCAGTGCGTTCCTCCGGTCAGTGCTCTCCGCCGGTCAGTGCTCTTCTCCGGTCAGTGCTCTCCTCCGGTCAGTGCATTCCTCCGGTCAGTGTGTACCTCCAGCAAGTGCTCTCCTCCGGTCAGTGCTCTCCTCCAGTCAGTGCTCTCCTCCGGTCAGTGCTCTCCTCTGTTCAGTGCTCTCCTCCGGTCAGTGCATTCCTCCGGTCAGTGTGTACCTCCGGTAAGTGCGTTCCTCCGGTCAGTGTGTACCTCCAGCAAGTGCTCTCCTCCGGTCAGTGCTCTCCTCCAGTCAGTGCTCTCCTCCGGTCAGTGCTCTCCTCCGGTCAGTGTGTTCCTCCGGTCAGTGCGTTCCTCCAGCCAATGCATTCCTCCGGTCTGTGCTCTCCTCCAGTCACTGCATTCCTCCGGTCAGTGCTCTCCTTTGGTCATTGATCTCCTCCAGTCAGTGCTCTCCTCCGGTCAGATCCCTACTCTGGTCAGTGCGTTCCTCCGGTCAGTGCTCTCCGCCGGTCAGTGCTCTTCTCCGGTCAGTGCTCTCCTCCGGTCAGTGCATTCCTCCGGTCAGTGTGTACCTCCGGTAAGTACGTTCCTCCGGTCAGTGTGTACCTCCAGCAAGTGCTCTCCTCCGGTCAGTGCTCTCCTCCGGTCAGTGCTCTCCTCTGTTCAGTGCTCTCCTCTGGCCAGTGCTCTCCTCCGGTCAGTGCATTCCTCCGGTCAGTGCGTTCCTCCGGTCAGTGCTCGCTTCCGGTCAGTGCGTTCCTCCAGTCAGCACTCTCCTCCGGTCAGTGCTCTCCTCCGGTCAGTGCTCTCCTCTGGCCAGTGCTCTCCTCCGGGCAGTGTGTTCCTCCGGTCAGTGATTGCCTCTGGCCAGTGCATTCTTCCGGTCAGTGCGTTCCTATGGTCAGTGCTCTCCTCCGGTCAGTGCTTTCCTCTGGTCAGTTCTCTCCTCTGGCCAGTGCTCTCCTCTGGTCAGTGCTCTCCTCTGGCCAGTGCTCTCCTCCGGGCAGTGTGTTCCTCCGGTCAGTGATTGCCTCTGGCCAGTGCATTCTTCCGGTCAGTGCGTTCCTATGGTCAGTGCTCTCCTCCGGTCAGTGCTTTCCTCTGGTCAGTTCTCTCCTCCGGTCAGTGCGTTCTCCGGTCAGTGCTCTCCTCTGGTCAGTGCATTCCTCCGGTCAGAGCGTTGCTCCGGTCAGTGCTCTCCTCCGGTCAGTGCGTTCCTCCGGTCAGTGCTCTGAACCGGTCAGTGCTCTCCTCCTGTCAGGGTATTCCTCCGGTCAGAGCGTTCCTCCGGTCAGTGCTCTCCTCCGGTCAGTGCGTTCCTCCAGTCTGTGTGTTGCTCCGGTCAGTGCTCCCCTCCGGTCAGTGCTCCCCTCTGGTCAGTGCGTTCCTCCGGTCAGTGTGTACCTCCAGTAAGTGCTAACCTCCGGTCAGTGCTCTCCTCCGGTCAGTGCTCTTCTCCGGTCAGTGCAATCCTCCGGTCAGTGCTCTCCTCCGGACATTGCTCTCCTCCGGTCAGTGCTCTCCTCTGGTCAGTGCTCTCCTCCGGTCAGTGATCACCTCCGGTCAGTAAGTTCCTCTGGTCAGTGCACTCCTCTAGTCAGTGCTCTACTCCGGTCAGTGCTCTCCTCCAGTCAATGCATTCCTCTGGTCTGTGCGTTCCTCCGGACAGTGCACTCCTCAGGTCAGTGCGTTACTCCGGTCAGTGCATTTCTCCGGTCAGTGCTCTCAGGTCAGTGCGTTCTTCCGGTCAATGCATTCCTAACGACAGTGTGTTGCTCTGGTCAGTGCGTTCTTCTGGTCAGTGCTCTCTTCCGGTCAGTGCTCTCCTCCGGTCAGTGCGTTCCTCCAGTCTGTGTGTTGCTCCGGTCAGTGCTCCCCTCCGGTCAGTGCTCCCCTCCGGTCAGTGCTCCCCTCCGGTCAGTGCGTTCCTCCAGTCAGTGTGTTGCTCCGGTCAGTGCGTTCCTCCAGTCTGTGTGTTGCTCCGGTCAGTGCTCCCCTCCGGTCAGTGCTCCCCTCCGGTCAGTGCTCCCCTCCGGTCAGTGCTCCCCTCCGGTCAGTGCTCCCCTCCGGTCAGTGCGTTCCTCCAGTCTGTGTGTTGCTCCGGTCAGTGCTCCCCTCCGGTCAGTGCTCCCCTCCGGTCAGTGCTCTCCTCCGGTCAGTGCGTTCCTCCAGTCAGTGTGTTGCTCCGGTCAGTGCTCCCCTCCGGTCAGTGCTCCCCTCCGGTCAGTGCGTTCCTCCGGTCAGTGTGTACCTCCGGTAAGTGATAACCTCCGGTCAGTGCTGTCCTCCGGTCAGTGCTCTCCTCCGGTCAGTGCATTCCTCCGGTCAGTGCTTGCCTCTGGCCAGTGCGTTCTTCTGGTCAGTGCTCTCCTCCGGTCAGTGCGTTCCTCCGGTCAGCGCTCTTCTCCGGTCAGTGTGTTCCACCGGTCAGTGCTCTCCTCCGGTCAGTGCTTTCCTCCGGTCAGTGCGATCTTCCGGTCAGTGCACTCCTCCAATCTGTGCCCTTCTCCGGTCAGTGCTCTCGTCCGGTCAGTGCGTTCCTCCCGTCTGTGCTCTCCTCCGGTCAGTGCTCCCCTCCAGTCAGTGCTCTCCTCCAGTCAGTGCTCTCCTCTGGCCAGTGCTCTCCTCTGGTCAGTGCTCTCCTCTGGCCAGTGCTCTCCTCTGGTCAGTGCTCTCCTCTGGCCAGTGCTCTTCTCTGGTCAGTGTGTTCCTCCGGTCAGTGATTGCCTCTGGCCAGTGCGTTCTTCCGGTCAGTGCGTTCCTCTGGTCAGTGCTCTCCTCCGGTCAGTGCTCTCCTCCGGTCAGTGCTCTCCTCCGGTCAGTGCAATCCTCCGGTCAGTGCTCTCCTCCGGACATTGCTCTCCTCCGGACATTGCTCTCCTCCGGTAAGTGATCACCTCCGGTCAGTGCTCTCCTCCAGTCAGTGCATTCCTCTGGTCTGTGCGTTCCTCCGGACAGTGCACTCCTCAGGTCAGTGCGTTACTCCGGTCAGTGCATTTCTCCGGTCAGTGCTCTCAGGTCAGTGCGTTCTTCTGGTCAATGCATTCCTAAAGACAGTGTGTTGCTCTGGTCAGTGCGTTCTTCTGGTCAGTGCTCTCTTCCGGTCAGTGCTCTCCTCCGGTCAGTGTGTTCCTCCAGTCTGTGTGTTGCTCCGGTCAGTGCTCCCCTCCGGTCAGTGCTCCCCTCCGGTCAGTGCGTTCCTCCGGTCAGTGTGTACCTCCAGTAAGTGCTAACCTCCGGTCAGTGCTCTCCTCCGGTCAGTGCTCTTCTGCGGTCAGTGCATTCCTCCGGTAAGTGCTTGTCTCTGGCCAGTGCGTTCTTCTGGTCAGTGCTCTCCTCCGGTCAGTGCGTTCCTCTGGTCAGCGCTCTTTTCCGGTCAGTGTGTTCCACCGGTCAGTGCTCTCCTCCGGTCAGTGCTCTCCTCCGGTCAGTGCGATCTTCCGGTCAGTGCGTTCCTCTGGACAGTGCTCTCCTCCGGTCAGTACTCTCCTCCAATCTGTGCCCTTCTCCGGTCAGTGCTCTCGTCCGGTCAGTGCGTTCCTCCGGTCTGTGCTCTCCTCCGGTCAGTGCTCTCCTCCGGTCAGTGCTCTCCTTTGGTCATTGATCTCCTCCAGTCAGTGCTCTCCTCCGGTCAGTGCCCTACTCTGGTCAGTGTGTTCCTCCGGTCAGTGCGTTCCTCCGGTCAGTGCTCTCCGCCGGTCAGTGCTCTTCTCCGGTCAGTGCTCTCCTCCGGTCAGTGCATTCCTCAGGTTAGTGTGTACCTCCGGTAAGTGCATTCCTCCGGTCAGTGTGTACCTCCAGCAAGTGCTCTCCTCCGGTCAGTGCTCTCCTCCGGTCAGTGCTCTCCTCTGTTCAGTGCTCTCCTCTGGCCAGAGCTCTCCTCCGGTCAGTGCATTCCTCCGGTCAGTGCGTTCCTCCGGTCAGTGCTCGCTTCCGGTCAGTGCGTTCCTCCAGTCAGTGCTCTCCTCCGGTCAGTGCTCTCCTCCGGTCAGTGCATTCCTCCAGTCAGCGCTCTCCTCCGGTCAGTGTGTACCTCCGGTCAGTGCTTTCCTCCGGTCATTGAGATCCTCCATTCAGTGCTCTCCTCCGGTCAGTGCTCTCCTCCGGTCAGTGCTCTCCTCTGGCCAGTGCTCTCCTCCGGGCAGTGTGTTCCTCCGGTCAGTGATTGCCTCTGGCCAGTGCATTCTTCCGGTCAGTGCGTTCCTATGGTCAGTGCTCTCCTCCGGTCAGTGCTTTCCTCTGGTCAGTTCTCTCCTCCGGTCAGTGCGTTCTCCGGTCAGTGCTCTCCTCTGGTCAGTGCATTCCTCCGGTCAGAGCGTTCCTCCGGTCAGTGCTCTCCTCCGGTCAGTGCGTTCCTCCGGTCAGTGCTCTGCTCCGGTCAGTGCTCTCCTCCGGTCAGAGCGTTCCTCCGGTCAGTGCTCTCGTCCGTTCAGTCCATTCCTCCAGTCAGTGCTCCTCTCCGGTCAGTGCTCTCCACCGGTCAGTGCTCTCCTCCGGTCAGTGCTCTCCTCCGGTCAGTGCAATCCTCCGGTCAGTGCTCTCCACCGGACATTGCTCTCCTCCGGTCAGTGCTCTCCTCTGGTCAGTGCTCTCCTCCGGTCAGTGATCACCTCCGGTCAGTGGGTTCCTCTGGTCAGGGCACTCCTCTAGTCAGTGCTCTATTCCGGTCAGTGCTCTCCTCCAGTCAGTGCATTCCTCTGGTCTGTGCGTTCCTCCGGACAGTGCACTCCTCAGGTCAGTGCGTTACTCCGGTCAGTGCATTTCTCTGGTCAGTGCTCTCAGGTCAGTGCGTTCTTCCGGTCAATGCATTCCTAACGACAGTGTGTTGCTCTGGTCAGTGCGTTCTTCTGGTCAGTGCTCTCTGCCGGTCAGTGCTCTCCTCCGGTCAGTGCGTTCCTCCAGTCTGTGTGTTGCTCCGGTCAGTGCTCCCCTCCGGTCAGTGCTCCCCTCCGGTCAGTGCTCTCCTCCGGTCAGTGCTCTCCTCCGGTCAGTGCGATCTTCCGGTCAGTGCGTTCCTCTGGTCAGTGCTCTCCTCCGGTCAGTACTCTCCTCCAATCTGTGCCCTTCTCCGGTCAGTGCTATCTTCCGGTCAGTGCGTTCCTCCGGTCTGTGCTCTCCTCCGGTCAGTGCTCTCCTCCGGTCAGTGCGTTCCTCCGGTCAGTGCGTTCCTCCAGCCAATGCATTCCTCCGGTCTGTGCTCTCCTTTGGTCATTGATCTCCTCCAGTCAGTGCTCTCCTCCGGTCAGTGCCCTACTCTGGTCAGTGTGTTCCTCCGGTCAGTGCGTTCCTCCGGTCAGTGCTCTCCTCCGGTCAGTGCGTTCCTCCAGCCAATGCATTCCTCCGGTCTGTGCTCTCCTCCAGTCACTGCATTCCTCCGGTCAGTGCTCTCCTTTGGTCATTGATCTCCTCCAGTCAGTGCTCTCCTCCGGTCAGATCCCTACTCTGGTCAGTGTGTTCCTCCGGTCAGTGCGTTCCTCCGGTCAGTGCTCTCCGCCGGTCAGTGCTCTTCTCCGGTCAGTGCTCTCCTCCGGTCAGTGCATTCCTCCGGTCAGTGTGTACCTCCGGTAAGTGCGTTCCTCCAGTCAGTGTGTACCTCCAGCAAGTGCTCTCCTCCGGTCAGTGCTCTCCTCCGGTCAGTGCTCTCCTCTGTTCAGTGCTCTCCTCTGGCCAGTGCTCTCCTCCGGTCAGTGCATTCCTCCGGTCAGTGCGTTCCTCCGGTCAGTGCTCGCTTCCGGTCAGTGCGTTCCTCCAGTCAGTGCTCTCCTCCGGTCAGTGCTCTCCTCCGGTCAGTGCATTCCTCCAGTCAGCGCTCTCCTCCGGTCAGTGTGTACCTCCGGTCAGTGCTTTCCTCCGGTATTGATATCCTCCATTCAGTGCTCTCCTCCGGTCAGTGCTATCCTCCGGTCAGTGCTCTCCTCTGGCCAGTGCTCTCCTCCGGGCAGTGTGTTCCTCCGGTCAGTGATTGCCTCTGGCCAGTGCATTCTTCCGGTCAGTGCGTTCCTCTGGTCAGTGCTCTCCTCCGGTCAGTGCTTTCCTCTGGTCAGTTCTCTCCTCCGGTCAGTGCGTTCTCCGGTCAGTGCTCTCCTCTGGTCAGTGCATTCCTCCGGTCAGAGCGTTCCTCCGGTCAGTGCTCTCCTCCGGTCAGTGCGTTCCTCCGGTCAGTGCTCTGCTCCGGTCAGTGCTCTCCTCCTGTCAGGGTATTCCTCCGGTCAGAGCGTTCCTCCGGTCAGTGCTCTCCTCCGGTCAGAGCGTTCCTCCGGTCAGTGCTCTCGTCCGTTCAGTCCGTTCCTCCGGTCAGTGCTCCTCTCCGGTCAGTGCTCTCCACCGGTCAGTGCTCTCCTCCGGTCAGTGCTCTCCTCCGGTCAGTGCAATCCTCCGGTCAGTGCTCTCCTCCGGACATTGCTCTCCTCCGGTCAGTGCTCTCCTCTGGTCAGTGCTCTCCTCCGGTCAGTGATCACCTCCGGTCAGTGGGTTCCTCTAGTCAGTGCACTCCTCTAGTCAGTGCTCTCCTCCGGTCAGTGCTCTCCTCCAGTCAGTGCATTCCTCTGGTCTGTGCGTTCCTCCGGACAGTGCACTCCTCAGGTCAGTGCGTTACTCCGGTCAGTGCATTTCTCCGGTCAGTGCTCTCAGGTCAGTGCGTTCTTCCGGTCAATGCATTCCTAACGACAGTGTGTTGCTCTGGTCAGTGCGTTCTTCTGGTCAGTGCTCTCTTCCGGTCAGTGCTCTCCTCCGGTCAGTGCGTTGCTCCAGTCTGTGTGTTGCTCCGGTCAGTGCTCCCCTCCGGTCAGTGCTCCCCTCCGGTCAGTGCGTTCCTCCGGTCAGTGTGTACCTCCGGTAAGTGATAACCTCCGGTCAGTGCTCTCCTCCGGTCAGTGCTCTCCTCCGGTCAGTGCATTCCTCCGGTCAGTGCTTGCCTCTGGCCAGTGCGTTCTTCTGGTCAGTGCTCTCCTCCGGTCAGTGCGTTCCTCCGGTCAGTGCTCTTCTCCGGTCAGCGTGTTCCACCGGTCAGTGCTCTCCTCCGGTCAGTGCTTTCCTCCGGTCAGTGCGATCTTCCGGTCAGTGCGTTCCTCTGGTCAGTGCTCTCCTCCGGTCAGTGCTCTCCTCCAATCTGTGCCCTTCTCCGGTCAGTGCTCTCGTCCGGTCAGTGCGTTCCTCCGGTCTGTGCTCTCCTCCGGTCAGTGCTCTCCTCCAGTCAGTGCTCTCCTCCAGTCAGTGCTCTCCTCTGGCCAGTGCTCTCCTCTGGTCAGTGCTCTCCTCTGGACAGTGCTCTCCTCTGGTCAGTGCTCTCCTCTGGCCAGTGCTCTTCTCCGGTCAGTGCGTTCCTCCGGTCAGTACTCACTTCCAGTCAGTGCTCTCCTCCGGTCAGTGCCCTCCTCCTGACAGTGTGTTCCTCTGGACAGTGCTCTCATCTGGTCAGTGCTCTCCTCTGGTCAGTGCTCTCCTCCGGCCAGTGCTCTCCTTCGATCAGTGCTCTCCTCCAGTCAGTGCACTCCTCCGGTCAGTGCACTCCTCCGGTCAGTGCTCTCCTCCGGTCAGTGCACTTCCCCAGTCAGTGCTCTCCTCCGGTCAGTGCATTCCTCCGGTCAGTGCTTGCCTCTGGCCAGTGCGTTCTTCTGGTCAGTGCTCTCCTTCGGTCAGTGCGTTCCTCCGGTCAGCGCTATTCTCCGGTCAGTGTGTTCCACCGGTCAGTGCTCTCCTCCGGTCAGTGTTTTCCTCCAGTCAGTGTGATCTTCCGGTCAGTGCTCTCCTCCGGTAAGTGCTCTCCTCCGGTCAGTGCTCTCCTCCAATCTGTGCCCTTCTCCAGTCAGTGCTCTCCTCCGGTCAGTGCTCGCTTCCGGTCAGTGCGTTCCTCCAGTCAGAGCTCTCCTCCGGTCAGTTCCTTCCTCCGGTCAGCGCTTTACTCTGGTCAGTGCTCTCCTCCGGTCAGTGCTTGCTTCCAGTCAGTGCATTCCTCCAGTCAGTGCTCTCCTCCGGTCAGTGCTCTCCTCCGGTCAGTGCTCGCTTCCGGTCAGTGTGTGCTCCGGTAAGTGCTCTCCTCCGGTCAGTGCTCTCCACCGGTCAGTGCTCTCCTCTGGCCAGTGCTCTCCTCCGGTCAATGCGTTCCTCCGGTCAGTGCTTGCCTCTGGCCAGTGCGTTCTTCCGGTCCGTGCTCTCCTCCTGTCAGTGCGGTCCTCCAGTCAGCGCTCTCCTCCGGTCAGTGTGTACCTCCGGTCAGTGCTTTCCTCCGGTCATTGAGATCCTCCGATCAGTGCTCTCCTCCGGTCAGTGCATTCCTCCGGTCTGTGCTTGCCTCTGGCCAGTGCGTTCTTCTGGTCAGTGCTCTCAACCGGTCAGTGCTCTCCTATCGTCAGCGCTCTCCTCCAGTCAGTGCATTCCTCCGGTCAGTGCTCTCCTCCGGTCAGTGCTCTCCTCCAGTCAGTGCTCTCCTCTGGCCAGTGCTCTCCTCTGGTCAGTGCTCTCCTCTGGCCAGTGCTCTCCTCTGGTCAGTGCGCTCCTCTGGCCAGTGCTCTCCTCCGGTCAGTGCTCTCCTCCGGTCAGTGCTCTCCTTCGGTCAGTGCTCTCCTCCGGTCAGTGCGTTCTTCCGGTCAGTGCTCTCCTCTGGTCAGTGCATTCCTCCGGTCAGAGCGTTCCTCCGGTCAGTGCTCTCCTCCGGTCAGTGCGTTCCTCCGGTCAGTGCTCTCCTCCGGTCAGTGCTCTCCTCTGGTCAGTGCTCTCCTCCAGTCAGAGCGTTCCTCCGGTCAGTGCTCTCCTCCGGTCAGAGCGTTCCTCCGGTCAGTGCTCTCCTCCGGTCAGAGCGTTCCTCCGGTCAGTGCTCTTCTCCGGTCAGTGCATTCCTCCGGTCAGTGCTCTCCTCCGGTCAGAGCGTTCCTCCGGTCAGTGCTCTCGTCCGTTCAGTGCGTTCCTCCGGTCAGTGCTCCTCTCTGGTCAGTGCTCTCCACCGGTCAGTGCTCTCCTCCGGTCAGTGCTCTCCTCCGGTCAGTGCAATCCTCCGGTCAGTGCTCTCCTCCGGACATTGCTCTCCTCCGGTCATTGCTCTCCTCTGGTCAGTGCTCTCCTCCAGTCAGTGATCACCTCCGGTCAGTGGGTTCCTCTGGTCAGTGCACTCCTCTAGTCAGTGCTCTACTCCGGTCAGTGCTCTCCTCCGGTCAGTGCTCTCCTCCAGTCAGTTCATTCCTCTGATCTATGCGTTCCTCCGGACAGTGCACTCCTCAGGTCAGTGCGTTACTCCGGTCAGTGCATTTCTCCGGTCAGTGCTCTCAGGTCAGTGCATTCTTCCGGTCAATGCATTCCTAAAGACAGTGTGTTGCTCTGGTCAGTGCGTTCTGCTGGTCAGTGCTCTCTTCCGGTCAGTGCACTCCTCCGGTCAGTGCGTTCTTCCAGTCAGTGCTCCCCTCCGGTCAGTGCGTTCCTCCGGTCAGTGTGTACCTCCGGTAAGTGCTAACCTCCGGTCAGTGCTCTCCTCCGGTCAGTGCTCTCCTCCGGTCAGTGCATTCCTCCGGTCAGTGCTTGCCTCTGGCCAGTGCGTTCTTCTGGTCAGTGCTCTCCTCCGTTCAGTGCTCTCCTCCAATCTGTGCCCTTCTCCGGTCAGTGCTCTCGTCCTGTCAGTGCGTTCCTCCGGTTTGTGCTCTCCTCCGGTCAGTGCTCTCCTCCGGTCAGTGCGTTCCTCCGGTCAGTGCGTTCCTCCAGCCAATGCATTCCTCCGGTCTGTGCTCTCCTCCAGTCACTGCATTCCTCCGGTCAGTGCTCTCCTTTGGTCATTGATTTCCTCCAGTCAGTGCTCTCCTCCGGTCAGTGCCCTACTCTGGTCAGTGTGTTCCTCCGGTCAGTGCGTTCCTCCGGTCAGTGCTCTCCTTTGGTCATTGATCTCCTCCAGTCAGTGCTCTCCTCCGGTCAGTGCCCTACTCTGGTCAGTGTGTTCCTCCGGTCAGTGCGTTCCTCCGGTCAGTGCTCTCCTCCGGTCAGTGCGTTCCTCCGGTCAGTGCTCTCCGCCGGTCAGTGCTCTTCTCCGGTCAGTGCTCTCCTCCGGTCAGTGCATTCCTCCGGTCAGTGTGTACCTCCGGTAAGTGCGTTCCTCCGGTCAGTGTGTACCTCCAGCAAGTGCTCTCCTCCGGTCAGTGCTCTCCTCCGATCAGTGCTCTCCTCTGGTCAGTGCTCTCCTCTGGCCAGTGCTCTCCTCCGGTCAGTGCATTCCTCCGGTCAGTGCGTTCCTCCAGTCAGTGCTCTCCTCCGGTCAGTGCTCGCTTCCGGTCAGTGCTCTCCTCTGGTCAGTGCTCTCCTCTGGCTAGTGCTCTCCTCCGGTCATTGCATTCCTCCGGTCAGTGCATTCCTCCAGTCAGTGCTCTCCTCCGGTCAGTGCTCGCTTCCGGTCAGTGCGTTCCTCCAGTCAGAGCTCTCCTCCGATCAGTGCATTCCTCCGGTCAGTGCGTTCCTCCAGTCAGTGCTCTCCTCGGGTCAGTGCTCTCCTCCGGTCAGTGCTCGCTTCCGGTCAGTGCTTTCCTCCGGTCAGTGCTCTCCTCCGGTCAGTGCTCTCCTCCGGACAGTGCATTCCTCCGGTCAGTGCTCTCCTCCGGTAAGTGCTCTCCTCCGGTCAGTGCTCTCCTCCGGTCAGTGCTCTCCTCTGGCAAGTGCTCTCCTCCGGTCAGTGCGTTCCTCCGGTCAGTGCTTGCCTCTGGCCAGTGCGTTCTTCCGGTCAGTGCTCTCCTCCGGTCAGTGCGTTCCTCCAGTCAGCGCTATCCTCCGGTCAGTGTGTACCTCCGGTCATTGCATTCCTCCGGTCATTGAGATCCTCCGGTCAGTGCTCTCCTCCGGTCAGTACTCTCAACCGGTCAGTGCTCTCCTCCCGTCAGCGCTCTCCTCCAGTCACTGCTTTCCTCCGGTCAGTGCTCTCCTCCTGTCAGTGCTCTCCTCCAGTCAGTGCTCTCCTCTGGCCAGTGCTCTCCTCTGGTCAGTGCTCTCCTCTGGCCAGTGCTCTCCTCTGGTCAGTGCTCTCCTCTGGCCAGTGCTCTCCTCTGGTCAGTGCTCTCCTCTGGCCAGTTCTCTCCTCCGGTCAATGTGTTCCTCCAGTCAGTGATTGCCTCTGACCAGTGCGTTCTTCCGGTCAGTGCATTCCTCTGGTCAGTGCTCTCCTCCAGTCAGTGCTCTCCTCTGGCCAGTGCTCTCCTCTGGTCAGTGCTCTCCTCTGGCCAGTGCTCTCCTCTGGTCAGTGCTCTCCTCTGGCCAGTGCTCTCCTCTGGTCAGTGCTCTCCTCTGGCCAGTTCTCTCCTCCGGTCAATGTGTTCCTCTAGTCAGTGATTGCCTCTGACCATTGCGTTCTTCCGGTCAGTGCGTTCTTCCAGTCAGTGCGTTCCTCCAGTCAGTGCTCTCCTCCGGTCAGTGCACTCCTCCGGTCAGTGCTCTCCTCCGGTCAGTGCACTTCCCCAGTCAGTGCTCTCCTCCGGTCAGTGCATTCCTCCGGTCAGTGCTTGCCTCTGGCCAGTGCGTTCTTCTGGTCAGTGCTCTCCTTCGGTCAGTGCGTTCCTCCGGTCAGCGCTATTCTCCGGTCAGTGTGTTCCACCGGTCAGTGCTCTCCTCCGGTCAGTGTTTTCCTCCAGTCAGTGTGATCTTCCGGTCAGTGCTCTCCTCCGGTAAGTGCTCTCCTCCGGTCAGTGCTCTCCTCCAATCTGTGCCCTTCTCCAGTCAGTGCTCTCCTCCGGTCAGTGCTCGCTTCCGGTCAGTGCGTTCCTCCAGTCAGAGCTCTCCTCCGGTCAGTTCCTTCCTCCGGTCAGCGCTTTACTCTGGTCAGTGCTCTCCTCCGGTCAGTGCTTGCTTCCAGTCAGTGCATTCCTCCAGTCAGTGCTCTCCTCCGGTCAGTGCTCTCCTCCGGTCAGTGCTCGCTTCCGGTCAGTGTGTGCTCCGGTAAGTGCTCTCCTCCGGTCAGTGCTCTCCACCGGTCAGTGCTCTCCTCTGGCCAGTGCTCTCCTCCGGTCAATGCGTTCCTCCGGTCAGTGCTTGCCTCTGGCCAGTGCGTTCTTCCGGTCCGTGCTCTCCTCCTGTCAGTGCGGTCCTCCAGTCAGCGCTCTCCTCCGGTCAGTGTGTACCTCCGGTCAGTGCTTTCCTCCGGTCATTGAGATCCTCCGATCAGTGCTCTCCTCCGGTCAGTGCATTCCTCCGGTCTGTGCTTGCCTCTGGCCAGTGCGTTCTTCTGGTCAGTGCTCTCAACCGGTCAGTGCTCTCCTATCGTCAGCGCTCTCCTCCAGTCAGTGCATTCCTCCGGTCAGTGCTCTCCTCCGGTCAGTGCTCTCCTCCAGTCAGTGCTCTCCTCTGGCCAGTGCTCTCCTCTGGTCAGTGCTCTCCTCTGGCCAGTGCTCTCCTCTGGTCAGTGCGCTCCTCTGGCCAGTGCTCTCCTCCGGTCAGTGCTCTCCTCCGGTCAGTGCTCTCCTTCGGTCAGTGCTCTCCTCCGGTCAGTGCGTTCTTCCGGTCAGTGCTCTCCTCTGGTCAGTGCATTCCTCCGGTCAGAGCGTTCCTCCGGTCAGTGCTCTCCTCCGGTCAGTGCGTTCCTCCGGTCAGTGCTCTCCTCCGGTCAGTGCTCTCCTCTGGTCAGTGCTCTCCTCCAGTCAGAGCGTTCCTCGGTCAGTGCTCTCCTCCGGTCAGAGCGTTCCTCCGGTCAGTGCTCTCCTCCGGTCAGAGCGTTCCTCCGGTCAGTGCTCTTCTCCGGTCAGTGCATTCCTCCGGTCAGTGCTCTCCTCCGGTCAGAGCGTTCCTCCGGTCAGTGCTCTCGTCCGTTCAGTGCGTTCCTCCGGTCAGTGCTCCTCTCTGGTCAGTGCTCTCCACCGGTCAGTGCTCTCCTCCGGTCAGTGCTCTCCTCCGGTCAGTGCAATCCTCCGGTCAGTGCTCTCCTCCGGACATTGCTCTCCTCCGGTCATTGCTCTCCTCTGGTCAGTGCTCTCCTCCAGTCAGTGATCACCTCCGGTCAGTGGGTTCCTCTGGTCAGTGCACTCCTCTAGTCAGTGCTCTACTCCGGTCAGTGCTCTCCTCCGGTCAGTGCTCTCCTCCAGTCAGTTCATTCCTCTGATCTATGCGTTCCTCCGGACAGTGCACTCCTCAGGTCAGTGCGTTACTCCGGTCAGTGCATTTCTCCGGTCAGTGCTCTCAGGTCAGTGCATTCTTCCGGTCAATGCATTCCTAAAGACAGTGTGTTGCTCTGGTCAGTGCGTTCTGCTGGTCAGTGCTCTCTTCCGGTCAGTGCACTCCTCCGGTCAGTGCGTTCTTCCAGTCAGTGCTCCCCTCCGGTCAGTGCGTTCCTCCGGTCAGTGTGTACCTCCGGTAAGTGCTAACCTCCGGTCAGTGCTCTCCTCCGGTCAGTGCTCTCCTCCGGTCAGTGCATTCCTCCGGTCAGTGCTTGCCTCTGGCCAGTGCGTTCTTCTGGTCAGTGCTCTCCTCCGTTCAGTGCTCTCCTCCAATCTGTGCCCTTCTCCGGTCAGTGCTCTCGTCCTGTCAGTGCGTTCCTCCGGTCTGTGCTCTCCTCCGGTCAGTGCTCTCCTCCGGTCAGTGCGTTCCTCCGGTCAGTGCGTTCCTCCAGCCAATGCATTCCTCCGGTCTGTGCTCTCCTCCAGTCACTGCATTCCTCCGGTCAGTGCTCTCCTTTGGTCATTGATTTCCTCCAGTCAGTGCTCTCCTCCGGTCAGTGCCCTACTCTGGTCAGTGTGTTCCTCCGGTCAGTGCTCTCCTCCGGTCAGTGCTCTCCTTTGGTCATTGATCTCCTCCAGTCAGTGCTCTCCTCCGGTCAGTGCCCTACTCTGGTCAGTGTGTTCCTCCGGTCAGTGCGTTCCTCCGGTCAGTGCTCTCCTCCGGTCAGTGCGTTCCTCCGGTCAGTGCTCTCCGCCGGTCAGTGCTCTTCTCCGGTCAGTGCTCTCCTCCGGTCAGTGCATTCCTCCGGTCAGTGTGTACCTCCGGTAAGTGCGTTCCTCCGGTCAGTGTGTACCTCCAGCAAGTGCTCTCCTCCGGTCAGTGCTCTCCTCCGATCAGTGCTCTCCTCTGGTCAGTGCTCTCCTCTGGCCAGTGCTCTCCTCCGGTCAGTGCATTCCTCCGGTCAGTGCGTTCCTCCAGTCAGTGCTCTCCTCCGGTCAGTGCTCGCTTCCGGTCAGTGCTCTCCTCTGGTCAGTGCTCTCCTCTGGCTAGTGCTCTCCTCCGGTCATTGCATTCCTCCGGTCAGTGCGTTCCTCCAGTCAGTGCTCTCCTCTGGTCAGTGGTCTCCTCTGGCCAGTGCTCTCCTCCGGTCAGTGCATTCCTCCAGTCAGTGCTCTCCTCCGGTCAGTGCTCGCTTCCGGTCAGTGCGTTCCTCCAGTCAGAGCTCTCCTCCGATCAGTGCATTCCTCCGGTCAGTGCGTTCCTCCAGTCAGTGCTCTCCTCTGGTCAGTGCTCTCCTCCGGTCAGTGCTCGCTTCCGGTCAGTGCTTTCCTCCGGTCAGTGCTCTCCTCCGGTCAGTGCTCTCCTCCGGACAGTGCATTCCTCCGGTCAGTGCTCTCCTCCGGTAAGTGCTCTCCTCCGGTCAGTGCTCTCCTCCGGTCAGTGCTCTCCTCTGGCAAGTGCTCTCCTCCGGTCAGTGCGTTCCTCCGGTCAGTGCTTGCCTCTGGCCAGTGCGTTCTTCCGGTCAGTGCTCTCCTCCGGTCAGTGCGTTCCTCCAGTCAGCGCTATCCTCCGGTCAGTGTGTACCTCCGGTCATTGCATTCCTCCAGTCATTGAGATCCTCCGGTCAGTGCTCTCCTCCGGTCAGTACTCTCAACCGGTCAGTGCTCTCCTCCCGTCAGCGCTCTCCTCCAGTCACTGCTTTCCTCCGGTCAGTGCTCTCCTCCTGTCAGTGCTCTCCTCCAGTCAGTGCTCTCCTCTGGCCAGTGCTCTCCTCTGGTCAGTGCTCTCCTCTGGCCAGTGCTCTCCTCTGGTCAGTGCTCTCCTCTGGCCAGTGCTCTCCTCTGGTCAGTGCTCTCCTCTGGCCAGTTCTCTCCTCCGGTCAATGTGTTCCTCCAGTCAGTGATTGCCTCTGACCAGTGCGTTCTTCCGGTCAGTGCATTCCTCTGGTCAGTGCTCTCCTCCAGTCAGTGCTCTCCTCTGGCCAGTGCTCTCCTCTGGTCAGTGCTCTCCTCTGGCCAGTGCTCTCCTCTGGTCAGTGCTCTCCTCTGGCCAGTGCTCTCCTCTGGTCAGTGCTCTCCTCTGGCCAGTTCTCTCCTCCGGTCAATGTGTTCCTCTAGTCAGTGATTGCCTCTGACCATTGCGTTCTTCCGGTCAGTGCGTTCTTCCAGTCAGTGCGTTCCTCCAGTCAGTGCTCTCCTCCGGTCAGTGCTCGCTTCCGGTCAGTGCGTTCCTCCAGTCAGAGCTCTCCTCCGATCAGTGCATTCCTCCGGTCAGTGCGTTCCTCCAGTCAGTGCTCTCCTCTGGTCAGTGCTCTCCTCCGGTCAGTGCTTGCTTCCGGTCAGTGCTTTCCTCCGGTCAGTGCTCTCCTCCGGTCAGTGCTCTCCTCCGGACAGTGCATTCCTCCGGTCAGTGTGTACCTCCTGTAAGTGCTCTCCTCCGGTCAGTGCTCTCCTCCGGTCAGTGCTCTCCACCGGTCAGTGATCTCCTCTGGCCAGTGCTCTCCTCCGGTCAGTGCGTTCCTCCGGTCAGTGCTTGCCTCTGGCCAGTGCGTTCTTCCGGTCAGTGCTCTCCTCCGGTCAGTGCGTTCCTCCAGTCAGCGCTCTCCTCTGGTCAGTGTGTACCTCCGGTCATTGCATTCCTCCGGTCATTGAGATCCTCCGGTCAGTGCTCTCAACCGGTCAGTGCTCTCCTCCCGTCAGCGCTCTCCTCCAGTCAGTGCTTTCCTCCGGTCAGTGCTCTCCTCCGGTCAGTGCTCTCCTCCAGTCAGTGCTCTCCTCTGGCCAGTGCCCTCCTCTGGTCAGTGCTGTCCTCTGGCCAGTGCTCTCCTCTGGTCAGTGCTCTCCTCTGGCCAGTTCTCTTCTCCGGTCAGTGTGTTCCTCCAGTCAGTGATTGCCTCTGGCCAGTGCGTTCTTCCGGTCAGTGCATTCCTCCGGTCAGTGCTCTCCTCCGGTCAGTGCATTCCTCCGGTCAGTGCTCTTCTTTGGTCAGTGCTCTCCTCCGGTCAGTGCATTCCTCCGGTCAGTGCTCTTGTTCTGTCAGTGCTCTCCTCCGGTCAGTGCCCTTCTCCGGTCATTGCTCTCCTCCAGCCTGTGCTCTCCTCCGGTCAGTGCGTTCCTCCGGTCAGTGCGTTCCTCTGGTCAGTGCTCTCCTCCGGTCAGTGCTCTCCTCCAGTCAATGCTCTCCTCCGGTCAGTGCTCTCCTCCGGTCAGTGCCCTTCTCCGGTCAGTGCACTCGTCCAGTCAGTGCGTTCCTCCGGTCAGTGCTCTCCTCTGGTCAGTGCTTTCCTCTGGTCAGTGCTCTCCTCTGGCCAGTGCTCTCCTCTGGTCAGTGCTCTCCTCTGGCCAGTGCCCTCCTCCGGTCAGTGCTCTCCTCCGGTCAGTGCTCTGCTCTGGTCAGTGCTCTCATTCGGTCAGTGCTCTCCTCCGGTCAGTGCGTTCCTCCGGTCAGTGCTCTCCTCTGGTCAGTGCATTCCTCCGGTCAGAGCGTTCCTCCGGTCAGTGCTCTCCTCCGGTCAGTGCGTTCCTCCGGTCAATGCTCTTCTCCGGTCAGTGCATTCCTCCGGTCAGTGCTCTCCTCCGGTCAGAGCGTTCCTCCGGTCAGTGCTCTCGTCCGTTCAGTGCGTTCCTCCGGTCAGTGCTCCTCTCCGGTCAGTGCTCTCCACCGGTCAGTGCTCTCCTCCGGTCAGTGCTCTCCTCCGGTCAGTGCAATCCTCCGGTCAGTGCTCTCCTCCGGACATTGCTCTCCTCCGGTCAGTGCTCTCCTCTGGTCAGTGCTCTCCTCCGGTCAGTGATCACCTCCGGTCAGTGGGTTCCTCTGGTCAGTGCACTCTTCTAGTCAGTGCTCTACTCCGGTCAGTGCTCTCCTCCGGTCAGTGCTCTCCTCCAGTCAGTGCATTCCTCTGGTCTGTGCGTTCCTCTGGACAGTGCACTCCTCAGGTCAGTGCATTACTCCGGTCAGTGCATTTCTCCGGTCAGTGCTCTCAGGTCAGTGCATTCTTCCGGTCAATGGAGTCCTAAAGACAGTGTGTTGCTCTGGTCAGTGCGTTCTTCTGGTCAGTGCTCTCTTCCGGTCAGTGCTCTCCTCCGGTCAGTGCGTTCCTCCAGTCTGTGTGTTGCTCCGGTCAGTGCTCTCCTCCGGTCAGTGCTCTCCTCCGGTCAGTGCGTTCCTCCGGTCAGTGCGTTCCTCCAGCCAATGCATTCCTCCGGTCTGTGCTCTCCTCCAGTCACTGCATTCCTCCGGTCAGTGCTCTCCTTTGGTCATTGATTTCCTCCAGTCAGTGCTCTCCTCCGGTCAGTGCTCTCCTTTGGTCATTGATCTCCTCCAGTCAGTGCTCTCCTCCGGTCAGTGCCCTACTCTGGTCAGTGTGTTCCTCCGGTCAGTGCGTTCCTCCGGTCAGTGCTCTCCTCCGGTCAGTGCGTTCCTCCGGTCAGTGCTCTCCGCCGGTCAGTGCTCTTCTCCGGTCAGTGCTCTCCTCCGGTCAGTGCATTCCTCCGGTCAGTGTGTACCTCCGGTAAGTGCGTTCCTCCGGTCAGTGTGTACCTCCAGCAAGTGCTCTCCTCCGGTCAGTGCTCTCCTCCGATCAGTGCTCTCCTCTGGCCAGTGCTCTCCTCCGGTCAGTGCATTCCTCCGGTCAGTGCTCGCTTCCGGTCAGTGCTCTCCTCTGGCCAGTGCTCTCCTCCGGTCAGTGCATTCCTCCGGTCAGTGCGTTCCTCCAGTCAGTGCTCTCCTCCGGTCAGTGCTCGCTTCCGGTCAGTGCTCTCCTCTGGTCAGTGGTCTCCTCTGGCCAGTGCTCTCCTCCGGTCAGTGCATTCCTCCAGTCAGTGCTCTCCTCCGGTCATTGCTCGCTTCCGGTCAGTGCGTTCCTCCAGTCAGAGCTCTCCTCCGATCAGTGCATTCCTCCGGTCAGTGCGTTCCTCCAGTCAGTGCTCTCCTCTGGTCAGTGCTCTCCTCCGGTCAGTGCTTGCTTCCGGTCAGTGCTTTCCTCCGGTCAGTGCTCTCCTCCGGTCAGTGCTCTCCTCCGGACAGTGCATTCCTCCGGTCAGTGTGTACCTCCGGTAAGTGCTCTCCTCCGGTCAGTGCTCTCCTCCGGTCAGTGCTCTCCACCGGTCAGTGCTCTCCTCCGGTCAGTGCTCTCCTCCGGTCAGTGCTCTCCTCTGGCCAGTGCTCTCCTCCGGTCAGTGCGTTCCTCCGGTCAGTGCTTGCCTCTGGCCAGTGCGTTCTTCCGGTCAGTGCTCTCCTCCGGTCAGTGCGTTCCTCCAGTCAGCGCTATCCTCCGGTCAGTGTGTACCTCCGGTCATTGCATTCCTCCGGTCATTGAGATCCTCCGGTCAGTGCTCTCCTCCGGTCAGTGCTCTCAACCGGTCAGTGCTCTCCTCCCGTCAGCGCTCTCCTCCAGTCACTGCTTTCCTCCGGTCAGTGCTCTCCTCCGGTCAGTGCTCTCCTCCAGTCAGTGCTCTCCTCTGGCCAGTGCTCTCCTCTGGTCAGTGCTCTCCTCTGGCCAGTGCTCTCCTCTGGTCAGTGCTCTCCTCTGGCCAGTGCTCTCCTCTGGTCAGTGCTCTCCTCTGGCCAGTTCTCTCCTCCGGTCAATGTGTTCCTCCAGTCAGTGATTGCCTCTGACCAGTGCGTTCTTCCGGTCAGTGCATTCCTCTGGTCAGTGCTCTCCTCCGGTCAGTGCTTTCCTCTGGTCAGTTCTCTCCTCCGGTCAGTGCGTTCTTCCAGTCAGTGCGTTCCTCCAGTCAGTGCTCTCCTCCGGTCAGTGCTCGCTTCCGGTCAGTGCGTTCCTCCAGTCAGAGCTCTCCTCCGATCAGTGCATTCCTCCGGTCAGTGCGTTCCTCCAGTCAGTGCTCTCCTCTGGTCAGTGGTCTCCTCTGGCCAGTGCTCTCCTCCGGTCAGTGCATTCCTCCGGTCAGTGCGTTCCTCCAGTCAGTGCGTTCCTCCAGTCAGTGCTCTCCTCCGGTCAGTGCTCGCTTCCGGTCAGTGCGTTCCTCCAGTCAGAGCTCTCCTCCGGTCAGTTCCTTCCTCCGGTCAGCGCTTTCCTCCGGTCAGTGCTCTCCTCTGGTCAGTGCTCTCCTCCGGTCAGTGCTCGCTTCCGGTCAGTGCTTTCCTCCGGTCAGTGCTCTCCTCCGGTCAGTGCTCTCCTCCGGACAGTGCATTCCTCCGGTCAGTGTGTACCTCCGGTAAGTGCTCTCCTCCGGTCAGTGCTCTCCTCCGGTCAGTGCTCTCCACCGGTCAGTGCTCTCCACCGGTCAGTGATCTCCTCTGGCCAGTGCTCTCCTCCGGTCAGTGCGTTCCTCCGGTCAGTGCTTGCCTCTGGCCAGTGCGTTCTTCCGGTCAGTGCTCTCCTCCGGTCAGTGCGTTCCTCCAGTCAGCGCTCTCCTCCGGTCAGTGTGTACCTCCGGTCATTGCTTTCCTCCGGTCATTGAGATCCTCCGGTCAGTGCTCTCCTCCGGTCGGTGCCTTCCTCTGGACAGTGCTCTCCTCTGGTCAGTGCTCTCCTCCGGTAAGTGCTCTCCTTCTGTCAGTGCTCTCCTCCAGTCAGTGCATTCCTCCGGTCAGTGCTCTCCTCCGGACATTGCTCTCCTCCGGTCAGTGCTCTCCTCCAGTCAGTGCTCTCCTCCGGTCAGTGCTCTCCTCCGGACATTGCTCTCCTCCGGTCATTGCTCTCCTCTGGTCAGTGCTCTCCTCCGGTCAGTGATCACCTCCGGTCAGTGGGTTCCTCTGGTCAGTGCACTCCTCTAGTCAGTGCTCTACTCCGGTCAGTGCTCTCCTCCGGTCAGTGCTCTCCTCCAGTCAGTTCATTCCTCTGATCTGTGCGTTCCTCCGGACAGTGCACTCCTCAGGTCAGTGCGTTACTCCGGTCAGTGCATTTCTCCGGTCAGTGCTCTCAGGTCAGTGCATTCTTCCGGTCAATGCATTCCTAAAGACAGTGTGTTGCTCTGGTCAGTGCGTTCTTCTGGTCAGTGCTCTCTTCCGGTCAGTGCTCTCCTCCGGTCAGTGCGTTCCTCCAGTCAGTGCTCCCCTCCGGTCAGTGCTCTCCTCCGGTCAGTGTGTACCTCCGGTCAGTGCTCCCCTCCGGTCAGTGCGTTCCTCCGGTCAGTGTGTACCTCCGGTAAGTGCTAACCTCCGGTCAGTGCTCTCCTCCGGTCAGTGCTCTCCTCCGGTCAGTGCATTCCTCCGGTCAGTGCTTGCCTCTGGCCAGTGCGTTCATCTGGTCAGTGCTCTTCTCCGGTCAGTGTGTTCCACCGGTCAGTGCTCTCCTCCGGTCAGTGTGTACCTCCGGTCAGTGCTCCCCTCCGGTCAGTGCGTTCCTCCGGTCAGTGTGTACCTCCGGTAAGTGCTAACCTCCGGTCAGTGCTCTCCTCCGGTCAGTGCTCTCCTCCGGTCAGTGCATTCCTCCGGTCAGTGCTTGCCTCTGGCCAGTGCGTTCCTCCGGTCAGCACTCTTCTCCGGTCAGTGTGTTCCACCGGTCAGTGCTCTCCTCCGGTCAGTGCTTTCCTCCGGTCAGTGCGATCTTCCGGTCAGTGCGTTCCTCTGGTCAGTGCTCTCCTCCGGTCAGTGCTCTCCTCCAATCTATGCCCTTCTCCGGTCAGTGCTCTCGTCCGTTCAGTGCCTTCCTCCGGTCAGTGATCTCCTCCGGTCAGTGCTCTCCTCCGGTCAGTGCGTTCCTCCGGTCAGTGCTCTCCTCCGGTCAGTGCGTTCCTCCGGTCTGGGCTCTCCTCCGGTCAGTGCTCTCCTCCGGTCAGTGCGTTCCTCCGGTCAGTGCTCTCCTCCGGTCAGTGCGTTCCTCCGGTCAGTGCGTTCCTCCGGTCAGTGCGTTCCTCCAGCCAATGCATTCCTCCGGTCTGTGCTCTCCTCCAGTCACTGCATTCCTCCGGTCAGTGCTCTCCTTTGGTCATTGATTTCCTCCAGTCAGTGCTCTCCTCCGGTCAGTGCTCTCCTTTGGTCATTGATCTCCTCCAGTCAGTGCTCTCCTCCGGTCAGTGCCCTACTCTGGTCAGTGTGTTCCTCCGGTCAGTGCGTTCCTCCGGTCAGTGCTCTCCTCCGGTCAGTGCGTTCCTCCGGTCAGTGCTCTCCGCCGGTCAGTGCTCTTCTCCGGTCAGTGCTCTCCTCCGGTCAGTGCATTCCTCCGGTCAGTGTGTACCTCCGGTAAGTGCGTTCCTCCGGTCAGTGTGTACCTCCAGCAAGTGCTCTCCTCCGGTCAGTGCTCTCCTCCGATCAGTGCTCTCCTCTGGCCAGTGCTCTCCTCCGGTCAGTGCATTCCTCCGGTCAGTGCGTTCCTCCAGTCAGTGCTCTCCTCCGGTCAGTGCTCGCTTCCGGTCAGTGCTCTCCTCTGGTCAGTGCTCTCCTCTGGCCAGTGCTCTCCTCCGGTCATTGCATTCCTCCGGTCAGTGCGTTCCTCCAGTCAGTGCTCTCCTCTGGTCAGTGGTCTCCTCTGGCCAGTGCTCTCCTCCGGTCAGTGCATTCCTCCAGTCAGTGCTCTCCTCCGGTCATTGCTCGCTTCCGGTCAGTGCGTTCCTCCAGTCAGAGCTCTCCTCCGATCAGTGCATTCCTCCGGTCAGTGCGTTCCTCCAGTCAGTGCTCTCCTCTGGTCAGTGCTCTCCTCCGGTCAGTGCTTGCTTCCGGTCAGTGCTTTCCTCCGGTCAGTGCTCTCCTCCGGTCAGTGCTCTCCTCCGGACAGTGCATTCCTCCGGTCAGTGTGTACCTCCGGTAAGTGCTCTCCTCCGGTCAGTGCTCTCCTCCGGTCAGTGCTCTCCTCCGGACAGTGCATTCCTCCGGTCAGTGTGTACCTCCGGTAAGTGCTCTCCTCTGGCCAGTGCTCTCCTCCGGTCAGTGTGTTCCTCTGGTCAGTGCTTGCCTCTGGCCAGTGCGTTCTTCCGGTCAGTGCTCTCCTCCGGTCAGTGCGTTCCTCCAGTCAGCGCTATCCTCCGGTCAGTGTGTACCTCCGGTCATTGCATTCCTCCGGTCATTGAGATCCTCCGGTCAGTGCTCTCCTCCGGTCAGTGCTCTCAACCGGTCAGTGCTCTCCTCCCGTCAGCGCTCTCCTCCAGTCACTGCTTTCCTCCGGTCAGTGCTCTCCTCCGGTCAGTGCTCTCCTCCAGTCAGTGCTCTCCTCTGGCCAGTGCTCTCCTCTGGTCAGTGCTCTCCTCTGGCCAGTGCTCTCCTCTGGTCAGTGCTCTCCTCTGGCCAGTGCTCTCCTCTGGTCAGTGCTCTCCTCTGGCCAGTTCTCTCCTCCGGTCAATGTGTTCCTCCAGTCAGTGATTGCCTCTGACCAGTGCGTTCTTCCGGTCAGTGCATTCCTCTGGTCAGTGCTCTCCTCCGGTCAGTGCTTTCCTCTGGTCAGTTCTCTCCTCCGGTCAGTGCGTTCTTCCAGTCAGTGCGTTCCTCCAGTCAGTGCTCTCCTCCGGTCAGTGCTCGCTTCCGGTCAGTGCGTTCCTCCAGTCAGAGCTCTCCTCCGATCAGTGCATTCCTCCGGTCAGTGCGTTCCTCCAGTCAGTGCTCTCCTCTGGTCAGTGGTCTCCTCTGGCCAGTGCTCTCCTCCGGTCAGTGCATTCCTCCGGTCAGTGCGTTCCTCCAGTCAGTGCGTTCCTCCAGTCAGTGCTCTCCTCCGGTCAGTGCTCGCTTCCGGTCAGTGCGTTCCTCCAGTCAGAGCTCTCCTCCGGTCAGTTCCTTCCTCCGGTCAGCGCTTTCCTCCGGTCAGTGCTCTCCTCTGGTCAGTGCTCTCCTCCGGTCAGTGCTCGCTTCCGGTCAGTGCTTTCCTCCGGTCAGTGCTCTCCTCCGGTCAGTGCTCTCCTCCGGACAGTGCATTCCTCCGGTCAGTGTGTACCTCCGGTAAGTGCTCTCCTCCGGTCAGTGCTCTCCTCCGGTCAGTGCTCTCCACCGGTCAGTGCTCTCCACCGGTCAGTGATCTCCTCTGGCCAGTGCTCTCCTCCGGTCAGTGCGTTCCTCCGGTCAGTGCTTGCCTCTGGCCAGTGCGTTCTTCCGGTCAGTGCTCTCCTCCGGTCAGTGCGTTCCTCCAGTCAGCGCTCTCCTCCGGTCAGTGTGTACCTCCGGTCATTGCTTTCCTCCGGTCATTGAGATCCTCCGGTCAGTGCTCTCCTCCGGTCAGTGCTCTCAACCGGTCAGTGCTCTCCTCCCGTCAGCGCTCTCCTCAAGTCTGTGCTCTCCTCCGGTCAGTGATCACCTCCGGTCAGTGGGTTCCTCTGGTCAGTGCACTCTTCTAGTCAGTGCTCTACTCCGGTCAGTGCTCTCCTCCGGTCAGTGCTCTCCTCCAGTCAGTGCATTCCTCTGGTCTGTGCGTTCCTCTGGACAGTGCACTCCTCAGGTCAGTGCATTACTCCGGTCAGTGCATTTCTCCGGTCAGTGCTCTCAGGTCAGTGCGTTCTTCCGGTCAATGGAGTCCTAAAGACAGTGTGTTGCTCTGGTCAGTGCGTTCTTCTGGTCAGTGCTCTCTTCCGGTCAGTGCTCTCCTCCGGTCAGTGCGTTCCTCTAGTCTGTGTGTTGCTCCGGTCAGTGCTCTCCTCCGGTCAGTGCTCTCCTCCGGTCAGTGCGTTCCTCCGGTCAGTGCGTTCCTCCAGCCAATGCATTCCTCCGGTCTGTGCTCTCCTCCAGCCAATGCATTCCTCCGGTCTGTGCTCTCCTCCAGTCACTGCATTCCTCCAGTCAGTGCTCTCCTCCGGTCAGTGCTCTCCTTTGGTCATTGATCTCCTCCAGTCAGTGCTCTCCTCCGGTCAGTGCCCTACTCTGGACAGTGTGTTCCTCCGGTCAGTGCTCTCCTCCGGTCAGTGCGTTCCTCCGGTCAGTGCTCTCCTCCGGTCAGTGCTCTTCTCCGGTCAGTGCTCTCCTCCGGTCAGTGCATTCCTCCGGTCAGTGCTCTCCTCTGGTCAGTGCTCTCCTCTGGTCAGTGCTCTCCTCTGGCCAGTGCTCTCCTCCGGTCAGTGCATTCCTCCGGTCAGTGCGTTCCTCCAGTCAGTGCTCTCCTCTGGTCAGTGGTCTCCTCTGGCCAGTGCTCTCCTCCGGTCAGTGCATTCCTCCGGTCAGTGCGTTCCTCCAGTCAGTGCGTTCCTCCAGTCAGTGCACTCCTCCGGTCAGTGCTCGCTTCCGGTCAGTGCGTTCCTCCAGTCAGAGCTCTCCTCCGGTCAGTTCCTTCCTCCGGTCAGCGCTTTCCTCCGGTCAGTGCTCTCCTCTGGTCAGTGCTCTCCTCCGGTCAGTGCTCGCTTCCGGTCAGTGCTTTCCTCCGGTCAGTGCTCTCCTCCGGTCAGTGCTCTCCTCCGGACAGTGCATTCCTCCGGTCAGTGTGTACCTCCGGTAAGTGCTCTCCTCCGGTCAGTGCTCTCCTCCGGTCAGTGCTCTCCACCGGTCAGTGCTCTCCACCGGTCAGTGATCTCCTCTGGCCAGTGCTCTCCTCCGGTCAGTGCGTTCCTCCGGTCAGTGCTTGCCTCTGGCCAGTGCGTTCTTCCGGTCAGTGCTCTCCTCCGGTCAGTGCGTTCCTCCAGTCAGCGCTCTCCTCCGGTCAGTGTGTACCTCCGGTCATTGCTTTCCTCCGGTCATTGAGATCCTCCGGTCAGTGCTCTCCTCCGGTCAGTGCTCTCCTCCCGTCAGCGCTCTCCTCCAGTCAGTGCTCTCCTCCAGTTAGTGCTCTCCTCTGGCCAGTGCTTTCCTCTGGTCAGTTCTCTCCTCCGGTCAGTGCGTTCTTCTGGTCAGTGCTCTCCTCTGGTCAGTGCATTCCTCCAGTCAGTGCTCTCCTCCGGTCAGTGCATTCCTCCGGTCAGTGCTCTCCTCCGGTCAGTTTGTTCCTCCGGTCAGTGCTCTCCTCCGGTCAGTTCCTTCCTCCGGTCAGCGCTTTCCTCCGGTCAGTGCTCTCCTCTGGTCAGTGCTCTCCTCCGGTCAGTGCTCGCTTCCGGTCAGTGCTTTCCTCCGGTCAGTGCTCTCCTCCGGTCAGTGCTCTCCTCCGGACAGTGCATTCCTCCGGTCAGTGTGTACCTCCGGTAAGTGCTCTCCTCCGGTCAGTGCTCTCCTCCGGTCAGTGCTCTCCACCGGTCAGTGCTCTCCACCGGTCAATGATCTCCTCTGGCCAGTGCTCTCCTCCGGTCAGTGCGTTCCTCCGGTCAGTGCTTGCCTCTGGCCAGTGCGTTCTTCCGGTCAGTGCTCTCCTCCGGTCAGTGCGTTCCTCCAGTCAGCGCTCTCCTCCGGTCAGTGTGTACCTCCGGTCATTGCTTTCCTCCGGTCATTGAGATCCTCCGGTCAGTGCTCTCCTCCGGTCAGTGCTCTCAACCGGTCAGTGCTCTCCTCCCGTCAGCGCTCTCCTCAAGTCTGTGCTCTCCTCCGGTCAGTGATCACCTCCGGTCAGTGGGTTCCTCTGGTCAGTGCACTCTTCTAGTCAGTGCTCTACTCCGGTCAGTGCTCTCCTCCGGTCAGTGCTCTCCTCCAGTCAGTGCATTCCTCTGGTCTGTGCGTTCCTCTGGACAGTGCACTCCTCAGGTCAGTGCATTACTCCGGTCAGTGCATTTCTCCGGTCAGTGCTCTCAGGTCAGTGCGTTCTTCCGGTCAATGGAGTCCTAAAGACAGTGTGTTGCTCTGGTCAGTGCGTTCTTCTGGTCAGTGCTCTCTTCCGGTCAGTGCTCTCCTCCGGTCAGTGCGTTCCTCTAGTCTGTGTGTTGCTCCGGTCAGTGCTCTCCTCCGGTCAGTGCTCTCCTCCGGTCAGTGCGTTCCTCCGGTCAGTGCGTTCCTCCAGCCAATGCATTCCTCCGGTCTGTGCTCTCCTCCAGCCAATGCATTCCTCCGGTCTGTGCTCTCCTCCAGTCACTGCATTCCTCCAGTCAGTGCTCTCCTCCGGTCAGTGCTCTCCTTTGGTCATTGATCTCCTCCAGTCAGTGCTCTCCTCCGGTCAGTGCCCTACTCTGGACAGTGTGTTCCTCCGGTCAGTGCTCTCCTCCGGTCAGTGCGTTCCTCCGGTCAGTGCTCTCCTCCGGTCAGTGCTCTCCTCCGGTCAGTGCATTCCTCCGGTCAGTGCTCTCCTCTGGTCAGTGCTCTCCTCTGGTCAGTGCTCTCCTCTGGCCAGTGCTCTCCTCCGGTCAGTGCATTCCTCCGGTCAGTGCGTTCCTCCAGTCAGTGCTCTCCTCTGGTCAGTGGTCTCCTCTGGCCAGTGCTCTCCTCCGGTCAGTGCATTCCTCCGGTCAGTGCGTTCCTCCAGTCAGTGCGTTCCTCCAGTCAGTGCTCTCCTCCGGTCAGTGCTCGCTTCCGGTCAGTGCGTTCCTCCAGTCAGAGCTCTCCTCCGGTCAGTTCCTTCCTCCGGTCAGCGCTTTCCTCCGGTCAGTGCTCTCCTCTGGTCAGTGCTCTCCTCCGGTCAGTGCTCGCTTCCGGTCAGTGCTTTCCTCCGGTCAGTGCTCTCCTCCGGTCAGTGCTCTCCTCCGGACAGTGCATTCCTCCGGTCAGTGTGTACCTCCGGTAAGTGCTCTCCTCCGGTCAGTGCTCTCCTCCGGTCAGTGCTCTCCACCGGTCAGTGCTCTCCACCGGTCAGTGATCTCCTCTGGCCAGTGCTCTCCTCCGGTCAGTGCGTTCCTCCGGTCAGTGCTTGCCTCTGGCCAGTGCGTTCTTCCGGTCAGTGCTCTCCTCCGGTCAGTGCGTTCCTCCAGTCAGCGCTCTCCTCCGGTCAGTGTGTACCTCCGGTCATTGCTTTCCTCCGGTCATTGAGATCCTCCGGTCAGTGCTCTCCTCCGGTCAGTGCTCTCCTCCCGTCAGCGCTCTCCTCCAGTCAGTGCTCTCCTCCAGTTAGTGCTCTCCTCTGGCCAGTGCTTTCCTCTGGTCAGTTCTCTCCTCCGGTCAGTGCGTTCTTCCGGTCAGTGCTCTCCTCTGGTCAGTGCATTCCTCCAGTCAGTGCTCTCCTCCGGTCAGTGCATTCCTCCGGTCAGTGCTCTCCTCCGGTCAGTTTGTTCCTCCGGTCAGTGCTCTCCTCCGGTCAGTGCGCTTGTTCTGTCAGTGCTCTCCTCCGGTCAGTGCCCTTCTCCGGTCATTGCTCTCCTCCAGCCTGTGCTCTCCTCTGGTCAGTGCGTTCCTCCGGTCAGTGCGTTCCTCCGGTCTGTGCTGTCTTCTGGTCAGTGCTCTCCGCCGGTCAGTGCTCTCCTCCGGTCAGCGCACTCCTCCGGTCAGTGCGTTCCTCCGGTCAGTTCTCTCCTCCCGTCTGTGTCCTCCTCCTGTCAGTGCACTCCTCCGGTCAGTGCTCTCCTCTCGCCAGTGCTCTCGGCTGGTCAGTGATTTCCTCCACTCAGGAACATCCTACATTCAGTGCGTTCCTTCGGTCAGTGCTCTCCTCCGGTCTGTGCTCTCCTCCGGTCTGTGCTCTCCTCCGGTCAGTGCGTTCCTCCGGTCTGTGCGTTCCTCCGGTCAGTGCGTTCCTCCGGTCAGTGCTCTCCTCTGATCTGTGCTCTCCTCCGGTCAGTGCGTTCCTCCGGTCTGTGCTGTCTTCTGGTCAGTGCTCTCCGCCGGTCAGTGCTCTCCTCCTCTCAGTGCACTCCTCCGCTCAGTGCACTCCTCCGGTCAGTGCTCTCCTCCGATCAGTGCTCTCCTCCGGTCAGTGCGTTCCTCCGGTCAGTTCTCTCCTCCCGTCTGTGTCCTCCTCCGGTCAGTGCTCTCCTCTCGCCAGTGCTCTCGGCTGGTCAGTGATTTCCTCCGCTCAGGAACATCCTACATTCAGTGCGTTCCTTCGGTCAGTGCTCTCCTCCGGTCTGTGCTCTCCTCCGGTCTGTGCTCTCCTCCGGTCAGTGCGTTCCTCCGGTCTGTGCGTTCCTCCGGTCAGTGCTCTCCTCCGGTCAGTGCTCTCCTCCGGTCAGTGCTCTCCTCCGGTCTGTGCTCTCCTCCGGTCAGTTTGTTCCTCCGGTCAGTGCTCTCCTTTGGTCAGTGCTCTCCTCCATTCAGTGCTCTCCTCCGGTAAGTGCTCTTGTTCTGTCAGTGCTCTCCTCCGGTCAGTGCCCTTCTCCGGTCATTGCTCTCCTCCAGCCTGTGCTCTCCTCTGGTCAGTGCGTTCCTCCGGTCAGTGCGTTCCTCTGGTCAGTGCTCTCCTCCGGTCAGTGCTCTACTCCAGTAAGTGCTCTCCTCCGGTCAGTGCTCTCCTCCGGTCAGTGCCCTTCTCCGGTCAGTGCACTCGTCTGGTCAGTGCGTTCCTCCGGTCAGTGCGTTCCTCCGGTCAGTGCGTTCCTCCGGTCTGTGCTCTCCTCCGGTCTGTGCTCTCCTCCGGTCAGTGCCCTAATCTGGTCAGTGTGTTCCTCCGGTCAGTGCTCTCCTCCGGTCAGATCTCTCCTCCAGTCAGGGCTCTCCTCCGGTCAGTGCGTTCCTCCGGTCAGTGCGTTCCTCCGGTCAGTGCGTTCCTCCGGTCTGTGCTCTCCGCCGGTCTGTGCTCTCCTCCGGTCAGTGCCCTAATCTAGTCAGTGTGTTCCTCCGGTCAGTGCTCTCCTCCGGTCAGATCTCTCCTCCAGTCAGGGCTCTCCTCCAGTCAGGGCTCTCCTCCGGTCAGTGCGTTCCTCCGGTGAGTGTGTTCCTCCGGTCAATGTGTTCCTCCAGTCAGTGTGTTCCTCTGGTCAGTGCTCTCCTCCGGTCAGATCTCTCCTCCAGTCAGGGCTCTCCTCCGGTCAGTGCGTTCCTCCGCTCAGTGCACTCCTCCGGTCAGTGCTCTCCTCCGATCAGTGCTCTCCTCCGGTCAGTGCGTTCCTCCGGTCAGTTCTCTCCTCCCGTCTGTGTCCTCCTCCTGTCAGTGCACTCCTCCGGTCAGTGCTCTCCTCTCGCCAGTGCTCTCAGCTGGTCAGTGATTTCCTCCGCTCAGGAACATCCTACATTCAGTGCATTCCTTCGGTCAGTGCTCTCCTCCGGTCTGTGCTCTCCTCCGGTCTGTGCTCTCCTCCGGTCAGTGCGTTCCTCCGGTCTGTGCGTTCCTCCGGTCAGTGCTCTCCTCCGGTCAGTGCTCTCCTCCGGTCAGTGCTCTCCTCCGGTCTGTGCTCTCCTCCGGTCAGTTTGTTCCTCCGGTCAGTGCTCTCCTTTGGTCAGTGCTCTCCTCCATTCAGTGCTCTCCTCCGGTAAGTGCTCTTGTTCTGTCAGTGCTCTCCTCCGGTCAGTGCCCTTCTCCGGTCATTGCTCTCCTCCAGCCTGTGCTCTCCTCTGGTCAGTGCGTTCCTCCGGTCAGTGCGTTCCTCTGGTCAGTGCTCTCCTCCGGTCAGTGCTCTACTCCAGTCAGTGCTCTCCTCCGGTCAGTGCTCTCCTCCGGTCAGTGCCCTTCTCCGGTCAGTGCACTCGTCTGGTCAGTGCGTTCCTCCGGTCAGTGCGTTCCTCCGGTCAGTGCTTTCCTCCGGTCTGTGCTCTCCTCCGGTCTGTGCTCTCCTCCGGTCAGTGCCCTAATCTGGACAGTGTGTTCCTCCGGTCAGTGCTCTCCTCCGGTCAGATCTCTCCTCCAGTCAGGGCTCTCCTCCGGTCAGTGCGTTCCTCCGGTCAGTGCGTTCCTCCGGTCAGTGCGTTCCTCCGGTCTGTGCTCTCCTCCGGTCTGTGCTCTCCTCCGGTCAGTGCCCTAATCTAGTCAGTGTGTTCCTCCGGTCAGTGCTCTCCTCCGGTCAGATCTCTCCTCCAGTCAGGGCTCTCCTCCAGTCAGGGCTCTCCTCCGGTCAGTGCGTTCCTCCGGTGAGTGTGTTCCTCCGGTCAATGTGTTCCTCCAGTCAGTGTGTTCCTCCGGTCAGTGCTCTCCTCTGGTCAGTGAGCTCTTCCAGTCAGTGCCTTCCCCTTGACATTTCGCTCCTCCGGTCAGTGCATTCCTCCGGTCTGTGCCTTCCTCTGGACAGTGCTCTCCTCCATTCAGTGCTCTCCTCCGGTAAGTGCTCTCCTTCTGTCAGTGCTCTCCTCCAGTCAGTGCATTCCTCCGGTCAGTTCTCTCCTCCGGTCAGTGCTCTCCTCCGGTCAGTGCTCTCCTCCAGTCAGTTCTCTCCTCCGGTCAGTGCATTCCTCTGGCCAGTGCTCTCCTCTGGTCAGTGCTCTCCTCTGGCCAGTGCTCTCCTCTGGTCAGTGCTCTCCTCTGGCCAGTGTTCTCCTCCAGTCAGTGCATTCCTCCGGTCAGTTCTCTCCTCCGGTCATTGCTCTCCTCCAGTCAGTGCATTCCTCCGGTCAGTGCTCTCCGCCGGTCAGTGCTCTCCTCCAGTCAGTGCATTCCTCCGGTCAGTGCTCTCCTCCGGTCAGTGCTTTCCTCCGGTCAGTGCTTTCCTCCGGTCAGTTCTCTACTCCGGTCAGTGCATTCCTCCGGTCAGTGCTCTCCTCCGGTCAGTGCTTTCCTCCGGTCAGTTCTCTCCTCCTGTCAGTGCATTCCTCCAGTCAGTGCGTTCCTCCAGTCAGTGCTCTCCTCCAGACAGTGCATTCCTCCAGTCAGTGCTCTCCTCCGGTCAGTTTGTTCCTCCGGTCAGTGCTCTTCTCCGGTCAGTGCGTTCCTCCAGTCAGTGCTCTCCTCCGGTCCGTGCTATCCTCCAGTCAGTGCTTGCCTCCGGCCAGTGCGTTTTTCTGGTCAGTGCTCTCCTCCGGTCAGTGCTCTCCTCTGGTCAGTGCGTTCCTCCGGTCAGTGCTCTCCTCCGGTCAGTGCTCTCCTCTGGTCAGTGCGTTCCTCCGGTCAGTGCTCTCCTCCGGTCAGTGCTCTCCTCCAGTCAGTGCCCTTCTCCGGTCAGTGCTTTCCTCCGGTCAGTGCGTTCCTCCAGTCAGTGCTCTCCTCCGGTCCGTGCTCTCCTCCGGTCAGTGCTTGCCTCTGGCCAGTGCGTTCCTCTGGTCCGTGCTCTCCTCTGGTCAGTGCTCTCCTCTGCTCAGTGCGTTCCTCTGGTCAGTGCTCTCCTCCGGTCAGTGCTCTCCTCTGGTCAGTGCTCTCCTCCGGTCAGTGCTCTCCTCTGGTCAGTGTGTTCCTCCGGTCAGTGCTCTCCTCGGGTCAGTGCTCTCCTCCAGTCAGTGCCCTTCTCCGGTCAGTGCTCTCGTCCGGTCTGTGCTCTCCTCCGGGCAGTGCATTCCTCCGGTCAGTGTGTTCCTCCGGTCTGTGCTCTCCTCCAGTCACTGCATTCCTGCGGTCAGTGCTCTCCTTTGGTCAGTGATCTCCTCCAGTCAGTGCTCTCCTCCGGTCAGTGCCCTACTCTGGTCAGTGTGTTCCACCGGTCAGTGCTCTCCTCCGGTCAGTGCTCTCCTCTGGTCAGTGCATTCCTCCGGTCAGTGCTCTCCTCCCATCAGTGCTCTCCTCTAGTAAGGGCTCTCCTCCGGTCAGTGCGTTCCTCCAGTCACTGCTCTCCTCCAGTCAGTGCATTCCTCCGGTCAGTGCGTTCCTCCAGTCAGTGCATTCCTCCGGTCAGTGTACTCCTCCAGTCAGTTCACTTCTCTAGTCTGTGCGTTCCTCCGGTCAGTGCAATCCTCCGGTCAGTGCTCTCCTCTGATCAGTGCTCTCCTCCGGTCAGTGCTCTCCTCCGGTCAGTGCGTTCCTCCTGTCAGTGCGTTCCTCCGGTCAGTGCTCTCTTCCAGTCAGTGCTCTCCTCTGGCCAGTGCTCTCCTCTGGCCAGTGCTCTCCTCTGGTCAGTGCTCTCCTCTGGTCAGTGCTCTCCTCTGGTCAGTGCTCTCCTCTGGCCAGTGCTCTCCCCCGGTCAGTGCTCTCCTCCGGTCAGTGCTCTCCTCCGGTCATTGCTCTCCTCCAGTCAGTGCTCACCTCCGGTCAGTGGGTTCCTCCGGTCAGTGCTCTCCCCCGGTCAGTGCTCTCCTCCGGTCAGTGCTCTCCTCCGGTCATTGCTCTCCTCCGGTCAGTGGGTTCCTCTGGTCAGTGCTCTCCTCCAGTCAGTGCTCTCCTCTGGTCAGTTCTCTACTCCGGTCAGTGCTCTCCTCCGGTCAGTGCTCTCATCTGGTCAGTGCTCTCCTCTGGTTAGTGCTCTCCTCCGGTCAGTGCTCTCCTCTGGTCAGTGCTCTCCTCTGGTCAGTGCTCTCCTCTGGCCAATGCTCTCCTCCAGTCAGTGCTCTCCTCCAGTCAGTGCTCTCCTCCGGTCAGTGCTCTCCTCTGGCCAGTGCTCTCCTCCAGTCAGTGCTCTCCTCCGGTCAGTGCTCTCCTCTGGCCAGTGCTCTCCTCTGGTCAGTGCTGTCCTCCGGTCAGTGCATTCCTCCGGTCAGTGCTCTCCTCCAGTCAGTGCGTTCCTCCAGTCAGTGCTCTGCTCCGGTCAGTGCGTTCCTCCAGTCAGTGCTCTCCTCCGGTCTGTGCTCTCCTCCGGTCAGTGCTCTCCTCTGGTCAGCGCGTTCCTCCGGACAGTGCGTTCCTCCAGTCAGTGCTCTCCTCCGGTCAGTGCTCTCCTCCGGTCAGTGCTCTCCTCTGATTCGTTTGCTCCTCCGGACAGTGCGTTCCTCCAGTCAGTGCTCTCTGCCGGTAAGTGCGTTCCTCCGGTCAATGCGTTCTACCAATCAGTGCGTTCCTCCGGACAGTGCATTCCTCCGGACAGTGCATTGCTCCGGACAGTACACTCCTGCGGTCAGTGCGCTACTCCGGTCAGTGCTCTCCTCCGGTCAGTGCTCTCCTCCGGTCAGTGCATTCCTCCGGTCAGTGCTCTGCTCTGGTCAGTGCTCTACGCCGGTCAGTGCTCTTCTCCGGCCAGTGCTCTCCTCCGGTCAGTGCTCTCCTCCGGTCAGTGCTCTCCTCGGGTCAGTGCCCTTCTCCGGTCAGTGCGTTCCTCCGGTCAGTGCTATCCTCCAGTCAGTGCTCTCCTCGGGTCAGTGCTCTCCTCCAGTCAGTGCCCTTCTCCGCCCAGTGCTCTCGTCCGGTCAGTGCGTTCCTCCGGTCTGTGCTCTCCTCCAGTCACTGCATTCCTCCGGTCAGTACTCTCCTTTGGTCAGTGATCTCCTCCAGTCAGTGCTCTCCTCCGGTCAGTGCTCTCCTCCGGTCAGTGCCCTACTCTGGTCAGTGTGTTCCTCCAGTCAGTGCTCTTATCCGGTCAGTGCTCTCCTCCAGTCAGTGCATTCCTCCGGTCAGTGCGTTCCTCCGGTCAGTGCGTTCCTCCGGTCACTGCGCTCCTCCGGTCAGTGCTCTCCTCTGATCAGTGCTCTCCTCCGGTCAGTGCGTTCCTCCTGTCAGTGCGTTCCTCCAGTCAGTGCTCTCCTCCGGTCTGTGCTCCCTTCCAGTCAGTGCTCTCCTCCAGTCAGTGCTCTCCTGCAGTCAGTGCCCTCCTCCGGTCAGTGCGTTCCTCCGGTCAGTTCTCTCCTCCGGTCAGTGCTCTCCTCTGGTCAGTGCTCTCCTCCGGTCAGTGCTCTCCTCCGTTCAGTGCTCTCCTCCGGTCAGTGCTCTCCTCTGGTCAGTGCTCTCCTCCGGTCAGTGCTCTCCTCCGGTCAGTGCTCTCCTCCGGTCTGTGCCTTACTCCGGTCTGTGCTCTCCTCCGGTCTTTGCTCTCCTCCGGTCAGTGCGTTCCACCGGTCTGTGCGTTCCTCTGGTCAGTGCGTTCCTCTGGTCAGCGCTCCCCTTTGGTCAGTGCTCTCCACCGGTCAGTGTTTTCCTCGGTCAGTGTGTTGCTCCGGTCAGTGCTCTCCTCCGGTCAGTGTGTTCCTCTGCTCAATGTGTTCCTCTGGTCAGTGTGTTCCTCCGGTCAGTGTGTTCCTCCGGTCAGTGCTCTCCTGCGGTCAGTGCTCTCCTCTGGTCAGTGTGCTCTTCCGGTCAGTGCCTTCCTCTGGACAGTGCGCTCCTCCGGTCAGTGCGTTCCTCCGGTCAGTGCCTTCCTCTGGACAGTGCTCTCCTCCATTCAGTGCTCTCCTCCGACAGTGTTCTCCTTCTGTCAGTGCTCTCCTCCAGTCAGCGCGTTCCTCCGGTCAGTGCTCTCCTCCGGTCAGTGCTCTCCTCCGGTCAGTGCTCTCCTCCAGTCAGTGCTCTCCTCCGATAAGTGCGTTCCTGCAGTCAGTGCTCTCCTCCAGTCAGTGCGTTCCTCCGGTCAGTGTGTTCCTCCGGTCAGTGCTCTACTACAGTCAGTCCATTTCTCCGGTCAGTTCTGTCCTCCAGTCACTGCGTTCCTCCGGTCAGTGTGTTCCTCCGGTCAGTGCTCTACTCCAGTCAGTGCATTCCTCCAGTCAATGCGTTCCTCCGGACAGTGCTCTCCTCCGGTCAGTGGATTCCTCCAGTCAGTGCGTTCCTCTGGACAGTGCTCTCCTCCGGTCAGTGCTCTCCTCCGGTCAGTGCGTTCCTCCGGTCAGTGCGTTCCTCTGGACAGTGCTCTCCTCCGGTCAGTGCTCTCCTCCGGTCAATGCTCTCCTCCGGTCAGTGCTCTCCTCTGGTCAGTGCGTACCTCCGGTCAGTGCGTTCCTCTGGACAGTGCTCTCCTCCGGTGAGTGCTCTCCTCTGGTCTGTGCTCTCCTCCAGTCAGTGCTCTCCTCCATTCAGTGCATTCCTCCGGTCAGTGCGTTCCTCCGGTCATAGCTCTCCTCCGATCAGTGCTCTCCTCCGGTCAGTGCTCTCCTCCGGTCAGTGCGTTCCTCCGGTCAGTGCGTTCCTCCGGTCAGTGCGTTCCTCCGCTCAGTGCGTTCCTCCAGTCAGTGCTCTCCTCATGTCAGTGCTCTCCTCCAGTCAGTGCGTTCCTCCGGTCAGTGCTCTCCTCCGGTCAGTGCTCTCCTCCGGTCAGTGCGTTCCTCCGGTCAGTGCTCTCCTCCGGTCAGTGCTCTCCTCCGGTCAGTGCGTTCCTCCGGTCAATGGGTTCCTCCGGTCAGTGCTCTCCTCCCGTCAGTGCTCTCCTCTAGTAAGGGCTCTCCTCCGGTCAGTGCGTTCCTCCAGTCAGTGCATTCCTCCGGTCAGTGCGTTCCTCCAGTCAGTGCATTCCTCCGGTCAGTGTACTCCTCCAGTCAGTTCTCTTCTCCAGTCTGTGCGTTCCTCCGGTCAGTGCGTTCCTCCAGTCAGTGCATTCCTCCGGTCAGTGTACTCCTCCAGTCAGTTCTCTTCTCCAGTCTGTGCAATCCTCCGGTCAGTGCTCTCCTCTGATCAGTGCTCTCCTCCGGTCAGTGCGTTCCTCCGGTCAGTGCTCTCCTCCGGTCAGTGCGTTCCTCCTGTCCGTGCGTTCCTCCGGTCAGTGCTCTCCTCCAGTCAGTGCTCTCCTCTGGCCAGTACTCTCCTCTGGCCAGTGCTCTCCTCTGGTCAGTGCTCTCCTCTGGTCAGTGCTCTCCTCTGGCCAGTGCTCTCCCCCGGTCAGTGCTCTCCTCCGGTCAGTGCTCTCCTCCGGTCAGTGCTCTCCTCCGGTCAGTGCGTTCCTCCAGCCAGTGCTCTCCTCCGGTCAATGGGTTCCTCCGGTCAGTGCTCTCCTCCCGTCAGTGCTCTACTCCGGTCAGTGCTCTCCTCTGGTCAGTGCTCTCCTCCGGTCAGTGCTCTCCTCCGGTCAATGGGTTCCTCCGGTCAGTGCTCTCCTCCGGTCAGTGCGTTCCTCCGGTCAGTGCTCTCCTCTGGTCAGTGCTCTCCTCCGGTCAGTGCTCTCCTCCGGTCAATGGGTTCCTCCGGTCTGTGCTCCCTTCCAGTCAGTGCTCTCCTCCAGTCAGTTCTCTCCTCCGGTCAGTGCGTTCCTCCGGTCAGTTCTCTCCTCCGGTCTGTGCGTTCCTCCGGTCAGTGCTCTCCTCCGTTCAGTGCTCTCCTCCGTTCAGTGCTCTCCTCTGGTCAGTGCGTTCCTCCGCTCAGGAACATCCTACATTCAGTGCGTTTCTTCGGTCAGTGCTCTCTCCGGTCAGTGCTCTCCTCCGGTCTTTGCTCTCCTCCGGTCAGTGCGTTCCACCGGTCTGTGCGTTCCTCTGGTCAGTGCGTTCCTCTGGTCAGCGCTCCCCTTTGGTCAGTGCTCTCCACCGGTCAGTGTTTTCCTCGGTCAGTGTGTTGCTCCGGTCAGTGCTCTCCTCCGGTCAGTGTGTTCCTCTGCTCAATGTGTTCCTCTGGTCAGTGTGTTCCTCCGGTCAGTGCTCTCCTGCGGTCAGTGCTCTCCTCTGGTCAGTGTGCTCTTCCGGTCAGTGCCTTCCTCTGGACAGTGCGCTCCTCCGGTCAGTGCGTTCCTCCGGTCAGTGCCTTCCTCTGGACAGTGCTCTCCTCCATTCAGTGCTCTCCTCCGACAGTGTTCTCCTTCTGTCAGTGCTCTCCTCCAGTCAGTGCTCTCCTCCAGTCAGTGCATTCCTCCAGTCAGTGCGTTCCTCCGGTCAGTGCTCTCCTCCGGTCAGTGCTCTCCTCCAGTCAGTGCTCTCCTCCGATAAGTGCGTTCCTGCAGTCAGTGCTCTCCTCCAGTCACTGCGTTCCTCCGGTCAGTGTGTTCCTCCGGTCAGTGCTCTACTACAGTCAGTCCATTTCTCCGGTCAGTTCTGTCCTCCAGTCACTGCGTTCCTCCGGTCAGTGTGTTCCTCCGGTCAGTGCTCTACTCCAGTCAGTGCATTCCTCCAGTCAGTGCGTTCCTCCGGACAGTGCTCTCCTCCGGTCAGTGGATTCCTCCAGTCAGTGCGTTCCTCTGGACAGTGCTCTCCTCCGGTCAGTGCTCTCCTCCGGTCAGTGCTCTCCTCCGATCAGTGCACTCCTCCGGTCAGTGCGTTCCTCCGGTCAGTGCGTTCCTCTGGACAGTGCTCTCCTCCGGTCAGTGCTCTCCTCCGGTCAATGCTCTCCTCCGGTGAGTGCTCTCCTCCGGTCTGTGCTCTCCTCCGGTCAGTGCTCTCCTCCATTCAGTGCATTCCTCCGGTCAGTGCGTTCCTCCGGTCATAGCTCTCCTCCGGTCAGTGCGCTCCTCCGGTCAGTGCTCTCCTCCGGTCAGTGCGTTCCTCCGGTCAGTGCGTTCCTCCGGTCAGTGCTCTCCTCCGATCAGTGCTCTCCTCTGGTCAGTGCGTTCCTCCGGTCAGTGCTCTCCTCCGGTCAGTGCGTTCCTCCGCTCAGTGCGTTCCTCCAGTCAGTGCTCTCCTCCGGTCAGTGCTCTCCTCCAGTCAGTGCGTTCCTCCGGTCAGTGCTCTCCTCCGGTCAGTGCTCTCCTCCGGTCAGTGCGTTCCTCCGGTCAGTGCTCTCCTCCGGTCAGTGCTCTCCTCCGGTCAGTGCGTTCCTCCGGTCAATGGGTTCCTCCGGTCAGTGCTCTCCTCCCGTCAGTGCTCTCCTCTAGTAAGGGCTCTCCTCCGGTCAGTGCGTTCCTCCAGTCACTGCTCTCCTCCAGTCAGTGCATTCCTCCGGTCAGTGCGTTCCTCCAGTCAGTGCATTCCTCCGGTCAGTGTACTCCTCCAGTCAGTTCTCTTCTCCAGTCTGTGCGTTCCTCCGGTCAGTGCAATCCTCCGGTCAGTGCTCTCCTCTGATCAGTGCTCTCCTCCGGTCAGTGCGTTCCTCCGGTCAGTGCTCTCCTCCGGTCAGTGCGTTCCTCCTATCAGTGCGTTCCTCCGGTCAGTGCTCTCCTCCAGTCTGTGCTCTCCTCTGGCCAGTGCTCTCCCCCGGTCAGTGCTCTCCTCCGGTCAGTGCTCTCCTCCGGTCAGTGCTCTCCTCCGGTCAGTGGATTACTCCAGTCAGTGCGTTCCTCTGGACAGTGCTCTCCTCCGGTCAGTGCTCTCCTTCGGTCAGTGCGTTCCTCCGGTCAGTGCGTTCCTCTGGACAGTGCTCTCCTCCGGTCAGTGCTCTCCTCCGGTCAGTGCTCTCCTCTGGTCAGTGCGTTCCTCCGGTCAGTGCGTTCCTCCGGTCAGTGCGTTCCTCTGGACAGTGCTCTCCTCCGGTCAGTGCTCTCCTCCGGTCTGTGCTCTCCTCCGGTCAGTGCTATCCTCCGGTCAGTGTGTTCCTCTGGACATTGCTCTGCTCCGGTCAATGCTCTCCTCCGGTCAGTGCTCTCCTCCATTCAGTGCATTCCTCCGGTCAGTGCGTTCCTCCGGTCATAGCTCTGCTCCGGTCAGTGCTCTCCTCCGGTCAGTGCTCTCCTCCGGTCAGTGCTCTCTTCCGGTCAGTGCGTTCCTCCGGTCAGTGCGTTCCTCCGGTCAGTGCTCTCCTCCGGTCAGTGCTCTCCTCCGGTCAGTGCGTTCCTCCGGTCAGTGCTCTCCTCCGGTCAGTGCGTTCCTCCGCTCAGTGCGTTCCTCCAGTCAGTGCTCTCCTCCGGTCATTGCTCTCCTCCGGTCAGTGCGTTCCTCCGGTCAGTGCTCTCCTCCGGTCAGTGCTCTCCCCCGGTCAGTGCTCTCCTCCGGTCAGTGCTCTCCTCTAGTAAGGGCTCTCCTCCAGTCAGTGCGTTCCTCCGGTCAGTGCGTTCCTCCAGTCACTGCTCTCCTCCAGTCAGTGCATTCCTCCGGTCAGTTCGTTCCTCCAGTCAGTGCATTCCTCCGGTCAGTGCGTTCCTCCAGTCTGTGCGTTCCTCCGGTCAGTGCAATCCTCCAGTCAGTGCTCTCCTCTGATCAGTGCTCTCCTCCGGTCAGTGCGTTCCTCCGGTCAGTGCTCTCCTCCGGTCAGTGCGTTCCTCCGGTCAGTGCTCTCCTCTGGCCAGTGCTCTCCTCTGGCCAGTGCTCTCCTCTGGCCAGTGCTCTCCTCTGGTCAGTGCTCTCCTCTGGGCAGTGCTCTCCTCTGGTCAGTGCTCTCCTCCGGTCAGTGCTCTCCTCCGGTCAGTGCGTTCCTCCGGTCAGTGCTCTCCTCCTGTCAGTGCGTTCCTCCGGTCAGTGGTCTCCTCCAGTCAGTGCTCTCCTCAGGCCAGTGCTCTCCTCTGGCCAGTGCTCTCCTCTGGTCAGTGCTCTCCTCTGGTCAGTGCTCTCCTCTGGGCAGTGCTCTCCTCTGGTCAGTGCTCTCCTCCGGTCAGTGCTCTCCTCCGGTCATTGCTCTCCTCCAGTAAGTGCTCACCTCCGGTCAGTGGGTTCCTCTGGTCAGTGCTCTGCTCCAGTCAGTGCTCTCCTCTGGCCAGTGCTCTCCTCCAGTCAGTGCGTTCCTCCGGTCAGTGCTCTCCTCCGGTCAGTGCTCTCCTCCGGTCAGTGCGTTCCTCCGGTCAGTGCTCTCCTCCGGTCAGTGCTCTCCTCCGGTCAGTGCGTTCCTCCGGTCAATGGGTTCCTCCGGTCAGTGCTCTCCTCCCGTCAGTGCTCTCCTCTAGTAAGGGCTCTCCTCCGGTCAGTGCGTTCCTCCAGTCAGTGCATTCCTCCGGTCAGTGCGTTCCTCCAGTCAGTGCATTCCTCCGGTCAGTGTACTCCTCCAGTCAGTTCTCTTCTCCAGTCTGTGCGTTCCTCCGGTCAGTGCGTTCCTCCAGTCAGTGCATTCCTCCGGTCAGTGTACTCCTCCAGTCAGTTCTCTTCTCCAGTCTGTGCAATCCTCCGGTCAGTGCTCTCCTCTGATCAGTGCTCTCCTCCGGTCAGTGCGTTCCTCCGGTCAGTGCTCTCCTCCGGTCAGTGCGTTCCTCCTGTCAGTGCGTTCCTCCGGTCAGTGCTCTCCTCCAGTCAGTGCTCTCCTCTGGCCAGTACTCTCCTCTGGCCAGTGCTCTCCTCTGGTCAGTGCTCTCCTCTGGTCAGTGCTCTCCTCTGGCCAGTGCTCTCCCCCGGTCAGTGCTCTCCTCCGGTCAGTGCTCTCCTCCGGTCAGTGCTCTCCTCCGGTCAGTGCTCTCCTCCGGTCAGTGCGTTCCTCCAGCCAGTGCTCTCCTCCGGTCAATGGGTTCCTCCGGTCAGTGCTCTCCTCCCGTCAGTGCTCTCCTCCGGTCAGTGCTCTCCTCTGGTCAGTGCTCTCCTCCGGTCAGTGCTCTCCTCCGGTCAATGGGTTCCTCCGGTCAGTGCTCTCCTCCGGTCAGTGCGTTCCTCCGGTCAGTGCTCTCCTCTGGTCAGTGCTCTCCTCCGGTCAGTGCTCTCCTCCGGTCAATGGGTTCCTCCGGTCTGTGCTCCCTTCCAGTCAGTGCTCTCCTCCAGTCAGTTCTCTCCTCCGGTCAGTGCGTTCCTCCGGTCAGTTCTCTCCTCCGGTCTGTGCGTTCCTCCGGTCAGTGCTCTCCTCCGTTCAGTGCTCTCCTCCGTTCAGTGCTCTCCTCTGGTCAGTGCGTTCCTCCGCTCAGGAACATCCTACATTCAGTGCGTTTCTTCGGTCAGTGCTCTCTCCGGTCAGTGCTCTCCTCCGGTCTTTGCTCTCCTCCGGTCAGTGCGTTCCACCGGTCTGTGCGTTCCTCTGGTCAGTGCGTTCCTCCGGTCAGCGCTCCCCTTTGGTCAGTGCTCTCCACCGGTCAGTGTTTTCCTCGGTCAGTGTGTTGCTCCGGTCAGTGCTCTCCTCCGGTCAGTGTGTTCCTCTGCTCAATGTGTTCCTCTGGTCAGTGTGTTCCTCCGGTCAGTGCTCTCCTGCGGTCAGTGCTCTCCTCTGGTCAGTGTGCTCTTCCGGTCAGTGCCTTCCTCTGGACAGTGCGCTCCTCCGGTCAGTGCGTTCCTCCGGTCAGTGCCTTCCTCTGGACAGTGCTCTCCTCCATTCAGTGCTCTCCTCCGACAGTGTTCTCCTTCTGTCAGTGCTCTCCTCCAGTCAGTGCTCTCCTCCAGTCAGTGCATTCCTCCAGTCAGTGCGTTCCTCCGGTCAGTGCTCTCCTCCGGTCAGTGCTCTCCTCCAGTCAGTGCTCTCCTCCGATAAGTGCGTTCCTGCAGTCAGTGCTCTCCTCCAGTCACTGCGTTCCTCCGGTCAGTGTGTTCCTCCGGTCAGTGCTCTACTACAGTCAGTCCATTTCTCCGGTCAGTTCTGTCCTCCAGTCACTGCGTTCCTCCGGTCAGTGTGTTCCTCCGGTCAGTGCTCTACTCCAGTCAGTGCATTCCTCCAGTCAGTGCGTTCCTCCGGACAGTGCTCTCCTCCGGTCAGTGGATTCCTCCAGTCAGTGCGTTCCTCTGGACAGTGCTCTCCTCCGGTCAGTGCTCTCCTCCGGTCAGTGCTCTCCTCCGGTCAGTGGATTCCTCCAGTCAGTGCATTCCTCTGGACAGTGCTCTCCTCCGATCAGTGCTCTCCTCCGGTCAGTGCGTTCCTCCGGTCAGTGCGTTCCTCTGGACAGTGCTCTCCTCCGGTCAGTGCTCTCCTCCGGTCAATGCTCTCCTCCGGTGAGTGCTCTCCTCCGGTCTGTGCTCTCCTCCGGTCAGTGCTCTCCTCCATTCAGTGCATTCCTCCGGTCAGTGCGTTCCTCCGGTCATAGCTCTCCTCCGGTCAGTGCGCTCCTCCGGTCAGTGCTCTCCTCCGGTCAGTGCGTTCCTCCGGTCAGTGCGTTCCTCCGGTCAGTGCTGTCCTCCGATCAGTGCTCTCCTCTGGTCAGTGCGTTCCTCCGGTCAGTGCTCTCCTCCGGTCAGTGCGTTCCTCCGCTCAGTGCGTTCCTCCAGTCAGTGCTCTCCTCCGGTCAGTGCTCTCCTCCAGTCAGTGCGTTCCTCCGGTCAGTGCTCTCCTCCGGTCAGTGCTCTCCTCCGGTCAGTGCGTTCCTCCGGTCAGTGCTCTCCTCCGGTCAGTGCTCTCCTCCGGTCAGTGCGTTCCTCCGGTCAATGGGTTCCTCCGGTCAGTGCTCTCCTCCCGTCAGTGCTCTCCTCTAGTAAGGGCTCTCCTCCGGTCAGTGCGTTCCTCCAGTCACTGCTCTCCTCCAGTCAGTGCATTCCTCCGGTCAGTGCGTTCCTCCAGTCAGTGCATTCCTCCGGTCAGTGTACTCCTCCAGTCAGTTCTCTTCTCCAGTCTGTGCGTTCCTCCGGTCAGTGCAATCCTCCGGTCAGTGCTCTCCTCTGATCAGTGCTCTCCTCCGGTCAGTGCGTTCCTCCGGTCAGTGCTCTCCTCCGGTCAGTGCGTTCCTCCTATCAGTGCGTTCCTCCGGTCAGTGCTCTCCTCCAGTCTGTGCTCTCCTCTGGCCAGTGCTCTCCCCCGGTCAGTGCTCTCCTCCGGTCAGTGCTCTCCTCCGGTCAGTGCTCTCCTCCAGTCAGTGGATTACTCCAGTCAGTGCGTTCCTCTGGACAGTGCTCTCCTCCGGTCAGTGCTCTCCTTCGGTCAGTGCGTTCCTCCGGTCAGTGCGTTCCTCTGGACAGTGCTCTCCTCCGGTCAGTGCTCTCCTCCGGTCAGTGCTCTCCTCTGGTCAGTGCGTTCCTCCGGTCAGTGCGTTCCTCCGGTCAGTGCGTTCCTCTGGACAGTGCTCTCCTCCGGTCAGTGCTCTCCTCCGGTCTGTGCTCTCCTCCGGTCAGTGCTCTCCTCCGGTCAGTGCGTTCCTCCAGTCAGTGTGTTCCTCTGGACATTGCTCTGCTCCGGTCAATGCTCTCCTCCGGTCAGTGCTCTCCTCCATTCAGTGCATTCCTCCGGTCAGTGCGTTCCTCCGGTCATAGCTCTGCTCCGGTCAGTGCTCTCCTCCGGTCAGTGCTCTCCTCCGGTCAGTGCTCTCTTCCGGTCAGTGCGTTCCTCCGGTCAGTGCGTTCCTCCGGTCAGTGCTCTCCTCCGGTCAGTGCTCTCCTCCGGTCAGTGCGTTCCTCCGGTCAGTGCTCTCCTCCGGTCAGTGCGTTCCTCCGCTCAGTGCGTTCCTCCAGTCAGTGCTCTCCTCCGGTCATTGCTCTCCTCCGGTCAGTGCGTTCCTCCGGTCAGTGCTCTCCTCCGGTCAGTGCTCTCCCCCGGTCAGTGCTCTCCTCCGGTCAGTGCTCTCCTCTAGTAAGGGCTCTCCTCCAGTCAGTGCGTTCCTCCGGTCAGTGCGTTCCTCCAGTCACTGCTCTCCTCCAGTCAGTGCATTCCTCCGGTCAGTTCATTCCTCCAGTCAGTGCATTCCTCCGGTCAGTGCGTTCCTCCAGTCTGTGCGTTCCTCCGGTCAGTGCAATCCTCCAGTCAGTGCTCTCCTCTGATCAGTGCTCTCCTCCGGTCAGTGCGTTCCTCCGGTCAGTGCTCTCCTCCGGTCAGTGCGTTCCTCCTGTCAGTGGTCTCCTCCAGTCAGTGCTCTCCTCTGGCCAGTGCTCTCCTCTGGCCAGTGCTCTCCTCTGGCCAGTGCTCTCCTCTGGTCAGTGCTCTCCTCTGGGCAGTGCTCTCCTCTGGTCAGTGCTCTCCTCCGGTCAGTGCTCTCCTCCGGTCAGTGCGTTCCTCCGGTCAGTGCTCTCCTCCTGTCAGTGCGTTCCTCCGGTCAGTGGTCTCCTCCAGTCAGTGCTCTCCTCTGGCCAGTGCTCTCCTCTGGCCAGTGCTCTCCTCTGGCCAGTGCTCTCCTCTGGTCAGTGCTCTCCTCTGGGCAGTGCTCTCCTCTGGTCAGTGCTCTCCTCCGGTCAGTGCTCTCCTCCGGTCATTGCTCTCCTCCAGTAAGTGCTCACCTCCGGTCAGTGGGTTCCTCTGGTCAGTGCTCTGCGCCAGTCAGTGCTCTCCTCTGGCCAGTGCTCTCCTCCGGTCAGTGCTCTCCTCCGGTCAGTGCTCTCCTCCGGTCATTGCTCTCCTCCAGTAAGTGCTCACCTCCGGTCAGTGGGTTCCTCTGGTCAGTGCTCTGCTCCAGTCAGTGCTCTCCTCTGGCCAGTGCTCTCCTCTGGCCAGTGCTCTCCTCTGGTCAGTGCTCTCCTCTGGTCAGTGCTCTCCTCCGGTCATTGCTCTCCTCCGGTCAGTGCGTTCCTCCGGTCAGTGCTCTCCTCCTGTCAGTGCGTTCCTCCGGTCAGTGGTCTCCTCCAGTCAGTGCTCTCCTCTGGCCAGTGCTCTCCTCTGGCCAGTGCTCTCCTCTGGTCAGTGCTCTCCTCTGGTCAGTGCTCTCCTCTGGGCAGTGCTCTCCTCTGGTCAGTGCTCTCCTCCGGTCAGTGCTCTCCTCCGGTCATTGCTCTCCTCCAGTAAGTGCTCACCTCCGGTCAGTGCATTCCTCTGGCCAGTGCTCTCCTCTGGTCAGTGCTCTCCTCTGGTCAGTGCTCTCCTCTGGTCAGTGCTCTCCTCCGGTCAGTGCTCTCCTCCGGTCAGTGCTTTCCTCCGGTCAGTGCTCTCCTCTGGTCAGTGCTCTCCTCCGGTCAGGGCTCTCCTCCGGTCAGTGCTTTCCTCCGGTCAGTTCTCTACTCCGGTCAGTGCATTCCTCCAGTCAGTGCATTCCTCTGGTCAGTGCTCTCCTCCAGTCAGTGCTTTCCTCCGGTCAGTTCTCTCCTCCGGTCAGTGCAATCCTCCGGTCAGTGCTCTCCTCTGATAAGTGCTCTCCTCCGGTCAGTGCGTTCCTCCTGTCAGTGCGTTCCTCCGGTCAGTGCTCTCCTCCGGTCAGTGCGTTCCTCCTGTCAGTGCGTTCCTCCGGTCAGTGCTCTCCTCCAGTCAGTGCTCTCCTCCGGTCAGTGCGTTCCTCCTGTCAGTGCGTTCCTCCGGTCAGTGCTCTCCTCTGGTCAGTGCTCTCCTTTGGTCAGTGCTCTCCTCCGGTCAGTGGGTTACTCTGGTCAGTGCTCTCCTCCAGTCATTGCTCTCCTCCGGTCAGTGCTGTCCTCCGGTTTGTGCAATCCTTTGGTCAGTGCTCTCCTCCAGTCAGTGCTCTCCTCCGGTCAGTGCTCTCCTCCGGTCAGTGCTTTCCTCCGGTCAGTTCACTCCTCCGGTCAGTGCATTCCTCCGGTCAGTGCTCTCCTCCGGTCAGTGCTTTCCTCCGGTCAGTTCTCTCCTCCAGTCAGTGCGTTCCTCCAGTCAGTGCTCTCCTCCGGTCTGTGCTCTCCTCCGGTCAGTGCTCTCCTCCGGTCAGTGCTCTCCTCCGGTCAGTGCTCTCCTCCGGTCAGTGCTTTCCTCCGGTCAGTTCTCTCCTCCAGTCAGTGCGTTCCTCCAGTCAGTGCTCTCCTCCGGTCTGTGCTCTCCTCCGGTCAGTGCTCTCCTCCGGTCAGTGCTCTCCTCCGGTCAGTGCTCTTCTCTGATTCGTTTGCTCCTCCGGACAGTGCGTTCCTCCAGTCAGTGCTCTCCGCCGGTAAGTGCGTTCTACCAGTCAGTGCATTCCTCCGGACAGTGCATTCCTCCGGACAGTGCATTGCTCCGGACAGTACACTCCTGCGGTCAGTGCTCTCCTCCTGTCAGTGCGTTCCTCCAGTCAGTGCTCTCCTCCGGTCTGTGCTCCCTTCCAGTCAGTGCTCTCCTCCGGTCAGTGCCTTCCTCTGGACAGTGCTCTCCTCCATTCAGTGCTCTCCTCCGACAGTGTTCTCCTTCTGTCAGTGCTCTCCTCCAGTCAGTGCATTCCTCCGGTCAGTGCTCTACTCCGGTCAGTGCACTACTCCGGTCAGTGCTCTCCTCCGGTCAGTGCTCTCATCCGGTCAGTGCTCTCCTCCAGTCAGTGTGTTCCTCCGGTCAGTGCTCTACTCCAGTCAGTGCATTCCTCCAGTCAGTGCGTTCCTCCGGACAGTGCTCACCTCCGGTCAGTGGATTCCTCCAGTCAGTGCGTTCCTCTGGACAGTGCTCTCCTCCGGTCAGTGCTCTCCTCCGGACAGTGCTCTCCTCCGGTCAGTGTGTTCCTCCGGTCAGTGCTCTACTACAGTCAGTGCATTTCTCCGGTCAGTTCTGTCCTCCAGTCAGTGCGTTCCTCCGGTCAGTGTGTTCCTCCGGTCAGTGCTCTACTCCAGTCAGTGCATTCCTCCAGTCAGTGCGTTCCTCCGGACAGTGCTCTCCTCCGGTCAGTGGATTCCTCCAGTCAGTGCGTTCCTCTGGACAGTGCTCTCCTCCGGTCAGTGCTCTCCTCCATTCAGTGCATTCCTCCGGTCAGTGCGTTCCTCCAGTCAGTGCTCACCTCTGGTCAGTGCTCTCCTCCGGTCAGTGCGTTCCTCCGGTCAGTGCTCTCCTCCGGTCAGTGCTCTCCTCCGGTCAGTGCGTTCCTCCGGTCAGTGCGTTCCTCTGGACAGTGCTCTCCTCCGGTCAGTGCTCTCCTCCGGACTGTGCTCTCCTCCGGTCAGTGCTCTCCTCCGGTCAGTGCGTTCCTCCAGTCAGTGTGTTCCTCTGGACATTGCTCTGCTCCGGTCAATGCTCTCCTCCGGTCAGTGCTCTCCTCCATTCAGTGCATTCCTCCGGTCAGTGCGTTCCTCCGGTCATAGCTCTGCTCCGGTCAGTGCTCTCCTCCAGTCAGTGCTCACCTCTAGTCAGTGCTCTCCTCCGGTCAGTGCATTCCTCCGGTCAGTGCTCTCCTCCGGTCAGTGCTCTCCTCCGGTCAGTGCGTTCCTCCGGTCAGTGCTCTCCTCCGGTCAGTGCGTTCCTCCGCTCAGTGCGTTCCTCCAGTCAGTGCTCTCCTCCGGTCAGTGCTCTCCTCCGGTCAGTGCGTTGCTCCGGTCAGTGCTCTCCTCCGGTCAGTGCTCTCCTCCGGACAGTGCTCTCCTCCGGTCAGTGCGTTCCTCCGGTCAATGGGTTCCTCTGGTCAGTGCTCTCCTCCGGTCAGTGCGTTCCTCCGGTCAGTTCTCTCCTCCAGTCAGTGTGTTCATCCGGTCAGTGCTCTCCTCTGGTCAGTACTCTCCTCTTGTCAGTGATTTTCTCCGGTCAGTGCTCTCCTCGGCTCACTACGTTCCTCCGGTCAGTGTGGTACTCCGGTCAGTGTTTTCCTCCGGTCAGTGCTCTCCTTTGGTCAGTGCTAACTCCGGTCTGCGCATTCCTCCGGTCAGTGTGTTCCTCCGGTCAGGGCTCTCCTTTGGTCAGTGTTCTCCTCCGGTCAGTGCTCTCCTCCGGTCTGTGCTCTCCTCCGGTCTGTGAGTTCCTCCGGTCAGTGCGTTCCTCCGGTCAGTGTTTTCCTCAGTCAGTGCATTCCCCCGGTCAGTGCTATCCTCCGGTTAGTGCTCCCCTCCGGTCAGTGCTCTCCTCTTGTTCACTACGTTCCTCCGGTAAGTGCTCTCCTCCTATCAGTGCTTTCCTCCGGTCAGTGCTCTCCTCCAGTCAGTGCTCTCCTCTGGCCAGTGCTCTCCTCCGGTCAGTGGATTACTCCAGTCTGTGCGTTCCTCTGGACAGTGCTCTCCTCCGGTCAGTGCTCTCCTTCGGTCAGTGCTCTCCTCCGGTCAGTGCGTTCCTCCGGTCAGTGCGTTCCTCTGGACAGTGCTCTCCTCCGGTCAGTGCTCTCCTCCGGTCAGTGCTCTCCTCTGGTCAGTGCGTTCCTCCGGTCAGTGCGTTCCTCCGGTCAGTGCGTTCCTCTGGACAGTGCTCTCCTCCGGTCACTGCTCTCCTCCGGTCTGTGCTCTCCTCCGGTCAGTGCTCTCCTCCGGTCAGTGCGTTCCTCCAGTCAGTGTGTTCCTCTGGACATTGCTCTGCTCCGGTCAATGCTCTCCTCCGGTCAGTGCTCTCCTCCATTCAGTGCATTCCTCCGGTCAGTGCGATCCTCCGGTCATAGCTCTGCTCCGGTCAGTGCTCTCCTCCGGTCAGTGCTCTCCTCCGGTCAGTGCTCTCTTCCGGTCAGTGCGTTCCTCCGGTCAGTGCGTTCCTCCGGTCAGTGCTCTCCTCCGGTCAGTGCTCTCCTCCGGTCAGTGCGTTCCTCCGGTCAGTGCTCTCCTCCGGTCAGTGCGTTCCTCCGCTCAGTGCGTTCCTCCAGTCAGTGCTCTCCTCCGGTCAGTGCTCTCCTCCGGTCAGTGCGTTCCTCCGGTCAGTGCTCTCCTCCGGTCAGTGCTCTCCCCCGGTCAGTGCTCTCCTCCGGTCAGTGCGTTCCTCCGGTCAATGGGTTCCTCCGGTCAGTGCTCTCCTCCCGTCAGTGCTCTCCTCTAGTAAGGGCTCTCCTCCAGTCAGTGCGTTCCTCCGGTCAGTGCGTTCCTCCAGTCACTGCTCTCCTCCAGTCAGTGCATTCCTCCGGTCAGTTCGTTCCTCCAGTCAGTGCATTCCTCCGGTCAGTGCCTTCCTCCAGTCAGTGCATTCCTCCGGTCAGTGTACTCCTCCAGTCAGTTCTCTTCTCCAGTCTGTGCGTTCCTCCGGTCAGTGCAATCCTCCGGTCAGTGCTCTCCTCTGATCAGTGCTCTCCTCCGGTCAGTGCGTTCCTCCGGTCAGTGCTCTCCTCCGGTCAGTGCGTTCCTCCGGTCAGTGCTCTCCTCCGGTCAGTGCGATCCTCCGGTCAGTGGTCTCCTCCAGTCAGTGCTCTCCTCCGGCCAGTGCTCTCCTCTGGCCAGTGCTCTCCTCTGGTCAGTGCTCTCCTCTGGTCAGTGCTCTCCTCTGGGCAGTGCTCTCCTCTGGTCAGTGCTCTCCTCCGGTCAGTGCTCTCCTCCGGTCATTGCTCTCCTCCAGTAAGTGCTCACCTCCGGTCAGTGGGTTCCTCTGGTCAGTGCTCTCCTCCAGTCAGTGCTCTCCTCTGGCCAGTGCTCTCCTCCGGTCAGTGCTCTCCTCCGGTCAGTGCTCTCCTCCAGTCAGTGCTCTCCTCCGGTCAGTGCTCTCCTCCGGTCATTGCTCTCCTCCGGTCAGTTCTCTACTCCGGTCATTGCTCTCCTCCAGTCAGTGCATTCCTCCGGTCAGTGCTCTCCTCCGGTCAGTGCTTTCCTCCGGTCAGTTCTCTACTCCGGTCAGTGCATTCCTCCAGTCAGTGCATTCCTCTGGTCAGTGCTCTCCTCCAGTCAGTGCTTTCCTCCGGTCAGTTCTCTCCTCCGGTCAGTGCATTCCTCCGGTCAGTGTACTCCTCCAGTCAGTTCTCTTCTCCAGTCTGTGCGTTCCTCCGGTCAGTGCTCTCCTCCGGTCAGTGCGTTCCTCCTGTCAGTGCGTTCCTCCGGTCAGTGCTCTCCTCCAGTCAGTGCTCTCCTCTGGCCAGTGCTCTCCTCTGGCCAGTGCTCTCCTCTGGTCAGTGCTCTCCTTTGGTCAGTGCTCTCCTCCGGTCAGTGCTCTCCTCCGGTCAGTGGGTTACTCTGGTCAGTGCTCTCCTCCAGTCATTGCTCTCCTCTGGCCAGTGCTCTCCTCCAGTCAGTGCTCTCCTCCGGTCAGTGCTCTCCTCCGGTCAGTGCTTTCCTCCGGTCAGTTCTCTACTCCGGTCAGTGCATTCCTCCAGTCAGTGCATTCCTCTGGTAAGTGCTCTCCTCCGGTCAGTGCTTTCCTCCGGTCAGTTCACTCCTCCGGTCAGTGCATTCCTGTGGTCAGTGCTCTCCTCCGGTCAGTGCTTTCCTCCGGTCAGTTCTCTCCTCCAGTCAGTGCGTTCCTCCAGTCAGTGCTCTCCTCCGGTCTGTGCTCTCCTCCGGTCAGTGCTCTCCTCTGGTCAGCGCGTTCCTCCGGACAGTGCATTCCTCCAGTCAGTGCTCTCCTCCGGTCAGTGCTCTCCTCCGGTCAGTGCTCTTCTCTGATTCGTTTGCTCCTCCGGACAGTGCGTTCCTCCAGTCAGTGCTCTCCGCCGGTAAGTGCGTTCCTCCGGTCAATGCGTTCTACCAGTCAGTGCATTCCTCCGGACAGTGCATTCCTCCGGACAGTGCATTGCGCCGGTCAGTTCTGTCCTCCGGTCAGTGCATTCCTCCGGTCAGTACTCTGCTCTGGTCAGTGCTCTCCGCCGGTCAGTGCTCTTCTCCGGCCAGTGCTCTCCTCCGGTCAGTGCTCACCTCCGGTCAGTGCTCTCCTCCCGTCAGTGCTATCCTCCAGTCAGTGCTCTCCTCTGCTCAGTGCGTTCCTCCGGTCAGTGCTCTCCTCGGGTCAGTGCTCTCCTCCAGTCAGTGCCCTTCTCCGGTCAGTGCTCTCGTCCGGTCAGTGCGTTCTTCCGGTCTGTGCTCTCCTCCGGTCAGTGCATTCCTCCGGTCAGTGCGTTCCTCCGGTCTGTGCTCTCCTCCAGTCACTGCATTCCTCCGGTCAGTGCTCTCCTCCGGTCAGTGCTCTCCTCCGGTCAGTGCCCTACTCTGGTCAGTGTGTTCCTCCAGTCAGTGCTCTCCTCCGGTCAGTGCTCTCCTCCGGTCAGTGCGTTCCTCCAGTCACTGCTCTCCTCCAGTCAGTGCATTCCTCCAGTCAGTGCGTTCCTCCGGTCAGTGCGTTCCTCCGGTCACTGCACTCCTCCGGTCAGTGCTCTCCTCTGATCAGTGCTCTCCTCCTGTCAGTGCGTTCCTCCAGTCAGTGCTCTCCTCCGGTCTGTGCTCCCTTCCAGTCAGTGCTCTCCTCCGGTCAGTGCCTTCCTCTGGACAGTGCTCTCCTCCATTCAGTGCTCTCCTCCGACAGTGTTCTCCTTCTGTCAGTGCTCTCCTCCAGTCAGTGCATTCCTCCGGTCAGTGCTCTCCTCCGGTCAGTGCACTACTCCCGTCAGTGCTCTCCTCCGGTCAGTGCTCTCATCCGGTCAGTGCTCTCCTCCAGTCAGTGCGTTCCTCCGGTCAGCGCTCTCCTCCAATAAGTGCGTTCCTGCAGTCAGTGCTCTCCTCCAGTCAGTGCTCTCCTCCGATAAGTGCGTTCCTGCAGTCAGTGCTCTCCTCCAGTCAGTGCGTTCCTCCGGTCAGTGTGTTCCTCCGGTCAGTGCTCTACTCCAGTCAGTGCATTCCTCCAGTCAGTGCGTTCCTCCGGACAGTGCTCACCTCCGGTCAGTGGATTCCTCCAGTTAGTGCGTTCCTCTGGACAGTGCTCTCCTCCGGTCAGTGCTCTCCTCCGGACAGTGCTCTCCTCCGGTCAGTGTGTTCCTCCGGTCAGTGCTCTACTCCAGTCAGTGCATTCCTCCAGTCAGTGCGTTCCTCCGGACAGTGCTCTCCTCCGGTCAGTGGATTCCTCCAGTCAGTGCGTTCCTCTGGACAGTGCTCTCCTCCGGTCAGTGCTCTCCTCCATTCAGTGCATTCCTCCGGTCAGTGCGTTCCTCCAGTCAGTGCTCACCTCTGGTCAGTGCTCTCCTCCGGTCAGTGCGTTCCTCCGGTCAGTGCTCTCCTCCGGTCAGTGCTCTCCTCCGGTCAGTGCGTTCCTCCGGTCAGTGCGTTCCTCTGGACAGTGCTCTCCTCCGGTCAGTGCTCTCCTCCGGACTGTGCTCTCCTCCGGTCAGTGCTCTCCTCCGGTCAGTGCGTTCCTCCAGTCAGTGTGTTCCTCTGGACATTGCTCTGCTCCGGTCAATGCTCTCCTCCGGTCAGTGCTCTCCTCCATTCAGTGCATTCCTCCGGTCAGTGCGTTCCTCCGGTCATAGCTCTCCTCCGGTCAGTGCGCTCCTCCGGTCAGTGCTCTCCTCCGGTCAGTGCGTTCCTCCGGTCAGTGCGTTCCTCCGGTCAGTGCTCTCCTCCGGTCAGTGCTCTCCTCTGGTCAGTGCGTTCCTCCGGTCAGTGCTCTCCTCCGGTCAGTGCGTTCCTCCGCTCAGTGCGTTCCTCCAGTCAGTGCTCTCCTCCGGTAAGTGCTCTCCTCCAGTCAGTGCGTTCCTCCGGTCAGTGCTCTCCTCCGGTCAGTGCTCTCCTCCGGTCAGTGCGTTCCTCCGGTCAGTGCTCTCCTCCGGTCAGTGCTCTCCTCCGGTCAGTGCGTTCCTCCGGTCAATGGGTTCCTCCGGTCAGTGCTCTCCTCCCGTCAGTGCTCTCCTCTAGTAAGGGCTCTCCTCCGGTCAGTGCGTTCCTCCGGTCAGTGCGTTCCTCCGGTCAGTGCGTTCCTCCGGTCAATGGGTTCCTCCGGTCAGTGCTCTCCTCCCGTCAGTGCTCTCCTCTAGTAAGGGCTCTCCTCCGGTCAGTGCGTTCCTCCAGTCAGTGCATTCCTCCGGTCAGTGCGTTCCTCCAGTCAGTGCATTCCTCCGGTCAGTGTACTCCTCCAGTCAGTTCTCTTCTCCAGTCTGTGCGTTCCTCCGGTCAGTGCAATCCTCCGGTCAGTGCTCTCCTCTGATCAGTGCTCTCCTCCGGTCAGTGCGTTCCTCCGGTCAGTGCTCTCCTCCGGTCAGTGCTCTCCTCCAGTCAGTGCTCTCCTCTGGCCAGTGCTCTCCTCCGGTCAGTGGATTACTCCAGTCAGTGCGTTCCTCTGGACAGTGCTCTCCTCCGGTCAGTGCTCTCCTTCGGTCAGTGCTCTCCTCCGGTCAGTGCGTTCCTCCGGTCAGTGCGTTCCTCTGGACAGTGCTCTCCTCCGGTCAGTGCTCTCCTCCGGTCAGTGCTCTCCTCTGGTCAGTGCGTTCCTCCGGTCAGTGCGTTCCTCCGGTCAGTGCGTTCCTCTGGACAGTGCTCTCCTCCGGTCAGTGCTCTCCTCCGGTCTGTGCTCTCCTCCGGTCAGTGCTCTCCTCCGGTCAGTGCGTTCCTCCAGTCAGTGTGTTCCTCTGGACATTGCTCTGCTCCGGTCAATGCTCTCCTCCGGTCAGTGCTCTCCTCCATTCAGTGCATTCCTCCGGTCAGTGCGATCCTCCGGTCATAGCTCTGCTCCGGTCAGTGCTCTCCTCCGGTCAGTGCTCTCCTCCGGTCAGTGCTCTCTTCCGGTCAGTGCGTTCCTCCGGTCAGTGCGTTCCTCCGGTCAGTGCTCTCCTCCGGTCAGTGCTCTCCTCCGGTCAGTGCGTTCCTCCGGTCAGTGCTCTCCTCCGGTCAGTGCGTTCCTCCGCTCAGTGCGTTCCTCCAGTCAGTGCTCTCCTCCGGTCAGTGCTCTCCTCCGGTCAGTGCGTTCCTCCGGTCAGTGCTCTCCTCCGGTCAGTGCTCTCCCCCGGTCAGTGCTCTCCTCCGGTCAGTGCGTTCCTCCGGTCAATGGGTTCCTCCGGTCAGTGCTCTCCTCCCGTCAGTGCTCTCCTCTAGTAAGGGCTCTCCTCCAGTCAGTGCGTTCCTCCGGTCAGTTCGTTCCTCCAGTCAGTGCATTCCTCCGGTCAGTGCCTTCCTCCAGTCAGTGCATTCCTCCGGTCAGTGTACTCCTCCAGTCAGTTCGCTTCTCCAGTCTGTGCGTTCCTCCGGTCAGTGCAATCCTCCGGTCAGTGCTCTCCTCTGATCAGTGCTCTCCTCCGGTCAGTGCGTTCCTCCGGTCAGTGCTCTCCTCCGGTCAGTGCGTTCCTCCGGTCAGTGCTCTCCTCCGGTCAGTGCGATCCTCCGGTCAGTGGTCTCCTCCAGTCAGTGCTCTCCTCTGGCCAGTGCTCTCCTCTGGCCAGTGCTCTCCTCTGGCCAGTGCTCTCCTCTGGCCAGTGCTCTCCTCTGGTCAGTGCTCTCCTCTGGTCAGTGCTCTCCTCTGGGCAGTGCTCTCCTCTGGTCAGTGCTCTCCTCCGGTCAGTGCTCTCCTCCGGTCATTGCTCTCCTCCAGTAAGTGCTCACCTCCGGTCAGTGGGTTCCTCTGGTCAGTGCTCTCCTCCAGTCAGTGCTCTCCTCTGGCCAGTGCTCTCCTCCGGTCAGTGCTCTCCTCCGGTCAGTGCTCTCCTCCAGTCAGTGCTCTCCTCCGGTCAGTGCTCTCCTCCGGTCATTGCTCTCCTCCGGTCAGTTCTCTACTCCGGTCATTGCTCTCCTCCAGTCAGTGCATTCCTCCGGTCAGTGCTCTCCTCCGGTCAGTGCTTTCCTCCGGTCAGTTCTCTACTCCGGTCAGTGCATTCCTCCAGTCAGTGCATTCCTCTGGTCAGTGCTCTCCTCCAGTCAGTGCTTTCCTCCGGTCAGTTCTCTCCTCCGGTCAGTGCATTCCTCCGGTCAGTGTACTCCTCCAGTCAGTTCTCTTCTCCAGTCTGTGCGTTCCTCCGGTCAGTGCTCTCCTCCGGTCAGTGCGTTCCTCCTGTCAGTGCGTTCCTCCGGTCAGTGCTCTCCTCCAGTCAGTGCTCTCCTCTGGCCAGTGCTCTCCTCTGGCCAGTGCTCTCCTCTGGTCAGTGCTCTCCTTTGGTCAGTGCTCTCCTCCGGTCAGTGCTCTCCTCCGGTTAGTGGGTTACTCTGGTCAGTGCTCTCCTCCAGTCATTGCTCTCCTCTGGCCAGTGCTCTCCTCCAGTCAGTGCTCTCCTCCGGTCAGTGCTCTCCTCCGGTCAGTGCTTTCCTCCGGTCAGTTCTCTACTCCGGTCAGTGCATTCCTCCAGTCAGTGCATTCCTCTGGTAAGTGCTCTCCTCCGGTCAGTGCTTTCCTCCGGTCAGTTCACTCCTCCGGTCAGTGCATTCCTGTGGTCAGTGCTCTCCTCCGGTCAGTGCTTTCCTCCGGTCAGTTCTCTCCTCCAGTCAGTGCGTTCCTCCAGTCAGTGCTCTCCTCCGGTCTGTGCTCTCCTCCGGTCAGTGCTCTCCTCTGGTCAGCGCGTTCCTCCGGACAGTGCGTTCCTCCAGTCAGTGCTCTCCTCCGGTCAGTGCTCTCCTCCGGTCAGTGCTCTTCTCTGATTCGTTTGCTCCTCCGGACAGTGCGTTCCTCCAGTCAGTGCTCTCCGCCGGTAAGTGCGTTCCTCCGGTCAATGCGTTCTACCAGTCAGTGCATTCCTCCGGACAGTGCATTCCTCCGGACAGTGCATTGCTCCGGACAGTACACTCCTGCGGTCAGTGCGCTACTCCGGTCAGTGCTCTCCTCCAGTCAGTGCTCTCCTCCAGTCAGTGCATTGCGCCGGTCAGTTCTGTCCTCCGGTCAGTGCATTCCTCCGGTCAGTACTCTGCTCTGGTCAGTGCTCTCCGCCGGTCAGTGCTCTTCTCCGGCCAGTGCTCTCCTCCGGTCAGTGCTCACCTCCGGTCAGTGCTCTCCTCCCGTCAGTGCTATCCTCCAGTCAGTGCTCTCCTCTGCTCAGTGCGTTCCTCCGGTCAGTGCTCTCCTCGGGTCAGTGCTCTCCTCCAGTCAGTGCCCTTCTCCGGTCAGTGCTCTCGTCCGGTCAGTGCGTTCTTCCGGTCTGTGCTCTCCTCCGGTCAGTGCATTCCTCCGGTCAGTGCGTTCCTCCGGTCTGTGCTCTCCTCCAGTCACTGCATTCCTCCGGTCAGTGCTCTCCTCCGGTCAGTGCTCTCCTCCGGTCAGTGCCCTACTCTGGTCAGTGTGTTCCTCCAGTCAGTGCTCTCCTCCGGTCAGTGCTCTCCTCCGGTCAGTGCGTTCCTCCAGTCACTGCTCTCCTCCAGTCAGTGCATTCCTCCAGTCAGTGCGTTCCTCCGGTCAGTGCGTTCCTCCGGTCACTGCACTCCTCCGGTCAGTGCTCTCCTCTGATCAGTGCTCTCCTCCTGTCAGTGCGTTCCTCCAGTCAGTGCTCTCCTCCGGTCTGTGCTCCCTTCCAGTCAGTGCTCTCCTCCGGTCAGTGCCTTCCTCTGGACAGTGCTCTCCTCCATTCAGTGCTCTCCTCCGACAGTGTTCTCCTTCTGTCAGTGCTCTCCTCCAGTCAGTGCATTCCTCCGGTCAGTGCTCTCCTCCGGTCAGTGCACTACTCCCGTCAGTGCTCTCCTCCGGTCAGTGCTCTCATCCGGTCAGTGCTCTCCTCCAGTCAGTGCGTTCCTCCGGTCAGTGCTCTCCTCCGATAAGTGCGTTCCTGCAGTCAGTGCTCTCCTCCAGTCAGTGCGTTCCTCCTGTCAGTGTGTTCCTCCGGTCAGTGCTCTACTCCAGTCAGTGCATTCCTCCAGTCAGTGCGTTCCTCCGGACAGTGCTCACCTCCGGTCAGTGGATTCCTCCAGTTAGTGCGTTCCTCTGGACAGTGCTCTCCTCCGGTCAGTGCTCTCCTCCGGACAGTGCTCTCCTCCGGTCAGTGTGTTCCTCCGGTCAGTGCTCTACTACAGTCAGTGCATTTCTCCGGTCAGTTCTGTCCTCCAGTCAGTGCGTTCCTCCGGTCAGTGTGTTCCTCCGGTCAGTGCTCTACTCCAGTCAGTGCATTCCTCCAGTCAGTGCGTTCCTCCGGACAGTGCTCTCCTCCGGTCAGTGGATTCCTCCAGTCAGTGCGTTCCTCTGGACAGTGCTCTCCTCCGGTCAGTGCTCTCCTCCATTCAGTGCATTCCTCCGGTCAGTGCGTTCCTCCAGTCAGTGCTCACCTCTGGTCAGTGCTCTCCTCCGGTCAGTGCGTTCCTCCGGTCAGTGCTCTCCTCCGGTCAGTGCTCTCCTCCGGTCAGTGCGTTCCTCCGGTCAGTGCGTTCCTCTGGACAGTGCTCTCCTCCGGTCAGTGCTCTCCTCCGGACTGTGCTCTCCTCCGGTCAGTGCTCTCCTCCGGTCAGTGCGTTCCTCCAGTCAGTGCGTTCCTCCGGTCAGTGCGTTCCTCCGGTCATAGCTCTCCTCCGGTCAGTGCGCTCCTCCGGTCAGTGCTCTCCTCCGGTCAGTGCGTTCCTCCGGTCAGTGCGTTCCTCCGGTCAGTGCTCTCCTCCGGTCAGTGCTCTCCTCTGGTCAGTGCTCTCCTCCGGTCAGTGCTCTCCTCCGGTCAGTGCGTTCCTCCGGTCAATGGGTTCCTCCGGTCAGTGCTCTCCTCCCGTCAGTGCTCTCCTCTAGTAAGGGCTCTCCTCCGGTCAGTGCGTTCCTCCGGTCAGTGCGTTCCTCCGGTCAGTGCGTTCCTCCGGTCAATGGGTTCCTCCGGTCAGTGCTCTCCTCCCGTCAGTGCTCTCCTCTAGTAAGGGCTCTCCTCCGGTCAGTGCGTTCCTCCAGTCAGTGCATTCCTCCGGTCAGTGCGTTCCTCCAGTCAGTGCATTCCTCCGGTCAGTGTACTCCTCCAGTCAGTTCTCTTCTCCAGTCTGTGCGTTCCTCCGGTCAGTGCAATCCTCCGGTCAGTGCTCTCCTCTGATCAGTGCTCTCCTCCGGTCAGTGCGTTCCTCCGGTCAGTGCTCTCCTCCGGTCAGTGCGTTCCTCCGGTCAGTGCTCTCCTCCAGTCTGTGCTCTCCTCTGGCCAGTGCTCTCCCCCGGTCAGTGCTCTCCTCCGGTCAGTGCTCTCCTCCGGTCAGTGCTCTCCTCCGGTCAGTGGATTACTCCAGTCAGTGCGTTCCTCTGGACAGTGCTCTCCTCCGGTCAGTGCTCTCCTTCGGTCAGTGCGTTCCTCCGGTCAGTGCGTTCCTCTGGACAGTGCTCTCCTCCGGTCAGTGCTCTCCTCCGGTCAGTGCTCTCCTCTGGTCAGTGCGTTCCTCCGGTCAGTGCGTTCCTCCGGTCAGTGCGTTCCTCTGGACAGTGCTCTCCTCCGGTCAGTGCTCTCCTCCGGTCTGTGCTCTCCTCCGGTCAGTGCTCTCCTCCGGTCAGTGCGTTCCTCCAGTCAGTGTGTTCCTCTGGACATTGCTCTGCTCCGGTCAATGCTCTCCTCCGGTCAGTGCTCTCCTCCATTCAGTGCATTCCTCCGGTCAGTGCGTTCCTCCGGTCATAGCTCTGCTCCGGTCAGTGCTCTCCTCCGGTCAGTGCTCTCCTCCGGTCAGTGCTCTCTTCCGGTCAGTGCGTTCCTCCGGTCAGTGCGTTCCTCCGGTCAGTGCTCTCCTCCGGTCAGTGCTCTCCTCCGGTCAGTGCGTTCCTCCGGTCAGTGCTCTCCTCCGGTCAGTGCGTTCCTCCGCTCAGTGCGTTCCTCCAGTCAGTGCTCTCCTCCGGTCAGTGCTCTCCTCCGGTCAGTGCGTTCCTCCGGTCAGTGCTCTCCTCCGGTCAGTGCTCTCCTCCGGTCAGTGCTCTCCCCCGGTCAGTGCTCTCCTCCGGTCAGTGCTCTCCTCTAGTAAGGGCTCTCCTCCAGTCAGTGCGTTCCTCCGGTCAGTGCGTTCCTCCAGTCACTGCTCTCCTCCAGTCAGTGCATTCCTCCGGTCAGTTCGTTCCTCCAGTCAGTGCATTCCTCCGGTCAGTGCGTTCCTCCAGTCTGTGCGTTCCTCCGGTCAGTGCTCTCCTCTGATCAGTGCTCTCCTCCGGTCAGTGCGTTCCTCCGGTCAGTGCTCTCCTCCGGTCAGTGCGTTCCTCCGGTCAGTGCTCTCCTCCGGTCAGTGCGTTCCTCCTGTCAGTGCGTTCCTCCGGTCAGTGCGTTCCTCCAGTCAGTGCTCTCCTCCGGTCAGTGCGTTCCTCCTGTCAGTGCGTTCCTCCTGTCAGTGCGTTCCTCCGGTCAGTGCTCTCCTCCAGTCAGTGCTCTCCTCCGGTCAGTGCGTTCCTCCGGTCAGTGCTCTCCTCCAGTCAGTGCTCTCCTTTGGTCAGTGCTCTCCTCCGGTCAGTGCTCTCCTCCAGTCAGTGCTCTCCTTTGGTCAGTGCTCTCCTCCAGTCATTGCTCTCCTCCGGTCAGTGCTCTCCTCCGGTTTGTGCAATCCTTTGGTCAGTGCTCTCCTCCAGTCAGTGCTCTCCTCCGGTCAGTGCTCTCCTCCGGTCAGTGCTTTCCTCCGGTCAGTTCTCTACTCCGGTCAGTGCATTCCTCCAGTCAGTGCATTCCTCCGGTCAGTGCTCTCCTCCGGTCAGTGCTTTCCTCCGGTCAGTTCTCTCCTCCAGTCAGTGCGTTCCTCCAGTCAGTGCTCTCCTCCGGTCTGTGCTCTCCTCCGGTCAGTGCTCTCCTCCGGTCAGTGCTCTCCTCCGGTCAGTGCTCTTCTCTGATTCGTTTGCTCCTCCGGTCAATGCGTTCTACCAGTCAGTGCATTCCTCCGGACAGTGCATTCCTCCGGACAGTGCATTGCTCCGGACAGTACACTCCTGCGGTCAGTGCGCTACTCCGGTCAGTGCTCTCCTCCAGTCAGTGCTCTCCTCCAGTCAGTGCTCTCCTCTGATCAGTGCTCTCCTCCTGTCAGTGCGTTCCTCCAGTCAGTGCTCTCCTCCGGTCTGTGCTCCCTTCCAGTCAGTGCTCTCCTCCAGTCAGTGCTCTCCTCCAGTCAGTGCTCTCCTCTGGACAGTGCTCTCCTCCATTCAGTGCTCTCCTCCGACAGTGTTCTCCTTCTGTCAGTGCTCTCCTCCAGTCAGTGCATTCCTCCGGTCAGTGCTCTCCTCCGGTCAGTGCTCTCATCCGGTCAGTGCTCTCCTCTAGTAAGGGCTCTCCTCCGGTCAGTGCGTTCCTCCAGTCAGTGCGTTCCTCCGGTTAGTGCTCTCCTCCAGTCAGTGCATTCCTCCGGTCTGTGTGTTCCTCCGGTCAGTGCTCTACTCCAGTCAGTGCATTCCTCCAGTCAGTGCGTTCCTCCGGACAGTGCTCACCTCCGGTCAGTGGATTCCTCCAGTCAGTGCGTTCCTCTGGACAGTGCTCTCCTCCGGTCAGTGCTCTCCTCCGGACAGTGCTCTCCTCCGGTCAGTGTGTTCCTCCGGTCAGTGCTCTACTACAGTCAGTGCATTTCTCCGGTCAGTTCTGTCCTCCAGTCAGTGCGTTCCTCCGGTCAGTGTGTTCCTCCGGTCAGTGCTCTACTCCAGTCAGTGCATTCCTCCAGTCAGTGCGTTCCTCCGGACAGTGCTCTCCTCCGGTCAGTGGATTCCTCCAGTCAGTGCGTTCCTCTGGACAGTGCTCTCCTCCGGTCAGTGCTCTCCTCCATTCAGTGCATTCCTCCGGTCAGTGCGTTCCTCCAGTCAGTGCTCACCTCTGGTCAGTGCTCTCCTCCGGTCAGTGCGTTCCTCCGGTCAGTGCTCTCCTCCGGTCAGTGCTCTCCTCCGGTCAGTGCGTTCCTCCGGTCAGTGCGTTCCTCTGGACAGTGCTCTCCTCCGGTCAGTGCTCTCCTCCGGACTGTGCTCTCCTCCGGTCAGTGCTCTCCTCCGGTCAGTGCGTTCCTCCAGTCAGTGTGTTCCTCTGGACATTGCTCTGCTCCGGTCAATGCTCTTCTCCGGTCAGTGCTCTCCTCCATTCAGTGCATTCCTCCGGTCAGTGCGTTCCTCCGGTCATAGCTCTGCTCCGGTCAGTGCTCTCCTCCAGTCAGTGCTCACCTCTAGTCAGTGCTCTCCTCCGGTCAGTGCATTCCTCCGGTCAGTGCTCTCCTCCGGTCAGTGCTCTCCTCCGGTCAGTGCGTTCCTCCGGTCAGTGCTCTCCTCCGGTCAGTGCGTTCCTCCGCTCAGTGCGTTCCTCCAGTCAGTGCTCTCCTCCGGTCAGTGCTCTCCTCCGGTCAGTGCGTTCCTCCGGTCAGTGCTCTCCTCCGGTCAGTGCTCTCCTCCGGACAGTGCTCTCCTCCGGTCAGTGCATTCCTCCGGTCAATGGGTTCCTCTGGTCAGTGCTCTCCTCCGGTCAGTGCGTTCCTCCGGTCAGTTCTCTCCTCCAGTCAGTGTGTTCATCCGGTCAGTGCTCTCCTCTGGTCAGTACTCTCCTCTTGTCAGTGATTTTCTCCGGTCAGTGCTCTCCTCGGCTCACTACGTTCCTCCGGTCAGTGTGGTACTCCGGTCAGTGTTTTCCTCCGGTCAGTGCTCTCCTTTGGTCAGTGCTAACTCCAGTCTGCGCATTCCTCCGGTCAGTGTGTTCCTCCGGTCAGGGCTCTCCTTTGGTCAGTGTTCTCCTCCGGTCAGTGCTCTCCTCCGGTCTGTGCTCTCCTCCGGTCTGTGAGTTCCTCCGGTCAGTGCGTTCCTCCGGTCAGTGTTTTCCTCAGTCAGTGCATTCCCCCGGTCAGTGCTATCCTCCGGTTAGTGCTCCCCTCCGGTCAGTGCTCTCCTCTTGTTCACTACGTTCCTCCGGTAAGTGCTCTCCTCCTATCAGTGCTCTCCTCTGGCCAGTGCACTCCTCCGGTCATTGCTCTCCTCCCATCAGTGCTTTCCTCCGGTCAGTGCTCTCCTCCAGTCAGGGCTCTCCTCCGGTCAGTGCTCTCCTCCGGTCATTGCTCTCCTCCCATCAGTGCTTTCCTCCGGTCAGTGCTCTCCTCCGGTCAGTGCTCTCCTCCGGTCATTGCTCTCCTCCAGTCATTGCTCTCCTCCGGTCAGTGCCCTGCTCCAGTCAGTGGACTCCTCTGGTCAGTGCTCTCCTTCGGTCAGTGCCCTGCTCCGGTCAGTGCTCTCCTCCAGTCAGTTCTCTCCTCCGGTCAGTGCTCCCCTCCGGTCAGTGCTCTCTTCTGGTCAGTGCTCTCCTCCGGTCAGTGCATTCCTCCGGTCAATGCATTCCTCCGGTCAGTGCTCTCCTCCGGTCAGTGCATTCCTCCGGTCAGTGCTCTCCTCCGGTCAGTGCATTCCTCCGGTCAGTGCTCTCCCCCAGTCAGTGCTCTCCTCCGGTCAGTGCTCTCCTCCGGTCAGTGCTCTCCTCCGGTCAGTGCTCTCCTCTGGTCAGTGCCCTTCTCCGGTCAGTGCTCTCGTCCGCTCAGTGCGTTCCTCCGGTCAGTGCATTCCTCCGGTCAGTGCGTTCCTCCGGTCAGTGCATTCCTCCGGTCAGTGCATTCCTCCGGTCAGTGCTCTCCTTTGGTCAGTGATCTCCTCCAGTCAGTGCTCTCCTCCGGTCAGTGCTCTCCTCCGGTCAGTGCTCACCCCCGGTCAGTGCTCTCCTCCAGTCAGTGCTCTCCTCCGGTCAGTGCTCTTCTCCGGCCAGTGCTTTCCTCCGGTCAGTGCTCTCCTCCAGTCAGTGCTCTCTTCCGGTCAGTGCTCTTCTCCGGCCAGTGCTTTCCTCCGGTCAGTGCTTTCCTCCGGTCAGTGCTCTCCTCCGGTCATTGCTCTCCTCCGGTCAGTGCGTTCCTCCTGTCAGTGCGTTCCTCCAGTCAGTGCTCTCCTCCAGTCTGTGCTCTCTTCTGGTCTGTGCTCTCCTCTGGTCAGTGCTCCCTTCCGGTCAGTGCTCTCCTCCAGTCAGTGCTCACCTCTGGTAAGTGCTTTCCTTTGGTCAGTGCTCACCCCCGGTCAGTGCATTCCTCCAGTCAGTGCATTCCTCCGGTCAGTGCTCTTCTCCAGCCAGTGCTCTTCTCGGTCAGTGCTCTCCCCCGGTCAGTGCTCTCCTCCGGTCTGTGCTCTCTTCGGGTCAGTGCATTCCTCCAGTCAGTGCATTCCTCCGGTCAGTGCATTCCTCCGGTCAGTGCTCTTCTCCAGCCAGTGCTCTTCTCGGTCAGTGCTCTCCCCCGGTCAGTGCTCTCCTCCGGTCTGTGCTCTCTTCGGGTCAGTGCATTCCTCCAGTCAGTGCATTCCTCCGGTCAGTGCATTCCTCCGTTCAGTGCTCTCCTCTGGTCAGTGATTTCCGCCGCTCAGGAACATCCTACATTCAGTGCGTTCCTTCAGTCAGTGCTCTCCTCCGGTCAGTGTGTTACTCCGGTCAGTGCTCTCCTACGGTCAGTGCTCTCCTCCAGTCAGTGCATTCCTCCGGTGAGTGCTCTCCTCCGGTCAGTGTGTTCCTCCGGTCAGGGCATTCCTCCAATCAGTGCTCTCCCCCAGTCAGTGCTCTTCCGGTCAATGCTCTCCTCCAGTCAGTGCTCTCCTCCAGTCAGTGCTCTCCTCCTGTCAGTGGGTTCCTCCGGTCAGTGCCCTTCTCCGGTCAGTGCTCTCGTCCGGTCAGTGCTCTCGTCCGGTCAGTGCTCTCGTCCGGTCAGTGCTCTCCTCCGGTCAGTGCGTTCCAGCGGTCTGTGCTCTCCTCCGGTCAGTGCTCTCCTCCGGTCAGTTCTCTCCTCCGGTCAGTGCTCTCCTCCGGTCAGTGCTCTCCTCCAGTCAGTGCTCTCCTCCGGTCAGTTCTCTCCTCCAGTCAGTGCTCGCCTCCGGTCAGTGCTCGCCTCCAGTCAGTGCTCTCCACCGGTCAGTGCTCTCCTCCGGTCAGTGCTCTCCTCCGGACAGTACTCTGGCATACGGTGGCATAGTGGTTAGCACTGTTGCCTCACAGCGCCAGGGACCCGGGTTCGAATCCGGCCAAGGGTTACTGTCTGTGTGGAGTTTGCGCATTCTCCCCGTGTATGCGTGGGTTTCCTCCGGGTGCTCCGGTTTCCTCCCACAGTCCAAAGATGTGCGGGTTAGGTTGATTTGGCTATGATAAAAAATTGACCCTTAGTGTTAGGGGGGGATTAAATAAGTGGGGTTACGGGGATAGGGTGGGATATGTGTCGGTGCAGGCTCGATGGGCCGAAATGGCCTCTATCTGCACTGTGGGGATTCTGTGATTCTGTGATTCTGTGATACTCTCTTCCGTTCAGTGCTCTGCTATGGTCAGTGCTCTCCACCGGTCAGTGCTCTTCTCCGGCCAGTGCTCTCCTCTGGTCAGTGCTCTCCTCCGGTCAGTGCTCTCCTCCGGTCAGTGCTCTCCACCGGTCAGTGCCCTTCTCCGGTCAGTGCTCTCCTCTGGTCAGTGCGTTCCTCCGGTCTGTGCTCTACTCAGGACAGTGCTCTCCTCCGGTCAGTGCGTTCCTCCGGTCTGTGCTCTCCTCCAGACAGTGCTCTCCTCTGGTCAGAGCTCTCCTCCGGTCAGTGCTCTCCTCCGGACAGTGCTCTCCTCTGGTCAGTGCTCTCCTCCAGACAGTGCTCTCCTCCGGTCAGTGCGTTCCTCCGGTCTGTGCTCTCCTCCGGACAGTGCTCTCCTCCGGTCAGTGCTCTCCTCTGGTCAGTGCTCTCCTCCGGTCAGTGCTCACCTCCGGTCAGTGCTCTCCTCCGGACAGTGCTCTCCTCCGGTCAGTGCTCTCCTCTGGTCAGTGCTCTCCTCCGGTCAGTGCTCACCTCCGGTCAGTGCTCTCCTCCAGTCAGTGCTCCCCTCCGGTCAGTGCTCTCTTCTGGTCAGTGCTCTCCTCCGGTCAGTTCATTCCTCCGGTCAGTGCATTCCTCCGGTCAGTGCTCTCCTCCGGTCAGTGCATTCCTCCGGTCAGTGCTCTCCTCCAGTCAGTGCTCTCCTCCGGTCAGTGCTCTCCTCCGGTCAGCGCAATCCTCCGGTCAGTGCAATCCTCCGGTCAGTGCTCTCCTCTGGTCAGTGCCCTTCTCCGGTCAGTGCTCTCGTCCGGTCAGTGCGTTCCTCCGGTCAGTGCATTCCTCCGGTCAGTGCGTTCCTCCGGTCAGTGCATTCCTCCGGTCAGTGTATTCCTCCGGTCAGTGCTCTCCTTTGGTCAGTGATCTCCTCCAGTCAGTGCTCTCCTCCGGTCAGTGCTCTCCTCCGGTCAGTGCTCACCCCCGGTCAGTGCGTTCCTCCAGTCACTGCTCTCCTCCAGTCAGTGCATTCCTCCGGTCAGTGCGTTCCTCCGGTCAGTGCGTTCCTCCGGTCATTGTACTCCTCCAGTTAGTTCCTTTCTCCGGTCTGTGCATTCCTCCTGTCAGTGCACTCCTCCGGCCAGTGCTTTCCTCCGGTCAGTGCTCTCCTCCAGTCAGTGCTCTCCTCCGGTCAGTGCTCTTCTCCGGCCAGTGCTTTCCTCCGGTCAGTGCTCTCCTCCAGTCAGTGCTCTCTTCCGGTCAGTGCTCTTCTCCGGCCAGTGCTTTCCTCCGGTCAGTGCTTTCCTCCGGTCAGTGCTCTCCTCCGGTCATTGCTCTCCTCCGGTCAGTGCGTTCCTCCAGTCAGTGCTCTCCTCCAGTCTGTGCTCTCTTCTGGTCTGTGCTCTCCTCTGGTCAGTGCTCCCTTCCGGTCAGTGCTCTCCTCCAGTAAGTGCTCACCTCTGGTAAGTGCTTTCCTTTGGTCAGTGCTCACCCCCGGTCAGTGCATTCCTCCAGTCAGTGCATTCCTCCGGTCAGTGCATTCCTCCGGTCAGTGCTCTTCTCCAGCCAGTGCTCTTCTCGGTCTGTGCTCTCCCCCGGTCAGTGCTCTCCTCCGGTCTGTGCTCTCTTCGGGTCAGTGCATTCCTCCGGTCAGTGCATTCCTCCGGCCAGTGCATTCCTCCGTTCAGTGCTCTCCTCTGGTCAGTGATTTCCGCCGCTCAGGAACATCCTACATTCAGTGCGTTCCTTCAGTCAGTGCTCTCCTCCGGTCAGTGTGTTACTCCGGTCAGTGCTCTCCTCCATTCAGTGCTCTCACTACGGTCAGTGCTCTCCTCCAGTCAGTGCATTCCTCCGGTGAGTGCTCTCCTCCGGTCAGTGCTCTCCTCCGGTCAGTGTGTTACTCCGGTCAGTGCTCTCCTCCATTCAGTGCTCTCCTCCAATCAGTGCGTTCCTCCAGTCAGTGCTCTCCTCCAGTCAGTGCTCTCCTCCTGTCAGTGGGTTCCTCCGGTCAGTGCTCTCGTCCGGTCAGTGCTCTCGTCCGGTCAGTGCTCTCCTCCGGTCAGTGCTCTCCTCCTGTCAGTGGGTTCCTCCGGTCAGTGCTCTCCTCCGGTCAGTGCTCTCGTCCGGTCAGTGCTCTCCTCCTGTCAGTGCTCTCCTCCGGTCAGTGCTCTCCTCCAGTCAGTGGGTTCCTCCGGTCAGTGCTCTCCTCCAGTCAGTGCTCTCCTCCAGTCAGTGCTCTCCTCCTGTCAGTGGGTTCCTCCGGTCAGTGGGTTCCTCCGGTCAGTGCCTTTCTCCGGTCAGTGCATTCCTCCGGTCAGTGCTCTCGTCCGGTCAGTGCATTTCTCCGGTCAGTGCTCTCGTCCGGTCAGTGCTCTCGTCCGGTCAGTGCTCTCGTCCGGTCAGTGCGTTCCTCCGGTCAGTGCATTCCTCCAGTCAGTGCTCTCCTCCAGTCAGTGCTCTCCTCCGGTCAGTGCTCTCCTCCTGTCAGTGCTCTCCTCCGGTCAGTGCTCTCCTCCAGTCAGTGGGTTCCTCCGGTCAGTGCTCTCCTCCAGTCAGTGCTCTCCTCCAGTCAGTGCTCTCCTCCTGTCAGTGGGTTCCTCCGGTCAGTGCTCTCCTCCAGTCAGTGCTCTCCTCCTGTCAGTGGGTTCCTCCGGTCAGTGCCTTTCTCCGGTCAGTGCTCTCCTCCAGTCAGTGCTCTCCTCCAGTCAGTGCTCTCCTCCTGTCAGTGCTCTCCTCCGGTCAGTGCTCTCCTCCAGTCAGTGCTCTCCTCCTGTCAGTGGGTTCCTCCGGTCAGTGCCTTTCTCCGGTCAGTGCTCTCGTCCGGTCAGTGCTCTCGTCCGGTCAGTGCTCTCGTCCGGTCAGTGCGTTCCTCCGGTCAGTGCATTCCTCCAGTCAGTGCTCTCCTCCAGTCAGTGCTCTCCTCCGGTCAGTGCTCTCCTCCGGTCAGTGCTCTCCTCCGGTCAGTGCTCTCCTCCGGTCAGTGCTCTCCTCCGGTCAGTGCTCTCCTCCGGTCAGCACTCTCCTTTGGTTAGTGTTCTCCACTGGTCAGTGCTCTCCTCCAGTCAGTGCTCGCCTCCAGTCAGTGCTCTCCTCCGGTCAGTGCTCTCCTCTGGTCAGTGCTCTCCTCCGGTCAGTGCTCTCCTCCGGACAGTGCTCTCCTCCGGTCAGCGCTCTCCTTTGGTTAGTGTTCTCCACCGGTCAGTGCTCTCCTCCGGTCAGTGCTCTCCTCCGGACAGTACTCTGGCATACGGTGGCATAGTGGTTAGCACTGTCGCCTCACAGCGCCAGGGACCCGGGTTCGAATCCGGCCAAGGGTTACTGTCTGTGTGGAGTTTGCGCATTCTCCCCGTGTATGCGTGGGTTTCCTCCGGGTGCTCCGGTTTCCTCCCACAGTCCAAAGATGTGCGGGTTAGGTTGATTTGGCTATGATAAAAAATTGACCCTTAGTGTTAGGGGGATTAAATAAGTGGGGTTACGGGGATAGGGTGGGATATGTGTCGGTGCAGGCTCGATGGGCCGAAATGGCCTCTATCTGCACTGTGGGGATTCTGTGATTCTGTGATTCTGTGATACTCCCTTCCGTTCAGTGCTCTGCTATGGTCAGTGCTCTCCACCGGTCAGTGCTCTTCTCCGGCCAGTGCTCTCCTCTGGTCAGTGCTCTCCTCCGGTCAGTGCTCTCCTCCGGTCAGTGCTCTCCACCGGTCAGTGCCCTTCTCCGGTCAGTGCTCTCCTCTGGTCAGTGCGTTCCTCCGGTCTGTGCTCTCCTCCGGACAGTGCTCTCCTCCGGTCAGTGCGTTCCTCCGGTCTGTGCTCTCCTCCGGACAGTGCTCTCCTCTGGTCAGAGCTCTCCTCCGGTCAGTGCTCTCCTCCGGACAGTGCTCTCCTCTGGTCAGTGCTCTCCTCCAGACAGTGCTCTCCTCCGGTCAGTGCGTTCCTCCGGTCTGTGCTCTCCTCCGGACAGTGCTCTCCTCCGGTCAGTGCTCTCCTCTGGTCAGTGCTCTCCTCCGGTCAGTGCTCACCTCCGGTCAGTGCTCTCCTCCAATCAGTGCTCAACTCCAGTCAGTGCGTTCCTCCAGTCAATGCGTTCCTCTGGTCAGTGCGTTCCTCCAGTCAGTGCTCTCCTCCGGTCAGTGTTTTCCTCCGGTCAGTGCGTTCCTCCAGTCAGTGCTCTCCTCCGGACAGTACTCTCTTCCGGTCGGTGCTCTACTCTGGTCAGTGCTCTCCTCGGTCAGTGCTCTCCTCCGGTCAGTGCTTACCTCCCGTCAGTGCCCTCCTCCGGACAGTACTCTCTTCCGGTCGGTGCTCTACTCTGGTCAGTGCTCTCCTCCGGTCAGTGCTCTTCTCCGGCCAGTGCTCTCCTCCGGTCAGTGCTCTCCTCCAGTCAGTGCTCTCCTCCGGTCAGTGCTCTCCTCTGGTCAGTGCTCTCCTCCAGTCAGTGCTCTCCTCCGGTCAGTGCTCTCCTCCGGTCAGTGTGTTCCTCCGGTCAGTGCTCTCCTCCGGTCAGTGCTCTCCTCCGGTCAGTGCTCTCCTCCGGTCAGTGTGTTCCTCCGGTCAGTGTGTTCCTCCGGTCAGTGCTCTCCTCCGGTCAGTGCTCTCCTCCGGTCAGTGTGTTCCTCCGGTCAGTGTGTTCCTCCGGTCAGTGCTCTCCTCCGGTCAGTGCGTTCCTCCGGACAGTGCATTCCTCCAGTCAGTGCTCTCCCCCGGTCAGTGCTCTCCTCCGGTCAGTTCGTTCCTCCGGTCAGTGTGTTCCTCTGGTCAGTGCGTTCCTCCGGTCAGTGTGTTCCTCTGGTCAGTGCTCTCCTCCGGTCAGCGCTCTCCTCCGGTCAGTGTGTTCCTCCGGTCTGTGCTCTCCTCCGGACAGTGCTCTCCTCCGGTCAGTGCTCTCCTCTGGTCAGTGCTCTCCTCCGGTCAGTGCTCACCTCCGGTCAGTGCTCTCCTCCAATCAGTGCTCAACTCCAGTCAGTGCGTTCCTCCAGTCAATGCGTTCCTCTGGTCAGTGCGTTCCTCCAGTCAGTGCTCTCCTCCGGTCAGTGTTTTCCTCCGGTCAGTGCGTTCCTCCAGTCAGTGCTCTCCTCCGGACAGTACTCTCTTCCGGTCGGTGCTCTACTCTGGTCAGTGCTCTCCTCGGTCAGTGCTCTCCTCCGGTCAGTGCTTACCTCCCGTCAGTGCCCTCCTCCGGACAGTACTCTCTTCCGGTCGGTGCTCTACTCTGGTCAGTGCTCTCCTCCGGTCAGTGCTCTTCTCCGGCCAGTGCTCTCCTCCGGTCAGTGCTCTCCTCCAGTCAGTGCTCTCCTCCGGTCAGTGCTCTCCTCTGGTCAGTGCTCTCCTCCAGTCAGTGCTCTCCTCCGGTCAGTGCTCTCCTCCGGTCAGTGTGTTCCTCCGGTCAGTGCTCTCCTCCGGTCAGTGCTCTCCCGGTCAGTGTGTTCCTCCGGTCAGTGTGTTCCTCTGGTCAGTGCTCTCCTCCGGTCAGTGCGTTCCTCCTGTCAGTGTGTTCCTCCGGTCAGTGTGTTCCTCCAGTCAGTGTGTTCCTCTGGTCAGTGCTCTCCTCCGGTCAGTGCGTTCCTCCGGTCAGTTTGTTCCTCCGGTCAGTGTGTTCCTCCGGTCAGTGTGTTCCTCCGGTCAGTGCGCTCCTGCGGTAAGTGTGTTCCTCAGCTCAGTACGTTCCTCCGGTTAGTTCTCTCCTCTGTTCAGTGCTCTCCTCCAGTCAGTGTGCTTCTCCCATCAGTGTTCTCGTCCAGAATCGAGAACAAGGGGGCACAAGCTTAAAGTTATTGCCAAGCCGTTCTGGAGTGAAATCCGGAAGCACTCCTTCAAACAAAGGGTAGTGGTAATCTGAAACTCTCTCCCCCAAGAGGTTGTGGATGCTGGGGGCCAATTGAAAATTTCAAAAATCTGCACAACAGATTTTTATCAGGTAAGGGAGTAAAGGCATGTAAATGGAGTTGAGGTACAGATGAGCCATAATCTAATTGAATGGCGGAACAGGCACGAGGGGCTGAATGGCCTCCTCCTGCTCCTATGGTCCTAAAATTTTGAAGTGCTAACCCATCAAAGTACCCATCCATCTTCTCGCGTGAACAACCTCCCAACATAGACCTGTGCTATTGTGGCTTAGAAACATGTGGGCAACACGGTGGCATAGTGGTTAGCACTGGTGCCTCACAGCGCCAGAGACCCGGGTTCGAATCTGACCTCGGGTGACTGTCTGTGTGGAGTTTGCACATTCTCCCCGTGTCTGCGTGGGTTTCCTCCGGGTGCTCCGGTTTCCTCCCACAGTCCAAAAATGTGTGGGTTAGGTTGATTTGGCTATGATAAATTGACCCTTAGTGTTAGGGGGGATTAAATATGTGGGGTTATGGGGATAGGATGGGATATGTTAGGGGGAATTAAATACGTGGGGTTACGGGGGTAGGGTGGGATATGTGTACTGTGGGGATTAAAGCAGGGACAGGGTACTGGATTTGGATGATCAGCCATGATCGTATTTAATGGCGGAGCAGGCTCGACGGGCCGAATGGCCTACTCCTGCTCCTAGATTCTATGTTTCTATGTTTCTATGTAAACATCCCCCATCTCAAGTGCTAGCCCTGGCCACTCACAGGTCTATCCCTGGTGTTTCATATTAAGAAACAAATGTCCCTGGCCCGGGAATTATCTCATACATTCAAAATGCAATTATCCAGAGCTACTGCAGGGCTCAATCTCCTCCTCAATGCATACATATACTTAAAAAAAAGCTAATCCTTGGCTCCTTTTTTTCCTTATCTAGCTTGAGTGCCTTATGTGTTATTTTGTCCCCCGAATCCCGCAAGTGTTTCCAAGATTCAATGCACGTCACCACCCCCAATCACCACCAATGCTTCCAGACCTCAGTTGCCCAACCTCCAATGCTACCAGACCCCTTCTCATAAACACTGCCAGCCAGCAGAGGTGCTTGAACTCGAGTCTCTCCTTCATCAATGCTCTCAGACGCCTGCCAGGCCCTAGACCAAACCCTGCTCGTAAACCCTGGCCTGAGTCCCAGTCCATCTACTACCTCAAGCTTACTGCATACAGATCTACAGCACAACATTAACTCAGCATTAACTAGCACTGGGGTACGGTGATGTAGTGGTTATGGCACAGGACCAGCAACTAACAGGTCATGAGTTCAAATCCCACCAGGACAAGCTGAATTCTATTTGTGGGCTGGTGGAGAAAAGTGAGCCAAAAAGAGGGTCAACTTTTTGTTTGGGAGAGTGAGCAACTGTACAATCAGGTGGAAAAGAAATTCTGAGAGACATTTTTTAGGCAATGGCCCATGAAAAACAGCTATAACATTTATGCTTTTGTCTTCAATGAAGTAGCACGTAGGGGCTCCAATAATAGACCGACACAAGCTCTGAGCAGAGATAAAGTTGGCTCTGGCTTGAGTCTTTAGTTATTTTCCCAAGATCATAGTATAGTTACAGGAATTTCTTTTTGGCAGTTTCTTTTTCAGCATCTGCTGCACGACCTTTACACATCAAGCCCCAGTGGTTTGAGTGCTGGGCCTCCTGCCGTCTAGTTTGCTCAGTCCTTCAGCAAGGTATATTTTGTTGTAGTGCTGACGTTTTCTCTTTTTTTGAAGTTCCAAGAAAACATCCTTTTGTGGCGGATCGCCACCAAAAACGGGCATAATCCACTCTTCCATCTGTGGACAAATTTCCAGCACCTTCCCCTTTAAGGCACATAACCTTTAAGGCAGAAGGGGGTGGGGCCTCAGGTTTTACCCAGAGAATTCTGGGAGTTTTTCCAGAGAATTCTGGGAGCAGCTCTCTCAGCCATTTTGTGTGCCATGCAGTGAATTAAAGTTTTCTTGTTTTCCACATATGGATTCAGCCTCCATTCGTGTTTCGCGGCAGCCTCAACATTGGTGACCCCAATGCTCAGAACGTATTCCGAGCACTACAATGGCGAACACGAATGCAGTTTCCGTGAAACTGCCAGCGTTTTGGGAAAACCAGCCCGAAGCCTGGTTTCTCCAAGCTGAATCTCGCTTCCGGCTGCGAAATATCACCACAGATGGGACGAAGTACGACTATCTCGTCACATCACTCAGTAGCGCCGCAGTTTCCAAGGTTTGGACAACGCTGCAGAACCCACCAGAGGAAGGCAAGTACGCACATCTCAGAACAGCGCTCCTTAAAAAATTTACGGCCTCGGCATATCAGCGAAACTGCCACCTCCTCGACCTTCCAGGCCTCGGTGATGCCTCACCGTCAGACCTCCTCTCCCACATGCTCTCCCTCACCGACGAGAGCCCACCCGGATCCCTCTTCCGCATGCTGTTCATCCGCCAGCTCCCTCTCAGCATCCGCCGAGCGATCGTGGCGTCCGGCCTCACGAACCTGGAAGCCCTGGCCGATGAGGCCGACAAGCTGCTGTCCGCTCACTCCAGCTGCGACGTCACTCCGGACCTGGTAGCCAATGCCTGGGCGCGCCCCTCACCATCCAGCACACGGCCACAAGGGCCTGTCACCAGGCCCACAGGGCCTTCATGCCCCACTAACCCGGGCCACTGTTACTACCACGCACGGTTCGGCGCCAGGGCACAACGGTGCACACCTCCCTGCTCTTTCAAGTCCGCCCCCGTTCCAGCCCCCGCGATGGCCGTGGGCCACGCGGGCTCCCTGCTGTTCGTCATGGATGACAAAACCGGCCGCCGGTTCCTGTGCGACACTGGGGCTCAGCACAGCATCATCCCGGTCTCCTCCCTCGACATCCAAAAGGGCGAACGAGGACCGGCGCTGGCTGCTGCTAACGGCTCGGAAATCCGGACGTATGGCACCCGGACAGTCACCCTCGACCTCGCTGGTCACCACTACCGATGGGAGTTCATCACTGCCAAGGTGCTCTCCCCCCTCATCGGCGCAGATTTCCTGTGTGCCCACGGCTTACTGGTAGACATCCCTCGTCACCGCCTCGTGGACATGAACACCATGTCCCCCATCCTGGGCGCCATGGCCCCCCGTCAACCCGCCGACATGGCACCACAGTGCCACGCCCGGGCCATGGATGACTACTTGGCACTCCTGGCCGAATTCTCGGCCCTTACCAATCCGGCCTTCACCGCGGAGGCCGCCAAACACAGGGTGGAACACTTCATCCCCACCACAGGCCCCCCAGTGTACGCCCACGCCCGCAGGCTGGACCCGGCCAAACTGGAGATCGCGCGGACCGAGTTTGCCACCATGGAACAGCTCGGCATCATCCGCCGTTCCAACAGTCCCTGGGCCTCCCCACTCCACATCGCCCCCAAACCAGGCGGAGGTTGGCGCCCCTGCAGGGATTACCGCCGCCTCAATGACGCCACCACCCCTGATCGGTACCCCGTGCCGCACATTCAGGACTTCTCGGCTAGACTGGTCGGCCGCTCAATCTTTTCCAAGGTCGACCTGGTGCGCGGCTACCACCAAGTCCCCGTCCACCCTGCAGACGTCCCCAAGACGGCCGTAATCACCCCCTTCGGCCTGTTCGAGTTCCTGCGGATGCCCTTCGGCCTCAAAAACGCGGCCCAGGCATTCCAACGGCTCATGGACTCGGTCCTTCGGGACCTGAAGTTCCTGTTCGTCTACCTGGATGACATCCTGGTAGCCAGTTCCTCCAAGCAGGAACACCTCGAACACCTTCGCATCCTGTTCGGGCGCCTCAGCGACCACGGGCTCATCCTCAGCCCAGTCAAATGCCAGTTCGGCCTGGACAAGATCGACTTCCTCGGCCACCACATCACCCATGCTGGGGCCATTCCCCTGCCCACCAAGGTGCAGGCCGTCCAACAATTTCCCCGCCCCACCACCATCAAAGGCCTCCAGGAGTTCCTCGGGATGGTGAATTTCTATAACCGCTTCATCCCCAAAGCGGCGTCCCTCATGAGGCCCCTGTATGAAGCCCTCCGGGGCAGGAGCGGCAAGATGGCGGGCGAATGGACGGCAGACGCGTCCGCCGCCTTCGATTCCACCAAGACCGCGCTCGCCAACGCCACCCTGCTCGCGCACCCACGGCCCAATGCCAGGGTAGCACTCACCACGGATGCCTCCGACCACGCGGTCGGCACCGTGTATGAGCAGTGGGTCGACGGCGCCTGGCAACCACTTGCCTTCTTCAGCCGCCAACTACGCCCCCCGGAGGTCAAGTACAGCACCTTCGACCGCGAGCTCCTCGCACTGTTCCTGGCGGTCCGCCATTTCCGGTTTTTGCTTGAGGGCCACCCCGTCACTGCGTTTGTCGACCACAAGCCCCTGACATTCGCAATGGCAAAGACAACTGACCCCTGGTCCGCCAGGCAGCAGCGCCAGCTCGCGGCAGTGTCCGAGTTCACCACGGACATCCAACACGTCTCCGGCCGAGATAATGTGGTAGCCGACTGCCTCTCCCACCCCGCCATCCACGCCGCACACCTAGCAGTCGACTACGCTCAACTCGCAGCAGACCAGATCACTGACCCTGATCTGCTCTCCGCACCCACCAACCTACCAGGGCTACGCCTGGCCGACGTCGCCTGTGGCCCGACCGCAGTCACGGTCAAGTGCGACATATCCCTATGTCAACCTCGGCCCGTCGTCCCAGCGTCCTGGCGCCGCCGGGTATTCGACATTCTCCACAACCTCTCCCACCCCGGCGCCCGCGCATCCATCAAATTGGTAGCCAACCGCTTTGTCTGGCGCGGCCTTCGCAAGGATGTGCATACTTGGGCCAACTCCTGCCTAGCCTGCCAACGGGCCAAGGTACAGCAACACACGAAAGCACCCCTCGAGGAGTTTACTGTCCCCTCGCGGAGATTCGACCACATCCACGTGGACATCGTCGGGCCCCTGCCGCCGTCGCAAGGCCACACGCACTTGCTGACCATCGTTGACCGCACCACACGCTGGCCTGAGGCAATTCCACTGACCTCTACCACCACCGCTGACATCGCCAGAGCCTTCGTCAGCACCTGGGTCGCACGGTTCGGCGTCCCCTCCGACATGACGTCGGACAGAGGTCCGCAATTTACCTCTGAACTCTGGACCGCCGTCGCACGCAATCTCGGGGTGACCATTCACCGCACCACAGCGTACCACCCCCAAGCCAACGGACTGTGTGAGCGGTTCCACAGATCCTTGAAGGCATCTCTTCGAGCCAGCCTCCAAGACGGCGCCTGGACCGACCAACTTCCGTGGGTCCTCCTCGGCCTGCGCACCGCGGTTAAAGAAGACCTCCAAGCATCGGCAGCAGAGCTCGTGTACGGTCAGCCGCTGCGCATACCCGGCGAGTTCCTGCCCACCGCCACGACACCCTGGTCAGCCGACCAGCAACGCCACGACTTCGCCTCACCGGCGCTGCAGTTCGCCCCGGTGCCCATTGCCCGACACGGCGAATCCACCTCACACGTCCCACTAAGCCTGCACCAGGCACGGTTTGTTTTCGTCTGGCACGACGCCCACCGCGGACCCCTTCAACCCCCGTACGATGGGCCCTACAAGGTGCTACAGGCTGGGGACAAATTTTTCACCCTGCAAGTGGGCGACAGGACCGAAAAAGTGTCGGTGGACCGACTGAAGCCAGCACACTCGGAGCCCGGGGAGCAGGTCCCTGTAGCTCGTCCACCTCCACGCGGCCGACCTGCCCTGAAGCCGGTTCACCCGGCTGCTCCATGCCCGGCCGTTCCACGTCCACCGGCGTCCTACAAGAGCCGCTCCGGCCAGCCCATCAGACCGCCGCACCGTCTCGTCCACACCTCCTAAGCGGATTCTGGGGGGAGCTGTGTGGCGGATCGCCACCTAAAACGGGCATAATCCACTCTTCCGTCTGTGGACAAATTTCCAGCACCTTCCCCTTTAAGGCACATTACCTTTAAGGCAGAAGGGGGCGGGGCCTCAGGTTTTACCCAGAGAATTCTGGGAGTTTTTCCAGAGAATTCTGGGAGCAGCTCTCTCAGCCATTTTGTGTGCCATGCAGTGAATTAAAGTTTTCTTGTTTTCCACATATGGATTCAGCCTCCATTCGTGTTTCACGGCAGCCTCAACACTTTCACATCTAACTGGTTTTGTACAGAACCAAACAGCATCTTAAATAACAACAGAAAACGCTGGAAAAACTCAGCAGGCCAGGCAGCATCCGTGGAGAGAGAAACAGAGTTAACGTTTCAGGTCGAAGACCTTTCGTCAGAACTGGAAATAGCGGGAAATGAAATAGATTTAAGGCAAGGATAAAGCTGGGAAAAGGGGGAGGGGATGAAAGAACAAAAGGAGAGATTAAGAGACATTAAGAGATGATCAAGGCAAGAGGTGGTGTTAATGTGACAGGTTGAGGCTAAAAGAAGTGTGAAATCCATTGGCTTAACTGGTCAATGGAGAGGTTTATTTCTCTGTCTGCACATCTCCAGTCCAGTATCACTTTTGAATTCAGCTGCAAAATTCATAGCAGTGCGTTGGGTGTCCTTGGTCTGATTCTTCCCCCGGTATTTCCAGTTCCCAGGAAAGCTTGGCTTGCCTCTCACACCTCCCAGCTTGATGCATGTCAGCCTAGAATACTCGCAAACGCTGGCCATGGCTTTAAAAAAGTGGACACAGCCCATCCCCCAGAAGCTGATAACTCAAGAGCAGCCCTGATTATAAGCCTATGGCGTGTAAAAACAAAGGGGGGTCTCATGGACGTGCTGAGTTTGGACAAAGCAAGGGGAGAAATGAAGGAGAAACTAGATAGAAACTGGAGTTCAGAGTTTGAAAAGGAGGAGCATTCTGGTGATTTAGTTTAGGGGTCAAATAGAAGGGAAGAAGCAGCGGAGGCAGCTGAATGGGTTGTCCCTATCTTGGTGACGAAGAAATCCATGAGCTTCTCACGCTTGTTATTAGAAAAGATAGTGGAAGGGGATGAGGAGAGGGGTTTAAGGAGATGGTTGGTCGTGAACAGAAGCCTGGGTGATCTTTGCTCTCCGGTATGATCCTGGAGTAGCCAGTGGTTCTGGCCCAGGAGAGTGAGACCTAGTCGACCTTGACATAGTCAAGACAAGGCGGGTGATGGACAACTAAGCCAGTTGTGCAGCAGGTACTCTTAAATTTGCGTCACTCAGATTAGAGAAAGCAAAGATGGGGGCCATACCCGGGGAAACAACAGGATGGAAGACAAGTGAAGCTTTTGCTGGGAGATGAGGACATCGAAAGTGGAGGAAATGGACTACTTCAGCAAATCAACAGCTACAGAGATACCATGGCAGATTGAGGACCAAATTTGGGACTTTGAAGGGGCAGTTGCAAGTGACTTAGTGGAAAGATGTTTCCATTGATGTAGGACAGGGAACTGAATAGTTACTTGTGTATAGTCTACGATGCCCAGTGCCCTAAAGAAGTCTTAATTGTAGAAAAATGCACTTACATTTGCTACTTTTTCTTTATTCATTCTCGGGATTTGGGCGTCGCTGGCATTTATTGCCTATTCTTCAGTGACATCTAGGAGCGATCGCTGTGCTGAGGAATGGCTTGTGCCGGTTGAATCCTGGATGGCAGCTTCCAATGACGTGGCAGCATCAATATTTAGGGTTGCGGCTACTTAAAGAGCCTCAGGCAGAGCTGTGCTCCTGGTGGATTGGCACTCCGGCTTGGATCCCACAAGGTGGCACAAGTCAGTGAGCATTTCACCACGTAACCACAGCCATTGCACGCAAGTCTGCTCTGCAGTCATATTCAGGTCCTGATCGGTGTACTCGGTGGGTATCTGATGCCAGGGGCTGCCAGGGTTCTATGCAATGGGTGCCTCCTTTCAACTCCTCTCGCTTTCTGCACCTACACCAGAAGGGCAATTTCCCAACTTCACAATGGAAGCAAGGAGCCCTGCCAACAGGAGGCCTATGGATCGGCAAATCGTATGCGGCGCACGCCTGAACTCCGACACGCGCTCCCGGCGGGTTAAGCTCCCCGCTGGCAGCGCAGAGATAGCAGTACCTCTCATCCTGGGTGCAAAGGGCAGCCATCCCCTGGAGTAGTAGAGCACAGATCAGCAGAGTACAGCAACTGATAAGCTTTAATTGGGCTTAACGTGTGTGCTCCAGTAAAAAAAGAAGTACATGGTGGTAACATTTTAGCTCCAGTTTGGGAGAAGAGCAGTCAACTCGTATCTCCCTGTTCTCGGCCGAGAGTTAGCATCACTGGGCAGTGGTAGCCAGCTCAAAACCGAAGCAGAGAACAGGGCCCCAGGCGGAGCCTTTGCCCACCAGAGATTCAGCATAGCCCATACAAGTCATTCTTAAATTGGAATCCGTCTCTTAACAGTATTGCAAGGGGCAATGTTGGATGCACCAATCATCATCGTCATTGTTTGACTGTGGTCGGAGCTCCTGTGACCGTCCTCCACACCTCTTTAAGGTTGGACCAGAACCCTGGTGTTGTGTTTGGGACTGTGCACAATCACTCCTTCATTGGCTTGTTCTGTACGACAGTTGCGTCACCCCCTCCCCCGCAGGTTGTGGACACCGTTTGCTAATTCAAGGATTAGCTCACCTGTCTTTTGATGGCATTTCCTCCATCCAGGGTCCCACTGTCCTCCCCCAGGTGCTCGCCAACCAAAACCGTTGGCATTTGGTGCAGGTGGCCAGGTTACTTAACCTCACCGCCCGACACTGGGCATTGACCAATCACAGGTAGTAGCATCTACTGTCATTATACCAGCACATTTAAACACCTGACCTGACACTTGTGGAGTGAGCAGATCTCCCATTAGAAACATGAATCTTTTCTTCCAAATTCTTTTGACACTTTACCAGTGAATGACTGCGTGAAAAGTGACAAGGTGAAGGTCAGCTAATCATTTTCAAATTGGAACTGTAAAGTTCTATAAAATACCTTAATAGGCTATACACTGTATAAACAATGCATCGTGAGAGCAGAATTTAATTCTACGACGTGGAAATGAAAGCATTAACATTTGAAATAGGTTCCTCTGAATGGTATTTAGAGCAATAACATGCTCACAGAGAAGTCTCTTCCTCTCTGTATAGAAATTATTTCATGATGTTATTTAAAAAGGACAAGGAGTGGTAGTTCAAGGTAGGTGTTCACAATCCAGACGACTAATAGCTTAACCTTCACTATACAAGATGGTTAACTTACCACAAACCAAGCAATACTGAGCGAAATAAGCTCTTTAGAGCGGTTTCGGAGCCAATGAAAGAGATTTGTGCTGTAAATGTCCTTTGCACAGTCCCTGTTTCTGCAGGGAGAAACTGATTCACTTTCCTTTAGACTGAGTTTTGTGCCGGTCACCTGTGAGTCAGAGGTCATGGGTTCAAGCCTCACCGCAGGGCCTGAGCACACAATCCAGGCTGACACTCCAGTGCTGTACTGAGGGAGTGCTGCACTGTCGGAGGTGGCGTCTTTCGGATGAGACGTTAAACCGAGGCCCGGTCTGCCCGCTCAGGTGGACGTAAAATATCCCCTGGCACGAGGTTTGCCAACTCGAGGCGGACATATTCCTGGAGGTTTCATCACATGACCTCCTCCCGCCAACTGTCCCGCCCTCACCCTCCACCCATTGGTCAATCAACATGTCCATCATCATGACCTAACACCTTCCCACACCAATTGGAAAGCGAACAGACTCTTCATTCCCCAACTGGATGATTCTTGACTGTCAGTCAAACAGCCTTTTCTATCCCCTCGCCAATATTTTTAGAACTAATAAACAGAAGTGTTGAAAGATGTTTTTTCTCCTAGGTTGCTCCAAGCAGCGCCCTGGAAATCAACTGTCGATTCCTGGAGACTCCAGGAGAATCCTAGAGGGTTGGCAACAATGTTTACAGGCTTTTGAACAGGAGATTTTGTGCATGCACAGCCCATTAAAGGGATTGTGCATCCAAAACAAAAATTAGGGGGAACACTGGTTGGCAACCTTATACGGCACAATTCAAAGAAGAGCAGGAAAGTCCTCCCAAAGGGGAACTTTAACCTCCTCCACCTGGCGGAGTCTGGGAGGGATGGACGTTAAAATAAAGCAGCCCTTATTCCCGCTCCGCGGCGATTTAAACCCTGGGTGGTTGAGGTGTCCGCCTCATTAACGTACGCTAATCGGGGTCCTATTGGTCAGGTGTAACCACGAGGCAATTTTAATGGCCTACTGGCCGAATAATCCATCATTGCCACTCTGCCCCATGAAACCTAACGGAGGCCCAAAAGGTAAGTGAGAGGTAAGTAAAAAAACTTTTTGTTGTGGGGCAGTGGGAGTTTGGGGGGGGGGGGGGGTGTGGGGGAGCAGCGGGTGGTGTGGAGTGCTCCTCCTGGCCCCACACAGAAAGTCTGACCCTCTGCCCCCACCTCCCACCCGAGTGACGGGGATCGGCCTGCGGGACACCCGATCGTCATCTGCTAGCAGCTGGCCAGCTGCCTCGTTATGCCCGGTTCAGGTGGGCAGCTGGGTTGTTAATGAGGCCTCACCGTTAAAATTGGCCGGACCCTCCCACAGAGACTCCTGGGCGGTGGGAGGTTCAGCAGCTCACCGCCCCACACGCCCCCGCTCCCTCCCCACCCCTAGCTTTCTGCCCGGAAGTTCAAATCCACGGCCCAGAGTCCGGGCCAACGTTCTTCCTTCAATCAGCACCACCAAAATAAACAAGGCGGAGGGGCCAAAATTCCATTCCCGTCAGCCAGCAGCACAGGCACGGAATGGGGATGGAAATCTGGGGTCAGATTCCGTAAGGCTGATTTTTGCTGGTGGTTTTCCGATGGGCATGCAGTGGGGGTGCAGGGGGTCTACGCTGCTCCAGGGCACAAGCCTCCTTCCCCAGGGGCATATCCCAGGAATCCTATTGCATTGCGTCCCTTGCACTAGACCAGCACTGTGCACAGGTCTCAGCTGTGGCTCAGCGGGTAGCACCTTCGCCTCTGAGGCAGAGGTCATAGGTTCAAGTTCCACTCCAGAGCGCATCATCCAGTACTGAGGGAGTGCTGCACTGTCGGGGGTGCCGACTTTCAGATGAGACGTTAAACCAAAGCCCCATCTGCCCTCTCATGTGGACGTAAATGATCCCATGGCATTATTTCGAAGAAGAGCGGGGGAGTCCTCACCAATATTCATCCCTCGACCAACATCACTAAAAACAGATTATCTGGTCAATATCACATTGCTGTTTGTGGGACCTTGCTGTGCGTAAATTGGCTGCCATGTTTCCCTATGTTACAACAGTGAATACACTACAAAACTATTTTATTGGCTGTAAAGCACTTCGGGACGTCCTGAGGTATTGAAAGGCGCTATATAAATGCAAGTCTTTCTTTTTTATCTGCATGTTGTTATTATCAGTCAAGTTAAGTCATTCAATGCAGCGTCTTAATACAGCGGTTTACCGGTTCGACACATCGAATGGTTTAGTGGGTGAGTGAACTCTCCATGTAGTATTGAGTTGTACAGACCTGAATAACTGCGGTTTGATTTTGGGGTTAAATTCTTCATCTTCCCCAATTCCCCCCCACCCCCCCAAACCAATGTCTCCAGCAGGGCCTTGCATTCAGCGGGCAGCTTATTAGGAAATCACGGGTGCACTGCCTGCGATTTACCATTTATTGATTTCTGTGGCACATGGCAATCTATCCCATAGTCTGAGTTAGCTGATCTCAGCTGGAGCACTAACATTGGCTTTGGTGGCTTGCAGGCTAGTGGGGGCAAGAGCCTCGGCCGTGGTTCCTGCTCCGGATTGCCTCGGAATGACCCCCAATTCTACCGGAGAGCGGACAAGTGCCAAGGCCGACTGGATCAGACTTGATTGTGATGCTTATCACAGTTGAATAGCCCACTGGCCCTCGGTGCCTGGGGGTCTCACAGGAAGAACGATGGCTTGGGCGAGATGCAGGGCGGCCGGTGCCTTTGGAACCAAACCCCAGCGCGAGTCCGAGCCGTCACGGGGAGCGAGGTGAACAGGGAAATGAATGGACAACGGTTGAACAACTAATGATGGGACTCTCTGGAACTTTACCAAGTACGGCTGCATTTCTGGTGCAGTAAATAGCAGAAAGTAGCTCACCAAAACTGTAGTGAGGTGTGTGTCACACTTTGAGGGGAGGCCGATTTTCACCTTTTAGTGAAGCAATTCATTCGCAGCGGGGGCAACCGGAGGGCTTTCGACTCCAGCTCCCCCTACTGGATGGGATGTCAAAACAGCTGGGATGCAGGGGACTGAAGAAGGACAGCTCGAGCGATTGGCGTTAAACACTGCTCCTGAAGCACAAAGCTCAATGAGTTAGCCTGCACCTCAACTGTACACACCAGGAGGCCACCAGTTTCAGTGCCTGGCTCATACTAACTTAGCTGATCAGTCTCAAACTTCCTGGGGGATCAATGTCAGCGGGCTGCTTCTGATCCTCGCTCAGCCACTCCTGCTGGAAGGTACGTGTGCGTCTTTAATGTCTGGTGAGGACTGTGATGCCCCTGTTAGTCGAATAGTCTGGGCTCACATCTGAAGGAAGTATGTGTGCCTCTACATGTCTGGTGAGGACTGGCATAGGGTATGCTGTGATGCCCCTGCTAGTTGAATAGTCTGGGCTCACACATGAAGAATGGCCTCTCGAGTGATGCACTCATGCAATCGTACTGCTGCATAACAGCATAACCCTTCAGGAGAGGAGCAGAGAAATTGTGCTCGGATGATTGGACAGCATAAAGCTACACGTTCATGAATCATATTTCTCAGTCTGCAGGATGACTCATCCACACCTCGGATGGAGATGTCAGAATATTACACCACTTCACGTAAAATGGAGAGATCCAACTAATTCTCAGGGCCCTCTTTGAAAGAATATTGGCAGCCTGTTCCCAACAGAATATACACAGGACAAAAACCATCTCAAACTCAGGCACAAACTGACGTCGCTGGCAGCCCCTTCCCGCCGCCCCCACCCCCCGCCCCTCTCCCCGGTCGCACTGGCCAAGTTAGCATGAGAGCGATTTGCGAATGTGAATTCGTGGGCACACTGGAATGGGAACTCGGCTCCTTGGGCACGAGCTACGATGCCAGCCTCCCACTGTCAGCACCGTGCCTGTTTATGGACCAGGCCTCCTGGTACGTCTCTATTCCAGCAGCTGCTGACATTGCCAGGCAACGGAGATGCCAGCAAGGTGATGCCAGCTGAGACGGCATCACTCTGCTGGCACCCGTCTATCGGCTGGTAGCATGGATTTTTTAATTAGCGCCAGACTCGATGCTTTTTTTGTGTGTGAACCCTATTATCTTTGTGTTTGACAGAGGGGAAAAAAAATGATTATTGCATTTAATGATTGAATCCCAATGCACACTTTTCTTGGAAAGTGCCAGGTTCAATCCCCAGTCTGTACTGAGTAAGCTAATCTCAGCCAAAGCACCAACAGGGGACGCCACAATTGGCCACAGCGCTCCTGCATTCAGGAAGGGAAAGTAGCCAAGGGTTCCCGCCCTTTATCACCATACAACAGCCCCTACAGACGGGGGGTGCCCAGTGAGGACGGGGTCAGGCTCTGTGTGACCCTCCTCACCACTGGGACTCTCGCACGTGAGTAACTTTCACTTGGCTCCTGGAGCGGAGCGTGCCCACTGTCTGGAGTCTGGAACCAGTAAGGGAGTCAGTCCATTCAAGAGAGGGGTGGCAGTGCAGAAAATTGGACATAAAGTTTAAAAACAAACATCTTCATACAGCTCGTACAAGTATTTGTGACTTAATCGGAAGGGTGGGGCACAACCAATCTTGCTGGGTCAAAATCCTCAAGCTCTGACACAAAATGATATTTTATTTTTATATTTTTAAGACCATATTTGCTCTTAGTTTGCTTGTGCAACATGTCATCCTATCTCCCTGACTTCCCTTCAGTTTAGCTCTCCCTTCCCTCTTCCCTTGTCTTACTGTCTCTCTCCTTCTCCTCTTGTCTTCTGTCTCTCTCCTCATCGTGCCTTACTGTCTCTCTCTCTCTCTCTCTCTCTCTCTCTCTCATTTTGTCTTTTTGACTTCAATGGAAAAGAAGATTGGGCGGGGTGTAAAACGGGCTGCCGATTCGCTATTGCCTATTTTCCGTTACCGCCCAAGACCAGTTTCACCCCCAATGAGTTCAAATCCCATCACAGTAAGTTCGGGAAAAGAACTCAATAAATGAGGTAATTTGTGGCATGAGGTCATCTGAACCATGAAAGCTGCTGGATTGTCATTAAAAACCCAACTATCCTTCAGGGAAAGGAGCTTTTCATCTCTACCTGGTCTGGGCTATATGTGACTCCAGTCCCACACTATGTGCTTGGCTCTTACTGCCCTAGGGTTGGGCCCACATCCCAAAACAAATGTAAAAGAAAGTGGAAGTTTTACACTCAGAGTATGTGGGGTTTTGATAGAGTAGATAGGAAGAAACTGTTTCCACTGGCAACAACAACAACTTGTATTTATATAGCGCCTTTAACGTAGTAAAATATCCCAAGGCGCTTCACAGGAGTATTATAAGACAAAAAATTTGACACCGAGCCACATAAGGAGAAATTAGGGCAGGTGACCAAACGCTTGGTCAAAGAGGTAGGTTTTAAGGAGCATCTTAAAGGAGGAAAGAGAGTTAGAGAGGCTGACAGGTTTAGGGAGGGAATTCCAGAGCTTAGGGCCGAGGAAACAGAAGGCACGGCCACCAATGGTTGAGCAATTATAATCAGGGATGCTCAAGAGGGCAGAATTAGAGGAGCGCAGATATCTCGGGTGCGGGGGGGGGCGGGGTTGTGAGGCTGCAGGGGATTACAGCAATAGGGAGGGGCAAGACCATGGAGGGATTTGAAAACAAGGATGAGAATTTTGAAATCGAGGCGTTGCTTAACCGGGAGCCAATGTAGGTCAGCGAGCACAGGGGTGATGGGTGAACAGGACTTGGTGCGAGTTGGGACACGGGCAGCTGAGTTTTGGATGACCTCAAGTTTATGTAGGGTAGAAAGTGGGAGGGCAGCCAGGAGTGCGTTGGAATAGTCAAGTCTAGAGGTAACAAAGACATGGATGAGGGTTTTAACAGTGGATGAGCTGAGGCAAGGGCGGAGACAGGTGATGTTACAGAGGTGGAAATAGGCGGTCTTAGTTATGCCGCGGATGTGGTCGGAAGCTCATTTCAGGGTCAAATATGACACCAAGGTTGGGAACAGTGTGGTTCAGCCTCAGACAAATGTTAGGGAGAGGGATGGAGTCAGTGGCTAGGGAACGGAGTCTGTGGTGGGGCCCAAAAACAATGGCTTCAGTCTTCCCAATATTTAATTGGAGAAAATTTCTGCTCACCCAGAACTGGATGTTGGACAAGCAATTTAGAGACCGTGGAGGGGTTGAGAGAAGTAGTGGTGAGGAAGAGCTGGGCGTCGTCAGCGTACATGTGGAAACTGATGCTGCGCAGGAGGGTTGATAACCAGAAGACACATAGAAACATAGAAACATAGAAAATAGGTACAGGAGTAGACCATTCGGTCCTTCGAGCCTGCACCGCCATTCAATGCATTCATGGCTGAACATGCTACCTCAGTACCCCATTCCTGCTTTCTCGCCATACCCCTTGATCCCCCTAGTTGTGAGTGTTATATCTAACTCCCTTTTGAATATATTTAGCGAGCTGGCCTCAACAACCTTCTGTGGAAGAGAATTCCATAGATTCACCACTCTCTGGGTGAAGAAGTTCCTCCTCAGCTCAGTCTTAAATGGCTTCCCCTTAATCCTTAGACTGTGACCCCTGGTTCTAGTTTTCCCTAACATTGGGAACATTCTGCCCGCATCTAATTTGTCTAAACCAGTCAGGATTTTAAATGTCTCTATAAGATCCCCCCTCATTCTTCTGAACTCCAGAGGATACAAGTTCAGTTGACCCAATCTTTCTTGATATGTCAGTCCGGCCATCCCAGGAATCAATCTAGTGAACCTTCGCTGCACTCCCTCAATAGCAAGAATGTCCTTCCTTAAGTTAGGAGACCAAAACTGCGCACAATACTCCAGGTGTGGCCTCACCAAGGCCCTGTACAACTGCAGCATCACCTCCCTACTCCTGTACTCAAATCCCCTTACTATGAAGGCCATCATTCCGTTTGCTTTCTTGACTGCCTGCTGCACTTGCATTCCCACCTTCAGTGACTGATGTACCATGACGCCCAGGTCTCGTTGCACCTCCCCTTTCCTAATCTGCCACCATTCAGGTAATAGTCCGCCTCTCTATTTTTACCACCAAAGTGGATAACCTCACATTTATCCACATTGTACTTCATCTGCCATACATTTGCCCATTCACCCAATCTGTCCAAGTCACTCTGTAGCCTCCTAGCATCCTCCTCATTGTTCACACTGCCTCCCAATTTAGTGTCATCCGCAAATTTGGAGATATTACATTTAATCCCTTCGTCCAAATCATTAATATATAATGTAAACAGCTGGGGTCCCAGCACCGAACCCTGCGGTACCCCGCTGGTCACTGCCTGCCATTCTGAAAAGTACCCATTTACTCCTACTCTTTGTTTCCTGTGTGCCAACCAGTTCTCAATCCACGTCAACACATTACCCCCAATCCCATGTGCTTTAACTTTGCTCACCAATCTCTTGTGTGGGACCTTGTCGAAGGCCTTCTGAAAGTCCAAATACACCACATCTACTGGTTCCCCCCTGTCCACCCTATTGGAAACATCCTCAAAAAATTCCAGAAGATTTGTCAAGCATGATTTCCCTTTCACAAATCCATGCTGACTTGGACCTATCATGTCGTCACTTTCCAAATGGTCTGTTATGACATCTTTAATAATTGCTTCCATCATTTTACCCACGACCGATGTCAGGCTGACCGGTCTATAATTCCCTGCTTTCTCCCTCCCTCCTTTTTTAAAAAGAGGGGTTACATTGGCCACCCTCCACTCCATCGGAACTGATCCAGAGTCTAAGGAATGTTGGAAAATGATCGTCAATGCATCCACTATTTCCAAGGCCACCTCCTTAAGTACTCTGGGATGCAGACCATCAGGCCCCGGGGATTTTTCAGCCTTCAGTCCCATCAATTTCCCCAATACCTTTTCCTGACTAATAAGGATTTCCCTCAGCTCCTCCCTCTTAGCAGATCCTCTGACCCCTTTTATTTCCGGCAGGTTGTGTATGTCCTCCACAGTAAACACCGAACCAAAGTACTTGTTCAATTGATCTGCCATTTCCTTGTTCCCCATTACGACTTGCCCTGTTTCCGACTGCAGGGGACCTACGTTTGTTTTTACTAACCTCTTTCTTTTTACATGTTTATAGAAGCTTTTGCAGTCCATTTTAATGTTCTCTGCAAGCTTCCTTTCATATTTTATTTTCCCTGCCCTAATCAAACCCTTCGTCCTCCTTTGCTGAGTTTTGAAGTTCTCCCAGTCCCCGGGTTTGCTGCTACTTCTGGCCAATTTGTATGCAACTTCCTTGGTTTTAATACTATCCCTGATTTCCCTTGTTAGCCATGGTTGAGCCACCTTCCCTTTTTTATTTTTACACCAGACCGGGATGTACAATTGTTGTAGTTCATCCATGCGATCTCTAAATGTCTGCCATTGCCCTTCCACTGATAGCCCCTTAAATATCGCTTGCCAATTTAACCTCGCCAATTCACGCCTCATACCATCAAAGTTGCCCTTATTTAAGTTCTGGACCATGGTCTCTGACTTAACTGTTTCCTTCTCCATCCTAATGTAGAACTCCACCATACTATGGTCACTCTTCCCCAGGGGGCCTCGTACCACAAGATTGCTGATTTGAGATAATTGGTAAAAGAACCAGGGGGGAGATGAGGAGAAATATTTTACTCACCGAGATTTTACGATCTGGAATGCACTGCCTGAAAGGGTGGTGGAAGCAGATTCACTAGTAACTTTCAAAAGCGAATTGGATAAATACCTGAAGGGGTTAAAAATTTCAGGGCTACGTGGAAAGAGCAAGGGAGAGGGACGAATTGGATAGCTCTTTCAGAGAACCGGCAGAGGCACGATGGGCCGAATGGCCTCATCGCTGTATGATTCTATGAGTACGAATGCCCACCCCATACACTTTTCAAAATCTTGGGGGGAAAAATTAGGTCGCGCCCCGTTTGGGGCGCAAATATCGTCTGGACGCAAATATTAGCCACTGACTGGAAACTTCACTTTTACCGCCCCGGGAGGTGAGTGGAGCGCTAAATCAGGCGCTGCACACCTGTCTTAAGGCGCAAAGGCCGAGCAGTGAGGCGCTAACTCAGCGCGCGAGCGCAGCGCAGGTGCTGCCAGTTAGCGAGGGAACACAGACACACTGGCGCCGGCCAGTTCTTAAAGCGGGGGGGATCAACTTGCTCCCCAGCCACACCCTGCTCATTGCAGCCTTGAATCTCGGCCTGGAGAGACCTGTGAATCCATTTTGCTGCCAAGGATGGAGAGGGTGAGAGAACGAGCTCAGCGCTTCACCGAGCGGGCCTTGGATGCTCTGGTTAGCGCAGTGGAGCGCAGAAGATGTATACTCTTCCCTGAGAGTGGCAGGAGGCCTTTGCCATGCGAGTACAGAAGAGTGTGGAGGGAGGTGGCTCAGAGCGTCTCCTCCAGGAGCATGGTGCCCAGGACCCATGTTCAATGCCGCAAAAAGTTCAACGACCTCACTCGGGTCGTCAGGGTGAGTGGCTTTTTCTCAATACCTCTCCATCCCTCCATCTCAACCTCACTCTATGGCCAGAGGGTCTTAAAACCCCAATGCACAACACTCATCCAGCACCTATGGCCCTTTCATGAAACACACACACACATTCCACACTTTGCATACAGTAAGGGCTATTCACCTATGGGAGGCACATCAGGCAAGACCATGGCTGTATACAGTAAGGGCTATTCACCTATGGGAGGCACATCAGGCAAGACCATGGCTGTATATTTACTCAGATGCGGTCCTTTTTCTTGCAGGCCAAGCTGGCGCATAATAGGAGACAGCAGCAACGGACAGGTGGAGGGCGGCCTCAGCTGCAACCCCTCAGCGATCTTGAGGAGCGCGTCCACAGGATTGTGGCAAGCCGGGTGATCGGTCCCGTCGCCACTGGAGACGCCGACCCCGTTCTGGACAGCAATGGTAAGGTCATCACCTTTTTGTCCTCTGTCCTTCCACTTGTCCCTCACAACACCAGCCTTTGACACTTTCAATCCAACTTGCTAACTCGCTGCACTTATTCCTCCCTTACTGCCACCCTGTCCTCACGCTAAAGCCACTCTTGTACCTCCCTGCTTTCAGATGGTGATTCACCAGCTGAGGAGACGGGCCCTGAAGCTGCCAGTGGGAGTGAAGCTGCAGCCAAGGAGGAAGAGGAAGCCGAAGCATCAGTGCCACCCTCTCCCGAGGAAGCCCATGCCCACACTGGGAACACGCCTTCCCTGGAGGGGAGCAGGGGGGAAGGGTCTGATGAGGGTGAAGCTCCAGGACCCAGTGGGCTGCAGCAACGCCATGGGGGGAGGGAAGAACGGGGGCCTTCTCCCCAGAGGGAGAGTATGCCAGAGACTCCTACTGCAATGGACGCAGAGGAGGAGCGGCTGATCGCAGAAATGAACACCCAGGCGGTGGGCATGCACACTGAGCTCATGGGTGCAGTGGGAAGGGTGCCCGAATGCATTGAGTCACTGGCAAGGAGTGTGGAGCACTTCGCTTTAGCACAGGCGGATGCCACACTAACGCTTAGTGCTACAATTCAGTCACTGACTGCCGTGATCCCATCTCTGACTGCTCTCATGCAGACTCAGATTGAGGCCACGCGAGCACTGACTGCTGCCAACCTCGATGGTTCGTTCACATGTCCCCGGGGCTCTCACCGCGCCGCAGCAGGCCAGCAATCTGTTCTCCGGCAGATTGCTCCGGATGCTGAAGTGCTGCCCCGTGGGAGTGCCAGTGTGTCGGGCGAGCAGGGAGTTGCTGTCCTCTCTCACGATGACAGCATTCCTGCTGCCAACACTGTCACTTCTCCACTGCACTTGCCACCGCCTGTAGGACAGACTGCTGCCGCCCATGCAGAGTTGGTGCAGTCTGCAGCCGGGCCCTCCAGGCCCAGAACTGGTCGAGGCCGTCCTTCAGGGGCATCTGCAGTGTCAGGGTCTGACAATCAGCAGCCTTCCACCAGCCTTGCTGCAGCCACTGAGGTCCCATTACGGAGGAGCAGTAGGGTTAGAAGGGGGGAAGTGCGCAAGGGAAGGAGATCACCCTCGAAGGGCAAAAAGTAGGAGGTGTGACAAAATGCTGGTCATTTTTTTATTAAAGGCCGAGGTTCATGGTCCAACTTTTGTTTAGTGTTTTGGACATTATCTCCAGGTTGTGAGAACCAGTTATGTTAATGACTGTTTTTTTGTGTTTATTTCTATGAGTTTGTCATGAGGAAATGACACACACAGAGTTTGTAAAATAAATAAGTTTTTGTATTCAAAATATACATGTTTGGTGTTTGGAATCATTGGTGCCTTGGCCGGCTTAGGGGTTGCGTGCTGGGTTCATTGATGTTGTTAGCAATGGCAGAAGCCATTTCCACAGCAGGGGCCCTAGAAGCGGCTTGCTATCAGCCGTTGACGGACGGCCCTTGCAGTTTCACCATTGTGGGCCGCCCTCCCGCCTTGGTGCTGCTGATGATCATCCTCCTCGTCCTCTTCCTCCTCTTCCTCCTCCTCCTCTGGTGGTGCTCCAAGGCCTGGTGGCATTGGCTGGGTCCTGACGATTGCCATGTTATGCAACATGCAGCACACAACTACGAAGTTGGATACTCGCTCAGGGGAGTACTGCAGGGCTCCTCCAGAATGGTCGAGACAGCGGAACCGTTGCTTCAGCACGCCGATTGTGCGCTCAATGATGTTCCTGGTAGCTTGATGGCTCTCATTGTACCGCAGCTCAGCAGGGGTGTTGGGCGTACGGAGCGGTGTCATCAGCCAGGTGCTCAATGGATACCCCTTGTCCCCGAGAAGCCAACCAACTGGCTGATGCGGTGCCTCGAAAAGTTCTGCCACAGTAGTCTGGCGCAGGATGAAAGCATCGTGGCAGCTGCCAGGATAGTGGGCATTGACAGCGAGTATCAGCTGTCTGTGGTCACAGACCAACTGAACATTCAAGGAATGGAACCCCTTTCTGTTCCGGAATTCCTCGGCATTCTCATGTGGAGCACGCAAAGCCACATGCGTGCAGTCAATGGCGCCCTGCACCATGGGGAAGCCCGCTATCCTCACAAAGCCCAGAGCGCGGTCACGCTGCTTGTCTGGGGTCATGGGGAAAGAGATGAACTTTCGTCTCCTTTTAAAGGGCATTTGTGACCTGCCGGATGCAGCAATGCACCGCGAACTGGGAGATATTGGCGAGGTCCCCAGCAGCAGCTTGAAATGAGCCAGTAGCATAGAAGTTGAGAGCCACTGTGACCTTCACTGCCACCGACAGAGACGTCCTGGACCTCAGTTGAGGCTGCAGATCTGGCTGCAGCAGGTGGCAGAGCTCAGTGACCACCTCCTTGCTGAATCGCAGCCTTCGCAAACACAGCTCCTCAGACATATGAATGTAGGAGAGCTGTTCACGATATACCCTGGGAGGGTAAGCTCTCCTGTACATACGCCTGTTGGCCCTCCTCCATCTGGCCATCATTGCCACTCTCTCTCTGCGTCTCTGTGTCCTCCGATTCAGCTGGAGCAGGACGACGCCTCCAATCAGTGCAGCCCCCATAGTCTCTTTGCAAGCAAAGTTATGAAGGACAGCAACCAAAGTACCAGCGAAGTTAGGATCAGTAGGCAAAACTACCTCACAAAGCGTTGACTCAATGCAGAAGTCTCTCTTTCTCTCTCTCCGAATCTCTCTCTCTCTCTCAGAACGAGTGGTGCAAAAATGTTAACCACAGAAAAAGACAGGAAGAGGCCCCCTTTAAATAGCGCCCCCCCCAGCCCCACAGCGATTGATAGCGTTCCAGTCTTCCAGTCGTTGGATGCGCCAGGCGGTAAGGCAGGGGGCGCCACTCAATTTCCGCTCCGGGGCGCCACAAGGGCGTTGCACCATGGAATGATGTCACAATCTGCGCGCGCAGGTGGTCGCAGCGGTAAGGTTTAGCGCCGCCGCACAATGTCTAGTTAAGTTCCCGAGCGGCGCAAACATCGCTGCGCCCGAGCGCTAGCGGCTTTGCGCCCCATTAGCGCCCTCTTAAGGCGCTAACGGGAGGTGCAACCAACTGAATTTTTACCCCTTGGAATCTACAAGTAGAACACTAGAAATATGAAGATGCTGTCAGTGAGTTGCCACATTATGAACAGTAAAAAGCATATACTGAGCTTCCACAAATAAGGATCAGAAAATTTCCTCCTACTAGCGAACCAGCATTTCTCTGTGTTCTATCCACCATCTTTCCGATTATCTCAAACTCACTTTATTTTTTCTCTTTTCCTTCTTTACAAATTTCTTGAATAGAAAAGCAAGAATGATTTTTTTGTACATCACGAGAATTGTAGGTAGATTAACATCTGAAAGAAATCAAACAATCTGAAGACAGACCAAGGACTAACAAGCTTCAGGTTCATGGTTACCAGAAGCACACAACTGAGAGACGATTGACCTTCAACACACTTGAATCAGTGTGTTCGTCTCCGTCCTGTATACCTGGGCAATTGAATAAAATATTGCAACAAAGGAATAATAGAAGAAAGTCAGAGAGCCCATTGTTTTTCCCATCTGCATCCCTCCTTGCAAGCCTGACTTCTCAAAGCCCTCATAACAATTCTTCCATTTACCAAGTAAGGCAGGCTTAGGACCTAGTCCTTGGCATTATAAGGGTTCCTGCAATTAACCGCAACAAAGCCATCCTTTAGAATCAAATCAACAGCAACTGCAGTCCCATTTGGGATTCCTGGCCAAAGATTCAGAAAATGGAGTAGCAGAGGATGAGTTCTTACCACATAAAATGCATAAGAATATCTGGAATCTTCGAAACTTGATTGCTGTAAAAAATATATAGCCAACATGAGTGCCTCAGTGTGCTTTCTCATTATAGATTTACAGATAGTTGGTAATGCAGCTGGGCTGAAAAGAACAGTCATCAACGTGCTGCCCAGCCCTGCAACTTGCTTCCAATAGGGGATCGGGATGGGAGAGGGGAAGAGGTGGGTTTATAACCCGAACCATGGTGTTTTGCTTTCCTGATGATTAAAATTCAATGAAGACCTTAATTCATTGTCGAACGAATGTCTCTGCACCAAGAGGCTCAGAGGTACGTGCAAAAAGGAATCCCGACGACAAGAACCAGGTGACTAGGTTTTCCGATTTAGCATTCCCTCTGCAGAGTATTGTGAGACGAGACTGCAGGTCGGGAAATTGGGCATGGAGATCAGATTAAAGAATCAAACCGGCCACCAATTGGGCTTATCTACATGTCCAAATTCCAGATACGCACTCCCGTTGTGCAAAGCACTAAATCAACTCTTTTAGCCTCAGTGATGCCGCACAATTTGTGCATTGACGTGAAGACCCAGTTACAATTTCCTGGGTTTTGTGCCAGTGTCGAGTCTTTACTCTGCAAAGCCCGCTTTGAATGGGCGCAAGGGAAGCTCTGCACGGGTTGGCGTTCTCAAAGGACAACGGGCTTTCTGTGAGAACCTTCTTATTTTGTAACAGCACAAGCAAGAGACTGGTGGAAATACCAGCATCGGGCGGTAAGCCACTTGCTCACAGTGAGAGATGTGCCCGGAAGACAACACACTGATTGGGGTGATGCCTGATGGTTGGCGACTTGCCATAGTGAAAGATGTTTTGGCAAAGTACCGGTGCAAAGTCTGCACTATGATTAGGAGGCTGCCTCCTGGTTGGCAAGGTAGCATGGTGGCTGGCAACATGTTTGGGGAGCGCCCTGTGGCTGGGTGATGAGAGTTGGGACCTTTTCCTGGATTCTAATGGTCGAAATTTGGATCATCCAAATATGAGTAATGGAATAGAAACCTTCTTATTCCTGTTATTGTGTGAGGATTATACGAACAACAAAAATAAAATTCACTTACCTTTCACTCTCTTCCAGCTACTAACCTCAGAAGCCCAGAGTGTGCTCCTCAGGGGACATTGGCTGGCAATATATCCCTGTGCTTGTTAGGCCGTTCATGGTGATAATACATTTTACATCCAATTTGTAAGAATTCAGCTATTCTCGTGCATTGTTTGTAACAAGTGATCCAAAGCCGGCCCACACTGATGGGATGAAAGTCTCCTCTGCCTGCTGGCTGGGAGGGTCCTACATGAAGTAAGTTTGGACAAGCCTCAATCCAGTTCCTAAGGAGCCTGGGCCTAAGTACAAAAACTGTCCCCATTCGGCAATGACACTCAGAAAGGCTAGTGTGGGAAATGGAAACAATACTACACTGGGGCAGTGAAGGTCAGAGCTCAGGCAAGTTCTTGGGTGGAGTAGAGAAAGAAAGAACTTAGGAACATAGGAACAGGAGTAGGCCATTCAGCCGCAGTGAGAGCATAGCTGCTCTGTGACCTAACTCCATATACCCACCTTTGGCCCATATCCCTTAACAAGAAGCTATCAATCTCAGATTTAAAATGAACAATTGATGTAGCATCAATTGCCATTTGAGGAAGAGAGTTCCAAACTTCTACCACCCTTTGTGTGTAGAGTGTTACCTAATTTCACTCCTGAAAGGTCTGGCTCTAATTTTTAGACTATGCCGCCTCGTGCTAGAATCCCCAACCAGCGGAAATAGTTTCTCTCTATCTACCCGATCTGTTCCCCTTAATATCTTGAAAACTTCAATCAGATCACCCCTTAACCTTCTATATTCTAGGGACTACAACCCTAATTTGTGTAATCTCTCCTCGTAACTTAACCCTTGAAGTCCGGGTATCATTCTGGTAAACCTACGCTGCACTCCATCCAAGGCCAATATATCCTTCCTAAGGTGTGGTGCCCAGAACTGCTCACAGTACTCCAGGTGTGGTCTAACCAGGGTTTTGTATAGCTGCAGCATAACTTCTACCCCCTTGAATTCTAGTCCTCTAGATATAAAGGCCAGCATTCCATTAGCCTTTTTCATTATTTTCTGTACCTGTTCATGCCATTTTTATGATCTATGTATCTGGACCCCCAAGTCTCTTTGGACATCCACAGTTTTTAGCTTTTCACCATTTAGAAACTTGCATTTCTATAGCGCTTTTCACAACCTCAGGACGTCCCAAAGCGGTTTACAGCCAATAAAGTACTTTTTGAAGTGTAGTCGTTGTTGTAATGTGGGAAACGCAGCAGCCAATCTACACACAGCAAGGTTCCACAAACAGCACTGTGACGATGACCAGATAAATCTGTTTTTAGTGACGTTGGTTGAGGGATAAATTTTGGCCAGGAGACCGGGGAGAACTCTTCTCTTTGCTTTGAAATAGTGCCATGGGATCTCTTACGTCCACCTAAGAGGGCAGACAGGGCCTCGGTTTAACGTCTCATCTGAAAGACGGCACCTCCAACAGTACAGCATTCTCTCAGCACTGCACTGGAGGGTCAGCCTGGATTTTGTGCTCAATTCTCTAGAGTGGGATTCAAACCCACAACCTTCTGACTCAGAGGTGAGAGTGCTACCCACTGAGCCATGGCTGCAAACTCCTGGGTCTCGGCAGGAGTAGCGGACTTTGGATGAGTTCACCCTGTCCGGTGTAGCGGCAAGGCGGACACAGAAACATCTACCCTGGCACATTAAGGAAGGAAACCAGGCAACAAATTAGTAAGGTACGATGAAAGGTTGGATAAACATTCTGGAGTTTGATGTAACTTTGGGCTGGAGTAGGAAAACCCAAAGGATTTTTTTTTTAAGAGACTGATTGGGTGGAGGAGAATCCTGATAGAGTAGATTGTAGACAGCACGTGCCGGGAATGGGTGAGCTAGTGCGATTGTCCTTTCTCAATCCCTGCTCTCATCTTCTTGTGCAGATTTCCTCCTTTTAGAATGGATTGATGGTTAAAAGGGTAGACACAGCTGATTAATTCTAATCATCACAACGGTTCATGTGGTTCAGGGACCGGGGGTGAGTTACCTGTGAAACGCTACTGGTCAGAGTTGAATAGTGTGGGTTGTTGGGGTTGACTGATGCCCTGCAGCTTCCTTCAGATATCTGCCGAGCTACAACATCTTGGAGGTTCACCCACAGATGGTGTACTCCCTCAGGACACTGAGGTGGTTTGGATTAAATCAGTACGGCAGCTGTACATGGCATGTGAAATGGGCTTTAATGGGTTGTAGAGTTCCACTTTGTTCCGTATTCTTTAATTGTACTGCAGCTTTCACTGTGCTGGCACTTATCCCGTAGCCAAGGAAGCCATATTGGACAGCCATCAAATTAGACAAGGTTAAAGAAGGAAGACAACAAAGGCTTAAAGACAGCTTCACAATGAACAAGAACTTCATATCACAAAAGATAACGTTTTTTTTTAGATAAAAGCAAAACAAACTGCATAAAATGAATACATGGTCATTTTCTATCCATAATCAATTTCACAAGAACAATTAGAGCCTTCCTTTTGTTTCAAGATGATTGCTGAGATGCATGTTTAGAAACCCACAAGAATCAAAGGAAAGTTTTTCGGATTTAATCATCAGTGTGGAGAAAATCAAATAATGTGAGTCAGTTCTCGGCAGAGTGTTGCAAATGACGACTGTTTTTAAACTTTGACACACGGTAATTAAGTTTAAGTTGCAGATTTGTCTCAGTGTTCTTAATCAACAAAACAGACACACTACTTGTATGAAATATTAATTTTAAGAGTTATGCTATTATGATGGCTATAATGTATTGTGCGAATATGTTTGATGAGCTGCATTTTGAAATGCCAGAATTAATTTGCTTGAAAATTGGACTGGGGAAAGCTTCATTATATTGACATGGCTTGTTCACTCCATAACAATTCTTAATGAGGTAGTATTGCTCTGCACTGACCTGCACGGGCTGGAAATTGAAAATTACACCCACTCAAACCACATCTGTTCTTTTTTCTGTACATACAATTTGATGCATATTTGCTGCAAAAAAATGTCTTTTATTTCTCAGCTCAGTCCTGTTATAATGCTACTTGAAAGAAACTAAGTTTTAACTGTTGAAATAAAGCTTTTCAGATGAAGATGAAAGTAATCGTGTATATAGATGTATGCACATAAGGAAAGAAAGACTTGCATTTATATAGCGCCTTTCACGACCACCGGACGTCTCAAAGCGCTTTACAGCCAATGAAGTACTATTTGAAGTGGAGTCACTGTTGTAATGTGGGAAACACGGCAGCCAATTTGTGCACAGCAAGCTCCCACAAACAGCAATGTACTAATGACCAGATAATCTGTTTTTCTTGTTATGCTGGTTGAGGGATAAATGTTGGCCAGGACACCGGGGATATCTCCCATGTACATCAAAGTTCCCAATAGCCACCTATTAAGCAACAACAACAACAACAATTTGCATTTACATAGCACCTTTAATGTAGTAAAACATCCCAAGGGACTTCGGAGGAGCGTAATCAAACAAAATTTGACACCGAGCCACATAAGGAAATATTCGGACAGGCGACCCAAAGCTTGGTCAAAGAGGTAGGTTTTAAGGAGCATCTTAAAGGAGGAGAGAGAGGTAGAGATGCAGAGAGGTTTAGGGAGGGAATTCCAGAACTTAGGGCCTCGGCAGCTGTAGGCACGGCCGCCAATGGTGGAGCGATTAAAATCGGGGATGCAGATAATCAGGCCAATTAGAGGTCAAACTGACTCTGCTTTTTTATTGCTAGGGGGATAGATTATAAAAACAGGGAGGTATTGCTGCAGTTATATAAGGTATTGGTGAGACCGCACCTGGAATACTGCATACAGTTTTGGTGTCCATACTTAAGAAAAGACATACTTGCTCTCGAGGCAGTACAAAGAAGGTTCACTCGGTTAATCCCGGGGATGAGGGGGTGGACATATGAGGAGAGGTTGAGTAGATTGGGACTCTACTCATTGGAGTTCAGAAGAGTGAGAGGCGATCTTATTGAAAGATATAAGATTGTGAAGGGGCTTGATCGGGTGGATGCGGTAAGGATGTTCCCAAGGATGGGTGAAACTAGAACTAGGGGGTATAATCTTAGAATAAGGGGCTGCTCTTTCAAAACTGAGATGAGGAGAAACTTCTTCACTCAGAGGGTAGTAGGTCTGTGGAATTTGCTGCCCCAGGAAGCTGTGGAAGCTACAACATTAAATAAATTTAAAACAAAAATAGACAGTTTCCTAGAAGTAAAGGGAATTAGGGGTTACGGGGAGCGGGCAGGAAATTGGACATGAGGCTGAGTTCGGATCGGTCGAGGCCCTATGGGTGGCGGAGTGGGCCCAGGGGCTGAGTGGCCGGGTCCTGCTCCTACTTCTTGTGTTCTTTAGATTTGAGGTGAGGATCAGATCAGCCATGATCTTATTGAATGGCGGAGCAGGCTCGAGGGGCCGATTGGCCTACTCCTGCTCCTATTTCTTATGTTCTTATGTTCTTATGCTTTCTTTATTTATCTTTATTTTAAATGTGCTTCCTGTAGTTAATTGGGAGGTATTTTCAGTTGCTGAGGTAGTTTCTCTACATATTGGATATGATTGGCTTTCTTTTCTTGTACCTTTTTTTTAAGTGTGATATAGAAATTTGCATATGTGACAGTGCGACACCAGGGGTCTGTTGGAACTATCTCAAACTTCTTTCTCTTGACTCAGCGCTCTCGCCTGTGAGTCAGAAGGTTGTGGGTTCAAGTCCCACTCCAGAGACTTGAGCACAAAATCTAGGCTGACGCTCCAGTGCAGTGCTGAGGGAGAGCTGCACTGTCGGAGGTGCCGTCTTTCAGATGAGACGTTAAACCGAGGCCCCGTTTGCCCCCTCAGGTGGATGTAAAAGATCCCATGGCACTATTTGAAGAAGCACAGGGTGTTCTCCCCAGTGTCCTGGCTAATATTTATCCCTCAATCAACATCACTAAAACAGATTACCTGGTCATTTATTTAATTGCTCTTTGTGATTTAGTGGCCCTGTCCTGTTCTCATTATTTCCTCTTGCTCTTTGCTCTCTCAGTGTCTTGTTCTCATTTTCTCTCTTTCTTTCCTTTTTTGTCTTCTCTCTGCCCATTTCTCTCCTCTTTTGTTTATGTTTTTTTCGGGCATGGGGGTAGGATCTGGCCAAAACCACAGGCCGCCTTTTGAGTTCAGGGCAGCCGGTCGGGGGAGAGACCTGACTGGAGCTGGAGGCCGTCATTTGGGAGCAGGTGTGGATTAGGGCAAGGCCAAGACATGAATCTCAAGTGGTTGGTGATATGGAGCATAGCACCATCTACCACGGAGGTGTAAATTCAAAGCTGGGACGACTGGAAATTAAGTACATGGTAAGAAATTGTAAGCTATACTATAATGTAAACAATGACAGCCAAGTATGACATATAGGCGCGACACCTCCTGGAAGTACAGGAAATGAACACTGTACAGAACACTTTTATTATATTATAGATGGACACGCTAGCACATATATACATATACATGTATGTAAACATACATATGCATGCATATACAACAACAACAACTTGCATTTACATAGCGTCTTTAACGTAGTAAAATGTCCCAACACGCTTCACAGGAGCGTTATCAAACAAAATTTGAGACCGAACCACATAAGGAGATATTAGGACAGGCGACCAAAAGTTTAATCAAAGAGGTAGGTTTTAAGGAGCATCTTAAAGGAGGAGAGACAGGGAGAGAGGTTTAGGGAGGGAATTCCAGAACTTAAGGCTTAGACAGCTAAAGGCACGGCCGCCATCAGTGGAGTGAAGAAGATCAGAGATGCGCAAGCGGGCAGAATTGGAGGAGCGCAGAGATCCCGAAGGTTTGTAGGACTGGAGAAGGTTACAGAGATAAGGAGGGGGTGAGACCATGGAGGAATTTGAATACAAGGGTGAGAATTTTAAAATCGAGGCATTGCCAATGTAGGTCAGCGAGCACAGGGGTGATGGGTGAATGGAACTTGATGCAAGGTAGGATACAGGCAGCAGAGGTTTGGATGAGCTCAAGTACACACACAAATACATGTATGTCTGAGGGGGTTCAGTGTATGTAAAAGAATACAATGTTGAATGGAGGGACGGAATATTTTAGAAATGATTTTCATATGAACATAGTAACATAAGAATTAAGAGCAGGAGTAGGCCATATGGTCCCTCGAGCCTGCTCCACCGTTCAACAAGATCATGGCTGATCTTCGACCTCAACTTCACTTTCCTGCCTGATCCCCATATCCCTTGATCCCCTTACAGTCCAAAAATCTATCGATCTCAGCCTTGAATATACTCAACAACTGAGCATCCACAGCTCTTTGGGGTAGAGAATTCCCAAGATTCACATCCCTCTGAGTGAAGAAATTTCTCCTCATCGCTTAGTTCTAGACGCCCCAGCCAGAGGGAAACAGCCTCTCAGCATCCAACCTGACAAGCCCTCTCAGAATCTTGTATGTTTCAATGAGGTCACCTCTCATTCTTCTAATCTCCAGAGAGTATAGGCCCATTCTAGTCAATCTCTCCTCATAGGACAACCCTCTCATCCTAGGAATCAATCATTTTCAATGAGATTATTGGACAAAACCCAACGTCACCCAAAACCCTAACAAATACTTTGAGGTGAGGTACTAAAATCGCTTTTTCGAGGTAACTTTTGTAGTTTAGGTTTATTTTTAAACATGAATATAGGCATCCAGACCTGGAATGTTCTGGGATGATCCCTAGTGTGCGCTAAGCTGGGTCAATGCTGGGGCAACAGTCAGTGTCTCCGTCCTCAAGCAGTGGAGGAATCAGCCAGGGTTCCTGTTCACTATCTTGTGACTTGTCCTCGAAAACGCACAGGTGCAGACATTGGATGAGATCCGGACCGGGCTGAGCCCTGAAAGCCCCCTTGGTTGAACAGCTCTGTATTTAGGATCAGGCACGGAAAATGGCCAGCCAGGGCAGGTACCAGCGGAAGCCTGCCCTGGTAAATGTTGCCACCTTCAGGAGAGGGATGGAGTAAAGCTGCAGCAAGAAGCGTGTCTCTTTCGCTCGCCTGTACCTTACTCAAACAGACAGGCTAACAAGGGGCTCGCTAATTGCAAGGAGTTGTTTTTGAAGATCAACACAGCTGGGTGTAGCTTAGCATTCATCAAACTCCCAACTGGTTTTGTGCATCACAGCAGAAAGAAAATGCGGAGAGTGGATCAGGCTGTCAAGCATTGTTCCGACTCAAGTGAACACTACCGAGAGTAAACAGAAATCTGAAAAGAGTTCGTCAATGGCCCACGCCTTTGTTTCCATAAGACAACACCTTAACAGCTCTTAAGTGTAGGTCGTGTTATTAAATATTGACAAAAGGCCTCAGGGAGTTTTCCACCTTTCTTCCCGTTTGTCAGTTCAGATCCGGGATTTGGTACCTTGAAGCTATTTACTCGGGCCCTTTGCTTCAAGGGGTTCAGTTCCGAAGGCATGGTAAAAGAAAATCGAAATCAAGAAACTCGCCAGCGCTTCCTGTCATTACTTTTCTGTTTATAAAACGATCGTTCTCCCCCTCCCCTTCCTCTTCCTCACCATCTCCTGGGGATACTGCTCATTGCTGGGGATCAATGTTAGGGTTTAGCGCTCCCGACACTTTTAGTTTTCACCTTGATGGAAAGAAAATTGTGCGGCGGTGAATCTGATATGCTGACCTCTATGTCCAAATCCCTGATCCGGGCACCCACTACCCAAAGCTCTGTAAATGTACCCCATGGTTCCACATGTGCTGGCCATCCAGTACTTCATCAAAGTAGCTATTATTCATATGGGAGATCATCTAAACATGGCGGGCATCACTCTGAGCCTGACCATGTTCTCTCCCACATCTACATCTGTGCCCTTTCTAGAAGGAGTCAAAGAATGGTGATCAGGAGTGGGAGCCCTGGCTAACTCATAAGAACAAAAGAAATAGGAGCAGGAGTAGGCCATACGAGCCCTCGAGCCCGCTCCGCCATTCAATAAGATCATGGCTGATCTTCGACCCAACAGTGTCAGCTGTGGCTCAGTGAGTGGCACCCTTGCCTCTGAGTCCGAAGGTTGTGGGTTCTGAGTCCCACTCCAGAGACTTGAGCACAAAAATCTAGGCTGACACTCCAGACCCTAGTTTAGGACTTAACCACATCACTCTCAAACTTTCCTAGCCTGCTCCACCATTCAATAAGATCATGGCTGATCTTCTACCTCAACTCCACTTTCCTGCCCTATCCCCATATCCCTTGATTCCCTTAGTGCCCAAAAATGGATCGATCTCAGTCTTGAATATACTCATCGACTGAGCATCCACAGCCCTCTGGCGTAGAGAATTCCAAAGATTCACAACTCTCTGATTGAAGAAATTCCTCCTCATCTCAGTCCTAAATGGCCGACCCCTTATCCTGAGACTATGACCCCTAGTTCTAAACATTTTAGCAAGGGGAAACAGCCTTCTAGCATCTACCCTGTCAAGCCCTCTAAGAATTTTATATGTTTCAAAGAGATCACACCTCTCATTCTTCTAAACTCCAGAGAATATAGACCCATCATTCTACTCAATCTCTCCTCATAGGACATCCCTCTCATCCCAGGAATCAATCTAGTGAACCTTCATTGCACCCCCTCTAAGGCAAGTAAATCCTTCCTTACGTAAGGAGACCAAAACTGTACACAATACTCCAGACGTGGTCTCACCAAAGCCTTATATAATTGCAGCAAGACTTCCTTACTCTTATACTGCAACCCCCTTGCAATAAAGGCTAACATACCATTTGCCTTCATAATTGTTTGCTGTACATGCATGTTAACTTTCTATGATTCGTGTCCAATGACAGCCAAATCTCTCTGAGTCCCAACAGTTACCAATCTCTCACCTTTTAAAAAATATTCTGCTTTCCCATTCTTCCTACCAAAGTGAACAGCGGGGTTACTTTCCAATCCATAGGGAGCGTTCTAAAATCTAGGGAATTCTGGAAGATCAAAACCTAATGCATCCATTATCTCTGCAGCCACCTCTTTTGAAACCCGAGGATATAGGCCATCAGGTCCAGGGGATTTGTTGGCTTTTAGTCCCATTAATTTCTCCAGTAATTTTTCTTTACTAATATTAATTACTTTAAGTTCCTCACTCTCATTAGACCCTTGGTTCCCCACAATTTCAGGCATGTTTTTAGTGTCTTCTACTGTGAAGACAGACACAAAATATTTGTTTAATGTTTCTGCCATTTCCCCATTATAATTTCTCCTGTCTCTGTTGCTAAGGGACCCACATTTACCCCCTAAGAGAGTAATTGGCTTTGTTTAAATTTAAGACTCTAGTTTTGGACTTAACCACATCACTCTCAAACTTAATATGAAATTCTATCATATTATGATCATGCTTCCCTGGAGGATTCTTTTCTATAAGATTACTAATTAACCCTGTCTCATTACACAATACTAGATCTAAAATAGCCTGTTCCCTAGTTGGCTCCTTGACATTTTGTTCTAGAAAACTTCCTCAAATGCATTCCATGAACTCATCCTCCAAGTTACTTTTGCCAATTTGGTTTGCCCAGTCTATATGAAGATTAAAGTCCCCCCCCCTCCCCAATTATTGCATTACCCTTGTTATATGCTCCTCTAATTTCCTGATTTATACTCTGTCCAATACTATGATTACTGTTAGGGAGCCTATAAACTACTCCCACCTGTGTTTTCTGCCCCTTGTTATTTCTTAGCTCCACCCATACTGATTCTACAACCTGATTTTCTGGGCTAAGATGCTTTCTCACTATGGCCTTCTTCTCACCCTTTATTATTAGGGCTACCCCACCTCCTTTTCCATTTGCCTATCTTTTCTAAAAGTCAAGTATCCTGGAATATTTAGTTCCCAACCTTAGTCACCCTGCAACCACGTCTCAATAATGGCTACTAGATCAAACCCATTTATCTCTATTTGTGCTATTAATTCATCTATCTTGTTTTGAATGCTGCATGCATTAAAGATATAGCGCCTTTAATTTTAACTTTTTACTATTTTTCACTGATGTGGCCTTAGTCCCTAATGCCCTATTAACATTGTTAAGCTCTCTGTCCCTTCCTGACACAATCTGCTTGATTTTACCCAAATCGCTACTCTGCTCTACTGTCTTGACTTTTCTCTTCAGACTTATAAATTTACCCTTACCTGAACCCTCCTTCCCCCTTATTAATTTAAATCCCTATCTACTGCCCTAGTTATTCAATTCGCCAGAACATTGCCAGCCCAGTTTAAATGGAGTTCGTCCCAACGGAACAGCTCCCTCTTTCCCCAGTACTGGTGCCAGTGGCCCATGAGTTGAAACCCCTGCCTCCCACATCACTCTTTCAGCCACAGTTTTAAACCTCTAATCTGTTTGTCCCTATGCCAATTTGCGCATGGCTCAGATAGTAATCGAGAGATTATTACCTTTGAGGTTCTGCTTTTTAATTTCTACCTTTGAAACGCATTTGTACGTCTACCTATGTCATTGGTTCCTACGTGGACCACAACAATGGGATCCTCCCCCTCCTTCTCCAAGTTCTTCTCCAGGAGATGTTCTTAACCCTGGAACTAGGCAGGCAACACAACCTTTGGGACTCCCGGTCGCGGGTGCAGAGAACAGTATCTATCCTGTCCCCTACCACTACAACATTCCTTTTCACTCCCTCCACTGGTAACATGCTGGTGAATCTACGCTGCACTCCTTCCAAGGCCAATATATCTTTTCCAAGGTGCGATGCCCAGAACTGTACACAGTACTCCAGATGTGGTCTAACCAAGGCTTTGTATAACTTTAGCAAAACTTCCTCCCCTTTATATTCTAGTTATAAAGGCTAACAGTTCATTAGCCTTTTTGATTACTTTTTGTACCTGACTACTACATTTGAATGATCTTTGTACATAGACTCCTAAATCTCTTTGGACCTACACTATTCCTAGCTATTCACCATTTAGATCATAGAGTCTCAAGATCATAAGATAATTACAGATGAGGAAAGCCATTTTGCCCATCTTAATTCATCCATCCAGCCCAACCCTATACTCCCTCCATTGCTGCATCTCGTTGTTCCTTAAATGATTCCAGGGTTTTCACCTCCACCACTCTATCTGGAAGTCCATTTGAAGTTGATCACTCTTTTTTGAAGAATTTATTGCCCATCCCTAGTTGCCCTGAGAAGCTGGTGATTTGCCTTGTCCTTGAACAGTTGATAGCAATTTGATACAACTGAGTGGTTTGTTAGGTCACTTCAGAGGGCAGTTAAGAGTCAACGACATTAATGTGGAACTGAATCTCCTGATATCAGGCCTAAAGTTACCGTTAATAGTTTGAATCTGTGGTCCCTTGTCCTACTCCCACTGTTTAATTCCCATATCATTTACTATCTTATATACGTCCTGCAGGTCACCTCTCACACATCTCTTCCCCAGGCTGAAAAGCCCGAGTCTCAGTCTTTCCTCATGACTCAGACCTCTGACACTAGGATCAACCTCAGCTTCAGAACAAAATCTGGAAATACAAAAAACTAGTATCAGTAAAAAACTGACCATGAAGCTGTCAGATTCTCGAAAAACCCAGCTTGCTCACTAATGTCCTTCAGGGAAGGAAACCAGCCATCCTTACCCAGATGGCCTATATGTGACTCCAGTCCCACACCAACGTGGTTGACTCTTAGCTGCCCTCTGAAGTGGCCTAGCAAGCCACTCAGTTGTACCAAACTGTTACCAAACTGCAACGTTTCAAGGAGAAGGCCCACCACCATCTTCTCAGGGCAACTAGGGATGGGAAATACACGCCGGCCTTGCCAACGACATCCACATCCCGAGAATGAATAGAAGAACCTTGTGCCTTTTCTCTGCACTGTGTCCAGTACTTTAACCAAATACATGCCTAACCCCTCATGGGAGATTGTGATCCTCTGCCCTCCCCATCTCCCATGTTCATGAACTGTGCTAGCAATTCCATTTCCCAGCATTCACAGCGGTAATGACAATCCTCTATTAAAATGAATGGCTCTGTAGATTTAATCGCGTGCTTTCACTATCCCTGTGCTTGCTAGGATAGCCCCTGCTCCTCAACTGTCTCTTGATTTCAGGTGAGAGAAGCAAGAGGAGGCACTTGTAAATCCCACAGCAAGGTGGGCTGTGAAGAAAGAAAAGTCCGAAAAAAAGAAACAAAGGGAGTAAATGGCAGCAAGAGAAAAAGAAACAGGGCAGAGCACAGAAGGACTTTGGACTTTCTGGTGCCAACTCTTAAGGAGGATTAAGTAAGGCTTATGGAGCAAGAACTGTCAGGGTGATGCTCACCCGGGAACCATGAGATGAATAAAGGAATGGACTTGAAACCCTAGATTAGCTGGGGGAATACTGGGTAAGAGCATGATTGGTTAAAAATATGAACAGCAAATGAGGAACATGCGTCCAATACAATCAAAACTAAATTACTGGTAGACTAATTTGAGATTGATAGCCTACCAGCAACGGATCATTGTATCAAAACACCAATGGAGCAAAGGCCTCTGAGTCAGAATTGAATACTTGGCCAAAATCAGAGAACATGCTTGATCTTGTTATTGTTCAAAGCTGCCTGAAGGGAGAATGTACTGTGAGTAATGAGAAAAACAAGTCTCTATATGGTTATTCTGCCCACCAATGGATTCAAGGAGAGATAACCATATAAATCACCCAGGCCGACAATGATTTTCAGGAGACCACAAACAGCATTCAAAGAAGAAGTCACCAATGAAGAATTAACCCCCTCAACTCTCCCAGAACTAGGACCTGATCACCCTTGGTTCTGAGTTGTGTTGCCCAGATAAGGTTGTATTTGGAAAACTATTTATTAAAGATTAATTTTCTAAACACTGCTGCGAGCAACCCAGGAGAAAAATCATAGGGGCATTAAAAAAATTGTGTTTGTTTAAATCTTTGAATACTTTTGTTTACTGGTTATACTGGGAAAAAGCCTGATAGACTGTCAGTCAAGAATCATCCAATCAGGTAATGAAGAGTCTATTCACTTTCCCATTGGCGTGGGAAGGTGATGCGCCGTGAGGATGGACGTGTCGGGCGACCAATGGTGGGGGTGTGGGGGCGGAGCAGTTGGAGGCAGGAGGTCATGTGATGAAACCTCCAGGACTTTGTCCAACCAGAGTTGGTAACCCTAGGGCAGGCCGAGGCCGTGTTTAGTCAGGTGAGAGTGGGACGTCATTAGCCAATGGGGCTCTCCTGGTCATTCCCCCCCAATAATGTCATCACCAATCTCGTTTTAATAATTTAAAAAATGCAGCCAAAAAAAATGGAGAGGCTGCTGAAGTTAATGTGAATTTTTTATAAGCTCCTGATCTTTCTAAAGAGTCGTTGATTTTGACACTTCCTCTTTTAAGTAGTTTGAGAGCAAGACAATGCTCTTACATCATGGGTTGCATAGCCCAGTCAGTATTAGTAATCTATGCATCGCAGGTCTTTCCCAAAGCAGATCTAAATGCCATGGGGCTTTTTAAATTACTCCTGGGCCCTCTTCGTGGGCGAACCATAGCAGAAACGTTGCAAGGGCAAATGATTCGCATGGATGCAAGACGGGCAGCGTGAGGCTAAAAATGAGCAGAGGGAGATGCGGAGAATCACTATTCCTTGGCCACCCCAACCCCCCCATGGGAAGAATCCATAAACCAATCCCCCATATTCCCCCTCCCACCTTCTGCTTTCTTTACAGAGAACCCTGATAGATTATTCAGCAGCTAAGTCTTAGCCCTCACTCATACACAAGATACTGAGAATTTCATTCTATAATAAAGTGGCTTTTGGCTCCGGGCTATGAATAATTTTCTCTCCGCAGTTATGGGTCTACCACCTCCTAGCTAAGATTTCCAATTTATCTCTGAGTTTAGCTGAGTGGTTCCCAAGAGTCTGTCAGCAGCAAAATTATCAAGGAAAAATAATTTAAATCAGGAAACACTGCAAGAGATCAATCGGCAGCATGTTGCAGGACGTTAACTATTACATTCTTAGTTTCAACACCAATAATCTTGTTGGTTTTGTTTGTACCTGATCTTAAAAACAAATCCAGAGGGATTAAGTGTTGGGACAACATGTTGCGCAGAGGTAAGGATGCTCCATTCACTACAGGCCTGCTGACCTAGGAAGGACTTGAGGAGAGGTCAAGCCAACTTCTCATGAAGGAAAAAGGGGTCAGGGTCAATGGAGAAAGAGTCACAAGGTAACCCCCAATCCAACCCCCAAAAGATGATCTCACTCACATTCTGGCAGTGCTGGTGCGTGCGAGGGCACTCTTGGAGACACTGAGAGATGAACAAATAGAGAGGAGGGAAAATAATTTTTTTAATGCCCTAAAAAAGAAACAGACAATAGCTTTCCTGACAGTGGAAGGATAATTACACTGCCCAGTGTGGGACAGAGATTGTAAATACATTGCCCAGTGTCGGTCAGAGAGGGTAAATACAGGGCCCAGTGTGGGACTGAGAGGGTAAATACATTGCCCAGTGTGGGACAGAGAGGGTAAATACAGGGCCCAGTGTGGGACTGAGAGGGTAAATACACTACCCAGTGTGGGACAGCGAGGCTAAATACATTGCCCAGTGTGGGACAGAGAGGGTAAATACAGGACCCAGTGTGGGACAGAGAGGGTAAATACAGGACCCAGTGTGGGACAGAGAGGGTAAATACACTGCCCAGTGTAGGACAGAGAGGGTGAATACACTGCCCAGTGTGGGACAGAGAGGGTAAATACACTGCCCAGTGTGGGACAGAGAGGGTAAATACACTGCCCAGTGTGGGACAGAGAAGGGAAATACACTGCCCAGTGTGGGACAGAGAGGGTAAATACATTGCCCAGTGTGGGACAGAGAGGGTAAATACACTGCCCAGTGTGGGACAGAGAGGGTAAATACACTGCCCAGTGTGGACAGAGAGGGTAAATACATTGCCCAGTGTGGGACAGAGAGGGTAAATACACTGCCCAGTGTAGGACTAAGAGGGTAAATACACTGCCCAGTGTGGGACAGAGAGGGTAAATACACTGCCCAGTGTGGGACAGAGAGGGGAAATACAGGGCCCAGTGTGGGACAGAGAGGGTAAATACACTGCCCAGTGTGGGACAGAGAGGGTAAATACACTGCCCAGTGTGGGACAGAGAGGGTAAATACACTTCCCAGTGTGGGACAGAGGGGGAAATACATTGCCCAGTGTGGGACAGAGGGGGAAATACATTGCCCAGTGTGGGACAGAGGGATAAATACATTGCCCAGTGTGGGACAGAGAGGGTAAATACAGGGCCCAGTGTGAGACAGAGAGGGTAAATACACTGCCCAGATTGGGACAGAGAGGGTAAATACACTGCCCAGTGTGGGACAGAGAGGGTAAATACACTGCCCAGTGTGGGACAGAGAGGGTAAATACACTGCCCAGTGTGGGACAGAGAAGGGAAATACACTGCCCAGTGTGGGACAGAGAGGGTAAATACATTGCCCAGTGTGGGACAGAGAGGGTAAATACACTGCCCAGTGTGGGACAGAGAGGGTAAATACACTGCCCAGTGTGGACAGAGAGGGTAAATACATTGCCCAGTGTGGGACAGAGAGGGTAAATACACTGCCCAGTGTAGGACTAAGAGGGTAAATACACTGCCCAGTGTGGGACAGAGAGGGTAAATACACTGCCCAGTGTGGGACAGAGAGGGGAAATACAGGGCCCAGTGTGGGACAGAGAGGGTAAATACACTGCCCAGTGTGGGACAGAGAGGGTAAATACACTGCCCAGTGTGGGACAGAGAGGGTAAATACACTTCCCAGTGTGGGACAGAGGGGGAAATACATTGCCCAGTGTGGGACAGAGGGGGAAATACATTGCCCAGTGTGGGACAGAGAGGGTAAATACAGGGCCCAGTGTGAGACAGAGAGGGTAAATACACTGCCCAGATTGGGACAGAGAGGGTAAATACACTGCCCAGTGTGGGACTGAGAGGGTAAATACATTGCCCAGTGTGGGACAGAGAGGGAAAATACATTGCCCAGTGTGGGACAGAGAGGGTAAATACACTGCCCAGTGTGGGACAGAGAGGGTAAATACATTGCCCAGTGTGGGACAGAGAGGGTAAATACATTGCCCAGTGTGGGACTGAGAGGGTAAATACAGGGCCCAGTGTGGGACTGAGAGGGTAAATACATTGCCCAGTGTGGGACAGAGAGGGTAAATACACTGCCCAGTGTGGGACAGAGAAGGTAAATACATTGCCCAGTGTAGGACAGAGAGGGTAAATACACTGCCCAGTGTGGGACTGAGAGGGTAAATACAGTGCCCAGTGTTGGACAGAGAGGGTAAATACACTGCCCAGTGTGGGACAGAGAGGGTAAATACACTGCCCAGTGTGGACAGAGAGGGTAAATACATTGCCCAGTGTGGGACAGAGAGGGTAAATACACTGCCCAGTGTAGGACTAAGAGGGTAAATACACTGCCCAGTGTGGGACAGAGAGGGTAAATACACTGCCCAGTGTGGGACAGAGAGGGGAAATACAGGGCCCAGTGTGGGACAGAGAGGGTAAATACACTGCCCAGTGTGGGACAGAGAGGGTAAATACACTGCCCAGTGTGGGACAGAGAGGGTAAATACACTTCCCAGTGTGGGACAGAGGGGGAAATACATTGCCCAGTGTGGGACAGAGGGGGAAATACATTGCCCAGTGTGGGACAGAGGGATAAATACATTGCCCAGTGTGGGACAGAGAGGGTAAATACAGGGCCCAGTGTGAGACAGAGAGGGTAAATACACTGCCCAGATTGGGACAGAGAGGGTAAATACACTGCCCAGTGTGGGACTGAGAGGGTAAATACATTGCCCAGTGTGGGACAGAGAGGGAAAATACATTGCCCAGTGTGGGACAGAGAGGGTAAATACACTGCCCAGTGTGGGACAGAGAGGGTAAATACATTGCCCAGTGTGGGACAGAGAGGGTAAATACATTGCCCAGTGTGGGACTGAGAGGGTAAATACAGGGCCCAGTGTGGGACTGAGAGGGTAAATACATTGCCCAGTGTGGGACAGAGAGGGTAAATACACTGCCCAGTGTGGGACAGAGAAGGTAAATACATTGCCCAGTGTAGGACAGAGAGGGTAAATACACTGCCCAGTGTGGGACTGAGAGGGTAAATACAGTGCCCAGTGTTGGACAGAAGGTTAAATACATTGCACAGAGTGGGACGGAGAGGGGAAATACAGGGCCCAGTGTGGGACTGGGAGGGTAAATACACTGCCCAGTGTGGGACTGAGAGGGTAAATACATTGTCCAGTGTAGGACAGAGAGGTTAAATACACTGCACAGTGTCGGTCAGAGAGGGTAAATACAGGGCACAGTGTGGGACAGAGGAGGTAAATACATTGCCCAGTTTGGGACAGAGAGAATAAATACAGGGGCCAGTGTGGGACTCAGAGAGTAAATACATTGCCCAGTGTGGGACAGAGAGGGTAAATACATTGCCCAGTGTGGGACAGAGGGGGTAAATATACTGCCCAGTGTGGGAGAGAGGGTAAATACATTGCCCAGTGTGGGACTGAGAGGGTAAATACATTGCCCAGTGTGGGACTGAGAGGGTAAGTACATTGCCCAGTGTCAGACAGAGGGGGTAAATACAGGGGCCAGTTTGGGACAGAGAGGATAAATACAGGGGCCAGTGTGGGAGAGAGAGGGTAAATACATTGCCCAGTGTGGGACTGGCAAATGTCTAAGTTTTAATCACCAGTCTCTGTAGAGTTAGCTGATCTCAGTAAACCTCAGTGTCGCTGGGCTATGGAGGATAAAATTGCTCGGGGTTCCTCCCCCATCACTCTCTCATGATCCCTGCTGGGAAAGACATGACTTTCAAAGTGAGTTGAGGACCGGCCCCGCTCAGCTGAGTTGTCCCTTACAGTCTCCGAGCCTGGTGAGACAGCTTGTCACATGAAGAGCATGATCCAGAGTGTCGTATCTTATGGGTTCATGCACACGGGGCAGCAGAAGCCAGCATGGTGGAAAAAAAATTGTGGAAAGGTGAAATTAGGAATCACTCGTGTTTTACACGTTCCACAATCCAGTGTTGGTTGATGGGTCGATCCGTACCTGAATTCCTATTGGATTAGGCACCGTGCGAGGCACTATGGGATGATTCCACATCCCAGCAGTCCCAGGAATCACCTCCCAGCAAGCAGTGGGTGGAAAATCGTGAGCTCGGCCCCCACATTTTCCTGACAGAATTTCCCTGCCAGCAACACCGCCCTACAGGAAATCACTCTTTCACGTTTTTGGGGGTCTCTGAATCAACACCTTAAATGTGCATTTACGCACTAAGTTTTCGCAGAGCTTCAGACTTCTCTTGATCCCTGTGCCCCTGGCCCTCAAACAGCATTTACCTCGGTTGTGAGCGAACTGGGATTCCTTTTAAACAATTTCACAATTTATCCCTATCCCAGTTGGGATTTAGGAATATTAGCTACTACTGGCTTCTAAAGTGCTGTAAAGCACTTTGGGACATCCTGGGGTTATGAAAAGCGCTCTAGAACTGGATGTCTGTCTTTCTTTCTTTCTCCTTTGCTTCTTTGAAGGCATTGACTGTTGCTGGACACAGGTTTCCCAAGTTACCTCACCAGAGTGCTCATCGACCGTGTGTGCTCATCATGTCACAGCTGAGCCTGTGCCTGAGCCTGACCATGCCTGGACTGCGCACGCTCACGCTGTCCCGCACGGGCCCCTCGATAGTGGTCAGAAGCAGGAACTCAGGCCGGTCCAGCAACGCTGAGGACAACCTTGAGTGCCAGGGGCGGAGCTAGGGTCGAAGAATTTGGGGGAAGGTGGGGGTCGTAGGCCAGATCTGGCCGACTTGGCACTGCGCAGCCTCCGACCACGTCCTCCGATGCCGCGCTGCCGTTCGGGTGAGACTCAAAACCGCAACTCAAACGCGAATTTAACAGTTAAGAAAGTAATTTATTTGTAGCAAGTTTTGGCTGAATCCTGGCATACAAGATTGAGTGACCTCCAAATGATTGGGTGGAAGGTCATGACCCCTCTCTGACCCACTGTCACCTCCCTCCCAATGGCTCTGCCACAGGTTATTGCCACCTGTCCGAGATCATCTAGCTCCACACAGACTGGGGGATCAATCCTGGGCCTTTCACGGTCTGCATGCCTCAGCACCAACAACAACAACATGCATTTATATACCGCCTTTAACGTAGTAAAATGCTTCACAGGAGTATTATCAGACAAAAATAAACACTGAGCCAAAGAAGGAGACATTAAGACAGGTGACCAAAAGCTTGATCAAAGAGTTAGGTTTTAAGCAGTGTCTTAAAGGAGGAGAGTAAGGTGGAGATGAGAAGAGGTCTGGGGAGGGAATTCCAGAGCTTAGGGCCTAGATGGCTGACGGCACAGCCACCAATGGTGGGACGAAGGAAGTGGGGGATGCACAAGAGGCCAGAGTCAGAGGAACTCGGAGGATTGTAGAGTCGGAAGAGGCTGCAGAGAGGGGTGAGCCCATGGAGGGATTTCAACATGAGGATGAGAATTTTAAAATTGAAGCGTTGCCAGACCGGGAGCCAATGTAGGTCAGCAAGCAACAGGGGGTGTTGGGTGAACAGGACTTGGTGTGAGATAGGATACGGGCAGCAGAGTTTTGGATGAGCTCACCGCTGTCTTTATTTCCCCCAATACATGCTTTGTGCTTTTCAAGGTGAGGGCTGTCGGTGATGGAAAACAGAGCACTGCCCCACTTCTTGCACCCTGTCTACAGACTGCGGACGCAAACCAGAAAGGAACTTACACCATATTACAGTGCGGAACGTAATTCTCCTCGTCCCCTAGCTATTTTAATTAAATTTGCTCGTGTACCATTCAGCCACTTCATTATATAACATCGGGTTGCCAACTCTGCTTGGATGTATTCCTGGAGGTTTCTTCACATGACCTCCCGACTCCAACCACCCGTCCAGTGAAACAGCCTTTTTTATTCTCCAATATTGTAATAACCAATAAATGAAAATAAAAAATAAACACCAATTTTGAATGCCCTCTACGATTTTTCTCCCTGGTTGCTCGCAGCAGTGTCCTGGAGATTAATCTTTAATTCCTGGAGACACCGGGTCAATCCGGCTGGGTTGGCAACCCTAATATAGTACATGCTGTATCTTGCAATGTAAATAACCAAATTAAGTAAATAACATCAAAGGAGCCCCAGTGTTCCCTTCCACTGGGAGGAGGTAATAATAATTTTATTTTTTGATGGGAGAGGCCTGTTATTTTTGAACCTCTTGTGGTTTAAAGCAATTGCCGAGATGCACAAAATTGTACAAATTCCTGATTAAAAGGTGAGCAAAGGTCTAGCTCTGTGTTCCCCAGTCTTCCACGGTTCTTCATTTTCCTTTTTGTTTAAAGTATCAATGTTTTCAGTTCCTACACCAAACAAAACTGACTTGGGGCCTGAGGCCTGCGACTGAAGGCTTCCTGTCCTGTCAAGCATTAGTGATTTTTCATATCAGTAGGGCCCCCACAGGCCTACCCACCTCAGGCTATACAACGTTTGTTTTAAGTGCTCACCTTTGACACCGTGACAAGAAGTGCCTGCTCTCGACACAGGATGTAGCACAATGGCATTTACCAGACATTGTTCCTCCAACAGTTCCGGGGGGCAAAATCAATCTTAAGTTCGGTTGAGCAGAAATGGACTTTCTATTGAATTGTTACTGAAAACCGACCTCCTTCAGGTTGCTACAATTACAAAGCTATTCTCTTGTCTAAAGAAAATGCTATCTTATTTATCAAAGTGCTATCTAGGAAAGTGATATATGCCGTGACGGAATCGCTGTGAATGTGACTGTATGGTTTAGGGACACCTTGGAAAGTGATACAATTAGGAGCATGCACTTCAGGGGGAATGGGTCAAGAACTGGGTATAAATATTGCCCTGTTATTCCAGGGATTTGGATCGGAGAATCCGGACCAGGGTGATGGGATGAAATGCCTCTGCAGTCTCTTCACTGTAAAGGTGAAATGAGCTCGGGGAGTCCATAAGTCAGCACAAACTGACAGTAATTTGGCAATCACGTTAACAGAGGTGACGAGGATGGCTTGTGTAGGCACTGGAAAATCAGCTCTCCTTGACGGCTCAGTGACTTGATCCAATGAGTATCTGAGCAATAGAGGCCTCAGTGGCCCTGAAAGATTGGCCAGGGATCTTTTACTGTGCCTGATTTTGCAGTGCCTGGTGAGATGGTGTCGAGGGAGGTATGCTGTGCATCTCACCTATGATCAAATTTAACAGCACAAAATATAGATCGCAGATGGCTTAACGGTTTTAAAGTTGGAATGTTCAGCTCGGGAGAACTTAACTAGGACCAATTTTCCTGTTCCCTGATCACCCCACAAGAAAGAAAGAAATGAAAAGGAAAGAAAGAAAGAAAGAAAGAAAGAAAGAAAGAATCTTTCTTTCAATCGTTATCTCCTTGCTGTTTGTAGGAGCCTGCTGTGCGCAAATTGGCTGCTGCATTTCTTACATTACGAAAGTGACTACACTTCAGAAAGTACTTCATTGGCTGTGAAGCGCTTTGGGACATCCTGAGGTCATGAAAGTTGCTATATAAATGCAGTTCTTTCTTTTTTACTAAAGCTGGAAGGTCACGGGTTCAATTTTCCGGCCTGTTAACGATCTCAGCCAGGGTCGTAGTAGAGGTCGAGCAATTGACCTCTGAGCCCTGGACACACAACAGTGTATGTACCCAATGAGCCATCAGGGGAGCTGGACACATACGTTCCTTTGTGTCTGAGGCTTTACTCAATCTGTCACATGAGGCACAAATGTGGAATTTTGTGAAGTCTTGTCTTACCTAAGGGAGGGAGAAAGAAAGAAAGAAAGAAAGAAAGACTTGCATTTATATAGCAACTTTCACGACCTCAGGAAGTCCCAAAGCGTTTTACAGCCAATTAATTACTTTTGAAGTGTGCAAAGTCGTCCACTGCTGTAGGCCATGAAGAGAACATGGAACTGTGCATCAGTGGTTGGTGTTTGACCAAGCATTCAAATCCCATGACACCCACACAATGTAGCCACAAATTCCTAACAAAGATCAATCTAAAAACCACGAAACAAAGGTGCTCAAACTGAGCGTTGTAGGCCGGCCAGCTAACATTCCTCCGACCTAGCCCAGTTAGATAGAAGCGGACTGACTCCAGTCGCTGAGGAGCCGAGAACGAGGGAAATAGATACAACTTTAAATTTAACAGATCCAGAGCAAGAGAAACATCTTTACACAAAGAGTTATGAGGAAGTGGAACTCACTTAGTGGTTGAGGCAGATACGATGTCAACATTCAAGACTAGATTGGATAGGTGGATGAAGGAGAAAGGGTTGAAGAGATACGAGAACAGGGCAGGTAAATGTGATTTGAACTATTTGCTCACAAGGAGGGTAAACGCTGACACAGACTAGTTGGGCTGAGTGGCCTGTTCCTGTGTTGTAACTTCTATCTATTTCTAGGTGCTCTAGCCAAGTACAATCTTATCCACATAGAGTATCCACACATGAGGGGGAGGTGGGACCTCTACAAGCCAGACGGGTTGCACCTCAACGGGAACGGGACCAATATCCTCGCGGGAGGGTTTGCTAGTGCTGTTGGGGAGGGTTTAAACTAGCTTGGCAGGGGGATGGGAACCTAAGTATAGAGTCAATAAGGAGGGAAGAAAAACTGGAATTGGAAAACAAAAATGTAGAAAGTAAATTGGAAGGACAGAGGAATCAAGGGCTGGATAGTAGTCAACAAGGAGGTTTGCCTGTACTAAATGGTATATACTTCAATGCAAGGAGTATAGCGAACAAGGCAGATGAGCTGAGGGCACAGGTAGATACTTGGGACTATGATATTATAGCTATTACAGAGACGTGGCTGAAAGAGAGGCGGGTATGACAGCTCAACATTCCTGGTTACAGGATTTTCAGACGGGATAGAGAGGGAGGTAAAAAGGGAGGGGGGGTCACGGTATTGATTAAAGAAACTATTACAGCTGTGAGGAGGAATGATATGTTGGAGGGATCATCAAACGAGGCCATATGGGTCGAATTGAAAAACAAAAAAGGGGCGATCACACTGCTGGGGGTGTACTACAGACCCCCAAACAGTGAGAGGGAGATAGAAGAACAAATATGTAGACAAATTTCTGAGAAGTGCAAAAACTATAGGGCAGTAATAGTAGAAGATTTCAACTACCCCAATATTAACTGGGATAAAATTAGTGTGAAGGGTATAGAAGGTGAGGAATTCCTAAAATGCATCCAGGAGAACTTTTTTAGCCAGTATGTAGCAAGCCCAACAAGGGAGGGGGCGGTTCTGGACTTAGTTTTAGGGAATGAAGCTGGGCAGGTAGAAGGCGTATCAGTGGAGGAGCATTTTGGTGCCAGTGACCATAATTCTGTTAGATTTAAGGTAGTTATGGAAAAGGACAAGGATAGACCAGGAATAAAAATTCTAAATTGGGGAAAAGCAAATTTTGCTAAGCTCAGAGGGGATTTAGCCATAGTGGACTGGAAACAGCTACTTGAAGGTAAATCAGTGTCAGAGCAGTGGGAGGCATTCAAGGAGGAGATCCAGAGGGTTCAGACCAAACATGTGCCCTTAAAGAAAAAAGGTGGGACTAACAAATCTAGCGACCCCTGGATGTCTAGAGACATACAGGGTAGGATAAAGAAAAAAAGGGAGGCGTATGACAGATACCAAGGGCTAAATACCTGTACTCCAGAATCTTTAGAGGAGTACAGAAAGACAGAAAGTGCAGGGGTGCAATTAAAAATGATATTAGGAAAGCAAAGAGAGAGCATGAAAAATTCTTGGCAAGTAAAATCAAGGAAAACCCAAAGATGTTTTATAAATATATTAAGAGTAAGAGGATAACTAAAGAAAGGGTAGGGCCTATTAGAGATCAGGAGGGTAATCTGTGTGTGGAGGCGGGAGACGTCGGTATGGTTCTTAATGAATACTTTGTATCTGTTTTCACAAAGGAGAGGGGTGAAACAGACATTGCTATCAAGGGGGAGGACTGTGAAATATTAGATGAAATAAATATAGTGAGAGAGGAAGTATTAAGGGGTTTAGCAGCTTTAAAAGTGGATAAATCCCCAGGCCCGGATGAAATGTATCCCAGGCTGTTAAGCGAAGCAAAAGAGGAAATAGCAGAGGCCCTGACCATTATTTTCCGATCCTCTCTGGCTTCAGGTGTGGTGCCAGAGGACTGGAGGACTGATAATGTGGTACCCTTGTTTAAAAAGGGAGAAAAGGATAGACCGAGTAATTACAGGCCAGTCAGCCTAACCTTGGTGGTGGGAAAATTATTGGAAAGAATTCTGAAGGACAGGATAAATCTTCATTTAGAAAGACACGGATTAATCAAGGATAGTCAGCACGGATTTGTTAAGGGAAGGTCGTGTCTGACAAACTTGATTGAATTTTTTGAGGCGGTAACAAGGAGGGTAGATGAGGGTAGTGCATTTGATGTAGTGTATATGGACTTTAGCAAGGCTTTTGATAAGGTTCCACATGGTAGACTGGTCATGAAGTTAAAAGCCCGTGGGATCCAGGGCAAAGTGTCATGTTGGATTCAAAACTGGTTCGGAGACAGGAAGCAGAGGGTAATGGTTGATGGGTATTTTTGTGACTGGAAGGCTGTTTCCAGTGGGGTTCCGCAGGGCTCAGTACTAGGTCCCTTGCTTTTTGTGGTATATATCAACGATCTTGACTTGAATATAGGGAGTATGATTAAGAAGTTTGCAGATGATACTAAAATTGGCTGTGTGGTTGATACTGAAGAAGGAAGCTGTAGACTGCAGGAAGATATCAATAAATTGGTCAGGTGGGCAAAACAGTGGCAAATGGAATTCAATCCGGAGAAGTGTGAGATAATGCATTTGGGGAGGGCTAACAAGGAAAGGGAATACACATTAAATGGTAGGACACTGAGTAGTGTAGAGGAACAAAGGGACCTTGGAGTGCATGTCCACAGATCCCTGAAGGTAACAGGCCAAGTAGATAAGGTGGTTAAGAAGGCATACGGAATGCTTGCCTTTATTAGCTGTGGCATAGAATACAAGAGCAGGGGGGTTATGCTTCAACTGTATAAAACACTAGTTAGGCCTCAGCTAGAGTACTGCGTGCAGTTCTGGTCACCACATTACAGGAAAGATGTGATTGCACTAGAGAGGGTACAGAGGAGATTTACAAGGATGTTGCCGGGAGTAGAGAATCTTAGCTATGAGGAAAGACTGGATAGGCTGGGTCTGTTTTCCTTGTAACGGAGGAGGCTGAGGGGAGACCTTATTGAGGTGTATAAAATTATGAGGGGCCTAGATAAAGTGGATAGAAAGGACCTATTTCCCTTAGCAGAGTGGTCAAAAACCAGGGGGCACAGGTTTAAAGTAATTGACGGAAGGTTTAGAGGGGATTTGAGGGGAAATTTCTGCACCCAGAGGGTTGTGGGGGTCTGGAACTCACTGCCTGAAAGGGTGGTAGAGGCAGGAACCCTAACCACATTTAAAAAGTACTTGGATGTGCACTTGGGATGCTCTAACCTGCAGGGCTACGGACCAAGAGCTGGGAAGTGGGATTAGGCTGGATAGCTCTTTGTTGGCCGGCGCGGACACGATGGGCCAAAATGACCTCCTTCCGTGCTGTAACTTTCTATGATTCTATGATGAGGATATTCCCCCAATGGGTTCTGGTTCGTAATTAATAGCAGGATGACTAGTTATTCCCCTCCCTACCCCAGGGCTCTATGGCCGATTGTATCATCGCCACGACTGAATCAACTAAATCAGCTCAGTCAGGTGGCGCCTGAAATTCAATGTAGAGAAATGCAAAATGCTTCACATGGGGATAAAAAATCCAAGAAGGGATTATTACTTAAATAGAAAGAAACTAATTTACATGGAAAATGAAAGAGATCTGGGAGTCCTGATTGACAATAAATTGAAGCTATCGCAGCAATGCTCGGTGACAGTGAGTAAAGCAAATCAGATGTTGGAATATATTAAAAGGTCAATATTGAGCCAAAATAGCAAGGTAATCCTGCCACTTTATGAATCATTGGTACGACTGCATTTCAAACATTGTGTACGGTCCAGTTCACCAATGTACAGAAAGGATATCGCAGCTATTGAAAGGATACAGAATAGAGCAACCAGAGTGATTGAGGGGATTGGATTATGAGGAGCGATGATGTAAATTGGCCATGTTCTCACTGGGAAAGAGAAGGTTGATGGGCGATATGATTGCTGTTTTTAGGATTCTAAAGGGACTGGATAATGTAGACCATGACCAGCTGTTTCACCTTGTCCAGAACAGTGGAACCAGTGGAGTGCTAAGTGTAGCATGCTTGGGAGGTGAGGGGTTCAGTGGGGTGGTGAGGAGTTCAGTGGGGTGGTGAGGGGTTCAGTGGGGTGGTGAGGGGTTCAGTGGGGTGGTGAGGGGTTCAGTAGGGTGGTGAGGGGTTCAGTGGGGCGGTGAGGGGTTCAGTAGGGTGGTGAGGGGTTCAGTGGGGTGGTGAGGGGCTCAGTGGGGGTGGTGAGGGGTTCAGTGGGGTGGTGAGGGGTTCAGTGGGGCAGTGAGGGGTTCAGTGGGGCGGTGAGGGGTTCAGTGGGGTGGTGAGGAGTTCAGTGGGGCGGTGAGGGGTTCAGTAGTGTGGTGAGGGGTTCAGTGGGGTGGTGAGGGGTTCAGTGGGGTGGTGAGGAGTTCAGTGGGGTGGTGAGGGGTTCAGTAGGGTGGTGAGGGGTTCAGTGGGGTGGTGAGGGGTTCAGTGCGGTGGTGAGGGGTTCAGTGGGGTGGTGAGGGGCTCAGTGGGGTGGTGAGGGGTTCAGTGGGGTGGTGAGAGGTTCAGTGGGGTGGTGAGGGGTTCAGTAGGGTGGTGAGGGGTTCAGTGGGGTGGTGAGGGGCTCAGTGGGCTGGTGAGGGGTTCAGTGGGGTGGTGAGAGGTTCAGTGGGGTGGTGAGGGGCTCAGTGGGGTGGTGAGAGGTTCAGTGGGGTGGTGAGAGGTTCAGTGGGGTGGTGAGGGGTTCAGTGGGGTGGTGAGAGGTTCAGTGGGGTGGTGAGGGGTTCAGTGGGGTGGCGAGGGTTTCAGTGGGCCGGTGAGGGGTTCAGTTTGGTGGTGAGGGGTTCAGTGGGGTGGTGAGGGGTTCAGTGGGGTGGTGAGGGGTTCAGTGGGGTGGTGAGAGGTTCAGTGGGCCGGTGAGGGATTCAGTGGGGCAGTGAGGGGTTCAGTGGGGTGGCGAGGGGTTCAGTGGGGTGGTGAGAGGTTCAGTGGGGTGGTGAGAGGTTCAGTGGGGTGGTGAGGGGTTCAGTGGGGTGGTGAGAGGTTCAGTGGGGTGGTGAGAGGTTCAGTGGGGTGGTGAGGGGTTCAGTGGGGTGGCGAGGGGTTCAGTGGGGTGGTGAGAGGTTCAGTGGGGAGGTGAGAGGTTCAGTGGGGTGGTGAGGGGTTCAGTGGGGTGGTGAGAGGTTCAGTGGGCCGGTGAGGGGTTCAGTGGGGCAGTGAGGGGTTCAGTGGGGTGGCGAGGGGTTCAGTGGGGTGGCGAGGGTTTCAGTGGGCCGGTGAGGGGTTCAGTTTGGTGGTGAGGGGTTCAGTGGGGTGCTCCTCCAGATTTCACAAGGACAGTTTCGGCCTCCTCTGCCCCGGTTCCACCGTTTCCAGATCCTGAACTCCCATCCCGAGACTTAACCTGAGTGCTGGGGTCCAGTCCTTTGGTCCCTGCCAGAAGCCTCCTGCCACTGAGCATGAGCAATGCCACGGGAGACATTTCACTCCCTCGGACCGGCCAGCTGCCGCCTCCTGCTGGTTTCGGGTGGGCATGGAGACAGTCTCTCAAGCTGCCGAGGTCAGGGTGGAGCTGGGGGGAGGGGGTGTTGCTGCTTTTCTCGGCCCCCGCCCTTCCGATACCCATCCTGAGTTAAAATCAGGGTGATAGTCATTTTCATTTTGAAAGAAGGATCAAACAATGTACAAAATATATCTTTATTCTCATCTGCCTGCTGCCTTTAAGGGCTCTACATAGACAGACTTTCAGCAGTGTGGATCCAATACTTAATGGGAATGTGCCCACAGCAACAAAATGTCCGCAATTTGGTGCTAGATTGGCACGCAGACAGACATTTGGTTTGGCTGCTGTGGAAGACGGAAAATGCCGGATTGGTAGAGTGGGGAATGTTCTTCTGAGGTTGTGCGATTGGAGCAGAGTACAGGGAGTCTTGCTGTTGCCAAGTTGAACAAGTTATCTGTTCATGCTCCAAAACAGATACATTCGGCAGTGCCAGTGTGTGGTAAACATGGGCATTCAACAGTGCCAATTCATGATAAGCACTGGCATACAACAATGCCAGTCCTTCAGAAACAATGGCCCCCATCTTATCTTTGAGATGCGATTGGGTTCAGAGCAGGGGTGGGGGGGGGGGGCGTTATGGACAAGGCCGCAACCGAACTGAGAGCAGGTAGATCGAGTGTGGGGTGGGGGGAAAAGATCGCGGGGGCGGCGGTGGTGGTCGGGGCGGTGTCCGATCATGGGGGGTGGGGAGATAGTGGTCGGGGGGGTTATAATGTGGTCAGGGGTTCCGATCGCGGGATTGGGGGGGGAGATGGTGGTCGGGGGGAGCAGCTGGTGGTCAGGGGTTCCGATCGTGGGATTGGGGGGGGAGATGGTGGTCGGGGGGGTTATAACGTGGTCAGTGGTTCCGATCACGGGATTCGGGGGGGAGATGGTGGTCGGGGGGGTTATAACGTGGTCAGTGGTTCCGATCACGGGATTGGGGGGGGAGATGGTGGTCGGGGGGGTTATAACGTGGTCAGTGGTTCCGATCGCGGGATTGGGGGGGGAAATGGTGGTCGGGGGGGTTATAACGTGGTCAGTGGTTCCGATCGCGGGATTGGGGGGGGAGATGGTGGTCGGGGGGGTTATAACGTGGTCAGTGGTTCCGATCGCTGGATTGGGGGGGGAGATGGTGGTTGGGGGGGTTATAACGTGGTCAGTGGTTCCGATCGCGGGATTGGGGGGGGGGAGATGGTGGCCGGGGGGGGTTATAACGTGGTCAGGGGTTCCGATCGCGGGATTGGGGGGAGAGATGGTGTTCGGGGGGGTTATAACGTGGTCAGTGGTTCCGATCGCGGGATGGGGGGGAGATGGTAGTCGGGGGGGTTATAATGTGGTTAGTGGTTCCGATCACGGGATTGGGGGGGTAGATGGTGGTCGGGGGGGTTATAACGTGGTCAGTGGTTCTGATCGCGGGATTGGGGGGGGAGATGGTGGTCGGGGGGGTTATAACGTGGTCAGTGGTTCCGATCGCGGGATTGGGGGGGGAGATGGTGGTCGGGGGGGTTATAACGTGGTCAGGGGTTCTGATCGTGGGATGGGGGGGAGATGGTGGTCGGGGGGTTATAATGTGGTCGGGAGGAGCAGCTGATGGTCGGGATGTTCCGGTCACGGGGTGGGGCAAGCAGACAGATCGTTGAGGCGGGGAGGAAACTCTCCTGCTCCTCCTGGCCCACAAGCAGTGCAATAAAGACTCTTACCTGATGGATCCAGTCCTTCTCGCCTCCTTTTGCCTGCCAGGTTTTCTGAGGCCAGGGAAGCCCAGCCAACTGTGGTTATAAATAGAATTGCCGTTAAAATGAAGGCACGCAGCCTGCTTAAAAGGTTTCATCGGCCGACCCGCCTCATGCGAGCGGATTGGTCACCTGTCCCTTGTCCCGCCTCCGTTAAAACTGGAAGTGGACGGGTTCGAGGCGGGTTAGGTTCCTGTTTCAGATTTTTAGCTTTCTAACCTCCCACCCGAACCAATCCCACCTGTTTTTGGGAGTTAAAGTTACCCCCAATGACATTCATCAGTGTTAGCACATGTTAGAGCACGGTAGATGTTGGCACCCAATGCTGCCAATCCTTGATAAACGTGGACATTCAACAGTGACAATGCATGATAAGAATTGATATTCAGTCATGCCAATCCATCATAAACAGTGCCCATCCATTACAAATACTGATGTTCAGCAACGGGAGTCCATGATAAACATGACCATTGTGGCTTAGAGTTGAACTAGTGTGTCGTCAGGTATAAGTATGTCTGACTTATACAGAAATCCATATACTAGTGACGGAGTACGCAAACCCCTCTCTGCTTTTCTTTTCCAGAGAAAACACTTTTTAAGTCTGATATACACATGGAATAATTCAATGTGTAAAATGAAATCTGGAAGGACTAGCGTAGCTGGATTGTAAATGATCAATCATCAGAACTTTGTATTTTGTACAAGGCAGTATGTCTGGAGGTCAGGAACAATCGGGTCACCAGTCGACTGTGTAATCTGGATAGCGAAAGGTCTACCAGCAGATAATTTGGTCTTGGGCTCCAGGGGTTGTTGGATGGTCAATTCGATGTCCTGTTCTTCAGAGGAGTGTCACTAGGAGTAGAAGAGGACGCTAGCGAGCACAGTGAAAGGTGAGGAGAAGCTGTGTGTCAACGACTGTCTCATGCACATTCACCACGATCGACCCCCTCAGGCTATCGACACGACTGGAGCTATTACAGTTCATCATCTTTATCCAAATTTCCATTCACAACGGCAGGAATACCAGGCATGGCATGGGCCAGCAGAATGAGCATCGCATAGTTATCAGTGGAATGCATCTGTGAACATTGAGCAGATATCGCATCAATACAATGGCTTTCAAATTTGGAATTGGAATCAATTGACAAAATTATAGTCTTGACTATTTTGTTTTAAATAAGCCATTATCTATCATAAATGGACAAGCATTTTATTTGAAATGTTGCCAGAAAGTTGAGGTTGAAATATTTTAGGCGGTGGCGGAAATTCAAATTCTGTCGTGTTAAGGTTGTGTATGTATTCCAAATCCAATCATCAGATCTCCCGTGGCATTGCTCATGGTCAATGAGCAGATACTAATGTGTGACATCTAAATTGTGCTGTCGGAACTATAGAATCATTCAAGTATATAACACTCACTTGCACCACAGCCTCATTGACATTGCATTCTACCCCTCTTCCACCTTTACCCCTGCATGCTACCATGCCCCTTCTCACTTCTGTCCCCAACCCATCACTCCAGTTTCCCCTGACACACTTCCTGTCCCTCCTGCCGCAGAATGAACGCATTGTGACTGCTGCCAGGATACCAGGCATTGTCCTGCATGATGTGCTGCCTATGGTCACACACCAGTTGGGCGTTGAGGGAGTGGAATCCCTTTCAGTTCAAGTACTGGCAGAGTTGACATGAGGTGCATGCAAAGCAATGTACATGCAGTCAATGGCACCCTGGATGGGAAAGCCTGCAATCCTTGCAAACCCTCATGCTCGCTCTGCCTGCTTCTCTCTGGCAAGGGGGAATGAGATGAAGCCATCTCTCTTTGCATAGAGAGCCTCAGTGACCTCCCTAATGCAGCAGTGCACTGCAAACTGCGAGATGTTGCTTATATCTCCAGTAGCAGCCTGGAAGGAGCCAGATGCATTAAAGCTCAGAGCCACGGTCACCTTGACAGCCACAGGCAATGCGATCCTTGCTCTGCTCTGAGGTTGGAGTTGTGGCTGCAGCATTTGGCAGATTTCAGTGATGACCTCCTTAGTGAAGCGCAGATGTTTCAAACATTGGTTGTCGCTGACGTTCAGGTAGGAGAATTGCTCCCTGAACACCCTGGGCAGATATGGCCTCCTGCTGACAGCCCTTCTCCCCCTCCCCCTCCTCCCTCTTCTAGCAGCTTGTCCTGCTCTGTGTGGCCTCTGCTCATTCCCTCAGTCATGCTCAATGCCAAGACTTACTCATCCACCCATGTGTGGGAGCAACTGGCTTGTGTCTTGAAGTCTGTAGAAAAGTAATTCAGCACCTGCCAAACCACTCCCTGTAGACTTTTGAAACAACTATAGAAAGCACTCACAACGTGTAGAATTTCAGCAACAGCTGGAAGAAACAAACCAGCAACTAACCTGTAAGTCGTTGATGATCCCTTTAAATAGCGCTGGTAGGGGTTCCTTCATGCTGCTTAACATCGTGTTCAGCTGTGCGAGGTTAAGAGAGGTTGGAGCGTCCGGCGCACTTTGTGTCAGAAGTGTGTGCAGGCACTGCGGTTGCCATTTTGGAACCTTAAGGGTCTTCAACAGACCCCAATTTCACCCCCACACACTGCGAGGGGGATTAACTAAAGAGAAACAGGTGGAGTGGGCCTGAGAAAAAAATGAAAAAAAACTTGCTGACGGCCGAATAAAAATGTTTTCATACGAAGGAAAGTTTTAAACTTACCAGGATCTTAGCCAGGGCTGGAGCAATTGGCCTCAGCACACCTGGGCTCCAGGGGCTCTGCTCCTGATCGCCATCCAGTGTCCACTGCTGGAAATACACATTGTGCGGCTGTCAACTGAGAACTGGGCTTGGGTGTGATGCCCTCAGGGTAGAATAGCCGGCCAACACTCACTTTCACATGAAGACTGGCCACTTGAGTAAGGTGCTGGAGGGGGCAGCTGTACCCCAGCGAGATTCAGGAGCGGAAGGAGGGAAAGGGAAAATTACATATGTTTCAAATTGCTGAGAATAGTCAGTTCTTCCTGCTGTGAGGAATTTAATACAAACTTATTTCTTTGTCCGTACAGGAGAAAGCTGTAGAGTGTTAGCTAAGGGAAACCAGGCTAGGAGTTATTCTGAGGTAAAGATTTAGAAAATTACAAACCTTGGACTTTCACATTTCGAGACACAATAGCTGAGATTTGAATGGTGTTGCTGTCCCACAAATCGGTTCAGCTCTCTCTCAGCTGCAGATTAAATGGAGGCTTTAAGCAGATTTAACACACAAAAAAAATTCCGAGCAGCAAATAAAAAGTGGTTTGCAATTCAGAGACTGCAGGCGATTCATCATAGAAATTAGGTTTCTCGGGAAACGTGGAGTGATTCCCTTTTTTTTGCCATGTCAACTATTTTAATTCATAATCTGGAAAATGTAAATCATGTTTGAAAAAAGCATCTCTTTCAATTTAGTGTGAAGGCATTTGGAAAGCTGTAATTCATCTTCAGAAAATAATATATTGCAAAATGAATTTACTTTTTTTTTTATACAGTGGGTTGTAAAGACTGGACTTGTTAGAATTGCAAGGGTTGCGATACAAAGCTCTTTAGATACAAGTGAGGAGACAAGAAAGCTGCCTTATTAGGATGCCTCTCTATTTCAGCTTGATTGAAAAATGTGCCAATACCATTTAATCCCATGAGGTATAACAAGTGGTGTTAGCCAGCAATTACCTTAACTATTTAAGTATGGGTGATTAAATTATTTGGAGCATTGATGAAGGATCTCCTGCAGCTTGGAGTCATCATGCGCAGAGCCGTTTCCTTCCTTCAGATAAACTACAATGGTTGAGAGCCTTCTGCGTGTACTGTTCCTTCACACTGCAGAGGAACAGAGCGAACTCTCCACTCTTTGCCCCAAATGCTCGAAGATATCCATCGAATTAACTCCCCTCATTGTTTACTTGATAACATGCACTGCCCAGCCTGCGAAACCAAGGCCCAATCTGCCCTCTCAGGTGGACGTCAATGATCCCACGGCACTATTCGAAGAAGAGCAGGCGAGTTCTCCCCGGTGTCCTGGCTATTATTTATCCCTAAGCCAACATCACTAAAACAGATTCTCTAGTCATTATCACATTGCTGTTAGTGGGACCTTGCCATGCGCAAATTGGCTGCCGCGTTTCCTACATGTGTGACTATACTTCCGAAAGTACTTCATTGGCGGTAAAGTGCTTTGGGACGTCCTCAGGTCATGAAAGTTGTTATATAACTGCAAGTGTTTCTTACTGAACCAGGAAACTCATGGGTTCAATCTTCTGGCCGGTTAGCGATCTCAGATTTCAGGTAGTAGTAAAGGCCTTGCAATAGGCCTCTGAGCCCTGGACACACAACAGAGTATGTACCCAATGAGCCATCAGTGGAGCCGGACACATATGTTCCTTTGTGTCTGAGTTTACTCCCAGGTGAATCTGTCACTTGTGACACAAATGGAGGGAGAAAGAAAAAAAGAAAGACTTGCATTTATATAGCACCGTTCATGTTCCAAAGTGTTTGTCCATCTTTCTTTCTTTGATAAGTGACAATACGTGTATTGGGGGGGGGGTAAAGAAATAAAAAGGAAAAAAGAGAGAAAGGGAAAAAGAAAGCGAGAGAGACAGAGAGAGAGAAAGAGAGAAAGAAAGAAAGATGGAATGATGGACGAACGCTTTGGAACGTGAATGCAAGTCTTTCTTTCTTCTTTTAATGCACCCAGGATATAATTAACTACTCCCTAAACGTGGTACCATTCCCCCAGTCCTCTGACTCCAAGACTGTCCCTTCAGCACTAGCGCATCCCAGCACTTCCATCCAACCACAGTCAGAGCCACAAGGCACCAGTCCCAGACCACAGGAGTCCCCTTCCAGTGCTTGAATAGCCCAAGAACCCCCACTCATTACTCACGCACAAACTCACCCTTCAGTCGGTAGTTTACTTGCAAGTATCCATTATTCTTTATATAAACCGTCTGAACTAACCCCTGGTCTATTTTGATTAACAGCTTTGTAGTCAGAAGCTGCCTGATCTAAATAAAAGTGAATTTGCTTTTCCCAGTTCACCAATGCCCTTTTTCAATGTACTGTCACTGGGGTAGAGATGACCTGGGGAGTCCATGAGTTTGTCTTTCTCTCCTAAAGGTGTTTTATGAAGTACACAAGTTGTTTATAAAGTACTACAGAGCACTGCTAAACATTTCTATGTTTTCATTGTTTTGAAAAATACGTTGGGAAATTATCGGATAGATTTTCAACTTGCTGCTCAGGTCTAAAACGCGAAATAAAAACTGAGCAGTTTCTATAACGATCACTTAGTCATTCGATCGCAACGGCAGCTTTAAACCCAGGCAGTAAATTGAAAATCTCCCCATATGTGTGGTATCGAAATGTCATAAAATTTGTTGTGTTTGCTCATAACATCAGTGGGCGGCGGGGGGAGGGGTGCGGGGGAGAGGGTGGGTTTACTGCTCACAGCTCTCAACTTACATCATGCATAAGCTCACGTCTCGGTCTTGTCTGTGAAAGGGGTCCTTTGCACTGGGCAAGAAAAAGAAGCATCTGGAGAACACTCAAATGCATCTGACATGGAGCAAGAAATTTACAAGCCGTTACAATTGCCCTCTGGCTGACCTCAGGAGTTTACATGCAACAATTACCTGGACTTGCCGATTTAGACCCTCTCCCCACCGGGAGTACTGAAGCAACAACCTTAAAGGGACGGGCCAAGTTCAAAACATTTCTGTTTCAGCAGCTAAACATCACAACTGTGCTCCAAACTAGACTACCATGAGCAACACCTGGGATGCCCCATTAGTATGCTAGTTATAAAGACACTCAGACATCAGGAGTGGTTTTATTATTAATATCGTAATATGAAAATACTGTAAACACTTAAATAGAATTTGGAACAAAATGAAACATTTTAATTGTGGTTGTATTACTATCCTCCTACCTCCCATTCGCTCTACCTTTTCTACTTTTATTGTTTTAGCTTTGCTTTTGCTTCATATCTAATATACACTGGGGCCGAAAATCAGTAAACCCAGCATAAGGAATTTGCCATAATACCGACTTAATCCCAACCCACTCAATCTCCGGTGAGGCAGTCACAGGTGCAGAAGATAAAGGTCGATGAAATTTCTCCCCCAAACACCCAGGGGCAATCGAGCAAAACTCCGGCATACCTCATAAACCACACTTGGCTCAACATTGGCCCATTGCATTCCACAGATAACTCACCCCTGATTCCAGCAGCACGTCAACCATCACGTTCCAGAGAGGATTTGCTCATCTGTGTCTATGTTTATAATTTTCAATCTCGTTCTTAAACAGATACTTATCCAGGATTTATATTTTAAAGAGTTAATTGACACAGTGTTAGTTGCTTTAGCTTGGAATAGAAATTCTGAATAGGATCCGAGGGTTGCATCGTCCATGGGCTCAATTCCGATCTGGATGCGATCGCTGAATTTGTTCCAATGAATTGCACCCATAATTGATGTGCTGTCCAATTCACTGGAGCAGGTTATGGGATCTTTGATGAGTGACAAAATACATAACCCACAATTGACAGAAGTTGGGATTGGTAGCGGTGGTTGGGTCACAAGTTAAATTTTTTTTTTGTTATTCAACTTCCCACAAGTACACGGCCTATTTGTAGCAGGAGGTGCTGCTGACTAGTGGCATCTTGTTCTTTTAGTTTGCAGATAATCAGCAGTAGACTGCAGTTGTGCATATCGCTCACAAGTGATTTTGACATCTTTAAGCCAAAAACCCAGTGAGGTCCACACCTGATCATCTGTTGTTTTGCATATAACGTGGTTCAGTGGTAGCTCTCTTGCCACGGGGTCAATTTTTACTGGGGGCAGAAATCAAGATTCCGGCAGCCAAAGCAGTGGTGATCCGTCTACCACCCCTGGGGCGTGAGGCTCAGGAATTTTAACACCTGGACCTCAATAGCATTTTACAATGCCAATGTCAAAATGTCAGCCGTTTCTGTGGTAACTCTCTCGCCTCTGGGTCACAAAGTTGTGGGTTTAATTCCCACTCCAGAGACTCGAGCACGTAGTCTAGGCGGACACTCTAGTGCAGTCCTGAGGGAGTGCTGCACTGTCGGAGGTGCTGCCTTTTTTTAAATGACGTTAAACCAAGGCCTCGTCTGCCCTCTCAGGTGGATGTAAAAGATCCCGTGGCACTATTTCGAAGAACAGCAGTGGAGTTCTCCCTGGTGTCCTGGCCAATATTTGTCCCTCAACCAACATCACCAACTCAAATTATTGGTCATTTATTTCATTGCTGTTTGTGGGATCTTGCTGTGCGCAAATTGGCCACCGCGTTTCCTACATTACAACAGTGACTGCACTTCAGAAGTACTTTGTTTGCTGTAAAGCGCTTTGGGACATCCTGAGGTTGTGAAAGGCGCTATATAAATGCAAGTCTTTCTTTTTAAAAGTTTCCTTTTTTCATGTCAAGAACAGTAGATACTGTAACAAGTGTTTTATTCTTTTCTTCTTAACTGGATGTTTATGTGGCGCTTACATTACAATGCCAGCTTTAGCGACTGCTCTACAATACAGAAACAAGGCACAGGTACCTCCAAAGGTACTGAGACTCATCTCATGAGGTGGGTTTCCAAGGGGCCACAGGAATCAAGATACCACTAAATGCAAACATAAATGGATGCCACTGCCCAACACTGCAATAACCTTCCCGTGCAAGCGCAGGAGATGCAACACATGCCCTTTTACCTCCTCCCTTCCCACTGTCCAGGGCCCCAAACACTCCTTCCGGGTGATACAACGATTTACTTGTACTTCTTGCAATTTAGTATACTGTAGTCACTGCTCACGATGCGGTCTCCTCTACATTGGGGAGACCAAACGCAAATTGGGTGACCGCTTTGCGGAACACCTCCGTTCAGTCCGTAAACATGACCCTGAGCTTCCGGTCGCTTGTCATTTTAATTCTCCGCTCCACTCCCACTTTGACCTCTCCGTCCTCGGCCTCTTACACTGTTCCAATGAAGCGCAACGTAAGCTCGAGGAACAGCACCTCATCTTTCGATTAGGCACTTTACAACCTTCTGGACTCAACATCGAGTTCAACAATTTCAGACCATAACCTCTGCCCCTATCTTTTTTTCCCATTTTTATTTCTCTCTCTCACATGGCAGCTGTTGATCATCCTGCCTGTGCCATTTACACTTCATCTAGAGCCATCTTTAGTTTCTTAACTTGTCCCATTACCATCTCCTTTTGCCTTGCACCATCATCCTTTTTGTCTCTTAATCTCTCCTGCCTTCCATCCTATCACAGACCTCCCCTTTTGTTCTTTCCTTCCCCTCTCCCCTTTCCCTGCCCCTACCCTTGCTTAAAAACCTGTTCCATCTCCAGCTTTTTCCAGTTCTGATGAAGGGTCATCAACCTGAAACGTTAACTCTGTTTCTCTCTCCACAGATGCTGCCTGACCTGCTGAGTGTTTCCAGCATTTTCTGTTTTTATTTCAGATTTCCAGCATCCGCAGTATTTTGCTTTTGTACTGCAATGACTGCCGTGGGCTCAGCTCTCAGACTGGCCTGTATGAACCTTCCCGATATCAAGCCAGAAACTCTAAGGTTATTGAACAACTGTGCATGCTTAACACATCTGAGTTTGTATTAATCGTGTTCAAATCCCTCCATGGCCCCACCCCCTCTGTATCTCTGTAACCTCCTCCGGCCTGACAACCCTCTGAGAACTCTGCGTTCCTCCAGCTCTGGCCTCTTGTTGATCCTCCACTCCCTTTGTCCCACCATTGACAGCCGTGCCTAAACTCTGGAACTCCCTCTCTAAACCTCCCCACTGCTCCCCTTCCCTCACAACCTGTAAGACCCTCCGTAAAACCCACATTTTTGACCAAGATTTTACTCGCCCCTCCTAATATGTCCTTCTTTGGCTCGATATCAGTTTTGTCTGATTACTCTCCTGTGACGCGTCTGAGGACGTTTCCCAACGTTATAGGCGCTATATAAATGCCAGTTATTGTTGTTGCTGCCAATGCCCTTTTTCCAATTTGAAATGGAAATGTAGTGAATTTAAAACCAAAGCAAAGTCAACATAAATTTCACTGTGTGTTGTGTGTAACAAAATCAACAACAACAACTTGTATTTATATAGCAGCTTTAACATAGTAAGACGTCCCAAGGCGCTGCACAGGAGTGTTATAAGACAAAATATTTGACACCGATCCACATAAGGATAAATTACGGAAGGTGACCAAAAGCTTGGTCAAAGAGGTAGGTTTTAACGAGCATCTTAAAGGAGGAAAGCGAGGTAGCGAGGCGGAGAGTTTTAGGCAGGGAATTCCAGAGCTTAGGGCCTAGGCAACAGAAGGCACGGCCACCAATGGTTGAGCGATTATAATCAGGGATGCTCAGGAGGGCAGAATTAGAGGAGCGCAGATATCTCGGGGGGTTGTGGGGCTGAAGGAGATTACAGAGATAGGGAGGGGCGAGACCATGGAGGGATTTGAAAACCAGGATGAGAATTTTGAAATCGAGGCACTGCTTAACCTGGAGCCAATGTAGGTCAGCGAGCACAGGGGAGATGGGCGAACGGGACTTGGTGCCAGTTAGGACACGGGCAGCCGAGTTTTGGATGACCTCAAGTTTACATAGGGTAGAATGTGGGAGGCCAGCCAGGAGTGCATTGGAACAGTCAAGTCTAGAGGTAACAAAGGCATGGATGAGGGTTTCAGCAGCGGATGAGCTAAGGCAAGGGCAGAGACGGGCGATGTTACGGAGGTGGAAATAGGCGGTCTTTGTTATGCTGTGGATATGTGGTCAGAAGCTCATTTCAGGGTCAAATATGACACCAAGGTTGCGAACAGTGTGGTTCAGCCTCAGACAGATGTTAGGGAGAGGGATGGAGTCAATGGCTAGGGAACGGAGTTTATGGCGGGGACCGAAAACAATGGCTTCGGTCTTCCCAATATTTAATTGGAGAAAATTTTTGCTCATCCAGAACTGTATGTCAGACAAGCAGTCTGACAATTTAGAGACCGTGGAGGGGTCGAGAGAAGTGGTAGTGAGGTAGAGCTGGGTGTCATCAGCGTACATGTGGAAACTGACGCTGTGTTTTCGGATGATGTTGCCAAGGGGCAACATGTAGATGAGAAATAGGAGGGGGCCAAGGATAGATCCTTGGGGGACACCAGAGGTTACAGAGCGGGATGAGAAGCCATTGTAGGTGATTCTCTGGCTACGATTAGATAGATAAGAATGGAACCAGGCGAGTGCAGTCCCACCCAGCTGGACGACGGTGGAGAGGCGTTGGAGAAGGATGGAGTGATCAACCATGTCAACGGCTGCATACAAGTCAAGAAGGACGAGGAGAGATAGTTTACCTTTGTTACAGTCACAAAGGATGTAATTTGTGATTTTGATGAGAGCCGTTCCGGTACTGTGGCAAGGGCGGAAACCTGATTGGAGGGATTCAAACATGGAATTGCGGGAAAGATGGGCACGGATTTGGGTGGCGACAACACGTTCAGGGACTTTGGAGAGGAAAGGGAGGTTGGAGATGGAGCGGTAGTTTGCAAGGACGGAGGGAATCAAGGATCAAAATCATAAGCCCCTTCTTTATAACTCAGTTCATAAATTCATCACAGAGGAAATCTGTCCCCTCCTTATGATGGGACCACTCCCATAATAGTTGCAATGCCAGCTGAGTGCTCCTTTATCCCCATCACTTCACTATGGGAGGTTCCCTTCTGTGTAATATTAGCTGAGGATCACACCATTTTCATTGCTTATTCAAATGTGCAGTGCTTGGCAAATACAATACTGCTGACTCACAGTAAACTTGTTGCATATCTGCTTGCAGTTCAATTAACACTGTGACTGTTGTAATATTGAATCCTGTCCTTGGGACTCATGTTCTTAATTACAGTCATAACATGGCAACTGGAACATCGATTGGTTCACAGCAGCTAGTGTCATGCATTAACGGTTGATCTACCTGATCCTCCCATCTGTGTATCTTGGCTTCTGTCTTACTTACCTTCCTTTATGGGCATCTAGCTATTCGATCTGTTGTGACCTCACCCCTATCACTTGGCTCTCTCCTCTTTGGGGCACATCCATCTATTTGTGGTGTTTAATGATGCATACCTGTTAATGTTAGACTTTAAAGACCTGTTAGGGTTTTGATATAAATGGCAGTTATATGCAGACAGGAGCAGACATAAAAGTCCTTAGCTTTCCTTACATCTACTCTGTAATCCATATTAAAGTCTAGGGATAACTCTTGTTCTACAGAGGCTAGGTCAAAAACATTACTTCCAACACTTGTTACTCTGGTAAACCAGCACAATGCACAGTTTTTATTTAACATTTGCTCCTTGTTTTGAACTGCTTTTCCCACGAAGCCTCATTGCCTTTCCATTCTGGGAACAATTAGATTTTCTATGCCATTATCTTTTGTTAGCCAACCCAAGGAGAACATATTGCTGCCTTTACAATTGCCAATGGCTTTATCTCATATCTTATACTGACTATATGGACTGCATGAGTTTATTTTCACAATGAGATTTCTTCAGTCTCACTGTCTGTAGGATCTCCCACTGCTCCGTATAGATGCTGCCCTAGAGCCAGGGATTAAATCTGACCCTCTCTTAGGTGGAGACGAGCATAACAACAACAACAACAACTTGTATTTATATAGCGCCTTTAATGTAGTAAAATGTCCCAAGGGGCTTCACAGGAGCGTTATAAAACAAAATTTGACACCGAGCCACATAAGGAGATTTTTGGGCAGATGGCCAAAAGCTTGGTCAAAGAGGTATCTTTTAAGAAGTGTCTTAAAGGAGGAAAGAAAGGTGGAGGTGTTTAGGGAAGGAATTCCAGAGTTTAGGGCCTTGACAGCTGAAGGCACGGCCACCAATGGTTGAACGATTAAAATCAGGGATGCTCAAGAGGCCAGAATTAGAGGAGCGCAGATTCTTCCTTCAGAACTATTAGAAGATTGGACAAGTTCTTTGTTTATAATTTTGAAGAGTTCAGAGTGTGTTCACCTTGTATCTCAACCTCCTTGATGGGTTCATTAAGATTCAACCCTTCATAACTGACTAAAGTGTGTAAAGGCCATAATGCTCAGGAATCAGATAGATGGTCAGATAGTCCTGAGGTAAATGTGTCAAAGCACAAAGCACAAAGGGGGTGAAATTGGTCTTTGGCGATAGTGAATCGCCGCCCGTTTTACATCCCGCCCAACATTCCATTGACTTCAATGGAAAAGAAATTCAGGCAGAATGTAAAATGGGTGCCGATTCGCTGTCGCCCATTCTGAACTGTCGCTGAAAAACAATTTCACCCCTAAAGTCTTCAATAATGGTAAAAATTTTCCTTAGGTAACAGTAACTTTAAGTTGTCTTTGGTTGCAGAATTTTGCCATGTTTCTCAGTGTCCTTTGTTACCCGTGTCCTCCAAAGAATGAACTCCTTACCACACTCAGCTTTCCCTACAATCTCCAGTTCTGACGAAGGGTCATCGAGCTGAAAGGTTAACTCTGTTTCTCTCTCCACGATGCTGCCTGACCTGCTGAGTGTTTCCAGCATTTTCTGTTGTTATTCCCTACAATCTACTTGCTTTCAAAACACCAGCTTGGCATCACCTAATCACGAGCTCCTGATTTACCTTAACTTTTCATTCTTGGGTTTCCGTTATGGGTCTTGGCCTCTCCCCTAGGTTTCTTGAGTTTAAAAAATGGTTGTTACCCAGTATCATTTTGTTGTTTCTTTGATATTTTGGAAGAGTAGACGAGTATACTGTGGTGAAATGCATCCTCAAGGTTAGTTTATTTAAACTCTTGACACACGGTGTGCTTAGTTTTGTAACTGTAAGCTTTAATTTGTCACAACTTCAGTGACTTTAATGCTCTTAAGCTGGTATTAAAATCATGTCCGTGTCATCTAGGTCATTCAGAAAGCCCACACTGAAACCTATTTTACTTTTTTTTATTTTTGCTGAATCTGGTTATGTCTGATATATATGCATGTGTCAGCCGTGGCTCAGTTGTTAGCACCCTCGCCTCTGAGTCAGAAGGTTGTGGGTTCAAGTCCCACTCCAGAGTCTTGAGCACAAACTCTAGGCTGACACGCCCAGTGCAGTACAGAGGGAGTGCTGCACTGTTGGAGGTGCCATCTTTCAGAGGAGATGTTAAACCAAGGCTCTGTCTGCTCTCTCAGGTGGAGGTATGGGACTATTTCGAAGAAAAGCTGGGGAGTTCTCCCCAGTGTCCTGGCCAATATATATTCCTCAACCTACATAACTAAAACTTGCTGTGCCCAAATTGGCTGCTGCATTTCCTGCATTGTGACTACATTTAAAAAGTGCTTTAGCAAAATACTGCGGATGCTGGAAATCCAAAATAACAACAGAAAATGCTGGAAAAACTCAGCAGGCCAGGCAGCATCCGTGGAGAGAGAAACAGAGTTAACGTTTCAGGTCGAAGAAGAGTTCTGACGAAAGGTATTCAACCTGAAACGTTAACTCTGTTTCTCTCTCCACGGATGCTGCCTGGCCTGCTGAGTTTTTCCAGCGTTTTCTGTTGTTATTTCTTAAAAAGTACTTCATTGGCTGTAAAGCGCTTTGGGATGTCCTGAGGTTGTGAAAGGTGCTATATAAATGCAAGTCTTTCTTCCTATCTTATTAGAGCTAAAGACAAGTAAGATATGGCCATAATGTATTTCAGCTGAAATATAAAAAGTGTATACTGACCTCAGTTACCTAAATTTATGATTCTCTGAACAAATTGTTTGTGTCTAGACCAGTGTGGACAATTGGAAGTGTATTAAAGGGCTGCTGGGTGGATACCAGGTTTACTGGAAGCCACATTTATTTAGGATTTAGGAATTCGGTACTAGATCCATTCTGTGGCCGATGATGGAGAAGCAGAGAAAAGAATTGTGCACATTGAACAAAGCCCAACTCGACAGCCCTGCCACCTGCCTACTTTGACTGTTTTTATTTTGCTTCCTTCCTTGGTATGCCGGGAATTACCTCCCGCTCCTCTGCCTTAACTGTGTCTGGAGTGCGCCGGAATCCCCATTTTCATGAGTAAAGAGGGTTTCCAGCAGACACACAGCGCGCAGAGAGGGAACAGCTTTGGGTAAATGCAGTTAAGGTACAGATCAGTCTATATCTAATTGAATGGCGGAACAGGCTCGAGGGGCTGAATGGCCTCCTCCTGTTCCTACATTCCTTCCTATGAAATTGCCAGCCGTGGAATCATCTTTGAACCTTTCCAATGCAACCACTTTCTTTTCGAGCTACCTGAAGCCTCTCTCCAGAACTGGCCTCGCTTTTGATTTGTACAATGCCAGGTGAAGGGTCACTCTGGAGTCTGGGCTTAAAGCATGCTCGGGACAGTCTCTCGGTCATTCTGAGCACTTTATAAACTTACAGTGGAGTCTTTTCCATGTTATAAGAAAGCAGACACTCCTGTCCGGGGTTTCACACATTAACAAGTAAGCCAGCGAGCCCCACACACCTTCGCACATGTATACACTGAGCTCCCTCCTGGCCGGCAGGATCTGTGTCACCACCAGGCACAGCTAAGGATGCCAACCCTCCAGGATTGCCCTGGAGTCTCCACGAATCGAAGATTAATCTCCAGGACACTGCTGCGAGCAACCCAGCAGAAAAATCATAGAGGGCATTAAAAGAATTGTGCGGTTTTTTTTCATCTTCTTTGAACATGTTCATTTATTAGTCGTAAAAATATTGAAGATGCCAAAAAAAGGAAGTTTAACTGAATGGGGCGGTTGGAGGTGGGAGGTTATGTGATGGAACCTTTAGGAATATGCCTAGCCAGAGTTGGCAAACCTTGTCTCTTCACACTTTACAGCTCCCAGTCTCATACCAGTGTTGGCGTGCTCTGGGACAACAGCAGGCAAAATAATCAGAAAGAATTGAATTAACAACTTCTTTTTATCTACAAAACTTCTCAGTATACAGATAAAGGGAATTGACTCCCTCAGCAATGCAATTGTCCTGTAACTCACTCCAATTGCATTGTTATTTAGCATTTAATGGGCAGCCTGTACAATCCTGTGTAGCAAGTTACTGTGGCAGGAAGATGTCTATACTATATCAATTAAAAGTGATATCTGTGTCACACACTTCTTATTTGAGCATCGCCATTTTGTGGCATGCTGTCACTCCTGCAGTGGCACACCTCTACCAATAGAAGGCGCTATATACTATAGCTACAGCATCACTGATGCACTGAGGGAAATTCGCTCTCTCCTGACTTTCCGTGAGCAATGTCACGGGAGATCCACCAATATCAAATTAACATAGTTGCTTGTGCACCCACAGTATCCCAGACTTTTTTTTTTCAGGTTTCTGCCCTGAAGGAGCAGCCCTTAGGTATCTCACTCAAGTCCCTGCTTTTTGTGTGACTTTTTGGCGAAGTTACAGCGGTGAACTGGTAGCAGCTCCAAAGAAATTCCCAGCCTGTAACTCGGAGAGTGGGGGTGGGGTTGATTCAGCCCACCCGGCAGGAAAGCAATGGGATCGGGTGGAACGCTGGTTTTACACGCTGCCTTCAACAGAACTCGATGGAGGGATAGAGTGTAAAGCATGCGCACGATCCGATCCTCATCTGTTTCTCAGCCGGTAGTAACTTTCGGTTAAAATTAACCCCGGAATCGTTCCCATTCATGGCATTCAAGGGGAATATATGTTTCTTCTACATTGCACCAATATAACAAATTACAGCAGCACATCCGGCAAAATAACATCCTAAAAGACATGGTCAATAGGTGACAAACTGACTGCCTTTCAATGTCTGCCAAACTGAATCCTGTGCTGTAGTATTCATTTAATATTGCCTAGAATCTACAGGCAGCTTTTCTTTTTTATGTATTTTGAATGCGTGCTGCTCACTAATGCCTATCACTGTCAGATTATCTGCTCTAGGTTCTGCTTACTTCAAAGTCTGGGACATATGAATTACATTGGCAAGTTAACAGAATACATCCCTGACATTAAGAAGATTAACAGCAGAATGCAAACTGTGAAGTCGCACTGAATCAATTTAATTGTGTGGCCGATGTCCCTAACAGCATGGCTCTCCTTTATAATAATTAAAAACAAAATTACTGACTGAACATGGAAACCGTCCACACTGGTCCCCGGCTCAGAAAGGCGCCCGACTCCCTCATTCCAATGCTTCCAGCAACTCTACACCACCCTCAAGTTAACATAATGTGAAAATCCATAGGGTCAACCTATGGATGTGCCTGCTGGTGACCCCTGCCCCTCCTGACCTTGCGGGAAGAGTTCAGCTGTTGCCACTGGGGGCACCAGAGGCACATCTTGGGCGCCTGCCATACTAGGGTTGGGCCGGTATTGCATGCCACTCTCGCGTTTGCTGCTGCCACCAGCACAAAGAAATTTTCCTTTGGGTCAATCTGGTCATTACCACATTGCTATTTGTGGGAGCTTGCTGTGCACAAATTAGCTGCTGCGTTTCCTACATTACAACAGTGACTACACTTCAAAAGTACGTCATTGGCCGTAAAGCGCTTTGGGACGTCCTGAGATTGTGAAAGGTGCTTTATAAAAACAAGTTCTTTCTTTCTTAGCTGCTTAGTACCGTGCATTTTTGGAAGGGAGATTGCCTCTCTTACCTTGTTTGGTCTGCTAAGGTCATTGATTTTTTTTCCAGCGCTGAGTGGATATGCATAGGATGGTTGAGGTTACACTTATTGCCCTGTCCCTCTCCTTCCATTGCCTCTGGGCATTATTTGGTGCTTCCCATCCCCTGCCTGACTTCCTTGAGCAACACTTCCAGAGTTACAACCCAGGACCTGACAGGTTCACTGCAGTTGTCATGACTGACATTTCCTGGAAATCAAGTTTTTTTCTGTGGTTCAAAAATAATTGTGATAATGCGGCAGCAGCCCTTTAAATCATGTCACAGCATGCTATTCCTTGCCCCCACCCTCACCAGTGGGCAAGCTTTCAATCAAAGGTGTCCCTGGCACCTGCAGCTCATCTAAAACATTAAAATGAAGCTGGTCCTGCAAACTATGGTTGCTCATTTGCTCATCACATCAGGCAGCCATGATTCACACCCGCCCTGTTTCTGGTAGGGATTGCACCTGAGCGGAATATCTGGGCTGGGAGCTCAACAGGCTCATCAACTGTGGGCATCACAGCTGAACCCGACCCGATAATTTCTCCGACATCCGCACAAGCACACTTACTGGCAGGGATAACAGGACAGAGACCAGGAATGAAAACCTTGGCTGATTTCTTTTCCCCTTGCCTGTCTTGCTGGCTGTTATCAGCTAACTCACTGCAGACCAGGGATGAAACATGGAACATACCCTGATCTATATGGCACCCATTCCAAACTGAGCAGTGCCAAGCCCAGATATACAGTTGCTTAATACTGGCATCAGCCTCAATCTCAATTCGTCACAACTTGGTTGTCATCTAAAGAGTTAAACGTTAACCCTTTCAAATCAATTGTATTCACAATTTGCCCTTTGCACCTGGTGCTCTAGATCTCAACACTAAACATCGACACCCAAGCAAATTACAAATTCTGGGGTGTATTTCAGATCAGCATTTTCTGATGTGAACGTCCTTGTACTGTATTCCTGTCTGTGCTAGTTTAATGCAGCGCTGATCCATTTAAAATTAACAAGTTAACACCAGTGTTAAAATAAACCTGACGAGAATTTGGTGCAAGGGTGTTCAGCCTTCGTACAAGAACAGCGCTGAGCAGAAAATATCAATATTGCAGAGAGCATCAAGAAAAAATATCTTCCTTTCCCTTCCATTGAATTTATTTTCACTGTTATGTAGCCTTAATGTTCAACTGGTAGAAGGGCATTACAATTTTCTCTCTCTCGCTCTCTCTCTCAATGTTTGTATCTCTCTTTCTCTCTCTCTCTTTCTATCTTTCTCTCTCTATCTCTACCTATTTATATTTTTATATCTGTCGCTCTCTTTATATCCCTTTTTATCTATCTAGCTCTCTCTCTCACTCTTTCTATATGTCCTTTTCTCTCCCTCTGTCTCTCTTTCTCTCTGGGGATCATTTTAACTTTTGTCGATAATGTACATTGGGTGATATCAGATTGGCCGTCCGTTATACACCTCTCCCCAATTTTCATTTCCACTGAAATCATAGAAATGAAAAGGGGGAGAGATGTATAATGGGCAGTGGAATCGATATCGCCTGTTTCACACTCTCATCCAAAGTCATAAGGACCCCCTCTGAATCTCTAGTGTAGGAATTCCAGGCATCGGTCTCTTTGAAAGCTGTTTGTTGAGATGCTGCAGATTTAGTTACAATGTTCTCCTGGGTAACATTTATCCCTCAACCAACGCCACCAAAAACAGTTTTTCTGGTTATTTAGCTCGTTGCTTTTTTATGGGAGCTTGCTGTGTGCACGTTGGCTGCCGTGTTTCTCTACATTACAACAGTGACTGCACTTTAAAAAAAAAGTACTTCATTGGCTGTGAAGCGCTCTGGGACATCCTGAGTTGATGAAAGGTCCAATATCAATGCAAGTTCTTTCTTTCTTTCTTTTTCTCTTTCTTTCTTTCCCCCAACTCCCAGCTCTGGCTGCTCCTCTCCTTGTTGGCGGCTTTCCCTTGTTGAATTTCCCTTTGCGGCCACGGTGGATCTGTGGTTGGAGGAACAGCTCGGCTTTTGATATTACACTGTAGACCCTGTGATACTTCCTGCCTGAAAGGAAATCACTGAAAACTGGACAAAAACCCAGTAAACATTTACTGCCAAGTTTACATCAGAAATGATAAAGGGACAGCTGGCCATAAATAGACAGCTGGCAAACCTAACCCTTAATCTTATAAAGGGAGATATTTGGTACAATTACCAGTGACTCACAGCCATTCCTTGTTACTTTGTTTTACAAGTACTGCTTCAAGGCAGTCTGGAAGCGGCCATTCTGGGTAGGACTCTCCTTCGTGTGACACCAGGAAGTTCCCCGCCACCGATATAACCAATGAAGTGTGTAGCTCACAATCCACTCGCCATATTCCTTGAGTCATTGATGAACAACATCAGGAATTCCGCACTTCCAGTGAAGTTAAGATGACAGAGCGGGAGCATAGATCACAGAAGGAGGCCATTCGGCCCATTGTGCCGGTGCCGGCTCTTTGAAAGAGCTGTCCAATTAGTCCCAATCCCTCGCTCTTTCCCCAAAGCCCTGCAAATTTTTCCTTTACAAATATATATCCAATTCCCTTTTGAAAGTTACTACTGAATCTGCTTCCATCGCCTTTTCAGGCAGTGCATTCCAGATCACAACAACTCGTTGCATAAAAAACTTCTCCTCATCTCCCCTCTGGTTCTTTTGCCAATTATCTTAAATCTGTGTCCTCTGGTTACCAACCTTCCTGCCAGTGGAAACAGTTTCTCCTTATTTACTCGACCAAAACCCCTGATTTTGAACACCTCTATCAAATTACCTCTTAACCTCCTCTGCTCTAAAGAGAACAATCACAGCTTCGCTACTCTCTCCACACAACTGAAGTCTCTCATCCCTGGTACCATTCCAGTAAATGTCGTCTGCACCCTCTCCAAGGCCTAGACATCCTTCCTAAAGTGCGGTGCCCAGAATTGGACACTATACTCCAACTGAGGCCTAACCAGTGATTTATAAAGGTTTAGCATAACTTCCTTGCTCTGAGGAAATTCCTGGCCATGATCTCATACGCAAGGGCGGAGTGAGAGACTGACAATCAGCTGACATACCTTTTCAAGCATTTAAGAGGCCAAGAATAATAATACATACTTTTTAAATCTATCTGTTCTTCAGGATTTCAAGCCATTTCCCTGGCCTGGATCTCCTCCCACCTTGGTGGAGCCCACTTGTGCCCTTCAGGGCTGGGGTGAGGTGGCTATACATTCTGCTGATTTCTTTTGGCTTTTTTTGGAATGTTTGCATTTATTGGATTTATAACAGGATCGAGATACCCACAAACTATACCAACAATACATGATGCCAATTCTGTCTCTTGAAGTTATTATGCAGAGCAGGATTGAGTGTATGTGTAAAGTAAAAATATATCTTTGCAATCTAACAGATTTGTGCCTACCTTAACCAAGACCATCATTCCAACTGTCAGGTTCTTGGAACGAGTCCACTTGCCTCACAAGGGAGCTCAACAATTGAGCATTTTGACAGCTTTCTGGTCTCTCTTTAGCAGTGCAATATTCACAAGAGCCAGGGCAACTAGAACAGCATCGATCTTTGGAACAGCAGAGTGCTACGCAAATGGGTAGAGAGCCGAAGCCAATGTCTTGGTGGCATCTCTCCGTGTCACTTTGGGAAAGGGTTGGCTCAATGAGAATGGGCATCTCCTCCTGACTAAATTATCTCTGACCTATGAACCCCACTGCCATTACCTGGCCAGGTACTTGTCAAAATTAAGAGATTATTGAAGGCCTTCCTTCGTGAGTGATAAAAGGATGAGAGCTAGATTTCAAAAGTTGTAGCCCAAAGATGCTGATGTGGATGGTCTTCCTAAGTCCTAAAGCTAGATAGATGCCAAGCCAAAACTGCTTCCTAATGGCACAAAATCTGCAGTGTGTCCCAGCTATAAAACAAGATGGGGCTTTGGCCTAGCAAGTGTGAAGCCTAACATTTTGGCAAGTGATGAGCAGGTGGCGTCTGGACCTGGGAAAGCCGTAGTTGAAGGCCCCATCCTGCAAGAAGGAGGGATTGTGAGTTGTGAGGAGGATGCAAAGAGGTTTCAAGGCGATTTAGACAAGTTGAGTGAGTGGGCAAATACATGGCAGATGCAGCATTACGTGGATAAATGTGAAGTTATCCACTTCGGTAGGAAAAACAGAAAGGCATGAAGGGATAATTACTAGTCCTAGCCCCTTTAGGGCTACCCCGGATCAGGCGTATTCCCCAGACATTCACTTTCAACTAAAGTTTGAGGTAGCCGAATCCTAAAGACACTTAATTGGGTCTAAAGGTCCAGACTATCTCTCCCTAAAGGAAAGGAACAACCTGAAAATGTTACCGTCCTTTAGCTAGACTGTAATGTTCCGGATATTATGAGGGTCCGGAAAACTCCCTCAGAATTCTGCAACTCCTCACCAAAGAGCGTACAGAGATTGAGTTTGCGAGTTTGATACAGAAGTATTATGTGAGACAATTCTAAAAATATATAGATTTATTAAAGAACCAACATGTAATTACAGTTGGTGATTCAATCGCAACATTAACAGTTCCAAAAAGAGAAATCTTACAATTCTATTATCAGAGATCCTTATTCGCAAATCTTAACTTCGTTACATTTTTACAGTTCTTAGTCTTATTCCAGGATATCCACCAAAATCAAATACAGTACAATACCTTGATCCCCGAGGTACAAAGAGTTGTAGACTTACAGAGCTTGCCTCTGAAGCCTGAGAATCACTTTGCCCCTTTACAGCGAATCTATCATCCCATTTAAAAGTTCAATATTTATATCCTTTTTCAGTGGTATGTCCTTTGAAGTTTTCTGCTGATGTAAGCTAATTATCTCTAGTCATTTTTCTGCTGACCCCTGCTATTCTTACAGTCAGTTCAGCTGGTAGCATTGCAACCTCGTGTCTCTACCTTTAGATGTTCGAAGTTTATCATAAAAATGGTGTGACAGCAGATGCATCTATTTGATGTCATTCTTACCAAGGTCTTCTGTTTGTGTCTTCTTACGACATGTAAATTAAAACACCTCAATCAGGTGCACCATTGTCTTCTTAGTTACCTCAGCTGGTTGCAACACAGAATCGTGTCTCCTGTGTTTCATTTGATGTAATTTTTACGAAGGCATATGTTTCTTAATTTTCTGTGTTTCTTTCCAAAGCATAATTTAGGACACCTTAACAGGGTGTACCATTGTGTTCTTTCCAAAGCTTCAGACTTCAGGAGCTTCCAACCTCCTGTTTCAATAAGGTTATTGATTCAGTGTCAACAACTTATCTTATCTCAATTGCCTGAATGCTGTTACCAATACAGCTTTTCATAGCCAGGTTTCTAGATTTCCAGACCTAGTTTGTCATGTTACAATGGCCAGAATTCTTTCATAGAATGGTGTATTTTTCTGAATATGGCTTATTCCTTCACAGGTAGAGTATTATTTAAATGGTGATAGATTGGGAAATGTTGATGTATAAAGGGACCTGGGTGTCCTTGTACACCAGTCACTGAGAGCAAACATGCAGGTGCAGCAAGCAGTTAGGAAGGCAAATGGTATGTTGGCCTTCATTGCAAGAGGATTTGAGTACAGGAGCAAGGATGCCTTACTACAGTTATACAGGGCCTTGGTGAGACCACACCTGGAGTACTGTGTGCAGTTTTGGTCTCCTTACCTAAGAAAGGATATACTTGCCATAGAGGGAGTGCAGCAAAGGTTCACCAGACTGATTCCTGGGATGGCAGGACTGTCGTATGAGGAGAGATTGGGTCGACTAGGCCTGTATTCACTAGAGTTTAGAAGAATGAGAGGGGATCTCATTGAAACTTATAAAATTCTGACAGGTCTGGACAGACTGGATGCAGGGAGGATGTTTCCCCTGGCTGGGGGGTCTAGGACGAGGGGTCACAGTCTCAGGATATGGGGTAGGACATTTAGGACTGAGATGAGGAGAAATTTCTTCACTCAGAGGGTGGTGAACCTGTGGAATTCTCTACCACAGAAGGCTGTGGAGGCCAAGTCACTGAATATATTTAAGAAGGAGATAGATAGATTTCTAGACACAAAAGGCATCAAGGAGTATGGGGAGAGAGCGGGAATATGGTATTGAGATAGAGGATCAGCCATGATCACATTGAATGGTGGAGCAGGCTCGAAGGGCCAAATGGCCTACTCCTGCTCCTATTTTTCTATGTTTCTAAGAATGTTTCACTCACTCCCCTCCCCACCTCTCACGGGCATTTTGGCACTCTGGTTTAGACGCGTGTTTCTTTGGCGAGTGAGTGGGTTGGCATGGCCAGAAGTAGAGAAAAGAGTAGAACTGTTGGGGTAACAGATAGGATAAGGACCCATCTAAATACAACAAATTGTATCCTGTTATGAGGAAAGCAGACGATTACTCAATGATGGAGGAGTGAAGAGATGCAGGGCACATGAAATGAAAGTGGGGACAAGAAAGGGAATTAAATGGACTGTGGATTTAAAGGTGTGTAGACCACTGGCATTATTTAACTTATTGTGTTGTGCTTCCCTTCTTACTAACCAACATTAGCCAGCTTCTCCAGGTAAGGTGAGGGCACAAAGGACCTCTGGGCCCAGAGCTGGTGATATCGAAGTCAACATTTAATGGAATGATGGAAGATTTTTTAAAAAAGGCACAGTCCATTTAACCAAAGGAGTACTTTGTGCTGAAATGCTTATCTGCCTGATAACAGTACATATTTTGTTTTTCATTAACTAAATTAAATAACAATCATCGCAATAAAAAGAGGGCTTATAATAGACAATTATTTACTTAATTACAGTGAGCAGTTGGCATGCGACACTGGGAGGGGTTACCTTTGTGGGGGGCTAGAGCTGGGAGGCTACAGGGAGGGCACAGGTAAGACACTTTAGTTGGGGGTCTACAGGTGTGGCTACAGATGAGTGGACAACAGCTGGGACACTGCAGTGGGGGGAATGACAGTTAGTGGGATTTAAAGCTGGTGGGCTCAGGTTCAAACGTTGCATTTGGGGTGCTACAGTTGGCAGATTATAGTTGTGGGGACTCCAATTGGGGTGCCTGAGTCACAGCTGGGGGGCTAAAGTCGCTCTCAGTGTCCCTGAGCTAGGGAGGTGAAAGGTTAGCCATGGTCCTGCTGCCGATCGCTGGCCAGCAAGTCCTCCTGCAAAGTGCAAATGCATGGCTATCAGGTGAAGGCAGGATCGGACTTGCCTCTGATGTCTTCCACAGTCAAAGAGCCTGTTGATGATTACTGGCTAGGCTTAAATATAAAGAATGAGTGAGCTGTCAGAGGGCTGGCCCTGTGACCTTCTCAAAGCAAAGGCCAGTACCTTGAAGAGAGGAGAAGAGGGGGAAAGCAAAAGGTATTGGGGGGTGGGGGGAGCGTGGAATGCAGAGGGTCAAACTTTTAAAACATTGAAAGCGATTCCATTTCTTTCCATACAATAAGAAAGCGTATGAGATACTTGGCTTTGTAAGCTGGGGCATTGAATATAAAAACAAGGAAGTTATGCTAAACCTTTATAAAACACTGGTTCGGCCCCATCTGGAGTATTGTGTACAATTCTGGGAACCACACTTTAGGAAGGATGTCAAGGCCCTGGAGAGGGTACAGAGGAGGTTTACCAGGATGATACCAGGGATGAGGGACTTCAGTTATGTGGAGAGATTGGAGAACCTGGGATTGTTCTCCTTAGAGCAGAGAAGGTTAAGGGGAGGCCTAATAGAGGCATTCAAAATTATAAGGGGTTTTGCCAGAGCAAGTAGGGAGAAACTGTTTCCACTGGCAAGTGTGTCAGTAACCAGAGGTCATAGATTTAAAATAATTGGCAAAAGAACTAGTGGGTAAATGAGGAGAAAATTTTCGCACAGAGGATTGTTAAGATCGGGAATGTACTACCTGAAAGGGTGGGAATCAGTTTACATAGGAACTTTTGAAAGGCAATAGACATAGAAACATAGAAGATAGGAGCAGGAGTAGGCCATTCGGCCCCTCGAGCCTGCTCCACCATTTAATGAGATCATGGCTGATCATCCAAATTCAGTACCCTGTCCCTGCTTTCTCCCCATATCCCTTGATCCCCTTAGCCTTAAGAAATATATCTAACTCCTTCTTGAATATATTTAATGAACTGGCCTCAACTGCCTTCTGTGGTAGAGATATCCACAGGTTCACCACTCTCTGGGTGAAGAAATTCCTCCTCATCTCAGTCCTAAATGGCTTACCCCTTATCCTTAGACTGTGACCTCTGGTTCTGGATTCCCCCGCCATCGGGAACATCCTTCCTGCATCTAGTCTGTCTAGTCCTGTTAGAATTTTATAAGTTTCAATGAGATCCCCTCTCATTCTTCTAAACTCCAGCGAATACAAGCCCAATCGTCCCAATCTCTCTTCATACATCATTCCTGCCATCCCAGGTATCAGTCTGGTGAATCTTCGCTGCACTCCCTCCATGGCAAGAACATCCTTCCTCCGATAAGGGACTTATGGACATGTAATTGAAGAGAACTCATTTGCAGGGTTTTGGGGGGAAAAGCTGGGGAGTGGGACTAATTGGATCGCTCTTTCAAAGAGCCAGCACAGGGACGGTGGGCCAAATGGCCTCCTTCTGTGCTGTAAGATTCTAAGAACGTAAGAAATAGGAGCAGGAATAGGCCACTTGGCCCCTCGAGTTTAAGAATCTGTATGAAAAAATCTTTAAAATAAGATTTGTGTGTGGATGAATTGGATATTCATGAGAAACTTTTGCGAGGTAATTGTCACTAGCTGGGCTACATGGTATTTTTTTTCTTCTAAGATAGCGCTTGAACCACTTCAAGGTGTACCTATGGCTCCCCCTTGTGGTCATAAGATTAATTCTGCACTGTTCAAAAAAACACTCAACAATACAAGCCTATAAATGAGTGTCCCAGTGAATGTCTGTGCTACTCATGGGCTCACCTGAGTAAAGTTGGGAGTGCGGAGTAGCCATATTTAACCTGTCCTATATGGTCGATTAGAGGAAGAGCTTGTTGTGGTTATAATGCTGAAAGCACGCGTTGGCTGGTTGAGCAGATTAATGCTGGCATCAGTGGTGCTTCATTGGAATTTGTATCATTTGCCTAGCCTCTCGTTTTACACCTGTGTCGCGTTGCCAACCCCTTCTATTAATCCAGCATCATTATGTTGCGTTAAGTACCTGGGATGAGGAAAGGTCTTTAGGCCCTTACGTCGTGGTCCCTGCTTTTCATTGGATCTCATCTCCATCATCTCCATGATCCAGAGTGAACCTGCAACTGGTGGGATTGTGATGGCTCTTGACCTCATGTGGACCGCACCTCGAGTTTAAGAATCTGTGCATCTGAGTCAGTCACCTCCAGTGGTCTTGTTGCTGGCTGGTCCACCCTAGTTTCTGGCACATCTACTGTCACTGGCGCAAGGATGCTTGATGCGTCAGATTCTATGCCATCCTGAGTGGGAGCCACCTTCACTATGACTGCTATTGGACACTTGCCCAACATGGTCATCAATCTGTCTTGAGCAGAACTATGGGTATCTCTAAGGTGTGTGAAGCCATGGTCAAGGTTATCTGTATCCATTCTTCAAGCATATTGAAGCCAGCCAAGAAGGTATCTTTGAAGTTGGTGCCAAGGTCTCTATTGAAGAAGGGGTGGTCCTATGTGTGTCCCTAATCTGTATCAAAGGGCTTCGCTGCAGAGACTGGAGGAGTTCCCACACACCCCTTGACTGACTGCAGTGCAGGTGCCTGGTCATTCGATGCTGCATAGGATATGAGTAGAGTATTTCTTACTCTCTTCCCCAGACCATGTGTGTTTTACATGAACAGTGTGGCTCGAGCTGGCCGAGCTCTGAAGGACATAGCTGCCAGACTGAGCTTGCGGCAGGTGGTGAGAGAACTAACATGAGGGAGTAACCTACTTAACTTTGTCGTCACCAATTTACCTGTTGCAGATGTGCCTGTCCATGATAGCATTGGTAGGCGTCACCACCGCACAGTCATTGTGGAGACCAAGTCCCGTCTTCACACTGAGGACACCCTCTAGCCATATAAATGCTATGCCTACTGGAGCAGGTCAGCGCCTGGGTATTCTGTGGTGGTGGCTCTCCTCCTAACTCACCTAAGTCTCTCCACCACCTACAAGGCATAAGGCAGGAATACTCTCCACTTGCCGTGATTGGTGCAGCTGCAATAACACTCAAGAAACTCAACACCATCAGGACAAAGCAGCCCGCTTGATCGGCACCTCATCCACTAACCTAAACATCCAACACCAGCATAGCGTGGCTACAGTGTGTACTATCAACAAGATGTACTGCAGAAGCATCTTCCCATGAATGTCGTCGCCATGGTAACTGTGGAGTCCAAACTCCAAGAAGGAATCACTGCAGGCTTCAATTCTCTTGGAGAATGGTAACAGGAAACTATGAAGTTCACTAAAGCTCAGTGAGCATGCAGAGGCCCCAAAAGAGTTATTGAGCGGCACTGAGCTGACACATGTTCAGAGCTCAAGAAAAATACAGGCGAACAAAAGAGAGTTCTGCTAATTCTCAGACATAGAAGAACTCAAGCTCCAGGCTTCAAAGGTGGAGCAAGGCCTCATGAAGGAAAGTTAGTGCAGGGTAAGTTTATGGGTAAATTTACTTCGTCAAATCAGAATGATGTAATTTTTACATACTTATTATGTTATAAATTAATTTTTTAGTTGCATGTAGTTGAGTGAATTGAAAAACAACATAGCCGCCAAAAAAATTTAGATGAGTGTTTTGATTGGCTGGTTTTATGGTTGTTGATTGGTAGTTGTTTCCTACCTGTCGAGTAAATGGAAGTGGCGATTGGTTGGTTTTGAAAGTGGTGATTGGTTTATTCCTTGGTTGTTGCTGATTGGTAGCCTTTTCCCACCTGAAAGTGAATTTCAGCCAATCAGCATTGCCTGCTTAACGGATAGTGACTTGTGATTGCTTGGTCTTTTATCAGCATTCTGCTTGGGCCAATCATGATGTTGTGCCCTGCAGATAATTTTGAGCTGTGACACCTGAAGGTGCGATGATCACTTTTGGAGCGTGGGGCTTTTGACTTTTGAAGAATGATACATTATGGACGCAAGACTTTTATACTGGATTAATTTGCAATACTGTGTCTCATCCAGACAGCAACCAAAAGAAAAAAGAAAGACTTGTATTTATATAGCGCCTTTCACGACCTCAGGACCTCCCAAAGTGCTTTACAGCCAATGAAGTGCTTTTGTAATGTAGGCACTTTTGTAATGTAGGAAACGCGGCAGCCAATTTGTGCACAGCAAGCTCCCACAAATAGCAATGAGATAATGACTGGATAATCTGTTTTTTAGTGATGTTGGTTGAGCAATAAATGGTGGCCAGGACATCGGGGAGAACTCCTCTGCTCTTCTTCAAAATAGTGCAATGGGATCTGTTACGTCCACCCGAGAGAGCAGACGGGGCCTCGGTTTAACGTCTCATCCAAAAGACAGCACCCCCAACTGTGCAGCACTCCCTCAGCACTGCGCTGGAGCGTCAGCCTAGATTTTGTGCTCAAGCCTCTGGAATGGGTCTTGAAACCCACAACCTTCTGACTCAGAGGCGAGCCGTCACCTTACTGCCGGATTTATACTGCATGAGTCCTTTAAAGCGAGTCGTAATGTGATAAAGATGCATCATTAGCAATACATTTGATGTGGAGTTTGCTGAATTCAGATCCCCAGAAAGCCAGATGCCACAAGCGAAGTGGCATTGCTGGCATTTATTACATCCATGGGCTGGAACTCCAGGAGCAGTGAGCTCAAAGGCAGCCAAGTGTCAGCGACTGATTTTACTAATGACTACTGATTTATTCCACTAGATTATACTGTCCTGTTAGTGATGGCCCACAGCCCAGACTGTTAGCCAACTGGGTAAACAGCAGGAAAACTGCAGCAGGTCTCTCTCTCCTCATTTGCATGGAATTTAGCTTGAAAGGATGACAAACCAGAGAGCAAGCTCCCTGTGCCTTAGGTACAGCAATATTGTAAACCTACTGATAAAGCACCAGTTTAGGAAAAAATTTAAACTAGCGCACGCAGAACATCTTTCCCCTTCGCCTACAGTTTGCAAGCTACAACAGGCAAACCAGTCCCTTGAGGGGGTAGAAGACCTTGTGAAGTTCAATGGTTGTCTTCACCTTCCTTTCTAAATTGCCCGACCCTATTTCACCCAGAGAAATAGTTATACTGAGAACAGCCTCATCTGTGGCCAATAAGGTCCTGAACTCACAAGATTGTGGGGTAGAAGTTCCTTTGAATTTTGCCGAGTTCTGGGGCGCGAAATCGGCGTCGCACTTACCAGTATCGCAGTGGGGATGTTCCACGCTGGAAGTGCGCACAAAATGCGGCGGCTGCCATATTGCTTAATGTAAGCGTTAGCCGTTCCTGGCAGTTGCCTAAAATAAATGCTGGCCTCATTAAAATATGTAAATAGGGGTCCTGCGCTTGGGTTGGGACCCCCTTCTGGAAATTGGTGTCTAGGACCGTTTCATTCACTCAAATTTTATGCCCGCTCAGAAAAACATGGTGCCAACACTGGCTGAAGCAGAGATATTTAAAGGGAATCCCCACCTCCGTTAAGGTAAGTCCCTGGAAAGTCGTTTTTTTGGCTACTGGGGAATTTTGGAGTGGTTTTTATTGGCTGTTTCGGCTGAGCTTTGGCAGTTTTTGAGAGTACAGAGGAGTTGTTTGAGAGCTGACTTTTGGCTGTAGCTGCACTGTTTCACTGCATTGGCTACAGGAGTACTGGAAAAGATGGGAATGTTGCTGGGATCAGCAATAGCGGAGGCAACAGACCTGAGGGTCAAAGCAGACGGCGAAGGAGGCAAGGGCCAAGGAGGATTAGAGCACGCGGGCCTTCCAGAACAGGATGTCGTACCTCAACATGTCAGAGGAACCGTGTGTGAGGAGGCTGGGCTTCAGCAGGCCAGCAGTCAATGACCTCCGTCATTGCAGCAGGAATTGGAGACAAACGCCAGGCCGCACACGGCTCTGCCTGTTGCTCTGAAGGTTATGGTGGCTCTCAACTTCTACACCACAGGCTCATTTCAGGCAGCAACAGGTGACATCAGCAACATCAGTCAGTTTGTTGTCCACACGGCCATCAAGCAGGTGATGGATGCCCTCTTCGCAAGAAGACAGCAATCTATCACTTTCCCCATAGAGGCTGCTGATCAGGAGGAAAGAGCGCTTGGATTTGCCTGCATCGCTGGGTTTCCCCAGGCCGCAAAGTCTCATTGATTGCACACACGTTGCCCTACGCTCTCCCCATCACCAACCAGCCATGTTTTATAACAGGAAGGGTTTCCACTCGCTGAATGTTTGGCTACTGTGTGAGCACAGGCAGGGAATAGTCAGATCTGTGCTTGGTTTCCTGGCAGTAGACATAATGCTTTCACATTGCGCCAGTCCTCAATGCACCCTGTCTTTGACCCAGACCAACGGGTGTCAGGCTGGCTCCTGGGAGACAGGGAGTATCCCCTCTACACCTGGCTCATGACTCCAGTCAGGAACCCAGGCACAGTCACGGAGTGCCGATACAATGAGAACAACACAAGAACAAGGGCTCTCATCGAGCAAACCTTAGGTGTCCTCAAGCAAAGGTGCCTGGACTGATCCAGTGGAGTCCTGCAGTAGAGCCCAGAGCGAGTCTCCAGATTAGCCGTGGTTTTCTGTACGCTACACAACTCTGCCATTCGGAGAGCCCAAGCCTTTCAGCTGCCACAGGAGGAAGATGAAGAAGGGGATGAGGAAGATGAAGATGAGGAAGACCAAGGCCAAGCAGCGCTGCCTGCTTCCAGAGCTGGATGGCAACAAATTATTGAGGAGAGATTGTTCTAAGCAACCCCTCCCCTAGCACACCAAGAGTCCCACAATTTGCCCCACTCCTTCCACCCACTTTCTGAATGCCCTCCGACACTACCTCATTGGTCTTCCTCATACAGCACTATGAATATGGAAACCAACATCAGTACAAAAAACAATATAAGTTCTTTACTTAACATGGTGCACACTGTGCTCGTTGACTTATTCTAGTGCTCTTCCGAGGTGGTTCCCCTGTCGCTGGAGCCTGGGAGGCTGCTGATCATCTACTGAGGGCACTTGAAACGGCCGTGGCGAGTGACTTGAGCAACTCTGGGCCTTGAGGGCTTGGCTGCAGACTGCTGTGTCTCGGCATTGGCCGGGGCAGTCTGGGCCAGCTGGCTCTGTGGAAACAACAAGGGCACTGGGTCAGAGGCTAGCAGGGGAGCAGGTGTGCTGTCATCCTGGGAGGGGACAGCATGAGCCTCTCCCATGGAGCCAATGCCACTGTCATGGGGCTGCGTCTGTACACTCCCTCTGCTCTGTGCGAGAACAGAGTGTAGAAGTCTAGTGATGCTCTGGAAGCCCCTATCCATGCTCTGCACACTCCTATCCATGCTCTCCTTCATGGATTGAAAGGTTGAGGAGATGTTAGTTCCCAGTGGGATGATGGCCGCAGTCTGAGATCGCAGTGAAACTGTCACCAGAGGCTCCATTGTGGGCCTCACTGCAGTGTTAATAGAGCTGACCACTCGCTCTATGGTTGGCTTCATGGTCTGAATACTTTGCTGCACGATCCCACACAAGTCAGAGCTGGACGCCTCCATCATTGCTCGCTGACGGGTTGTCCAGTGCACTTAAAATGACCTGTTGTATTGGGATAAGTCTTTGAATGTAGGCTGTGCCCTCAAGAGCTTCATCCATGCCCCTTGCAGCAGGGCTAGGATGCGAGCTGTCCCTCCAGCTAGCTGCTTCCTGGACCATCCAATGCCCCCGCCCATGTTCCTGCACGCTAGTGCTTGGGGAGCCTCTCTGTGCAGACAGCTCTAGCCTGTACACTAGCATACAGGTAGGATCGTGCAGTGCCAGACTCTGAGCTGGTGCTTGCTAATGTAAGGTCGAGTGACACTGAGTCGTCTTGGGTGCTGTTTCTCACCACCTCCTCAGCCTCCAGGTCCTCCATAGGAAAGAGAGGGGCAAGGATTCGGTTTTAGTGTGAAGGATGAGCATAAAGATGAGTAACTGCTGGAAGCAGCTGCACTTTTTCATGCTTAGTGTGTGAGGAGGAGATTTCAGTGAGAAGGGGCAGAGTGAAAGAAAGAAAAGAAAGCTCTAGCATTTATATAGCACCATTCATGACAGGATGTCCCAAAGCGTTTTACAGCCAATGAAAGTACTTTTGAAGTGAGGTTACTTTTTAATGTAGGAAACATGGCAGCCAACTTGCGCACAGCAAGGTCCCACAAACAGCAATGGGATAATGACTAGATCATCTGGGAGGGTTTTGAGGTGTTGGTTGAGGGATAAATGTTGTCATGGGAAATCTAATATGATTTTCAAAATTATAAAATGTTAGGAGTGAGTAAATTGTGAAAGATTGCTTTCTTTATATAGAATTACATAGAATGTACAGCACAGAAACAGGCCATTCAGTCCAACAGGTCCATGTCGGTGTTTATGCTCCACACCCACCCCTCTTAATCTAACTCCATCAGCATATCTTTCTATTCCTTTCTCCCTCATGTGTTTATCTAGATTCCCCTTAAAAGCATCTATGCGATTCAGCTCCACTACTCCCTGTGGCAGTGATTTCTACAGTCTCACCACTCTCTGGGTAAAACATTTTCTCCTGAATTACTGCTTTCTTTGGTTGGCAGATCGTTAAGAAGAAGGAGGCACAGGTTGAGGATTCTCACTAGAAGAATGAAGGTGGAAGTTCAAAAAAATATTCACACAAGGTCATTTAGAAAGTGGAATGCTTTACCACAAGAAGTGATTGGGGCAGAGACGACAACATCATTTTAAAAGGGAAATGGATAAATATTTGAAAAGAAGGAATATAAAAGAAGGTTGAATGGCCTCCTGTGCTGTAAATTCTCTGATTCTAGGTCTCGCCTAAGTGCTCTTGTGTTGCTGTTCCATTCATAGTCATATAATGAACTGGCATGTCTATCTCATCTGCTTGATATTCGAGTGGGCCATTGTCCACTGTTTCGAAACTGAACTAAGATCAGGGGGAAAACTATGGGCTTTCTCTGTAGTCTATCTAAATAATCACAATATTCTGTCCTGAAATGGATATAGTCTTGACACTGTCAACAGCAGCAAGGCCGAGCTCTCTTGAGGAACCCTCTTCTTCTGCTCGCTCTTCTACCCATCTTAGCCAGATGTGATCAGATGTGATTACCAAGCTGAGCAGTTGAAGACAGTTTGAAATATCTGTAGAGTAGAGCTGAGTGGGAAAAATCACAGTCCTGTTTCTGATCTAGTCTCCCCAATTCACCAAGCACCAAGAGCTTGTCCTCGCAGCTGAAGGATCACCTGACTAACAGTCTCGGAGGAGAGAGAACAATGGGAGGCAATAAAAAAAAGCTCAAAGAATGTCAGTCTTTTGTGTGGGTCTGTAGAGATGAATCGGGCCCAAATGTTTTCCGAAACTCAGATCCAATAGTTCCTTCCTGTTCCTGAGCTTTCGAATGCTTCTCGTATTTACATTCTTTGTATATTTTTTCCCCTTCAGTCCTTGTTAGCCGAACAGAGACTGAACGTGTTGGGAGAGATCAGAAGGATTATCGATGACCTTTAACCTTGAGGGGGAAAAAAGCCACCTGACACTTCAAAGCTTAGGCAGAAAGGATGCAGGGGAAACAGAGGATTATGGGTGGCATGATTACCTTACAAAGGATGTTAAATTTTGAGTAAGAGATTCAGTGGGATTTAAGAGAACTCTGCTAATCCCGGATAGGTGCTTAAGCAGTAATGCAGGGCACATGTAAAGCAGCTTTGGGTTCAGAGTGGACTGGATTAATTTATAAATAAAAATAAAAGTACAACCTTCTGCCATCTTAAGAATAAAGAAACATTAACCCTGAAGATTTCTATTATAAAATTGTAGTATACAGCAAACCTAAAGTTAAGTCGCTGGCCGAGATTGATTTCACCAGCTTCATGTGAAACAGGCTTTAAGAATGGCCCCATTGCACACACAGCAGTCATTACGAGATATAGAGTCCTTATCACACTCTATTTTAATATTGGTTTCCTCAATCAATTGATGGTATTTGCTGCTCTGGTCAGACTGCACCTTGAGTACTGTGTCCAGTTCTGGTCACCAAGACCTAAGGGAGACATTCAATTGTTAAGAGGCAGTGCAGAGAAGGAGCCACAGGTCTGAGCAATCAGAAACTTGAGCTATTCAGCCTTGGAAGGAGGTGTCTAAGACGTGATCGTATTGAGGCGTACAAGATAGTAACATGAATGAATAGAAAAAGTAAATTCAGAAAATTTAGGTAAACTGTGAGTAGGACAAGGGGTCTTGGGCTCAAACTAATAAAAGGCAAATTTAGGATTACCAAAGAAACATAGACATAGAAACATAGAAGATAGGAGCAGGAGTAGGCCATTCGGCCCCTCGAGCCTGCTCCGCCATTCAATGAGATCATGGCTGATCATCCAAATTCAGTACCCTGTCCTTGCTTTCTCCCCATATCCCTTGATCCCTTTAGCCTTAAGAAATATATCTAACTCCTTCTTGAATATATTTAATGAATTGGCCTCAACTGCCTTGTGTGGTAGAGAATTCCACAGGTTCACCACTCTCTGGGATTGATATCTGGAAGTACTTCTTCGCACAAAGAGCAATCCGCACTTGGAATGGACAGATTCAAACTAGTAAAATGTAACTTTAGGACTGACATCGGGAGATTCCTCTTCACACAAAGAGTGATCAACATTAAGAATGGGCTTCCTGATCAAGTCGTGGGGCCAATAACCCTGGATTCATTTAACAATCAATCACATGCTGCACTGGGGCAACTTGAGTGTCGTTCTGGATGGATGAGCTAAGATGGACCGAATGGCCTTCCTCTTCCGCAATTACCTTGCAGTCTTGTGGTGAATTAGTGTAATTGCATATTTTTCTGCATGTCAGTGGGTAAGTATGCCATGTGATATTGGACTAAGGAATGCAGACAACAGATCTGTGTTGAACTAGTTGATCTCCACCAGGGTGGCAGTTGGGGATCTTCAATTGGCTTCAATGCCCCATGGGCATGGAGGGTGAACCAGGACTCCTGCCCCTGGTCCATATCCAGTGAACCCTATTGGAAATTGCAGGTGGGTGTATGTTGGGTGGGGCTCAGCTGCAATTCCCTGTACGGTCAAGGTGCACGCCAACTCTCACTGTATAGACTCACACGTGATGAATGGCTACTTGGTGTTGATGTCCACGGAATTGCATCCCACTGAGATGCAGCAGCTTCCGGACGGGATGGGAGAAAATGGAAGATATTTGGAAAAAAATGAAAATAAAATACTTGCATTTCTATAGCGCCTTTCACAACCTCAATACATCCCAAAGTGATTCACAGCCAATGAGGTACTTTTGAAGTGTAGTCACTGTTGTAATGTCGGAAACACGGCAGTTAATTTGTACACAGCAAGATCCCACAAACAGCAATGAGATAAATGACCAGATAATCAGTTTTAGTGATGTTGGTTGAGGGAAACATACTGGCCAGGACACCAGGAAGAATTCTCGTGCTTCTCTTTGAATAGTGCCACGGGAGCTTTCACATCCACCTGAAAGGGTAGACGGGGCCTTAGTTTAACGTCTCATCTAAAAGATAGCATCTCCGACAAAGCAGCACTCCCTCAGTACTGCACCGGAGTACCAGTCTATATTATGTGCTTAAATCTCTGGAGTGGGGCTTGCACCTACGACCTTCTGACTGAGAGTGGAGCCTGCTCCCACTGAGCCACGGCTGACAGTATGAAGCTACATATATGGATATGAAAGGTGTCAGTACCCTTCCAACCTCTGATATCTTCCTGTGGAGTTTTAGTGGTTACAGCTGCTGGTATGTATAGTGGTAGTGATGCTATGCAAGAGGTAAGGCTGGCACATGTACCAAACCCATGTTCCCAACTTTCAACCCCTCTGGAATATTGAGGAATCTTTAAGTCACACATGATTGTGATGTCTCAAAAAGTCCTCATAATTATTTTTAATTCACTGGAATAAGCTGCAAGACACTGCCATTCACCCCAGGGCCACCACACTGAGATAGACAGAGCTAGGTTCTCATCTCTAAACTCTGTAACCATGAAACAAACACTGCGGAGGACAAATTCGGTATAGCCCCGTTTGGAGCGCTAAAACTTTAAAAGTTGAAGAATTAGCGGCAGGTGCTAATCATTGTCGACTCCCGCGAAATTCATTGTTCGCGCTCCAAGAGGGAAGTGGAGCGTGAAATCAAGCGCTACACTCCTAACTTAGGGCGCTAACCTCTGAGAGCGGGGCACTACCGGCAGAGCGATAAAGGTCATGCACAGTCCAAACGGCACTCTTTAATCACACAGGCTGCTTCCATCTCTTAAAGGGAAGGGCCAATCACGCTGTATAACCTCATAGTCATCAGTGGTGTTTTTCAACGCGACCTGGGCGACTGCCATTGCAGCCCCTATCACTTTCAGAAAGTGCAGCATTTGGAGATGTTTGAGGAAAAGGTGTAAAATATTTTGCGCAGGCAGCAGACTGGTGCAAGTAATAAACGGTGCGATCACTGAAAGCGCCTTTTTCACGATGTTCAAGCGACACGGAATCATTCCCTTTAATTACCACTCCTGCAGCGCACTTCCGAGTGCACAACGCCTCCTCTTACTGGCATTGTCGGCCCAAGGCTCTAAAACAGGGGGTGAAAGGCAATTTTGCATCAGGGCCGTTAACGGGGCGTTGCACACGCATTGACGTCACCATGTGAGAGGAGCTAGAGGCCTAGGCGCTAACAGTTAGCGCCAGCGCTAATTCGCCACTGAAGGTTGCGTGCGGTGTTCGATTCGCCAGGCGCTAACAGGAGGCGCTAACCTACCAAATTTCACTGCCTGTATTTTTATCCGATGGGCCACAGCGAAAAACCGCATAGACCTCCTCAGAAGACGAACACGGGACACAACCAACAGAGTACCCTACGTCGTCCAGTACTTCCCCGGAGTGGAAAAACTACGCCATGTTCTTCGCAGCCTTCAACATGTCATCGATGACGACGAACACCTTGCTAAGGCCATCCCCATGCCTCCACTACTCGCCTTCAAGCAGCCGCCTAACCTCAAAAGTACCATCGTTCGCAGCAGATTACCCATCTTTCAGGAGAACAGCAACCAAGACACCACACAACCCTGCCACGGCAACCTCTGCAAGACATGCCAAATCATGGACACAGATACCATCATCACACGTGAGGACACTACCCACCAGGTACACGGTACATACTCATGTGACTCGGCCAACGTTGTCTACCTGATACGTTGCAGTAAAGGATGCTCCAGATCATGGTACATTGGCGAGACCATGCAGACACTGAGACAACGTATGAACGGACACCGCGCAACAATCGCCAGGCAGGAGGGTTGCCTCCCAGTCGGGGAACACTTCAGCAGCCAGGGGCATTCAGCCTCGGATCTGCGGGTAAGCGTCCTCCAAGGCGGCCTTCGGGATACACGACAGCGCAAAATCATAGAGCAGAAACTGATAGCCAAGTTCCGCACTCATGAGGATGGCCTCAATCGCGATATCGGGTTCATGTCACGATACAGAACGTGACTTGACATCATGGCCGGTCTTCCCAGGTGTTTTTTTTTAAAAAGACTAACACAAGAAACCAACACAAATTGACAGGATATGCAGCCAGCAGGTGGTTTGACACGTTGGACCCCCTGGGACACATCTCATTGTCTTGGCTGTGCTCTTAGTGTGTCTTTGATGTAGGGAAATATTTGAATAGATTTTGTCTGTGTTTAAATTGTGAATTCTGGGAGATTCTCTCACTGCTAACTTACCTGAGGAAGGAGCGACAGCTCCGAAAGCTTGTAAAATTAAATAAATCTGTTGGACTATAACCTGGTGTTGTGCGACTTCTCATTTTTGTCCACCCCAGTCCAACGCCGGCATCTCCACATCATGTATTTTTATAGCCTGTGGGCAACACCGACATGGCCACATTTATTGCCCAGCCTAGTTGCCCTCAGAAGGTGATGGTGGGCCTGCTTCTTCAATCGCTGCAGTGTCTTGTAGTGTCAGGTAGGGAATTCCAAGATTTTGACGCAGTGGGAAAGAAGGAATGACGATATATGTCCAAGTCAGGATGGTATTTGACTTGGAGAAGAACATGGAGTTGGTGGCATTATAACAATCTTGCTACCCTTTGTCCTTCTTGGTGGTAAAGGTCACAGCGCTGAGAGATGCTGTCTGAGTGCATTGCAACTTGTAGATGGTACATACTGCAGCCACAGTGGGATAGATATTGAGGGGAGAACATTGAGTCCAGTAGCAGGGGCAGCGATCATGAGGATTGTTCTGTTCTAGATGGTGTTGAGCTCCTTGAGTTTTGTTACAGCTACACCAATCCAGGCGAGTGGTGAATATTCCATCACAATCGTGACTTGAGTCTTGTAGATTTTCTTTTAATTTTGAACACAGAGCAAAAGATGAGGTTATTGACAGAGATAGAGATGTACCAAGGTAACCACATTCAGAGTGCCCCAGCTGCGGTGAATAGAGAAGTTAGGAGAGACTTTCCCTTTTATTAATATTATTAAATGCACAATAACTGCGTGAAGAGAAATAACCGGGCAACCATGCAGTGAAATTTTATCAAAAGAAAAATGAAAGCCAATTGTTTGAAAAGATCCTTGAATGAAACAAAAATCTGCTTCGCATCAAACAATTCACAATGTGATACCAAAAGCATTTATCACATTGGCACCCATCAAAATGAGATAAATTAAGATGAAATCCTCACCGTGTCTGGGAATGACAGCCTTCAAATGCCAACATTGGATGGAATAGAATCACCTCAGATTTTAACACCCTGAGCGAGGGTATTGAAACCAGGCCCTGACAGGACAATGGCCCAGACAGGACAATGGCCCAGATAGGACAATGGCCCAGATAGGACAATGGCCCAGATAGGACAATGGCCCTGACAGGACAATGGCCCAGACAGGATAATGGCCCAGACAGGACAATGGCCCAGATAGGACAATGGCCCAGATAGGACAATGACCTAGATAGGACAATGGCCCTGACAGGACAATGGCCCAGACAGGACAATGGCCCAGACAGGACAATGGCCCAGATAGGACAATGGCCCAGACAGGACAATGGCCCAGATAGGACAATGGCCCTGACAGGACAATGGCCCAGACAGGACAATGGCCCAGACAGGACAATGGCCCAGATTTTGCTGGAAGGGAGGCATCTCGCAGCGTGCCCCATTAATTAGCTTTTTCCCTCACCTCTCCGGCCGAAAAGATTTTGCACTGCAAATTGCTGGAAGTGCGAGCTGTTAACGGCGCGGCAAGGGCAACCAGGCATCTGGGACCTTAGTGAATGATGGGACCAACTGTCTCTCCTTAAGCAATGCGATTTAAGGATAGAGGAAGAAACAGAGGAACGATGGAGAAGGGAATAGGGTGAATTAGAGTCAAATCAGGTACAGAAAGAGAAATAAAGAGAGGGAAAGGAAGATTGGATTAAGAGAGAGGAATGAGACAGAAAGGAAAAATAAGACAAAAACTTACATTTAAAATTTTACATTTTAAAAACCCCTGGGAACAATTTACTAGCTGCAGCAATGAGACTCCGCAGTTTCCAATAAGAGCAGGGAGGTTATACTAGAACTGTATAAAACACTAGTTAGGCCACAGCTAGAACACTGCATACAGTTCTGGTCACCACATTACAGGAAAGATGTGATTGCACTAGAGAGGGTACAGAGGAGATTTACAAGGATGTTGCCAGAACTGGAGAATTTTAGCCGTGAGGAAAGATTGGATAGGCTGGGGTTGTTTTCTTTGGAACAGAGGAGGCTGAGGGGAGATTTAATTGAGGTGTATAAAATTATGAGGGGCCTAGATAGAGTGGATATTTCCCTTAGCAGAGAGGTCAATAACCAAGGGGCATAGATTTAAAGTAATTGGTAGGAGGTTTAGAGGGGAGCTGAAGAGAAATTTCTTCACCCAGAGGGTGGTGGGGGTCTGGAACTCATTGCCTGAAAGGGTGGTAGAGGCAGAAACCCTCATCACATTTAAAAAGTACTTGGATATGCATTTGAAGTGCCGTAACCTACAAGGCTATGGGCCAAGAGCTGGAAAGTGGGATTAGGCTGGATAGCTCTTATTCGGCCAGCGTGGACACGATGGGCCGAATGGCCTCCTTCTGTGCTGTAAATTTCCAAACTTCTATTGGTGATTGTTGCCAAAGCTTTCTCTGCCATCAATTCAGGAAAAGGAAAGTCCCCCCATAAGTAATGAACTATTGGGTGGGTTTCTGAGCATTTGGATCGGTGAACCGTCCTTTTGCTTGTGGGAGCTAGGTTCATGATGAGAGGGGTGAACCTCTCTCTTGTCAGCTGGCTGTACGGATCCAGCAAGTGATGTGTCTTCAGTTCCCATCATCACCCAAGTGCCTCTGGATCGTGACACCCTCAACCTTCCAGCTCAGCCGAATTCAGGTGGTGCTTTTTACCGCATATCCAACGCATTTTCAAGACCACATTCTTTCATCTCTAGTACACTGCCCACTTACCCTCCTTCCCGCTCTCTCCCACCACTGATAAAGACCTAAGCCGTGCCTTCATCGTCTTTATCACTTTCCCACTTTTAACATTCTTTAACCTCAGCTAATCTCGAGTCCTTAAGTTCTCTCCACTGCAAAGCGCCACAGACCCTTCAGCCTTCATCCTTGCCAAACTGAACCCCTGTGCTCCCAGTAAATTGATCATTACGGTTAATCTTAACTTGCCAAAATCAGCGTTAATTGGCGGTAACGGCCTCAAAATGGGCTAGGTAAATGTATTGCTCCCTTAACGGTGACGGTCACAGGGACTTACTGCTTGGCTGCCAAAATGCCTGCCTGCTTCAAGCGATAGGCCCGTTTGAATATGCATAGGATCCCGATTGCCATTTTACGGCAGAGTGCCATGCATTCTCCAGTCAGTTTTACTGGCGATGGGGCCAAAGAGGCCCTCAAACAGTACGTTTTAAAATATTTTTGTTGGGCCCAGAGGAGCAGGAGTGCCCCCCCGCACTCCGCAATAATAATCTGGGCCGCTGCCCCTCCGGGCTTCACCCTTCCATGATCACGACTCGCCCCCCCCCCCCCACCACTCAGACTTATCTTGTCGCCTGATATTGTGTGGACCCTTCCACTGGACTCAATTTCCACCCCTTCCATCATCAGTGCACTGCAGCAACTCACCAAGGTTACTTTGGCAGCACTTCCCTCCCCCAAGACCATGACCGTCCAGAAGGACAAAACCAACAATGCTGTGTGAGCAGCATTAGTTGCAAGTTCCTCTCCAAGTCGCACACCACACTGACTTATATCACCTTCTTTGTCGCTGGGTCAATCTCCTGGAATTGCCTACCAAACATCATTGTGGGGGTACCATCATCCTGCGCCAGTCTTCCAGCCACCACATCAAACCCGAGGGTGGCTGCTCGGAGACAAGAGCTATCCACTCTGCACCTGGCTGATGACTCCCCTCCGCAACCCCACCACTCGTGGCCAGCACTCATATAATGAGACCCATGCTGCCACGAGGGACCTCATCGAGCAGACCATTGGGGTGCTCAAGCAACCAGTGGTGCTTAGCTCCACCCAAAATGATTCTACATCTTGATTTTCTGAGCTGAGATCCTTTCTCTCAACTGTCTTTATTATCAGGGCCACCCCACCGCACCCACCTACAACCCCCACTCACCCGCCCCACCCACTTCTCCATTTTGCCTATTTCTTCTAAAAATCAAGTATTCTGGACTATTTAATTCCTAACCTTGGTCACTGTGCAACCATGCCTCCATAATGGCTATTAGATCAAACCCATTTATTTCTATCTGTGCTATTAATTCATGTATTTTGATGCGAATGCTTCGCGCATTCAGATGTAATGCCTTTAGCTTTAACATTTTCTATTTTTCCCTGATGTCACCTAAGTCACTGATGTCCTATTACCTTTGTTACTCTCTCTGTTCCTTCCTGACCCACTCTGCTTATTTTTACCCAAATCGCTACTCTGCTCTACAGCCTTGACTTTTCACTTGCTGTTTTTGAATTTACCCTTTCCTGAATCTTCCCACCCCCCAACCCTCACTTCATTAGTTTAAAGCCCTATCTACCGGCCTAGTTATTCGATTTGCCAGGACAATGGTCCCAGCCAAGTTTAAGTGGAGGCCGTCCCAATGGAACAGCTTCCTCTTTCCCCTGAACTGGTGCCCGTACCCCATAAATCAAAGCCCCTGCCTCCCACACCACTCTTTCAGCCATACCTTTAACCTTCTAATCTGTTTGTCCCTGTGCCAATTTGCGTGTAGCTCAGGTAAAAATCCAGAGATTATTGCCTGTGAGGTTCTGTGTTTTAATTTGGACCCTTGCTCCTCAAACTCTCTCAGCAGAACCTCATTCCGAGTTCTACCTATGGCATTGGTCCTCCAAGTTCTTGAGTTCAGGCACCTGCTCAACAACTCTGAGCTGAAGTTCCTCGAGCTGCAGACATTTATTGCAGATGTGGTTGTCCGGGATCGTGATGCTCTCCACAAACTCCCACATGCTGCAGTAACGCATACCCCTTGTACTGCCATCCCTATCTAACCTTGTTTTATTTATTTAATTAATTAAAGTTTATGGGGGAAATATTCAGTTGATTAGCGCCTCCCATTAGCGCCCTCTTAGGGCGCTAACGGGGCGCAAAGCAACTAGCGCCTGAGCGCGGCGATGTTTGCGCCGCTCGCGAAATTGACCAGACATTTCGCGGCGGCGTTAAACACTACCGCCACGATCTCCTGCGCCCGCAGATCGGGACCTCAGTCGAGCGTGCAACACCCCGGTAGCGCCCCGGACCGGATATTGAGTTGCGCCCCCTGCCTTTCCACCTGCAGCTAGCAACAACAGGTAGAGGGGAACGTTTTGCAGTTGGGAAGGGGCTGGGGGAGCACTATTTAAAGGCGGCCGCTTCCTGCCTTTTCTTGTCGGCAAAATCTTTGGTGCACGCAAGTTGAGAGGGAGAGAGACGTCTGGAAAGATTTAACACTGTCCTAAGGAATTTTGGCCCTCAGCACCACTTTTGCGGTTCCTAAGCGCCGAGCTCTTTCCCTGGGCCTATCCATTGGTGGTTCCAGCACAATTGCTTTTGAGGTCTCTCCAGGCCGAGATTCAAGGCTGCACTGAGCAGGGTGTGGCTGGACAGCAACATTGACCCTCCCCTTTAAGAACTGGCCGGCGCCAGTCTGTGTTCCATTGCTAACTGACATCACCTGAGCTTCGCCAGCGCTCTGAGGTAGCACCTCGCTCCGCGACGTTAGCGCCTTAAGACAGGTGTGTATCACCTCCAGGGGCGATAGAGGCCAAGTTTGCAGTCGGAGGCGATAATTAGCGCCGGGCGCTAAACTTTGCGCCTGGCCGATAATAGCGCCCCAAACGGGGCGATACCAATTTCTCCCCCAGTGTATTTAACCAACTTAGTTTATATCACTGTATTTAGTTTTTTAACTAGTTTAAATTATGGGTAGATTAAATTTAATATTTAACTGTAATTTACCCCCGCCACCCCTCCTTGTGCTGTGACGTCACTTTGCGATTTCTCTCCTGTGCCGCTCACAGACTCACAGACCGCCCTTTTCTCCTGCTCCGCCCTCGGCCTCGCCCTATTCTACCGCTCCGCCCCTGGCCTCGCCCTTTTCTACCGCTCCGCCCTCGGCCTCGCCCTTTTCTACCGCTCCGCCCCTGGCCTCGCCCTTTTCTACCACTCCGCTCTCGGCCTCGCCCTTTTCTCCCGCCCCGCCCTCGGCCTCGCCATTTTCTACTGCTCCGCCCTCGGCCTCGCCCTTTTCAATGCTCCGCCCTCGGCCTCGCCCTTTTCTACCACTCCGCTCTCGGCCTCGCCCTTTTCTACCGCTCCGCCCTCGGCCTCGCCCTTTTCTACCGCTCCGCTCTCGGCCTCGCCCTTTTCTACTGCTCTGCCCTCGTCCTCGCCCTTTTCTACTGCTCTGCCCTCGGCCTCGCCCTTTTCTACCGCCCCGCCCTCGGTCTCGCCCTTTTCTACCGCTCCGCCCTCGGCCTCACCCTTTTCTACCGCTCCGCCCTCGGCCTCGCCCTTTTCTACTGCTCTGCTCTCGGCCTCGCCCTTTTCTCCCACTCCGCTCTCGGCCTCGCCCTTTTATCCCGCTCCGCCCTCGGCCTCACCCTTTTCTCCCGCTCCACCCTCGGCCTCGCCCTTTTCTACCGCCTCACTCTCGGCCTCGCCCTTTTCTCCTGCTCCGTTCTCGGCCACGCCCTTTTCTACCGCTCCGCTCTCGGCCTCGCCCTTTTCTACCACTCCGCTCTTGGCCTCGCCCTTTTCTCCTGCTCCGCTCTCGGCCACGCCCTTTTCTACCGCTCCGCTCTCGGCCTCGCCCTTTTCTACCACTCCGCTCTTGGCCTCGCCCTTTTCTCCCGCTCCGCTCTCGGCCTCGCCCTTTTCTACCGCTCCGCCCTCGGCCTCGCCCTTTTCTACCGCTCCACACTCGGCCTGGCCCTTTTCTACCGCTCCGCCCTCGGCCTCGCCCTTTTCTACCGCTCCGCCCTCGGCCTCGCCCTATTCTACTGCTCCGCCCTCGGCCTCGCCCTATTCTACCGCTCTGCTCTCGGCCTCGCCCTTTTCTACCACTCCGCTCTCGGCCTCGCCCTTTTCTCCCGCTCCGCCCTCGGCCTCGCCCTTTTCTCCCGCTCCGCTCTCGGCCTCGCCCTTTTCTCCCGCTCCGCCCTCGGCCTCGCCCTTTTCTACCGCTCCGTCCTCGGCCTCGCCCATTTCTACCGCCCCGCTCTCGGCCTCGCCCTTTTCTACCACTCCGCTCTCGGCCTCGCCCTTTTCTCCCGCTCCGCTCTCGGCCTCGCCCTTTTCTCCCGCTCCGTCCTCGGCCTCGCCCTTTTCTACCACTCCGCCCTCGGCCTCGCCCTTTTCTCCTGCTCTGCCCTCGGCCTCGCCCTTTTCTACCGCCCCGCCCTCGGTCTCGCCCTTTTCTACCGCTCCGCCCTCGGCCTCGCCCTTTTCTACCGCTCCGCCCTCGGCCTCGCCCTATTCTACTGCTCTGCTCTCGGCCTCGCCCTTTTCTCCCGCTTTGCTCTCGGCCTCGCCCTTTTCTACCGCTCTGTCCTCGGCCTCGCCCATTTCTACCGCTCCGCTCTCGGCCTCGCCCTTTTCTACCGCTCCGCTCTCGGCCTCGCCCTTTTCTCCTGCTCCGCTCTCGGCCTCGCCCTTTTCTCCTGCTCCGCTCTCGGCCTCGCCCTTTTCTACCGCTCCGCTCTCGGCCTCGCCCTTTTCTCCTGCTCCGCTCTCGGCCTCGCCCTTTTCTCCTGCTCCGCTCTCGGCCTTGCCCTTTTCTACCGCTCCGCTCTCGGCCTCGCCCTTTTCTACCGCTCCGCCCTCGGCCTCGCCCTTTTCTACCACTCCGCTCTCGGCCTCGCCCTTTTCTACTGCTCCGCCCTCGGCCTCGCCCTTTTCTACCGCTCCGCCCTCGGCCTCGCCCTTTTCTCCCGCTCCGCTCTCGACCTCGCCCTTTTCTACCGCTCCGCCCTCGGCCTCGCCCTTTTCTACCGCTCCGCCCTCGGCCTCGCCCTTTTCTCCCGCCCCACCCTCGGCCTCGCCCTTTTCTACCGCCCCGCTCTCGGCCTCGCCCTTTTCTACCACTCCGCTCTCGGCCTCGCCCTTTTCTACCGCCCCGCTCTCGGCCTCGCCCTTTTCTACCACTCCGCCCTCGACCTCGCCCTTTTCTACCACTCCGCCCTCGGCCTCGCCCTTTTCCACCACTCCGCTCTCGGCCTTGCCCTTTTCTACCACTCCGCCCTCGGCCTCGCCCTTTTCTACTGCTCCGCCCTCGGCCTCGCCCTTTTCTACCGCCCCGCCCTCGGCCTCGCCCTTTTCTACCACTCCGCCCTCGGCCTCGCCCTTTTCTACTGCTCCGCCCTCGGCCTCGCCCTTTTCCACCACTCCGCTCTCGGCCTTGCCCTTTTCTACCACTCCGCCCTCGGCCTCGCCCTTTTCTACTGCTCCACCCTCGGCCTCGCCCTTTTCTACCGCCCCGCCCTCGGCCTCGCCCTTTTCTATTGCTCCGCTCTCGACCTCGCCCTTTTCTACCGCTCCGCTCTCGGCCTCGCCCTTTTCTACTGCTCCGCCCTCGGCCTCGCCCTTTTCTACCGCTCCGCTCTCGACCTCGCCCTTTTCTCCTGCTCCGCTCTCGGCCTCGCCCTTTTCTACCGCTCCGCTCTCGACCTCGCCCTTTTCTACTGCTCCGCCCTCGGCCTCGCCCTTTTCTAACACTCCGCTCTCGGCCTCGCCCTTTTCTACCGCTCCGCCCTCGGTCTCGCCCTTTTCTACCACTCCGCTCTCGGCCATCCCCTATTGACCACTCCGCTCTCGGCGTCGCCCTTTTCTACCACTCCGCTCTCGGCCTCCCCCTATTCTACCGCTCCGCCCTCGGCCTCCCCCTATTCTACAGCTCTGCCCTCGGTCTCGCCATTTTCTACCGCTCGGCTCTCGGCCTCGCCCTTTTCTACCGCCCCGCTCTCGGCCTCGCCCTTTTCTCCTGCTCCGTTCTCGGCCACGCCCTTTTCTACCGCTCCGCTCTCGGCCTCGCCCTTTTCTACCACTCCGCTCTTGGCCTCGCCCTTTTCTCCTGCTCCGCTGTCGGCCACGCCCTTTTCTACCGCTCCGCTCTCGGCCTCGCCCTTTTCTACCACTCCGCTCTTGGCCTCGCCCTTTTCTCCCGCTCCGCTCTCGGCCTCGCCCTTTTCTACCGCTCCGCCCTCGGCCTCGCCCTTTTCTACCGCTCCACCCTCGGCCTGGCCCTTTTCTACCGCTCCGCCCTCGGCCTCGCCCTTTTCTACCGCTCCGCCCTCGGCCTTGCCCTTTTCTACCACTCCGCCCTCGGCCTCGCCCTTTTCTACCGCTCCGCCCTCGGCCTTGCCCTTTTCTACCACTCCGCCCTCGGCCTCGCCCTTTTCTACCGCTCCGCCCTCGGCCTCGCCCTTTTCTACCGCTCCGCCCTCGGCCTCGCCCTTTTCTCCCGCTCCGCTCTCGGCCTCGCCCTTTTCTCCCGCTCCGCTCTCGGCCTCGCCCTTTTCTCCCGCTCCGCCCTCGGCCTCGCCCTTTTCTCCCGCTCCGTCCTCGGCCTCGCCCTTTTCTACCACTCCGCTCTCGGTCTCGCCCTTTTCTACCGCTCCGCCCTCGGCCTCGCCCTTTTCTACCGCTCCGCCCTCGGCCTCGCCCTATTCTACTGCTCTGCTCTCGGCCTCGCCCTTTTCTCCCGCTTTGCTCTCGGCCTCGCCCTTTTCTCCCGCTTTGCTCTCGGCCTCGCCCTTTTCTCCCGCTCCACCCTCGGCCTCGCCCTTTTCTACCGCCCCGCTCTCGGCCTCGCCCTTTTCTCCTGCTCCGCTCTCGGCCTCGCCCTTTTCTACCGCTCCATTCTCGGCCACGCCCTTTTCTACTGCTCCGCTCTCGGCCACGCCCTTTTCTACCACTCCGCCCTCGGCCTCGCCCTTTTCTACCGCTCCATTCTCGGTCACGCCCTTTTCTACCGCTCCATTCTCGGCCACGCCCTTTTCTACCGCTCCATTCTCGGCCACGCCCTTTTCTACCACTCCACCCTCGGCCTCGCCCTTTTCTACCGCCCCGCTCTCGGCCTCGCCCTTTTCTCCTGCTCCGCTCTCGGCCTCGCCCTTTTCTACCGCTCCATTCTCGGCCACGCCCTTTTCTACCGCTCCGCTCTCGGCCTCGCCCTTTTCTACTGCTCCGCCCTCGGCCTCGCCCTTTTCTACTGCTCCGCTCTCGACCTCGCCCTTTTCTACCGCCCCGCCCTCGGCCTCGCCCTTTTCTACTGCTCCGCCCTTGGCCTCGCCCTTTTCTATTGCTCCGCTCTCGACCTCGCCCTTTTCTACCGCTCCGCTCTCGGCCTCGCCCTTTTCTACTGCTCCGCCCTCGGCCTCGCCCTTTTCTACCGCTCCGCCCTCGGCCTCCCCCTTTTCTACCACTCCGCTCTCGACCTCGCCCTTTTCTCCTGCTCCGCTCTCGGCCTCGCCCTTTTCTACCGCTCCGCTCTCGACCTCGCCCTTTTCTACTGCTCCGCCCTCGGCCTCGCCCTTTTCTATTGCTCCGCTCTCGACCTCGCCCTTTTCTAACACTCCGCTCTCGGCCTCGCCCTTTTCTACCGCTCCGCCCTCGGTCTCGCCCTTTTCTACCACTCCGCTCTCGGCCTCCCCCTATTGACCGCTCCGCTCTCGGCCTCGCCCTTTTCTACCACTCCGCTCTCGGCGTCGCCCTTTTCTACCACTCCGCTCTCGGCCTCCCCCTATTCTACCGCTCCGCCCTCGGCCTCCCCCTATTCTACAGCTCTGCGCTCGGTCTCGCCATTTTCTACCGCTCGGCTCTCGGCCTCGCCCTTTTCTACCGCTCCGCTCTTGGCCTCGCCCTTTTCTCCTGCTCCGCTCTCGGCCACGCCCTTTTCTACCGCTCCGCTCTCGGCCTCGCCCTTTTCTACCGCTCCACCCTCGGCCACGCCCTTTTCTACCGCTCCACCCTCGGCCTGGCCCTTTTCTACCGCTCCGCCCTCGGCCTCGCCCTTTTCTACCGCTCCGCCCTCGGCCTCGCCCTATTCTACTGCTCCGCCCTCGGCCTCGCCCTTTTCTACCACTCCGCTCTCGGCCTCGCCCTTTTCTCCCGCTCCGCTCTCGGCCTCGCCCTTTTCTCCCGCTCCGCCCTCGGCCTCGCCCTTTTCTCCCGCTCCGTCCTCGGCCTCGCCCTTTTCTACTGCTCCGCTCTCTGCCTCGCCCTTTTCTACTGCTCTGCCCTCGGCCTCGCCCTTTTCTACCACTCCGCTCTCGGTCTCGCCCTTTTCTACCGCTCCGCCCTCGGCCTCGCCCTTTTCTACCGCTCCGCCCTCGGCCTCGCTCTATTCTACTGCTCTGCTCTCGGCCTCGCCCTTTTCTCCCGCTTTGCTCTCGGCCTCGCCCTTTTCTCCCGCTCCACCCTCGGCCTCGCCCTTTTCTACCGCCCCGCTCTCGGCCTCGCCCTTTTCTCCTGCTCCGCTCTCGGCCTCGCCCTTTTCTCCCGCTCCACCCTCGGCCTCGCCCTTTTCTACCGCCCCGCTCTCGGCCTCGCCCTTTTCTACCGCTCCGCCCTCAGCCTCGCCCTATTCTACCGCTCCGCTCTCGGCCTCGCCCTTTTCTCCCGCTCCGCTCTCGGCCTCGCCCTTTTCTACCGCTCCGCCCTCGGCCTCGCCCTTTTCTACCGCTCCGCTCTCGGCCTCGCCCTTTTCTACTGCTCCGCCCTCGGCCTCGCCCTTTTCTACCGCTCCGCCCTCGGCCTCGCCCTTTTCTCCTGCTCTGCTCTCGACCTCGCCCTTTTCTACCGCTCCGCCCTCGGCCTCGCCCTTTTCTACCGCTCCGCCCTCGGCCTCGCCCTATTCTACTGCTCTGCTCTCGGCCTCGCCCTTTTCTACCACTCCGCACTCGGCCTCGCCCTTTTCTCCCGCTCCACCCTCGGCCTCGCCCTTTTCTACCGCCCCGCTCTCGGCCTCGCCCTTTTCTACCGCTCCGCCCTCGGCCTCGCCCTTTTCTACCGCTCCGCTCTCGGCCTCGCCCTTTTCTACCACTCCGCCCTCGACCTCGCCCTTTTCTACCGCCCCGCCCTCGGCCTCGCCCTTTTCTACTGCTCCGCCCTCGGCCTCGCCCTTTTCTACTGCTCCGCCCTCGGCCTCGCCCTTTTCTACCGCCCCACCCTCGGCCTCGCCCTTTTCTACCACTCCGCTCTCGGCCTCGCCCTTTTCTACTGCTCCGCCCTCGGCCTCGCCCTTTTCTATTGCTCCGCTCTCGGCCTCGCCCTTTTCTACCGCTCCGCTCTCGGCCTTGCCCTTTTCTACCACTCCGCTCTCGGCCTCGCCCTTTTCTCCTGCTCCGCTCTCGGCCTCGCCCTTTTCTACCGCTCCGCCCTCGGTCTCGCCCTATTCTACCGCTCCGCCCTCGGTCTCGCCATTTTCTACCGCTCCGCCCTCGGCCTCCCCTCTACCGCTCCGCCCTCGGCCTCCCCTCTACCGCTCCGCCCTCGGCCTCCCCCTATTCTACCGCTCCGCTCTCGGCCTCGCCCTTTTCTACTGCTCCGCCCTCGGCCTCGCCCTTTTCTATTGCTCCGCTCTCGGCCTCGCCCTTTTCTACCGCTCCGCCCTCGGCCTCCCCCTATTCTACCGCTCCGCTCTCGGCCTCGCCCTTTTCTCCTGCTCCGCCCTCGGCCTCCCCCTATTCTACCGCTCCGCTCTCGGCCTCGCCCTTTTCTCCTGCTCCACTCTCGGCCTCGCCCTTTTCTACCGCTCCACCCTCGGCCTCGCCCTTTTCTACCGCTCCGCCCTCGGCCTCGCCCTTTTCTACCGCTCCGCTCTCGGCCTCGCCCTTTTCTACCGCTCCGCCCTCGGCCTCGCCCTTTTCTACCACTCCGCCCTCGGTCTCGCCCTTTTCTACCACTCCGCTCTCGGCCTCGCCCTTTTCTACCACTCCGCCCTCGGCCTCGCCCTTTTCTACCACTCCGCTCTCGACCTCGCCCTTTTCTACCGCTCCATTCTCGGCCTCGCCCTTTTCTATCGCTCCGCTCTCGGCCTCGCCCTTTTCTACCACTCCGCTCTCGGCCTCGCCCTTTTCTACCACTCCGCCCTCGGTCTCGCCCTTTTCTACCACTCCGCCCTCGGTCTCGCCCTTTTCTACCACTCCGCTCTCGGCCTCGCCCTTTTCTACCACTCCGCACTCGGCCTCGCCCTTTTCTCCTGCTCCGCTCTCGGCCTCGCCCTTTTCTACCGCTCCGCTCTCGGCCTCGCCCTTTTCTACCGCTCCACTCTCGGCCTCGCCCTTTTCTACTGCTCCGCTCTCGACCTCGCCCTTTTCTACCGCTCCGCTCTCGGCCTCGCCCTTTTCTACCACTCCGCTCTCGACCTCGCCCTTTTCTACCACTCCGCTCTCGGCCTCGCCCTTTTCTACCACTCCGCCCTCGGTCTCGCCCTTTTCTACCACTCCGCCCTCGGTCTCGCCCTTTTCTACCGCTCCATTCTCGGCCTCGCCCTTTTCTACTGCTCCGCTCTCGACCTCGCCCTTTTCTACCACTCCGCCCTCGGCTTCGCCCTTTTCTACCGCTCCGCTCTCGGCCACGCCCTTTTCTACCGCTCCGCCCTCGGCCTCGCCCTTTTCTACCACTCCGCTCTCGGCCTCGCCCTTTTCTACCGCTCCGCTCTTGGTCTCGCCCTTTTCTACTGCTCTGCCCTCGTCCTCGCCCTTTTCTACTGCTCTGCCCTCGTCCTCGCCCTTTTCTACCGCCCCGCCCTCGGTCTCGCCCTTTTCTACCGCTCCATTCTCGGCCTCGCCCTTTTCTACTGCTCTGCCCTCGGCCTCGCCCTTTTCTACCACTCCGCTCCACAGATAGGAAGTTGCCATCCAGTCCCAAGGAAATGTAGACACCGGTTAAGGGGAAGCTAGATAAGTACATGAGGGCGAAAGGAATCGAAGGATATGCTGCTAGGAACAGATGAAGTAGGGTGGGAGGAGGCTCGTGTGGAGCAGAAACACCGGTATAGACCAGTTTGGCCGAATGGCCTGTTTTTGTGCTGTACATTCTATGTAACCGTTTCTGTATGACAATTAGGTTTTCATGCCCTGATCCAGACACATTTTTACGCAGCAACCATGACATCTTGAAAGAGGCAGCAGCCTTCTCGTCTCTTTAAAGAGTCCCTCCATATATGGAACATCTTTTCATTCTTGACTTGCGATTACTTAATGGATATGAACAATGAATTGACTTTCCTTCGTTTCAGAGTCACCTCGCAGCCAGATGGGGTTGAATTTAATTTACAAGTCAATCCTGATTAAAATATTTGCCCTGAATTCAAATTAAAATGTTTAAGACGAGTGCCTGTGTTTGATGCGTTTGTGAGGAAGGGTTACATGTGTGACAGGCAGACAGCATTACAAATATTCTGCACCTAAAACCATTTATTTAGACCAGACTATCAATTAAATGAGAAGAGGCAGTTTTGCCCTCAAATAATTACTTCTAAAGCATCAGGAATTGGTAATCCCTTTGAGGTTTTGAAACACATCTTTTAAAATGTAGAAATGTAGCAATAGAACAGGAATAGACACTCCACTGACACCCGGATACAAGGCAGTTGAGAATCTGTGATGATATCATGAATGGTGGAAGAGAGAGGAGAGTGTATAAGACATGATGCTGCAGCAGCTGGCGGTATGTGAGGACACATCAACAATCTCCTGGAGATATTCCGTGGACAAATAAGGTAACCCAACAAGTGTCAGCTTCACTCAGTTGGTAGGACTCTCACCCCTGAGTCACATGGGGGTCACTTTAATCTAACCCAGGATCGAATCAGCTCGCTCTGTACACCTTGCCCAATTTTACACTCCGTTGACTTCACATACTGCACAATGCGTAGTCAACGATATATGCTATACTGTGACTATATACAGTAATATACTGCACACTATATAGTAAACTATACACTATATGCAGCAACGCATTGTACACTGCATAATGTAACATACAACAGACTATGTATTAAACTGTACACTATATACAGTATAGTTCCGTCTTGAAACAGATAATCTGTTCCACATGCTTACTACCATTTAGTAAAAGATTCCTCCTGCATTTTCTGTTTTCTTTTGTTGTCCTTAATTTATAAATATGACCCCTTGCGCTTAAATTCTGGACACGGCACAAAAGCTTGCTTGCACCCAATTCGTCCCAACCTTTCATGAATTTAAATACCTCTATCATATCCCCTCTCAGACTTCTCTTTTCCAGGCTAGTCAATCTTTCCTCATGTGTCATTCTCTGGGATCGGCCATGTGGTCCCCTCCAATAACTGAATAGGAAATAGGGAGACCAAAACTGCACGCAGTACTCCAGATGTGAGGGTAGATTGTAACACCCTCTCAAACGGCGGGAACGGTGCTGATGGGGGTTTAGGATGACGGGGTTAGGGGTCACGCATTGCTCCCCCCCACTACCATCAGAATTTGTGTGAGCACAGGCACGGGAGGGATGCCCACCTCATGCAGGCAGGGGCCTGCTTTACATTGAAAAGTTGCGGCCCGATGATGTTATCGGCACAACACCGTATTTTAACTAATCACGGCACCTCAACCATGATGGGAATCTGCGGAGTAGATAAGTGCAGCTCCAACAACACTCAAGAAGCTCGACACCATTCAGGACAAAGCAGCCTGCTTGATTGGCACCCCATCCACCACCTTAAACATTCACTCCCTCCACCACTGGCATACCGTGGCTGCAGTGTGTACCATCTACAAGATGCACTGCAGCAACTCGCCAAGGCGTCTTCGGAAGCAGCTCCCAAACCCGCGACCTCTACCACCTAGAAGGACAAGGGCAGCAGGCCGCATGGGAACACCATCACCTGCAAGTTCCCCTCCAAGTCACACACCATCCTAACTTGGAAGTATACCGCCGTTCCTTCACCACACGGACTGCAGCGGTTCAAGAAGGCGGCTCACCACCACCTTCTCAAGGGCAATTAGGGATGGGCAATCAATGCTGGCCTTGCCAGCGACGCCCACATCCCAGGAACGAATAAAAAAAAGTAGCCAGAAAAGGCCGAGGTAGTCTTTTATGTGCAATCCTCATTTTCCCGGAGAAGCTTCTTTTCTCCCCCGACCACGATCAATCCTGATTCCACCTCCCCCCCCCTGCCCCGCCACCCCCCCCCCCCCCACATCCACCTCCTCACATACCTTGCCGGGACAGTTTCTGTGGATCCCCAATGGTGGCCTGACCCACCCTTCCTCTGGTTTTCCTCTCCCGCCCGCTGGCTTTGGGTGGGTGTCAGCATTTCTATAGCGCCTTTCACGACCTCAGGATGCCCCAAAGCGCTTTACAGCCAATGAAGTACTTTTGTAACGTAGTCACTGTTGTAATGTAGGAAAGGCGGCACAGCAAGGTCCCACAAACAGCAATGTGATAATGACCAGATCATCTGTTCTTCTTTGTGATGTTGGTTGAGGGATAAATGTTGTCCAGGACACCGGGGATAGCTCCTCTGCTCTTCAAAATAGTGGCATGGGATCCTTTATGTCCACCTGAGAGGGCAGGTGGGTCCTCGGGTTAGCGTCTCATCCAAAAGCACAGGCACTCGTCTTAAACATTTCCGACAGTGCAGCCCTCCCTCAGCACTGCACTGGAGTGTCAGCCTAGACTACGTGCTCAAGTCTCTGGAGTGGGGCTTAAACCCATAACTTTCTGACTCGGAGGTGAGAGAGATACCAAAGAAATTCTGACACTGGCATTGTGAAATGGTATTGAGGCCCAGGCGCTTAAATTCCTGGGCCTCGTGCTGCGGGTGTGGGAGATGGCTCCCAGAACCTCGATTCCTGCCCCCAGTAAAAATTGACCCCGTGGTCTCGCCAGGGCCAAACACAGTTTTAAAATGACCTCTCTGCATTGATATGTTATAGCCCATGCCATGGATCCCAACATTCTGTATTCTATTTTAACAGCCTGGGAACATGGGGACAGACCTGTCTACTAAAATCCCAAGGTCTCTCTCCTGCTCCAATACCTCAAATATGCTCCCATTCAACACATAATCCACATCAACCTTCCCTCTGCCAAATCTCATAGCATTACATTTCCCTGTATTAAATCACATCTGCCATTTCTCCGCCCCCTGATCGAGCTTCTCAAGATCCTTTTTAATTAACGCGCATTGATATTCATCAATTGTCACTGCTTCCAATTTGGTATCGTCTGCAAATTTAGACACAGTTCCTTCCTTGAAATCGTTTATAACAATTATAAATAAAGCAGTCGCAACGCTGAACCTTGTGACTCTGTTCTGGTAACTGATTGACAGCCAGGTACCGGCCCATGCACGGCTACTCATTGTCTACCAACCAACCAACCATTTGCCAATCCATTTTAATACATTCCCTTTTATCTCATCCTAAAATCCAGGAAGATAACATCCACTCTCTTTCCCCTATTTACTATGGCTGTCATCTCCTCAAAGAAATCCAATAAAATAGTCCAGCATGACCTCCCACTCCTGTGATGCTGACTGTCTTGGATTAGCTCATGCCCCTCAGGATGCTCCATTACATCATCCCATTCAACCACCAAACGCTTTCCCAACAGTGGAAGCGAGACATACAGGTCGATAATTTGATGGTTCATCCCTCGACCATTTTTTGAAGATGGGAGTCACATTTGCTATTTTCCAATTGCCCTAATATGTCCTGTCCCAGGAAAATTGCCCAGGTATGACAAATCCAACCTGGCCAATTACACCCCATCAGCCTACTCTCAATCATCAGCAAAGTGATGGAAGGAGTTGTCAACAATACTATCAAGCGGCACTTACTCAACAATAATCTGCTCACCGATGCTCAGTTTGGGTTCTGCCAAGACCACTCAAGTGACTGTCCTTGACAGCAAGGTAGCATTCGACCGAGTATGGCATCAAGGAGCCCTGGTAAAACTGAAGTCAATGGAGATAGGGGAAAAACTCTCCACTGGCTGGAGTCAAACCTAGCACAAAGGAAGATGGTTGTGATTGTTGAACGCCAATCATCTCAGCCCCATTACATCGCTGCAGGAGTTCCTCAGGGCAGCATCCTAAACCCAACTATCTTCAGCTTCTTCATCAATGACCTTCCCTCCATCATAAGGTCAGAAATGGGGCTGGTCGCTGATGATTGCAATGTTCAGTTCCATTCGCAATTCCTCAGACAATGAAGCAGTCTATGCCCGCAAGCAGCAAGTCCTAGACAACATCTAGGCTTGGGCTGATAAGTGGCAAGTAACATTCGCGCCACACAAGTGCCAGGCAATGACCATCTCCAACAAGAGAGAGTCTAACCACTGCCCTTTGACATTAAATTGCATTACTTTCATCGAATTCCCTACCATCAACATCCTGGGGATCACTATTCACCAGAAATTCTGCTGAACCAGTAACATAAATGCCATGGCTGCTCGAGCAGGTCAGAGGTTGGGTATTCTATGGCGAGTGACTCACTTCCTGACTCCCCAAAGCCTCTCCACTGCCCACAAAGCACAAGACAGGAGTGTGATGGAATACTCTCCACTTGCCTGGATGGCTGCAGCTGCAACAACACTCAAGAAGCTCAACACCATCCTGGACAAAGCAATCTGCTAAAGTACTGTGTACAGTTCATGTCTCTTCACATGGTGGGTGACAGAGAGACCCTGGAAAAGGTTCAGAGAAGGGCCCCTTAATTGATACCTAGCTTAAAGGCCCTCAGTTACCATGATAGGCTTAAGGAACTGGGGCTTTTTACTCGAGAAAAGTGCAGACTTTGAGGAGATTTCATTGAGGTCTTTAAAATAATGAAAGGATTCGGTCTGTGTGGATAGGCTATCCGAGCGAGACAGGTTAGGGAGGACCAGGGTACATGAGTATAACTTAACAAAAGTGTAGAACTACGTCAACTGTTAGGAGGTACTTCTTTTCAGAGTCGTTAGCCTCAGGAATAAGTTGCCAACACTGCAAGCATTCAAAAGGGAATTGGGCAAGTCCCTTGAGTGGCCAACATTTAGGAGGCAAGTGGGTCTTTGTGTCTCCCAGTAACCGTGGTCTCCTGGAACTTGCTTCATCGTCCTTGGGAGTCGGAGAGGAATGTCCCAGAGTTAAATTGGCCTAAGGATTTTTCTCTTTCTTTTTTTTTATCTCTCAGGAGATTGCATGACTGTTGGGTGGGGGGAGGTGGGGGCATTGATGAGGTTGATGGTACGTAGAAGTCACACCATGACAGTACAAATGTGAGAAGTCGCACAACACCAGGTTATAATCCAACAGCTTTATTTGAAATCACAAGCTTTCGGAGCGCTGCTCCTTCATCTGACGAAGGAGCAGCGCTCCGAAAGCTTGTGATTTCAAATAAAGCTGTTGGACTATAACCTGGTGTTGTGCGACTTCTCACATTTGTCCACCCCAGTCCAACACCGGCATCTCCACATCATGACAGTACAAGAAAGGCTCCATAGACCAGCTGGTCTGTTCCTGCCCATTGTCTGTTTATGTATGTGTGTGTATATATCTTTATCCATCTATATATATAATATATTAGACACACACATAGAGAGAGAGAGACAGAGAGAAGGGGAGAGAGAGAGAAAAGAGAGAGCTAGATACTATACAGAATATAAAGACACAGTTATTTATTGCTCTGATGTGATTAAAAATATATTACATTCAAAAACAGCACAGCAGTAATGGCCTGGAAGATAAATGTTATGGCTTTTTTTTTAAAATTGAATACTTTAAAACTGAAAAATGGAAAAGTTCTAACATGTTCCAATCTGTTAATGACTTTCCTGAAAGCATGACAGGATAGAATAAATGGCCCATTTAGTAGGTATGGTGAAGACAAAAAAAAATGTATTAATCCAAGAGTGGAGATAAATGGTGACATATTCCGATTGTGCCTTTCTGGTGTGGAAGCCTCCCCCACTGGGCGTGTACTCCAGGAAACTGCGCGCACATAGCCCACTATATTCCACTCACGTGCGCTACATCGTGGGCTGCACGCGTCTGATTTCTTGGCAGGTGTGGCACTCCAAGCCAGGAGCACGCAATCAGAAAATTCCCCTAAAAGGCCGATTGAACTTCTTGTTCTGAGGTCTAGTCTTCAAATGTGTCTGAACAGCCCGAGTGGCTCTATTGCTCTTGAATCCGCCCACGGCATCACCATGGCGATGGACCTTGGCAAACGAGTGAAGTCATTTGAGGTTGATGGGCAACTTCCAGGATAGCTCTGTATGGAAATACATGGTTAGATTTATTTTTAAAATGTCTGTCTTTCTCTCCGTACTCGAAGCCAGGGGTGTCCAAACTGTGGTTCAATGCCACGTTCAAACTATGAGCCTCGTCAATCTAGCCCTCAAAGCCCAGGCAGTAGTCCTATTTTCACACATATTTCTTATTCGCCGATCTGTCCTTTTTGAATTTCGTGGGCCTGGAGGTTGGGAAAGGGCTGGTTTGAGTGCTATTGCCTCATTGGTGGATAAATGCTGAATCAGAACACCAAGATCTGTTAGTATCAGCAACTCAAGATGCATGAAAATTAATGGGGACATGGATTTAAACTTCATACGTGCACCTCGTGGCTGTATGGTGTATTCCTAAGTGGTCTAACAAAGACTAAAAGCTCTGAGCCACATTTATCTTTACTGTTACCAAATGCCATTTCTGCAGCTACAGATCTGCTCAACAACACCCTCACCTCCACCTTTGATGCCTTAGTCCCCATTGAAACAATTACTCTCTCACCCTGGCCATTCGCCCTGATACAGCTCTCATCTCCGCTCCCTTAAGACCAAGAGACACAGACTTGAATGTATATGGCGGACAACCGGTTTAGCCATTCACCGCCAGATCTGTCTGGACCACATAAAGCACTATTGGGTCCTGCTCTCCTCTGCCAAAATTGCTCACTATTCCAGGATCGTCCTGGATTACAAAGATAACCCCTGGCTTCTTTTCTGTACTGCAAGTTGTCTTCTTAAACACCTCTCCCCTGCCTCCTCCACCCTCACCTCCAACAAAAAGTGCTAGGAGCTCACGGACATTTTTGTCTCTAAGATTGAGACCATCTGTTCAGCTGCCTCTGCCGTTTCCCTCCCTTCCCCTAGCCCACCGGGTCAAACTTCCTCTAACTTCCCCATAACTCGCATCTTTCTCCAGTTTCTCTTCTATCTATGCCCTGTCTGAGCTCATCTTGTCCGTGAGACCCACCTCCTGCTCCGCTGACCCTATTTCCACTAAATTGCTGACCGCCCAACTTCCCTTCCTGGCTCCCATGTTCACTGATATTGTTAACGGTTCTCTCTCCTCAAGTACTGTCCCCCTCTCCTTCAAATCTGCCGGCATCACCCCTCTCCTCAAAAAACTTACCCTTGACCACTCCGTCCTTGCAAACTACCGCCCCATCTCCAACCTCCCTTTCCTCTCCAAAGTCCTTGCCCACCTTTCCCAGAACGCTATGTTTGAATCCTGCCAATCAGGTTTCCACCCCTGCCACAGTACCGAAACAGCTCTTATCAAAGTCACAAATGACATTGTTTGTAACTGTGACAAAGTTGACAAAGATCCCTCCTCGTACTTCTCGACATGTCTGCAGCCTTTGACACGGTTGACCACAGCATCCTTCTCCATCGCCTCTTCACCATCGTCCAGCTGGGTGGGACTGCACGCGCCTGGTTCAATTCTTATCTATCCAGTCGTAGCCAGAGAATCACCTGCAATGGCTTCTCTTCCTGCTACCGCATCGTTACCTCTGGTGTTCCCCAAGGATCTATCCTTAGCCCCCTTCTATTTCTCATTTAAATGCTGTCCCTCGGCGACATCATCCAAAAACACAGCGTCAGTTTCCACATGTACGCTGATGACACCCAGCTCTACCTCATCACCACCACCTCTCTTGACCCCTACACTGACTCTAAATTGTCACACTGCTTGTCCGACATCCAGTACTGGATGAGCAGAAATTTCCTCCAACTAAATATAATGAAGACCAAAGCCATTGTCTTCAGTCCCCGCCACAAACTCCGTTCCCTAGCCACCGACACCATCCCTCTTGCTGGCAACTGTTTGAGGTTGAATCACACTGTTCGCAACCTTGGTGTCGCAGAAAAAGAGCGTGCATGACAGATGTCAGGTTGAGAATACAAGTGAGAATCAGGCTGAATATAGAAAGTTCAGAGGGGAAGTGGAAAAGAAAATAAGCGGGGCAAAGAGAGAGTATGAGAATAGATTGGCAGCTAACATAAAAGGGAATTCAAAAGTCTTCTATAGGCATATAAATAATAAACAGGTAGTAAGAGGAGGGGTGGGGCCGATAAGGGACCAAAAAGGAGCCCTACGCATGGAGGCAGAGGGTATGACTGAGGTACTAAATGAATACTTTGCATCTGTCTTCACCAAGGAAGATGCTGCCAAAGTCATAGTGAAAGAGGAGGTAGTAGAGATACTGGATGAGATAAAATTTGATAAAGAGGAGGTACTAGAAAGGTTGTCTGTACTTAAAGTTGATAAGTCACCAGGACAAGCTGGGATGCATCCTAGGATGCTGAGGGAAGTTAAGAAGAAAACCGTGGAGGTACTGGCCATACGGAGATGGTGCCAGAGGACTGGAGAATCGCAAATGTCACACCCTTGTTCAAAAAAGGGTGTCAGGATAAATCCAGCAACTACAGGCCAGTCAGTTTAACCTCGGTAATGGGGAAGCTTTTAGAAACGATAATCAGGGACAAAGTTAACAGTCACTTGGACAAGTGTGGATTAATTAAGGAAAGCCAGCACGGATTTGTTAAAGGCAAATCGTGTTTAACCAACTTGATTGAGTTATTTGATGAGGTAACAGAGAGGGTTGATGAGGGCAATGCGGTTGGCATGGTGTACATGGATTTCCAAAAGGCGCTTGATAAAGTGCCAGCAAAGTTGAAGCCCATGGAATAAAATGGACAGTGGCAGCATGGATATGAAATTGGCTAAGTGGCAAGAAACAGAGAGTAGTGGTGAAAGGTTGCTTTTCAGACTGGAGGAAGGTATACAGTGGTGTTCCCCAGGGGTCGGTACTAGGACCACTGCTTTTCTTGATATATATTAATGACTTGGACTTGGGTGTACAGGGCACAATTTAAAAATTTGCAGATGATACAAAACTTGGAAGTACAGTGAACAGTGAGGAGGATAGTGATAAACTTCAAGAAGACATAGACAGGCTGGTGAAATGGGCGGACACATGGCAAATGAAATTTAATGCAGAAAAGTGCGAAGGGATACATTTTGGTAGAAAGAATGGGGAGAGGCAATATAAACTAAAGGGTACAATCCTAAAGAGGGTGCATGAACAGAGAGACCTAGGGGTGTATGTGCACAAATCGTTGAAGGTGGCAGGGCAGGTTGAGAAAGCAGTTTAAAAAGCATACGGGAACCTGGGCTTCATAAATAGAGGTATAGAGTAAAAAAGCAAGGAAGTTTCCTAGCTGATAAGGGAATTAAGGGTTATGGGGAGCGGGCAGGGAAGTGGACGTGAGTCTAGGTTCGGATCAGCCATGATCCTATTGAATGGCGGAGCAGGCCCAAGGGGCCATATGGCCTACTCCTGCTCTTACTTCTTATGTTCTTATGTTCTTTTGATGAACCTTTATAAAACACTGGTTCGGCCTCAACTGGAGTATTGTATCCAATTCTGGGCACCGTACTTTAGGAAGGATGTGAAGGCCTTAGAGAGGGTGCAGAAAAGACTTACGAGAATGATTGCAGCGATGAGGAACTTCAGTTAAATGGATAGACTGGAGAAGCTGGGGTTGTTCTCCTTACAGCAGAGAAGGTTGAGAGGAGATTTGATAGAGGTGTTCAAAATCATGAGGGGGTCTAGACAGAGTAGATAGAGAGAAACTGTTCCCATTGGCGGCAGGCTCAAGAACCAGAGGACACAGATTTAAGGTGATTGGCAAAAGAACCAAAGGCGACATGAGGAACTACTTTTTTACACAGCGAGTGGTTAGGATCTGGAATTCACTGCCTGAAAGGGTGGTGGAGGCAGACTCAATTGTGGCTTTCAAAAGGGAGTTGGATAAGTACCTGAAGGAAAATTTTTTGCAGAGCTACAGGGAAAGGGCGGGGGAGTGGGACTAGCTGAAGTGGTCTTGCAGAAAGCCGGCACGGGCTCGACGGGCCGAATGGCCTCTTTCTGTGCTGTAACCATTCTATGATTCTATGATTTTATGATCTTCATGCACCCAGTTATGGCCAGTTATGGTCAGATCAAGTAACTTTAAGATATGTGCTCCTCCTGTCTACAAGTATGGGCGTGCGAGGTTCTTTTAGATAGTTTAATCCACGATATCTACGACTGTGCAACTCCAGTTTAGCTTGGAACAGTTTGTCACAGAAATCCCCACTGCATAAAAAATGAACATTGCATAGATAGAGAGAAGGGTATTAAGAAGTGGTGTGTAAGTCAGTATTTACAGGGCATTAGCGAGGTGTGAAGTACTTATTGAACTGCCAAAATAGCCGGCGTGTTTAATACGTTATAGTGCGGCGCCTTCGTAATTGGCTCCTATGGTGATGGGAAATGGTTCGGGCCATTTGCCTGATTTCGGCAGCTCCCCGTGATAAGCGCGGACGGTGTAAGTGGTGGGGACTGTATTTATTTGATCCACGTTTGTGTAACTGCATCCGAAGTGCAGCCTGTCGGAGCCCGCCGCATTTTCTGTATCATTCAGATCACATCCAACATGGTGTGAGAGACTGATCTGTAGTATCGCATGGAGGGTGGGCAGAACTGAGTGACAATTTCCTTTCTGGTGCCTCAGTTTATTCTTTTTTTTATGCTAAACTGAAACAATGCATTGAAACTAGGCAACATAAATAGGAGTCAATGCCCAGGTATGATTGGAGATGTAGTCGAGCATGAGTGGGCCTCTGTTTTATCATCGCAGGGGGCACCTTACAGCAGTACCGTGAAACTATATCGTCGCAACTGAAGGAGCCTCTCTTTGGCGTTGAGCGGCTCACCCCAAATTATATCAACAGAAGACTGAGATGTGATGAGCACAATCAGACATTAACGCCAGTGATCCACAGCAACAAGATTGGCAAAGGTTGGCCAATGTCAACTCTGTGAACTTCAGCAGAGTGGCTGCAACCAACATGTTGTGTTCTCCCAATCCTGCAACCTACACAATATCAGTCGAGGATTTCCTCGGAGCTGCTCTCACTCTGCCGCCGTTCAAAGGCGGGCTTCCCGCCACACTTCTGCCAAAGTTACAGCAGCAGAGTGAGGCCAGGTCCAAGGAAATTCCCGGCCGCAGTTACTGTCACATCCCACCCCACACAGGGGATGTAACACGTTGCTGGAATTTTATTGTCACCTTTCCAAATAATAGCCATATTCACCAGAATGATACCGGGGCTAAAAGGATTAAATTATGAGGACAGGTTGCATAGACTAGTCTTGTATTCACTTGACTATAGAAGATTAAGGGGTGATCTAATTGAGGTGTTTAAGATGATTAAAGGACTTGTTAGGGTAGATAGAGAGAAACTATTTCCTCTGGTGGGGGAATCCAGAACAAGGGGGAATAACCTTAAAATTAGAGCTAGGCTGTTCAGAGGTGACGTCAGGAAGCATTTCTACCCACAAACGGTAGTGGAAATCTGGAACTCTCTCCCCAAAAAGCTGCTGAGGCTGCAGTCAATTGAAAATTTCAAAACTCGGATTTTTGTGGGGTAAGGGTATTACAGGATATGGATCCAAGGCGGGTAGATGGAGTTAAGATACAGATCAGCCATGATCTAATTGAATGGTGGAACAAGCTCGAGGGCTGAATGGCCTACTCCTGTTCCTATGCTACTAATATAATTCTGGTTCCTCGAATAAGTAGCGCTTTCGATAAGCTTGATATTTCTTTCCTCATGGTTAGTTTCAGATTATATTATCCTCTCTCCTTACCCATGCTGTTCCTGTCCTTGTCTCTCTCACCCTTTAAAACTCCAACCAAGGGACAGCCAGCTTCCACACCAGCACCAGTGGCGAACAAGCCCCCTCTGCTTGGAATGTTCCCCTCCAGGGAGAGAACCTGGTAACCCCTCACTCTCACTGCTGAAATCAGCAACACAGTGGAGCATCAAACCTGCCCTCTCCTGGATAACAACAGAAAACGCTGGAAAAACTCAGCAGGCCAGGCAGCATCCATGGAGAGAGAAACAGAGTTAACGTTTCAGGTCGAAGACCTTTCGTCAGAACTGGAAAAAAGCAGGAAATGAATTAGATTTAAAGCAAGGATAAAGCTGGGAAAAGGGGGAGGGGATGAAAGAACAAAAGGAGAGATTAAGAGACATTGAGAGACATTAAGAGATAATCAAGGCAAGAGGAGGTGTTAATGTGACAGGTTGAGGCTAAAAGAAGTGTGAAATGCACTGGCAGAATGAAGGACAGCTGCCAGCTTCTGGGAGGGAAATAAAAAGGGGGGCCAAACAAAAGGGTGGATGAAAAAATAAAATATAAATGTGATGGAGGCCGGGGTTGTGATCTAAAATTGTTGAACTCTATGTTGAGTCCAGAGGGCTGTAGGGTGCCTAAACGAAAGATGAGGTGCTGTTCCTCGAGCTTACGCTGAGCTTCCGTGGAACAGTGTAATAGGCCGAGGACGGTGAGGTCAGAGTGGGAGTGGAGCGGAGAATTAAAGTGACAGGCGACCGGGAGCTCGGGGTCCCCCTTACGGACTGAACGGAGGTGTTCCGCAAAGCGGTCACCCAATCTGCGTTTGGTCTCCCCAATGTAGAGGAGACCGCATCGTGAGCAGCGAATACAGTATACTAAATTGCAGGAAGTACATGTAAATCGCTGTTTCACCTGGAAGGGGTGTTTGGGGCCCTGGACAGTGGGAAGAGGGGAGGTATAAGGGCATGTGTTGCATCTCCTGCGCTTGCACGGGAAGGTGCCGGGCGAAGGGGAAGGGGTGCTGGGGGTGGTAGAGGAGTGGACTAGGGTGTCGCGGAGGGAGCGGTCCCTGCAGAATGCTGAAAGGGGAGGTGAGGGGAAGATGCGTTTGGTGGTGGGATCACGCTGGAGGTGGCGGAAATGGCGGAGGATGATCCGTTGAATGTGGAGGCTGGTGGGGTGAAAGGTGAGGACAAGGGGAACTCTATCGTGGTTCCAGGAGGGAGGGGCAGGGGTGAGGGCAGAAGTGCGGGAGATAGAACGGACACGGTCGAGGGCCGTGTCAACCACAGTAGAGGGGAATCCTCGGTTGAGGAAAAAGGAAGACATGTCGGAAGCACTGGTATGGAAGGTGGCATCGTCAGAGCAGATGCGGCGGAGACGGAGAAACTGGGAGAATGGAATAGAGTCCTTACAGGAGGCGGGGTAGGAGGAAGTGTAGTCCAGGTAGTGGGAGTCAGTGGGCTTGTAGTGAATGTTAGTCAATAACCTATCCCCAGAGATGGAGACGGAGAAGTCGAGGAAGGGAAGGGAAGAGTCAGAGATGGACAATGTGAAGGTGAGGGAAGGGTGGAAATTGGAAGCATAGTGAATTAAATGTTCTAGTTCAGGGCGAGAGCAGGAGACGGCACCGATACAGTCATCAACGTACCGGAAAAAGAGGTGAGGGAGGGGACCTGAGTAGGACTGGAACAAAGAGTGTTCCACATATCCCACGAAAAGGCAGGCATAGCTAGGACCCATGCGGGTACCCATAGCAACACCTTTGATTTGGAGGAAATGGGTGGAGTCAAAGGAGAAGTTGTTCAATGTGAGAACAAGTTCAGCCAGGCGGAGGAGGGTGGTGGTGGATGGGGACTGGTTGGGCCTCTGTTCAAGGAAGAAGTGGAGCGCCCTCTGGCCATCCTGGTGGGGGATGGAGGTGTAGAGGGATTGTACGTCCATAGTGAAAAGGAGGCGGTTGGGGCCGGGAAACTGGAAACTGTTAAAGTGGCAGAGGGCGTCGGAAGAGTCGCGGATGAAGGTGGGAAGAGACTGGACAAGGGGAGAAAAAATAGAGTCAAGCCCTCTCCTGGCCCTGGCACCACATGCCAATACACCAATGCAAGGGCATGGCGGCACATCCTGATTGGGCAGTATTCAGTGTTTAGATCTTGTAGTGTTCAATCAGCTGGTCCTCCTGGGAGAAGACTGACAATCATCCAACAGGAAACAATCAGCTTTCACATAAGAAGTTCAACAGAAGCTGCAAAGAGATATCGATAAGATGGGGGAATGAGTTAAGCAATGGTACATTGAATTCAATGTCAGTAAGTGTAAGGTGATGCATTTTGGTAAAAAGAAATAACAGCAATAATTATAATCTGAATGGAAGTAGGCTGGGTGCTGTGGAGGAGCAGAGGGATTTGGGGGGACAAGCTCACAGGGTATTAAACATAGCACCTCAGATTGGTAAGGCCGATAAAAACTAACGGAATTCTAGTTTTTTTTCAAGAGGTATAGAATATAAAAGCCAATATAAAATCTTAATAAGACTCCAGTTAGAGTACTATGTGTAGTAATGGAAGGAACACTATAGGAAGGACATTTAGAGAGGGTACACTCAGATTAATTTAGGATGCTGCCTGGTATAAGAAATACAAATACAAAGAAAGACTTGACAAATTGGGGCACCATTCATTAGAAAAATGGAGATTATAGGGCGATATGAAAGAAGTGTTTAAAATGATGAAAGGATGGGACAGGGTAGAGAGAAGCAGACTGTTTCCAGTAGTTGAGGGGTCAAGAACTAGGGGCCATAGACACAATAATAAATGTCAGAGATTGAAACCAGAGGTCGTGTTGGATGAAGAAGGAATGTTCTCATTTCTGTGCATCTTCTGCCAAGTTTGGGGATCTCCTAGAGTTGTCACCTCTTAAGGGTTTTGGATCAGTATCTGATTTTTGAGTAAGAAATTCTTAACCTGTGAACCAGGCATCAAATGTATAAATAAAAGGAAATTTTTCTCGAATATTTATGAATGATGAAGTCCATAAGACCCAACAAGCTAAGACCCTTTTACATAGATCAGCCCCACCTCCCCACCTTCTCATCGTAGCAGTGATTCCACAATCAGACGCCTTCTGCAGAGAATGTATCTCAGGAAATGACCACCACGCAGCGATATTATATCCCAGCTGGAAATGCCGGGTCACAGAATCACCTTGCACATCCCTTCAATCCCTTCTCTCTCCGGGAACACACCAGAGTTGAAAGTCTGATAAATACTATCTGTTGTGCTCTGATTAATGGCTGAACAGCTTTTTTCAAGTAGGGATATTACATGGGCATCTTAACCAGTGCACTAAAAATAACACTCAACGGAAATTCAGCCCCATTGTCTCTTGAACATTGTCTGCCCTCTCAAGTGGACGTAAAAAATCCCATGGCACTCTTGCGAAGAAGAACAAGGGAGTTATCGCCGGTGTCCTGACCAATATTTATCCCTCAATCAACATCACTAAAACACAGATTATCTGGTCATTATCACATTGCTGTTTGTGGGAGCTTGCTGTGCACAAATTGGCTGCTGTGTTTCCTACATTACAACAGTGACTATACTTCAAAAAGTACTTCATTGGCTGTAAAGTGCTTTGGGCCGTCCTGAGGTCATGAAAGGTGCTGTATAAATGCAAGTCTTTCTCACTTTCTTTCATTCAAGTGGACTTAAAAGATCTCATGGCACTACTTGAATAAAAACAGGGAGTCCTCCCAGCCAACTTTCTTCCCTCAACCATGAAGACAGAGTAACTGGTCATGGTGGTGTTTGTGGGACCTTGGTGAGTGCTAATTGGCTGCTGTGCTTACATAACAACTTCATAGGTACCTCATAGTGCTTTGGATGTGGTGATGTTATATAAATGCAAGTTGTTAATCTTCATCATCCAAACAAGCTATGATCCCCACTACTATGTGATTTTAGACTCAGCAACAATGACAGCCCTGAGACTACAAGAGCACATGGGTTAAAAACTAAAAATGTGACTGGACAGTGGATATATTCAGTGGCCCAAGACGTAAAAGTTTAGCAGCTTCTAGGAAGCAGATTCCCTGTTGCCAACTCTGGTTGGGTGTGATCCTGGCGGTTTCATTACATGGCCTCCTGCCTCCAATCGCCCCGCCCCCACGCTCCCGCCATTGGTCAACCGGAGCAGCCATCCTTGTGGCAGCCCGCCGTTCCCATGCCAACTGGGAAACGAACAGACTCTTCGTTATCCGATTGGGTGGTTCTTGGCTCTCAGTCAAACAGCCCTTTTTCCCCATCTCCAGTATGTTTAGAACAAAAAAGCGAAAGTCTTCAAAGAAAATGAAAAAGAAAACACAATTCTTTTGTAAAACCCTGATGATTTTTTCCCGGGGTTGCTGGCAGCCATGCCCTGGAGATTAAGCTTCAATTCCTGGAGACTCCAGGGCAATCCTGGAGGGTTGGCAACCCTGCACCTCTAGTGCACGGGACAGTTCCATTCCGATTCATGTCGGTTTTAACTTGTGCCATCCCTGCGGTTTGGAAAGTACGATAAAAAAATTCAGACCTGCAAAGGAACCTAACCCTCCCGCTCACAACACCAGGCCTGAACGTTGCCTTTTGCATAAAAAAGTATCAAGGTGAATGGCGGTGGGGGGGGGGGGTGGTGGCGAGGGGTGAGGAGGGTGCAGAAACAGTGGGAAAAACCAGCCAATCCACTGTCAGAGATGAATTGGAGACCTATAAATAGCACAGCCTGTGGTCTGCCAAAAACCAAGTGACTTTAGCACACTTTCCTGCAAATATTTCAACACTGCATCTTAAAATGGAGGGGTGGGGGTGGGGGAGAGAGCACGAAGAACGAATATCGAGGTAGGCAAAAAAACGACACTACACCAAAGCAAAGTTCAAATGCGAGCAGAGCTTGTTTTCTGTTCGAAAACACCCAGAGGCAGTTCAGATAATCCATCCGACAGACGCAAGCAAAAATGATATATTTGACCTCATTGTGAGTGTATTTTGAGAATTTTTTTATAATGACTGCCATGGTAATATTTCACGGTACCTCATGTATAATAAGTGGAAACTCACAGGCCTTTATGATAAATTGCCAGGGTAACACAGGGACACCTAGTTTGCATTTCAATATGAGCAAGTGCCAGATCCTTATTTCATTACTGGCCGACACATCAGTGGATGGATTTTAATTTGCTTGTGGAAGCGTGTATCCGTGGAGACCTGGTATGGCCACTGTACATTGCAAATTTCAGTGTCAGACTGTTGAGAGTTCTGGGCTGTCTGCGCCCAGCAAATACACTGCTGAATAAACAAAAAATAGCAAGCTGTTGTAATTGTGAGAAAGATTCCACTCTATGCGAGTGAATTCAAATTACTGAGGAGCATTTTAATATGTATTGAGGTTGGGAGCGGTAACTTTCAGAGCTAGATCCGCATTAGGGTAGGTGAGTTTCTACTTTTTAACCAATTTATTTCCCTCCTCCTCAGAAGGTGCTGACTCCTGCTGGGAACAGCCCTGCAGACACCAGCAGCCCTGCTGGGGCCTTGCCCGAGTGCCCATTAAACCTTGTGTGAGTCCAGACAGCGAGTGTCAGCAGCCTGTCCAATCGCGGGAGTCAGGGCTTTACCGGGTGTGCAATGTGTATCGGGTGTAGAATTTGCCACAAATCAAGGATAGTTTTGTTCTCGTTAACCAACAACAGCACGCAACTCCCCTGATTACTCGCTCGGTAAAGACCGACCCCGGAATTCCCCTCCGATTTACTCCCAGACGCATGCGTGACGCCAATTTCCAGGTGTGAAAGGTCGAGGAAATTCGGGCATAGGTGAGTTACGCTGCATTCAAATTTTCATGATCTTTTACACCGGTTCGTTGAGGCTTGTGTCCGGACCCGACTTGGCTCATTAAAATGGCTCCGCCCTCATGGGAAAACACAAATTTCCTGCGGTTACACTGGTTTAAGTATACGCCCCAAAATATTAGGCATGTCGGGACCCAAAGTCGCCTGATCTGAGTGTAAATCAGTTAAGTAGATTATGACAAAACGAACTTAACATTCAGGCAAACTCTTGCTTGATCAAACGTTCACAACAAAACCTGAACAATTCCTTAAAATAAAACATCCATGAGCAGCCTCTTGTTTCATATGAATAGTGTTCAAAATCATTTTAACAAAACAAGAAATAAATCAATGACCGAACTGGAAGGGTGACCTGTTCACTAGTTGGCTATTACGATAGCTGCATAAATAACTTTATGTAAGATTTTATTTTGAATGCTATAAAGTAGAACTGAAATCTTTCAAACACTGACACCAAAGGGGAGTAGAAATCAGGAACTCTCGCCCCCAAAAGGCCGTGGACGCTGGGCGTCAATTGAAGCTTTCAAGACTGAGATTGATATATTTTTGTTGGGTAAGGGTATCAAGGGTCAAAGGCCATGAGGTACAAATCAGCCATGATCTAACTGAATGGCAGAACAGGCTTGAAGGGGCTGAATGGCCTACTCCTGTTCCTATCTTCTCACGTTCCTGACAGGCGAATGTGAGTCCCTCAGACCGTTTGCTGTTAGGAAGGCTTCAATTCAAGGAATCTACAGAGCTACAGATTGAAAGGTGACACGCGGCATGAAATGGCTTATTGGTGCAGCCCATGGTGTACCAGCCATCTGTGTGTGTTTTGTCAACTTCACTGCGTGTTTATTTTTCCATTCACATTTACACATATTGGGGTCAAAATATAACAGCTTTATGCCCTAAAATGGGGGGCAGCGATAGCCAATTTAGCCGTGCACGGGAGTTTGAACCACTGCGAAATTGGTCGGGGCCTTTTTTGAGGGGGCCCCGGTGATCACCTGGATTAAGTGTAGGCCTCATTTCAATATTGAAGCAAGGCTCCTACGCTTATTTGAAGACCTGGACTCCTAAACTCATTGGGCCGAGTCGTAGATGTTGATGCACAATCTCCGACTAGCATTTCCGAGTCTTGAGCAGCCGAACCAGCTGAAGGCCATTCACAACAGGCCCAAAAACATTGAAAATGTTTGCATTTTTGTGGAGTCAGAAGGAGCAGGAGTGCTGCTTTTGGTGCCACAAAATAACTGGGGTCCGCTATCGACCCGTCCTCACCTGCCCCCACTTCCCCCCCCCACCCCCACACCCCATCCCTCCACGCCCTTACCTCTGGGCCTCCACGTTGGCAGAAATTGGTAAGGCCCCGACAGGTGAGTTGCATGAGGGGGCCTGATTGGTGCCTGCAGCTCACCTGATTTACTCTAATGAGGTCCGAGGACGAATTTAGTTTGGTCTTCGGGCCTCTCCGTTGCCTCTCCACTGCCGAAATCATGCCCGGATTGGGACACTGAGGAACTTAGGCCCCATTAACACCACAAAGTGGAGGATATCAGAACTTGAAACAAACATGGGAAGTCACTGCCTTGCTACCAAAATTACAATATTGCTTCATAACCTTGGAAATGTTCCATCTTAAACATTGCATCTTTCTATTTTCTTGCCTTTAACGCTGATTATTATCTGAAAACATGACGCTTGTAGTAAGATTTTAATGCTCAAAGTGATGGTTTCCCAGGGCTTGAGGTTCAACTGCTTTGTGACCAGAAGGGCAGTTAAGCGTGTATTAATTCTTTATTCAGATGTGGAGAAATTGGTGTACGTTGCGTGCTTTTCTCGGGCCTAAAACTGGGGTAACATTGCCAAATTTAGCAGTGGGACGGGCCATGCCACTCCCATTCTGCGTGGGCCGCTGCCAGGTTCATCAGGCCTGTTTTTCAGGCATCCTGGGAAGCCGCCTAAAATAGCGGTTAGGCTCCTTGCATATACTAATGAGGGGACAAACGCCTGTTGAAGGACCCCTCTGGGAAATTTGTTTCCGATGAGCAGAGCAGGATTCATCAGCAGCCACCTACAGAAGATAAGACTTTTTTTTAAAAGCGTTCCCGTGGAGCCAGAAGGAGCAGGAGTGCTCCCCCCAACTCCACAGTATACCGATCACCTCCCCCTTCCGTTGCCCACTGCAAGCCCCCCTCCCGAGACTTACCTTTGGCAGCGGCCCGATATTCGTCCTCTTCTGTGCGCCTGTGTGCAATATGTTAATGAGGCCCGAGGACCAATTTCGAGCAGGCCTCGGGCCTACCGGTTGAGGACGTGTGCACTGCCGGCACGCCCCTGGTTATGGATCCGAAAACTGGACACAACCAATTTCAACCCCTTGAACGATGTGATTGGACATTCTGCTGAAAGCTCTCTGGTCTGGGAAAAACACAACTCGATACACAAAGGTTGGGGGCAATTTTAACATGGGTGAGCGGGTGGGAGTTGGTGCAGGTGGGGGGGTTAAATGGCCAACCATTCGACACCCAGGAGACGGGTTGGCACTTTAAGTATGATCATGAGGCTGGAAGCCTCAGATTTAACCCGGTTTTCCTGGGCCTTGAGAAACTCGATAGCTGGAGCGAGGCGAGGAATGCCTTGGGAAGCACTCCTTGTGGGCCAGGAGGAGCAGGTGTGCTTCCCCCCGGACCCCCAAGCTTCCCCACCATCAAACCACCTCCCCAAACAAACACCCCCCTCACCCGGGATTGGACTCCCCACCTCAGAGTCAGTGATCAGACCTTCGACCCAGGGTCGGGGATCAGACACCCCTTGGGATCGGACCCCCCTGGGGTCAGGGATCGGACCAAGCTGGTTCTGCAGTCTTCTCTGGAGTGCTCCCCCCACTGACTGGAAGCCAAGCCTGTCAGTCAGGCTGACTGCCGGGCGGGGAACCTGTCAATGTCGTGAACAATGACAAATGCAACTATACTCAGGCTGATATTGTAGTTTTAGTATCTTCACACTCAGCCCTTCGAGAACAGTGTGAACATAGGAACAGGAGTAGGCCATTCAGCCCCTCGAGCCTGTTCTGCCATTCAATGAGATCATGGCTGATCTGCGACCTAACTTCACATATCTGCCTTTGGCCCAGATTCCTTAATACCTTTGGTTAACAAAAAGCTATCAATCTCAGATTTGAAATTAACAATTGATCTAGCATCAAATGATGTTTGCGGAGGAGAGTTCCAAACTTCTACCACCCTTTGTGTGTAGAAGTGTTTCTTAACTTCACTCCTGAAAGGCCTGGCTCCAATTTTTAGGCTATGTCCCCTAGTCCCAGATTCCCCAACCAGCGAAAATAGTTTCTCTCTATCTACCCTATCAGTTCCCCTTAATATTTTGAAAACTTTAATCAAATCACCTCTTAATCTTCTAAATTCAATGGAATACAACCCTAGTTTGTGTAATCTCTCCTTGTAATTTAACCCTTGAAGTCCGGGTATCATTCTGGTAAACCTACGCTGCACTCCCTCCAAGGCCAATATATCCTTCCTAAGGTGTGGTGCCCAGAACTGCTCACAGTGCTCCAGGTCTGGTCTAACCAGGGTGTTGTATAGCTGCAGCATAACTTCTAGCCCTTGTATTCTAGTCCTCTAGATATAAAGACCAGCATTCCATTAGCTTTTTTGATTATTTTCTGCGCAGTGTAGATTTACCATGACATTTTAATGATCTATGTACATGGACCCTTAAGTCTCTTGGAACCTCCACTGCTTCAAGCTTTTCACCATTTAGAAAGTTGATCTTTCATTTTTAGGTCCATGTAGTTGAAGGATTCATGAGCTGATTAACAGTCTGACAGGCCGCAACGCGAACACTCCTTCTCTGGCCGTAGCCATCTTTATACCAGCCAAGGGGCTGGTTAGTCCTATATGGTGGGAGGGTTTCATGGGCTCTACACCCCATATGATGGAGGAGGGGCCACCCACCGAATGTCAATCAAAACTTCAGAGCTGGTGCTCTGGTCTCCACTCACTGGGCCTGTCTGGAGGGAGGCTTGAACCCTGCACCTTCTGACTCAGAACCAGGAAAGCTACCACTGAGTCAAAGGCTCACTCCATTCATTGGACGATGAAGCATTTAATCACGGGCATCTCTCATACTGCACACCTGACCCGGGTAGTTAAAGGGCGGTGCGGTGGCATGCGCTGGGTTTAAGAACAGCGAGAGGCAGACAGTAGTCAGTGTGTGAATACCAACGTGTGAAAATCGTCAGCATTTTAACTGCGAAGTAAGTTGTATCCGGGGGAGGTTTGGGGAAACATGATTATCCGGAAAGATTTGGGCGGTGATTTTTCCTACCTTGGCGGGTCTGGGGCGGGCAACGTCGCTGGCGGGTCCCGGCCCCGCTCCTGGCTCCATCGCGGCCTCCGATATGACTTTCCCCTGATTGGGCTTGTTCAGCCCGCCCAGCGAGTTTCCCAGCCAATTGAAGGAAGCGGGTCTGATGATGTCATTTGATGATGCGTCATCAGCCGGTTTCCTTAAAGGGACCATGCGCAGATTTATTTTGACAGTTGTGCTGTCAGTGTTCTACAGCATTGAGGTGCTGCAAACACTGACAAGCACTGCACAGAGGTGCACGGCTGCACCCAGGCTCTCCCATGACTCCCTCCATATGCTTATGGAGATAGTCACAGCACGCAGGGAGGTTCTCTTCCATTCCCATGGGCGGAAGAGACCTCCCCAGGAGACCAACGCAGTATGGTTGCACATTGCACAGGAGGACACAAGCAGGGATGTTGTCAGGAGGACCAGGCTGCAGTGGCGCAAACCTTTCAATGATCCCATCCACCACCTTAAACATTCACTCCCTCCACCACTGCCGTACCATGGCTGCAGTGTGTACCATCTACAAGATGCACTGCAGCAACTCACCAAGGCTTCTTCGGCAGCACCTCCCAAACCTGCGACCTCTTCCACCTAGAAGGATAAGGGTAGCAGGCGCATGGGAATACCACCACCTCCAAGTTCCCCTCCAAGTCACACACCATCCTGACTTGGAAGTATATCGCCGTTCTTTCATTGTCGCTGGGTCAAAATCCTGGAACTCCCTACTTAACAGCACTATAGGAGTACCTTCATCACACGGACTGCAGCAGTTCAAGGAGGCGGCTCACCACCAGCTTCTCAAGGGCAATTAGGGATGGGCAATAAATGCTGGCCTTGCCAGCGATGCCCACATTCCATAAAAACGAATTTTAAAAAACGATCTCAGTAGATCACGAAACGTTACTGAAAACCACACTCAACCTCATCCTGCTGTGCCTCTCATCACATCCCCATCACGCTGCCTTCCCTACCCTACTCCTGCACATCTTTACTCACACCAACTTGCCTTGCACCTCCACCCATCCCTCTCTATCTACATTATCACTTCCCCATCTCACTAGCCACCCCTCACACTCACCCTCATCCTAGTCCAATCATACCAACTAACAAGCACTAGTGTGTTTTAGCCAATGTTCATGTGAAGTTTCTGTTAATGTGCTGTCAAACATTGAAATCTTTATTTTCAACACTTTGTGTTCTTGGACAGATTTGTGTGCACCTTTGGAAGTGGCTTAGTGAGTTGCAGTGAATGGTGCGACACAATGGTACCCCCCGCAATGCTGATGAGTGTGAAAGGAATGGTTTGGGCATTGTAAGGATGCATTATGTTGTTGGTGTGGGGTAGTGGCAACTTGGCGCATCATGTGGCTGCCAGGATGTACAGTGTTAAGTGAAGTAAATCTGGCCATGGTGAGGCCATCCCTGGCGTCCTGGGCAGCAATGTGGTCGGGTGCTGATGCCCTCTGTCCCGTGCAGCATCAGGTGATTGCGGAGAAGGTTGGTGTGGTTGTCGGTGCTGCTGGTGTTGAGGCTGATCGTGGTCAGATTCTGAGGACCAAGGTGTTAGAGTATAAAGTGCACCCATGCTGATGGAATAGATGGCAGGTGAAGTAGAGATGACAGAAGCGATCTGTCAATGGTGGGAGAGGTAATGAGGTCAGACTGGATGGAGACTTGCGTAAAGAGTTGCAGCATTCTGAATCTGTAGTGGAAATGCAGTTTAGAGAAACCAGTGGTTAAGGGAACATTTCTAAATCAGCTGGGAGCTTCGACTTGACATTTGAAGCTGTCAATTCATCAGCTGAAACAATGGCCACTGACGTCCTGCCTCAGCTTCACAGGCGAGGTCGAGGCACAGCGGGAAACCGGTGGGCGACCTGTCAAATTTAAAAAGCTGGGGAAAAAGCATTGTTAAGTGGCTGTAAACAAGCCGCTGATGATTTGAATTTGGTCCCCCACCGCTGCCTGTTGGGTCTGCTGCCTGTCGGGTCTGCCCAGCGCTGGCAGACCTGACATCAGGAAATGTAGGTGTGCGCGTTTTGACAGCGGGTTCCTGACACGCTGTCAATCATTTTAAATGTCACAGCTGACATGCCACCAATCGGGTCCGCTGAGCGCTGGCAAAATTGCAGCCTTGGTTTTCTTCATATTAAAGACTGCCTCCTTCCTCCCCTTACAGCTAACCTCTCCCCTGCCCACCCAGTCTCACACTCCTGCTTATCTGCAGCTTTTCCCTAACCCACCACTGTGCTCTCCAAGCTCACCTCACCTCAAGACCCAACATTTTCTCTCTCAATCCCCTCCTCTCCCCACTCAACTCCTACTCACTAAGTTGCCATTCCTAGCACCTGTACTAGCTGACACCAACCCTCTGCCCTTCAAAACCAATGTTATCAGCCCATTCTTTAAAACACATTCTTGACCCTCTCTAGCTATCATCCCCTGTCCAACTTTACTTTCCTCGGCAAGGTCCATGGACATGTTTAACGCCTCCCAACTCTGTATCCTTCTCACTCAATAATCCCCATTTAAGCCCATCCAATCAGACATCCATTCCTGTCACAGCGCTGAAAAAGCCCTTGGCGAAATCCTGAATATTCATCTTCTGTAACTGCGATCATGGGTGCTTTAACAATCCTTGCCCTCCTGGACCTACCTGTGGATGTGATGCCGTTGATCATGCCATCCTCCTCTAATGACTTTCTCGCATTGTTCTATCCCGACCTATTCAAGTACAGTCAGCTCATCTCCAGGAATAGCTTCTCTACTCTCCCTTGCATGGGCACCTCTAGACGTGTCAGCAGTGGCTCAGTTTGTAACACTCTTACCTTTGTGTCAGTAGGTTGTGAGTTCAAGTCCCACTCCAGAGACTTGAGCACAAATAAAACTAGATTGACAGTCCAGTGCTGACGGAGAGCTGAACTGTCAGAGATGCTGTCTTCTGGATGAGACATTAACCTGAGGCCTTGTCTACTCTCTTAAGTGGACATAAAAGAAATCATGGCCCTATTTTGAAGAATGATGCGGAGATGCCGGTGTTGGACTGGGGTGGACAAAAATGAGAAGTCGCACAACACCAGGTTATAGTCCAACAGTTTTATTTGAAATCACAAGCTTTCGGAGCGCTGCTCCTTCGTCAGGTAACCTGACGAAGGAGCAGCGCTCCGAAAGCTCGTGATTTCAAATAAAACTGTTGGACTATAACCTGGTGTTGTGCGACTTCTCTATTTTGAAGAAGAGCAGGGGAGTTGTCCCCGGTGTCCTGGCCAATATTTATCCCTCAATCAACATCACTAAAACAGATTATCTGGTCATTATCACATTGCTGTTTGTGTGAGCAAATCGGCTGCTGCGTTTCCTACATTACAACAGTGACTGCACTTCAAAAGTAATTCATTGGCCGTAAAGCACATTGAGATGTCCTGAGGTCATGAAAAGTGCTGTATAAATGCAAGTCTTTTTTTTCTTTCTAATGTACACCAAGCATCTATCCTTGGCCCCCTTCTCTTCCTGATCTGCATGACATCATCCATAGGCAAGGGTTAGCTTCCACAATGAGGTAGGTCAAGTGGAGCAAGTGTCAGTCGGGGAACATTTAGGGAACAGTGATCATAGTATCAGAAGGTTTAGATTAGCTACGGAAAAGGAGAGGGAGCAATCTAGAGTTAAAATGTTTAACTGGGGGAAGGCCAATTTCAGTGGGATGAGAACGGACCTGGCCCGGGTAAACTGGAATCAATGATTGGCAGGCAAAACTGTAATGGAACAATGCGCTGCCTTTAAAGAGGAAATAGTTCAGGTACAGTCGAGGTACATTCCCACTAGGGGGAAAGGCAGGGCAACTAAAGTCAGGGCTCCCTGGATGACGAAAGAGATAGAGAATATGATGAAGCAGAGAAACAGCGCTTATGACAGATGTCAGGTTGAAAATACATCTGAGAATCAGACTATATATAGAAAGGTCAGAGGAGAAGTGAAAAAGAAAATAAGAGGGGCAAAGAGAGGGTATGAGAATAGAATGGCATATAAATAGTAAAAGGGTCATAAGAGGCGGGGTGGGGCCGATTAGGAACCAAAAAAGAGATCTATGCATGGAGGCAGAGGGTATGGCTGAGGTGCTAATGAGTACTTTGCATCTGTCTTCACCAAGGAAGAGGATGCTGCCATAGACATAGTAAAGGAGGAGGCAGTGGCGATACTTGACAGGATAAAAATTGATAAAGAGACGGTATTAGAAAGGCTGGCTGTACTTAAAGTAGATAAATCACCAGGAGCGGAAGGGATGCATCCTAGGATGCTGAGGGAATTGAGGGAGGAAATCGTGGAGGTACTGGCCATAATATTCCAATCCTCCTTAGATACGGGGCTGGTGTCAGAGGACTGGAGAATTGCAAATGTTACACCATTGTTCAAAAAAGGGTGTAAGGATAAACCCAGCAACTGCAGGTCAGTCAGTTTAACCTCGGTAATGAGGAAGCTTTTAGAAACAGTAATCAGGGACAAAGTTAACAGTCACTTGGACAAGTGTGGATTAATTAAGGAAAGCCAGCACGGATTTGTTAAAGGCAAATCGTGTTTAGAAGCATAGAAGCATTGAAGATAGGAGTAGGAGTAGGCCATTCGGCCCCTCGAGCCTGCTCCGCCATTTAATGAGATCATGGCTGATCATCCAAATTCAGTACCCTGTCCCTGCTTTCTCCCCATATCCCTTGATCCCTTTAGCCTTAAGAAATATATCTAACTCCTTCTTGAATATATTTAATGAATTGGCCTCAACTGCCTTCTGTGGTAAAGAATTCAACAGGTTCACCACTCTCTGGGTGAAGAAATTCCTCCTCATCTCAGTCCTAAATGGCTTACCCCTTATCCTTAGACTGTGACCTCTGGTTTTGGACTCCCCCACCATCGGGAACATCCTTCCTGCATCTAGTCTGTCTAGTCCTGTTAGAATTTTATAAGTTTCAATGAGATCCCCTCTCATTCTTCTAAACTCTAGCGAATATAAGCCTAATCGACCCAATCTCTCTTCATACGTCATTCCTGCCATCCCAGGTATCAGTCTGGTAAATCTTCGCTGCACTCCCTCCATGGCAAGAATATCCTTCCTCAGATAAGGCGACCAAAACTGCACACAATACTCAAGGTGTGGTCTCACCAAGGCCTTGTACAACTGCAGCAAGACATTCTTGCTCCTGTACTCGAATCCTCTCGCTATGAAGGCCAACATACCATTTGCCTTCTTAACCGCCTGCTGCACCTGCATGCTTACCTTCAGCGACTGGTGCACAAGGACTCCCAGATCTCGTTGCACTTCCCCTTTTCCCAATCTATTGCCGTTCAGATAATAATCTGTCTTCCTGTTTTTGCCACCAAAGTGGATAACCTCGCATTTATCCACATTATACTGCATCTGCCATGCATCTGCCCAATCACCCAACCTGTCCAAATCATACTGGAGTTTCTCTGCATCCTCCTCACAGCACACACGCCCACCCAGCTTTGTGTCATCTGCAAACTTAGAGATATTACATCTAGTTCCCTCGTCTAGATCATTAATATATATTGTGAATTGCTGGGGTCCTAGCACCGATCCCTGCGGTACCCCACTAGTCACTGCCTGCCACTCGGAAAAAGACCCGTTTATTCCAACTCTTTGCTTCCTGTCTGCCAACCAGTTCTCTATCCAAATCAGTACCTTAACCCCAATCCCATGTGCTTTAACTTTGCATGCTAATCTCTTATGCGGGACCTTATCGAAAGCCTTCTGAAACTCCAAATACACCACATCCACTGGTTCTCCCTTATCTATTCTACCAGTTACATCCTCAAAAAATTCCAGTAGATTAGTCAGGCATGATTTACCTTTTGTAAATCCATGTTGACTTTGTTCGATCCTGTCACTGTTTTCCAAGTGCTCTGCTATTACATCTTTTATAATGGACTCTAGCATTTTGCCCACTACCGATGTCAGGCTTACCGGTTTCTATAATTCCCCGTTTTTTCTCTACCACCTTTTTTTAAATAGTGGGGTTACATTAGCTACCCTCCAATCCATGGGAACTGTTCCACAGTCTATAGAATTTTGAAAGATGACCAGCAATGCATCTACTATTTCTAGGGCCACTTCCTTAAGTATCCTAGGATGTAGATTATCAAGCCCTGGGGATTTATCGGCCTTCAATCCCATCAATTTCCCTAACACTATTTCCCTACAAATACTGATTTCATTCAATTCCTCCCTCCCATTAGACCCTATGTTCCCCGACATCTCTGGGAGGTTATTTGTGTCCTCCTTTGTGAAGACAGAACCAAAGTATGTATTTAATTGGTGGCCATTTCTTTGTTCTCCATTATAAATTCCCCTGATTCTGACTGCAAGGGACCTACGCTTGACTTCACCAATCTTTTTCTCTTCATATATCTATAGAAGCTTTTACAGTCAGTTTTTATGTTCCCTGAAAGCTTACTCTCATATTCTATTTTCCCCCTCTTAATTAATCCCTTTGTCCTCCTTTGCTGAATCCTAAACTGCTCCCAATCCTCAGGTTTGCTGCTTTTTCTGGCCAATTTATATGTGTTCTCCTTGGATCTTATGCTATCCCTAATTTCCCTTGTTAGCCACGGTTGAGTCACCTTTTTTTTTGTGCCAAACAGGAATGAACAAATTCTGTAGTTCATCCATGCGATCTTTAAATGTTTGCCATTGCCTATCCACCGTCAACCCTTTAAGTAACGCTCCCCAATCCATCCTAGCCAACTCGCGCCTCATACCATCGTAGTTTCCTTTATTTAAATTCAGGACCCTAGTCTCTGAGTCAACTACTTCACTCTCCATCTTAATGAAGAACTTGATTGAGTTTTTGATGAGGTAACAGAGAGGGTTGTTGAGGGCAATGCGGTTGACGTGGTGTACATGGATTTCCAAAAGGCGTTCGACAAAGTGCCACATAATAGGCTTGCCAGCAAAGTTGAAGCCCATGGAATAAAAGGGACAGTGGCAGCATGGATACGGAATTGGCTAAATGACAGGAAACAGAGAGTAATGGTGAACGGTTGTTTTTCGGACTAGAGGAACGTATACACAGTGGTGTTCCCCAGGGGTTGGTTCTAGGACCACTGCTTTCCTTGATATGTATTAATGACTTGGATGTGGGTGTACAGGGCACAATTTCAAAATTTGCAGATGACACAAAACTTGGAAATATAGTGAACAGTGAGGAGGAGAGTAATAGACTTCAGGAAGACATACACAGGCTGGTGAAATGGGTGGACACATGACAGATGAAATTTAATGCAGAAAATTGTGAAGTGATACATTTTGGTAGAAAGAATGAGGAGAGGACATATAAACTAAATGGTACAATCCTGAAGGGGGTGCACGAACAGAGAGACCTGAGGGTATATGTGCACAAATCGTTGAAGGTGGCAGGGCAGGTTGAGAAAGCGGTTTAAAAGGCTTACAGGATCCTGGGCTTCATAAATAGAGGTATAGAGTACAAAAGTGTGGAAATTATGATGAGCCTGTATAAAACACTGGTTCGGCCCCAACTGGAGTACTGTGCCCAATTCTGGGCACCACACTTTAGGAAGGATGTGAAGGCCTTTGAGAGGGTGCAAAAAAGATTTACAAGAATGATTCCAGGAATGAGGGACTTCAGTTACTTTGATAGACTGGAGGAGCTGGGGTTGTTCTCCTTGGAGCAGAGAAGATTGAGAGGAGATTTGATAGAGGTGTTCAAAAATCATGAGGGGTCTGGACAGAGTAGATAGGGGGAAACTGTTCCCATTGGCAGAAGGATCAAGAACCAGAGGACACAGATTTAAGGTGATTGGCAAAAGAACCAAAGGCGACCTAAGAATAAACTTTTTTACGCAGCGAGTGGTTAGGATCTGGAATGTACTGCCTGAAAGGGTGGCGGAGGCAGACTCAATCACGGCTTTCAAAAGGGAATTGGATAAGTATCTGAAGGAAAGAAATTTGCAGGGCTATGGGGAAAGGGCGAGGGACTGGAACTACCTGAAGTGCTCTTGCAGAGAGCCGGCATAGGCTCGATGGGCCGAATGGCCTCCTTCTGTGCTGTAACCATTCTATGATTCTATGACACCCTACTCTACCTCTTGGCCCTTGATATACTCAGATTGCTTGTCTGACATCAAATCCAGGATGATCTACAACTTTGTCCAGATTAACACTGGGAAGACTGAAGCCATTGTATTTGGCCCCCACCATAGACTTCACTCCTTTAATACCAATTCCACCATTCTCCCTGGCCAGTCTTTCAAGTCAAACCAGACTTCAAAATCTTCATATTATATTTGATTCTAAGCAAAGCTTTAGACCCTACAACTCATCCATCATCAAGGCAACTTATGTCCACCACTGCAGCATGGCCCACCTCCACCTCTGCTCTCATGTATGCTTTTGTCACTTCCAGACTCAACTACTGCAATGTACTCTTTGTTGGCCTCCCATCCTCCTCATTAATAAACTCCAACTTGCTCAAAACTCCACTTCAAGCCTCACTCCAGACACTTAAGCACAAAATCTAGGCTGCCACTTCAATGCAGTACTGAGGGAGTGCTGCACTGACAGAGGTGCCGTCATTTGGATAAGATGTTAAACCGAAGGCCCGTCTGTTTTCTCAGGTCGGCCTCCTACACTGTTTCAATGAAGCTCAATGGAAGCTCGAGAAACACCACCTCATCTTTCGATTTGTCACTTTACAATCAACATTGATTTCAATAACTTCAAATCATAACAACTGCTCCTATTTTTTTGGACAACAGGTGCTGGTAATAATTCTACTATTTACTCCTCCTCTAGACCCATCTTTTGTTTCTCTACTTGTCCCATTTCCATCCCCTTTTGCCTTGCACCATCATCCATTTTGCCATTTAATCTCTCTTGCCCTCCACCCTATCATGGACCTTCACTTTTGTTCTTTCCTCCCCCACCCCCTTTCCCTGCCTTTGTACTTGCTTAAAAATTAGTGCATCTCTAACTTTTTCCAGTTCTGACGAAGGGTCATCGACCTGAAACGTTAACTCTGTTTCTCTCTCCACAGATGCTGCCTGATCTGCTGAGCATTTCCAGCATTTTCTGTTTTTATTATCTGGTCACTGATCCCATTACTGTTTATGGGACCTTGCTGTGTGCAGATTGGTTGCTGCGTTTCCTACATTACAACAGTGACTGTACTTCATTGGCCGTAAAGCTTTTTCTCTAAAGCCAAGAAGCTTAGGGGGTGACCTGATAGAGGTCTTCAAGATTATGGAGGGTTATGATAACGTAAATGGTGAATCGAGTGATGAAAAATATATAAATGCAAGTTCTTTCTTTCTTTAAAGAAATTGGGCTAGAAATTCATTATAGCCCAGGAATGGGTGGTATCATTAGAAAAGTTGGAGAATTAGTGCCAGGCGTTAATGCTTTAGGCTGCACGCAAAATTCGTGCTCACTGCTCAAAAAAATGATTGGAGGCCTAAATCAAGTCTTAAAGCCCAAGCTCATTGGCGTTACACTCAAAGGGTGGACCAATATCAGGTGCAGTCTAATCACAAGTCATGATTGCCACAGGCTTTTTCCAGTACTTAAAGGGGAAGTTCATTGATGCTGCAGAACCTCATTCTTAGCACTGCTGGCTGTACAGCTGCCTTAGCAAGTAGCAGCAGGACAAGGAGAAGGAGCCAGAGGACTGAAGCAACTGTACTCATGGCAGATCCACGCCCCAGGGAGAGAGCCCGCAGATTCAGCGATCAAGCATTGGAGGCGTTGGTGTTCGCTGTGGAGAGACGGAGGGCGGTGATCTACCCAGCAAGTGGCAGGATGCCCTCGCCGCAAGTCTTCCGCACCATGTGGAGGGAGGTAACGCAGCACGTCTCGGGCAGCACTGTGGTCCCCAGGAACCACACACAGTGCAGGAAGAAATTTAACAACCTCACTCAGGTGGTCAGGATGAGTGAATGCTTCAACAAATGCTACATACCACCATCTGAACCACAGTCTACACACACTGCTCAAAGCACCACACCTCCAGCACTCACCCACCAACAATCTCCACCTACCAACACTCACACCCACATCGTACACCTTGCACACAATCACAGCTATTCAACGATGGCAGGCACATCATCCAAAGACATTGCTCCGCACACTTTCCATTCTCTTGCAGGCCAAGGTGGCTCACAACAGGAGGGAGCAGGAGCGCACAGACGGGGGACAAGCCGACACCCAACCACTGTCTGCGCTGGAGGAAAGAGTGCTGCAGATTATTGGGCACCAGGTGGTGGGCGCCGTGGCCACCGGCGACGTTGACCCCCTTGGGGACAACAATGGTACGTTCATCCCTACTCCTTCTTCTCACATCCCACTTCCCCCTCACCCCACAAGCGTTTCACACTTTCCAGCTAATCATGCTGTATGCATGCATTTCTCCCTTCCTGCCCCCTCCCCTCATCTTAACCCGTCTCTTGTGCCTTTATGCTTTCAGGTAATCAGCAAGCACCTGAGCAGCCTGTCCCTGAGGGCACCATAGAGAGCGAGGCGAGAGAAGAGGAGGAGGAAGAACACATCGAGTCATTGCATGTCTCACCCACAGGCACCAGCTCAGATACTGGCACTACGTGTTCTTTAGAGGCTAGTATAGTAGCGAGATCTGCACAGGGTGAGGCACCGGGGACGAGTGGGCTGCAGCAAGGCCAAGGGGAAAGGGTAGCTCGGGGTCAGCTCCCCAGAGGGCAAGTTCGCGCGCGAGTTTTGCTGCACAAGATTCAGATGAGGACCTCAATGGGGAGGCCTTCAGAAGAAGGGTGATGGGCCTGCACACGGAGATGATAGGTGCAATGGCAAGGGTGCCCGAGAGCCTCTCAGCAATGATAAGGAGCATGGAGAAGTCAGCCTCCAACATTGCACAAGGCTCTGCGCACACCACGGAGGCCATCCTTGGCAGTCTGCAAAGGATGGTAGACTCCCAGAGAGACCGTGGTGTCCCAGACCTGATGCTGTGTGCGATGGGCGATCTGGCAGCTTCCATTGCAGCACAGGCAGAAGCGACGCAACATCTTAGTGCTGTAATGCAGTCTATGCTTGGTGGCACCAAGCTCTGACTGCAGTCATCGTGGCTGGATCTACCACTGTCGACCGGGGCTTTCACGGTGTTGCAGCAGGCCAGCAATCTGTGCTCCAACAGATTGCTAGGGATGCTGAGGTGCTGTCCCGGGGGAGTGGCAGTGAGTCAGTGGAGCAGGAACCTGCTGTCCTCTCTCAGGATGACAGCATTCCTGCTCCCACCACTGCCACTCTGCCATTACCCTTGTCGCTGCCTTTCATCCAGCCAGCCCAGACTGCTGCCGCCCATGCTGAGGTGGTGCAGTCTACAGCCGGGCCTTTCAGGCGTCCTGCAAGGCTATCTGAAGTCTCCCGCATGGACAATCAGCAGCCTTCCACCAGCCCTGCTGCAGCCACTGGGCCAACACTTTGTAGGAGCACTAGAGTAGGCAAAGACACAGTAACGACAGGCAAGAAAGGATTGCACAAGGGTGAATAGTTAATATTTTTGGTGTAAATATGTGCTCACTGATTTTTGACAAATTTATGCATTCACTTACCATTCTTTCGTGGTATCTGTCATTTCAGCTTTGCGGTGTGAAATGGCCTGTGAGAGGGTTGCAATAATGGGGATGTGGTGAGCAAAGGGGATGTGGTGTTTACGTCATCCTGGTGTGAGGCTGGAGGTCTGTTTGGAGGAGGTGGCAGAGTTCTGTGATTACCTCCTTGGTGAGGCGGAGCCGTCTAAAACACTGCTCCTCGCTTAATTGAAGGTAGGAGAAGAGCTTTCGGAATACCATCGGAGGGTAAGGCCACCTACTGAGAGCCCTGATGTCCCTCCTCACCTCTCTGCCCACATGTTCCCATCATTCTCTTTGCCTACGCTCCCTCCGCCATAGATCCTGGAGGGCGAGGTCGACTGCCAGTACAGCCCCCATTAATGTAACCAAGTGTAGCAATTTGATTTTTTAAAGAATAAATGTAGCTACTTTTTAGTTGTCACAACACTGATATAAAATAACCTTGAAATTACTGAATGAAACTGTTGGACTATGTGAAACTGACAAGAAACCACTGAAACTCCACTAATCTGACAGCTGCGAGTCATTACTGATGATTCCTTTAAATAACGTCCCTGGTGCCGGCTTCCTGGTGCTTCATACCAGCTCTCCCTGTCGGTGTTTACTCCAGGTGCTAAGGTAGGTGGCGGCAATCAATTTCGCAGATCGGGCGGTCAATGAGTGTTGCACACTCACTGATGTCACAATCCACATGGCGTTGAGGCTCACGGCGATAACTGTTACTGCCGGCGCTGCGGGGGCGGGGGGGGGGGATTTGGCGTGCAGCGCTGGATTCGCCTCGCCCTGGCGATAATGCTCTTGCGTCCCGTTAGCGCCATCTGCTGGCACTAACAGGAGGTGCTAAGGTAACGAATTTTTCCCCCTTTCTCTCTTCAACCAGACTTTCCATCACATTTCCTAATCACTCCCTTCATTTCAAATTAACATTTGTAAAAGAGCTTTGGGAAGTTTTTTCTATGTTAAAGATGCAATAAAGTTTACATTGTTCATGGAGTAGAGGGACCTTGGTTTGCCAATTCACGGATCATTAAAGGTGGCAACACAAGTAGAAAAGGTAAACAGAATCTATAGTTTCATGTCTGGAGGCACAGAATACAAAAGAAAGGAAGTAATGGAACTTGTATAAGGTCTTAGTTGGACTCAGTTGGAGTATTGTGTACCCCATTCTAGGAAGGATATAAAGGCAATGGAAAAGATACAGTATAGATTAATTAGGCTGTTACCAGGGATGAGGGATTATAGCTATGAAGAGAGACTTGAGAAATTAGAGCTTTTTCTCTGGAGCCAAGATGCTTAGGGTGACCGGATAGAGGTCTTCAAGATTATGGAGGGCTAATGATAACCTGGCTGGGGAGTCTAGAACCAGGGGTCACAGTCTCAGAATAAGGGGTCGGCCATTTAGGACTGAGATGCGGAGAAATTCCTTCACTCAGAGGGTGGAGAATCTTTGAATTCTCTACCCCAGAGGGCTGTGGAGGCTCAGTCATTGAGTATATTCAAGACTGAGATCGATAGATTTTTGAATATTAAGGGAATCAGGGGATATGGGGATAGTGCAGGAAAGTGGCGATGAGGTAGAAGATCAGCCATGATCTTATTGAATGGCGGAGCAGGCTCGAAGGGCCAAATGGCCGACTCCTGCTCCTATTTCTTATGTTCTTAAGTTCTTATGTAAATGGTGAATCGAGTGATGAAAAATAAAAACATATTAAATTGCCTGTATAGCAATGTAACCAAAAGTGTGATAGATCAAATAGTGTGGGAAGTATGCCATCAGGGCACATGGGCAGGGTCGGGACAGTTACCCAAATAAGAGTTCTGTCCATAGCATAAGAAATGAAATAAATGAGTTAGAAGCCCAAATTCAGCTTGAATAATATGATGTAGTAGCCATTACAGAGACCTGGCTAAAAGCTGGGTATGATTGGGAGCTAAATATTTCAGGCGATAGGCCCTTTGGTAAGGACATGGAAATTGGGAAAGGAGGAGGAGTAGCAATATTGATAAAAGACACAATTACAGCAGTAGAAAGAAAGGACTTCAGTAAGGTTCAACCAGCAGTGGAAACAGTATGGATAGAAATAAGGAATAGTAAAGGATGCAAGACTCTGGTGGGAGTTGTTTACAGACCTACTGATAGTAGTAATGTAGTGGAGGGGAGGATGTATAAATACAGAGATCAGATTAGCATATAACAGAAACAATGTGGTTATAATAAGAACATAAGAACATAAGAAATAGGAGCAGGAGTAGGCCATTCGGCCCTTCGAGCCTGCTCCGCCATTCAATGAGATCACGGCTGATCTTCTGCCTCAACTCCATTCACCAGCCCTATCGCCATATCCCTTGATGCCCTTACCAGTCAGAAATCTATCGACTTCTGTTTTGAATATGGGAGAATTTATTTTTCACATAGACTGGGAGAAGCAGAACAGCTTAAGTAGTAAAGGCAATACATTGTAAGAGCGTGTTCAGGGCAGTTTTCTGGATCAATGAGGTAGCAATTTGGTATTGCCTCGGTTAGGGCGCTAAATTTTAAAAAGTTGGACAATTAGCACCAGGTGCTAATCCTTCTGACCTCCCGCTAAATTGATTGTTAGCGCTCCAAGAGAGAACTGGAGCACTAAATCAAGCGCTAATCACCTAACTTAGGGCGCTACACACAGAGAGCGGGGGGCTACACACAGAGAGCGGGGCGCTACACACAGAGAGCAGGGCGTTGCACACAGAGAGCGGGGCGCTACACACAGAGAGCGGGGGCTACACACAGAGAGAGAGCGGGGCGCTACACACAGAGAGCGGGGGCTACACACAGAGAGAGAGCGGGGCTGAGAGCGGGCTACACACAGAGAGCAGGGCGTTGCACACAGAGAGCGGGGCGCTACACACAGAGAGCGGGGGCTACACACAGAGAGAGAGCGGGGCGCTACACACAGAGAGCGGGGGCTACACACAGAGAGAGAGCGGGGCGCTACACACAGAGAGAGAGCGGAGTGCTACACACAGAGAGCGGGGCGCTACACGCCAAGCGATAACCAATTTCAGGTGCATGCCAATCGGGACTCATCATTCACACTAGCTCCTTCCAGTTCTTAAAGGGGAGGTTCAATCATTCTGCACAACCTCATTCTCAACATTGCTGGCTCTGAAGGCGACCTCCAAGCAACTCAACAGCTACACCTTTTATCCTCATGGCTGATCGCAGTCCCAGGGAGAGAGCTCGCCGGTTCAGTGACCAGGCATTGGAGGCATTGGTCGCGGCAGTCGAAAGAAGGAGGGCAGGGCTGTTCCCGACCACTGGCAGGAGGCCATTGCCCCAGGTCTTCAGGGCAATGTGGAGGGAAGTGGCCCAGGATGTCTCGGCCAGCAGTGTGGTCCTCAGAACCCTCATGCAGTGCCATAAAAAATTCAATGACCTCACTCGGGTGGTCAGGGTGAGTACATGCTTCAACAAGTCCTACATACCAGCTTCTGAACCTCAGTCTGTACACACTGCACAAACCACCACAGCCCCACCACTCACCCACCAAGCATCTCCACCTACTCAAACTCACATCCACATCTCTCGCCTTGCTGACAATCACAGCTATTCAACTATGGCAGGCACATCTCCCAAACATATAGCTGCACACTCACTCACACACTTTCCTTTCTCTTGCAGGCCAAGCTGGCCCACAATAGGAGGGAGCAGGAATGAACAGGTGGGGATCAAGCGGAAATCCAACAGCTTACAGACATGGAGGAGCGAGTGTTGAGAGTCATTGAGCTCCAGGTGGTGGGTGCCGGGACCATCGGCAACGTCGACCCCCTTGGGGGCAACAATGGTATGTTCATCCCCTCTCCTTCTGTCATCCCACTTCTCCCTCACTCTTCAAGCCTTTTCCACTTTCAAGCTGATTATACTGCCTGCATTCCTTGCTCCCTTCCTGCCCCCTGCCCTCACCTTAACGCAAGTCTTGTGCCTTTATGCTTTCAGATAATCAGCAACCAGATGACTAGCCTGTCCCTGAACCTCCCAGTGAGTGTGAGGCAGGAGAAGAGGAGGAGGAAGAAAGCACCACATCACTTCATGTCTCACCCGCAGGCACCACCTCAGATACTGGGACTGCGCGATCTTTGGAGGCAAGTTTAGTAGAGGGGACTGCACTGGATGATGCACCAGGGACGAGTGGGCTGCAGCAAGGCCAGGGGGAAAGGGTAGCCAGCTCCTGGAGGGCGAGTTCACGCACGAGTTCTGCTGCACAGGACTCAGATGAGGACCTCGATGGGGAGGCATTCACAAGAAGGGTGATGGGCATGCACACGGAGATGATGGTGCAATGGCGAGGGTTCCCAAGAGCCTGTCAGCAATGGTAAGGAGCATGGAGTAGTCCACCTCCAACATTGCACAGAGCTCTGCGCACACCATGGAGCCCATCCTTGGCAGTCTGCAAAGGATGGTGGACTCCCTGAGAGACCGTGGTGACCCAGACGTCATGCGGCGATGTGGCAGCATCCATTGCAGTACAGGCAGAAGCCATGCAACTTCTTAGTGCTGTAATGCAGTCAATAGTAGCTGCCATCGAGTCTCAGACTGCTCTCATGCAGTCTCAGCTTGATGCCACGCAAACTCTGACTGCTGCCATCATTGCTGGGTCCACCACAGTTCACCAGGGATATCACAGTGTCGCAGCAGGCCAGCAATCTGTGCTCCAGCAGATTGGTAGAGATGCTGAGGTGCTGCCCTGGGGAGTGAGAGTGGGTCAGTGGAGCAGGAAGCTGCTGTCCTCTCTGAGGATGACAGCATTCCTGCTCCCACCACTGCCACTCCGCCATTGTCCTTGTCGCTGCCTGTCATCCAGCCAGCCCCAGACTGTGGCCGCCCAGCCTGAGGTGGTGTATTGTACAGCCGGGCCTTCCAGGCTCAGAGCTGGTCGAGGGCGTCCTGCAAGGCCATCTGTAGTCTCTGGCACCGACACTCAGCAGCCTTCCACCAGCCCTGCTGCAGCCACTGGGGACAGACTACGTAGGAGCAGTAGATTAGGAAAAGGCACTGTAAAGAGGGGAAGTAAGGGTTTGCACAAGGGTGATTAGTTAATATTGTTGTTGTATATATGTGTTTACTGAATGTTGATAAATTTATTAATTGAATGTTGCTGATTTTGTGGTATCTCTCATTTCAGCTTTGCGCTGTGATATGGCAAGCGAAATGGACGGAATGATGGGAATGTGATCAGCAATCGGGATGTGGGGTAGAATTTATTGGAACCGCAGTTTGATGAGGCGGTCACGGACCGCCCTTTCAGAAGGCCAATTGAGTGGCTGCCTCCTTCCTCGCTCCTGTTCCTCATCCTTCTCATCCTCATCTTCCTCCTCGTCCTCCTCCTCTCCCTCTTCCTCCTCCTGAGGTGTTGCCGCTATGCCTGGTGGCAATGGCTCACCGAGTACTGGAGGGCTCCTCCCGAGTGGTCAAGGCAGCGGAGCCGTTGCTTGAGCACTCCGATGGTCTGCTCGATGATGTTCCTGGTGGCGGCATGGCTCTCATTGTATGAGTGCTGAGCAGCAGTGTTGGGGTTGCGGAGGGGAGTCATGAGCCAGGTGGAGAGCGGATAGCCCTTGTCTCCGAGCAGCCAGCCGTGAGCTTGATGTGGGAGCTAGAAGAGTGCTGGCACACCGGTCTGGCTCAGGATGAAGGCATCGTGGCTGCTGCCAGGATAACGGGCATTGACGGTGAGGATTCACTGTCTGTGGTCGCACACCAACTGCACATTAAGTGAGTGGTAGCCTTTGCGGTTACGGAATACCTCAGGATTGTTATGCGGTGCCCGCAAAGCCTACGTGGGTGCAGTCAATGGCGCCCTGCACCATGGGGAATCCCGCTATCCTGGCAAAGCCACATGCATGCTCGTCCTGCTTCTCTCTGGTCATGGGGAAGGAAATGTAGTCCCTTCTCCTTCTGTAGAGAGCCTCTGTGACCTCCCGGATGCAGCGATGAACGGCGAACTGCGAGATGTGAGATATGTCTCCTGCTGCAGACTGGAAGGATCCGCTGGCGTAGAAATTGAGGGCGACGGTGACCTTGACTGTCACTGAGAGAGCCGTGGTGGTCCTGATCTGAGGCTGGAGGTGTGGCTGCAGGAGGTGGCAGAGCTCTGTGACCACCTCCTTGGTGAAGCGGAGCCTTCTAAGACACTGCTCCTCAGTTAAATTTCTGTAGGAGAAGTGCTCCCGGAATATCCTGGGAGGGTAAGGCCTCCTGTTGACAGCCCTGTTGGCCCTCCTACCTCTGGCCACATTTTCCAATCTTTGTCTCTGCCTCCGCTGCCTCCGACGTTGACGCTGGAGGGCGAGGTCGAGTGCCAGTACAGCCCCCATTAACGTATCCAAGTGTAGGCATTCGAAATCTCAGCACAATGAAACTGACAAATTTTTAGCAGCCCAGAACACTCCTTAAAGTAATAAACGTTTATCTCACTGAAAACAGCTGTTACATAGAAACATAGAAACTAGGAGCAGGAGTAGGCCATTCGGCCCGTCGAGCCTGCTCCACCATTCAATACGATCATGGCTGATCATCCAAATCCAGTACCCTGTCCCTGCTTTCCCACACAGAATCCCCATCGAGCCTGCACCGACACATATCCCACCCTATCCCCGTAACCCCACGTATTTAATTCCCCCTAACATATCCCATCCTATCCCCGTAACCCCACATATTTAATCCCCCCCTAACACTAAGGGTCAATTTATCATAGCCAAATCAACCTAACCCACACATTTTTGGACTGTGGGAGGAAACCGGAGCACCCGGAGGAAACCCACGCAGACACGGGGAGAATGTGCAAACTCCACACAGACAGTCACCCGAGGTCAGATTCGAACCCGGGTCCCTGGCGCTGTGAGGCACCAGTGCTAACCACTATGCCACCGTGCCGCCCTATGTCAAACTGAGAAGGCAGCATTGAGTGGACTCTAAAATGAAGCCGGATGTTGATACCTTTAAATATCGCTCCGAATGCATCACGCCTCCTCTTCCTGCCGTTGTTCACGCCAGGCGCTAAGGTAGGGGGGCGGCAGTCAATTTTGCATCTGGGCCGTTAACGGGGCGTTCCACACGCGTTGATGTCATGATCTGGCAGCCGGTAAAGGCGTAGGCGCTAAATGTTATCGGCAGCACTAAATCGCGGGTGAATGTCGCGTGCGACGTTGGATTTGCCGCAAACATATTAGCACCCTGTTAGCGCCCCCCCCCCCCCAGGCACTAACGGGAGGTGCTAACATTTTTTTTCATTCGTTCATGGGATGTGGGCATCGCTGGCAAGGCCAACATTTATTGCCCATCCCTAGTTGCCCTTGAGAAGGTAGTGGTGAGCCGCCTTCTTGAACCGCTGCAGTCCGTGTGGTGAAGGTACTCCCACAGTGCTGTTAGGGAGGGAGTTCCAGGATTTTGATCCAGTGAGGATGAAGGAACGACGACATACTTCCAAGTCAGGATGGTGTGTTACTTGGAGGGGAACTTGGAGGTGGTGGTGTTCCCATGCGCCTGCTGCCCTTGTCCTTCTAGGTGGAAGAAGTCGCTTGTTTGGGAGGTGCTGCCGAAGAAGCCTTGGCAAGTTGCTGCAGTGCATCATGTAGATGGTACACACTGCAGCCATGGTACGCCGGTGGTGGAGGGAGTGAATGTTTAAGGTGGTGGATGGGGTGCCAATCAAGCAGGCTGCTTTGTCCTGGATGGTGTCGAGCTTCTTGAGTGTTGTTGGAGCTGCACTCATCCAGGCAAGTGGAGAGTATTCCATCACACGCCTTACTTGTGCCTTGTAAATGGTGGAAAGACTTTGGGGAGTCAGGAGGTGAGACAATCGCCGCAGAATACCTAGCCTCTGACCTGCTCTTGTTGCCACAGTATTTATGTGGCTAGTCCAGTTAAGTTTCTGGTCAATGGTGACCTCCAGGATGTTGATGGTCGGGGATTCAGCGATGGTAATGCCGTTGAATGTCAAGGGGCAGGTGGTTAGACTCTTGCTTGTGGGAGACAGTCATTGCCTGGCACTTGTGTGGTGCAAATGTTACCTGCCACTTATCAGCCCAAGCCTGAATGTTGTCCAGGTCTTGTTGCATGCGTGCATGGACTGCTTCATTATCTGAAGAGTTACGAATGGCACTGAACACTGTGCAGTCATCAGCAAATATCCCCATTTCTGACCTTATGTTGGAGGGAAGGTCATTGGTGAAGCAGCTGAAGATGGTTGGGCCTAGGACACTGCCCTGAGGAACTCCTGCAGCGATGTCCTGGGGCTTTTACTCGGGCTCCTTGATGCCACACTTGGTCAAATGCTGCCTTGATGTCAAGGGTGGTCATGCTCACCTCACCTCTGGAATTCAGCTCCTTTGTCCATGTTTGGACCAAGGCTGTAATGAGGTCTGGAGCCGAGTGGCCCTGGCAGAACACAAACTGGACATATGTGAGCAGGTTATTGGTAAGTGCCGCTTGATAGCACTGTCGGACGACATCTTCCATCACTTTGCTGATGATTGAGAGTAGACTGATGGGGCGGTAATTGGCCGGATTGGATTTGTCCTGCTTTTCGCTCCGAATTTCTCCCCTAATATGTTTTAGAACCAACAAGGGAACAGGCCACGCTAGATTTAGTGATGAGTAACAAACCACAATTAATTAACAATCTGACAGTAAGGGAACATCTTGCAAAACACGACCATAATATGATTGAATTTGACATTAGATTTGAGAGGGAGAAGCAAGTGTTTTAAATTTTAGTAAGGCACACTTCCAAGGGATGAGAAATAAATTGACTGCAGTAAACTGGGCTGAGCTGTTAATGGGTAAACCTACAGACAAACGGTGGGAAGTATTCAAGGAAGTATTTGGTACGATACAAAACCAGTACGTACCCAAAAAGGCAAAGACTCCACTCGTGCAGTTCAGAATCCAAAGTCAACGAATGAGGTAAGCGACAGTATCAAACTAAAACAGAAAGCTTACACAAATGCAAGAGAAAGTGGAAATCCAGCGGACTACAAAAAATTGGAGCACACGGAATTAGGGGTAACTTTGTGACATGGGTTGGTAATTGATTGGAAGGTAGGAGACAGAGAGTAGGGATAAAGGGAATGTACTCTTATTGGCAGGATGTGACAAGTGGTGTTCCCTCGGCATCTGTACTGGGGCCTGAGTTTTGCATCATATATATAAATGACTTTCATGAAGGAATAGAGAGTTGTACATCCAAGTTTGCAGATGATATTAAGTTAGGAGGAACAGTAAGTTGTGTGGATGAGAGCAGAAAGTTACAAAGGGGCATAGACAGCCTAAGTGAGTGGCTGAAATATTGGCAAATGGAGTTCATTGTGGGGATCCACTTTGGATCCAAGAAAGACAAATCGGAATATTTTCTACATGGTGAGAGACTGGGATCTGTGGAGGAGCAAAGGGATTTGGGTGTCCAAATACACAAATCACTAAAGGCTAGTGCACAGGTATAAAAAGTAATCAAAAAAGCTAATGGAATGTTGGCCTTTAACTCAAAGGGGTTTGAATGCAAAATTATGCGTCAGTTGTACAGAGTCTTGGTCCCATCTGGACACCGCACCTCAGGAATGATATAGTGTCCTTAGAGGGGATGCATGCCCAGATTCACCAAAATTATACCAAGGCTTAAAGGGTTAAATTATAAGGACAAGTTGCATAAACTTAGTTTGTATTCCCTTGAGTTTAGAAAATTGATGGGTGATCTAATCAAGATGTTTAAATGATAAACAGATTTAATAGGCTAGAAATAGAGAAGCTATTTTGTCTGGTGGGGAAATGCAAAATAAGGGGACACAAGCTTAGAAAAAGTCCTAGGCCATTTAGGATTAAATCAGGAAGAATTTATTCGCACTAAGGATGGTGGAAATCTGGAACTCTCTCCCCAAAAGGTTGTGGATCATCAGACAATTGAAATTTTCAAGACTAAGGTGGATTTTTTTTGTTACATCAAAGACGGGTAAATGGAGTTGAGATACAGATCAGTCATGATCGAATTGAATGGCGGAGCAGGCTCAAGGGGCTGAATGTCCTCCTCCTGTTCCTCTGTTTCCTGTGTTCCTATGTTGTTTCCACCAAATGATGAGATGGCAATAAAAGGACACAAATAGATAATCACAAAAAGAATTAAAGAGGAAGGAAAGAAGGCAAAACTCTATACAGAAGGTGATCAGAAGTCATTAGAATTCTTGTTACGAAGCAAAGTCCACAAATTCTTTTAAAAGTGAATTCGTTGCTGTAGAATGGGATCAGACCGGATGGCTCATGTCGAGATAAACATATATTTATGGATGTGTGCGAATTTCTCAAGAACCAAACAGAAATCACTTCCTTCAGAATCTAGAATCATAGAATATTCCAGCACAAAAGGAGGCCAATTAGTTCCACTCCCCGGCTCTTTCCCCAAAGCCCTGCAAATGTTTTCTTTTCAAGTATTTATCCAATTCCCTTTTGTAAGTTACTACTAAATCTGCTTCCACCGCCCTTTCAAGCAGCGCATTCCTGATCACAACTGTGTAAAAAAATTCTCCTCATCTCCCCTCTGGTTCTTTTGCCAATTATCTTAAATCTGTGTCCTCTGAGAACAGTTTCTACTTATTTACTCTATCAAAATCCTTCATAATATTGAACACCTCTATTAAATCTCCCCTTAACCATCTCTATTCTAAAGAGAACAACCCAGTTTCTCCTGTCTCTCCACATAACTGAAGTTCCTCACCCCGGTGCCATTCTGGTAAATCTCCTCTGCACCCTCTCCAAGGCCTTGACATCCTTCCTAAAGTGTGGTTCCCAGAATTGGACACAATACTCCAGCTGAGGCCGAACCAGTGAGTTATAAAGGGTTAGCGTAACTTCCCTGTTTTTGTACTCCATACCTCTATTTATAAAGCCAAGGATCCCCTATGCTTTTTAGCAGCCCCATCAACTTGTCCTACCACTGTCAAAGAGTTGTGTATGTGAAACCCCAGGTCTCTCTGTTCCTGCACATTGAAATTGTACCATTTAGTTTATATTGCCTGAAGTGTAGTCGTCAGACCTGGAGGCTGAAGGGTATTTGAACCAGGGCATGTGGATATAGTTCAGTCTCCATTTTAAGGTCCTACATTCTGTCTTTATCTTTATATTTCCGAATATAAATTCTTAACTTCACATTCGGGAAACAGCCTTTGTAAACTTGTCATTATACCTCCCTACCAGGGGTGGTGCTGCAGCAGAAGTTTACATGGATAGTTTCCATTATAAATGTGGACGCAGGAAATTTAATGGAAAAAAGTTGTGCAGAAATGTATGCAGATATAAGATTTTTAATATGTTATATAACCTTCATTTTAAGGGCTCCCAGCACCAAGCCAATATGGACTGGTAGTTCAGCCTCTATAATTAATTAGAACCTACCCTAGAAATCGCGAGAAGGCAGCAAGTATTAAACCATTTTCATGCCAGGACTGGGAAGTGTAATCTCCAGAAAGGCCTGCCAAGGTGGTGAAACCGGCCATCAATCTAGCAAACACAGAGCAGCTGGAAAGTCAGCTGTTTACAATTGGCAGGAAATGGGTAAGGACTAACGGCAGGTAGATCGAAGTGACAGGTCCTGGGGGTTTGTAGAAGATTAGTATAAAGCACAGGGTGCAAGTGGTCTGGGGAGAACCAGGAAATCTCTATTGTTATCAATGTATAGGGGAGAGGTAAGGTGACTAAGGGTTAGTATAACGCAGAAGGTGTGGGATACTTGGACCCTACACCCTCATGTTTACAGAGATAATCTCAATATACAACATTTAAAATTTTGATATCTCTGTTATGGCCCCTGTGCAACTGTGCTATCAAAAATCCCACTCTCAGTACTACTGACTGTCCTGCCTTGAATCCTTCCTAGGCCAGCCCACCTCATGTACCTCCCAGGTCTTCATAGCTCAACTGACCCCAAGCCCCTCCTGACCCAACCGATCCCAAGTCCCTCCTGGTTCAACTAGTCCCAAGTCTCTCCTGGGCCAACTAACCCCAAGTCCCCCTAACTTAACGGTCCCCAAGTCCCCCCTGGCCCAAACGACCCAAGTCCTTTCTGGCCCTCAATCTCCAAAAGTTTCTTCTGGTGCGGTCCAAACTGGGTCCTAACTTTGTGGCTATTTTCTCCTTTTATTGGAACTTTGTTTTTAATTTATTTTGTTGTACTTTTTTGTTTCAAATTCAGTTAAAAACATTTGAAAGATATGAATCAGGACATGGCACAAACTCGGAAAATTACCGCTGTGACGTCCAATATTATAGGGCCGGAACCTTGCTGCCTATGATTGTATATCGGGCAATGGAGGGTGTACCCATTGACTTCGGACACAGGGATTCTGCCATTAGGACTTCCTTGCCTGATTCTGCAAAGCGAGTGCACAATCAGCCCTCAAATCTCTACATGTTGTGACAGTTGTCTTGCACGGTGCAGCTGATCTAAGTATGTGCGATATATCAAGTGGAAGGGCTTCCATTGTCACCTTTTCTATTTCTCCCTCTGTTGAGTCCTTTTACCATCTTCACCTTGGGCTGAATGAGAGATGAGTCCATTGTTCTGGTGGAATTGAAGAATGTTAACTGTGTCTCCATCACGTAACAATTCAGCACTGCAAAGTGCCTAGAATTATGCATAGAACAGAGAAAATTAACGTTATTGGAAAATACGTAGACAAAAGATTATTTTTTCACTTGGATACAACTTGAGCAAAGGATCTGAATACTGAGCTGAACTGTCATCATGTTTTGTACGTGGAAATGCATAAGGCTAGAAATTCGGCTCCGTAACACTCTATTTTTCAGCGCTACAGGTGCTGATTTGTGTCAAAAATTGCATCCGTGCCGCGCGCACAAGCTTCTGGTGCGGGCCGTGCCGGACACCATTTTGGTGAGAGCAGTAGGGCGGGCGTTAGGAGTGTAGAAATTAGGCCAATTAGTAGCTTATCTCTAGTCTTTCAAATAATCAGGATCGACTGCAAACCAATATGGTGGGTATATTGTGTTTAATCAGAGTTTAAGATGGAATATAACATGCTAGTTATAAAGCAAAAACATACGACCGTGACAAGCAGCTGGTACCGGTCCCGATCAGACAGACAGCTGGCGTGCATGAACAGTTCTCTGGCTTGCGGCTTCTCTTCCTCTCATCTAGAATCTCCGAGTTGGTGAGCATGGGATCATTGTCGAAAGACCATTCGACCAGCCCAACTTCTGCTTGGCTCTTCCCTCCACCGTCTGTGTGGGCAAGCCCTCAGGGCGTTACTTTTATTCTCTTTTTAAGGGTGGGCCTGAGCTCAAATTATTAACAAGCCCATTTAATCTATTGAGGTTCCCCTAAAACCTCAATACCCAATGTGGCATTGAGTTCCTTGTCTCGACTTCGAGATGAAGATCCTCCCTCCAGGAGGGGTCTTCATAATCATTACACATGGGAGCAGCAGCGGGAGCGGACCGACCTGTGAGGGAGCAGGCGAAGGAGGAGTGAGTAAATAAAGCCCGAGGCTCAAGGCCCAGACCGAACTATTGGGAGCAGCAGCGGGAGCGGACCGACCAGTGAGGGAGCAGGCGAAGGAGGAGTGAGTAAATAAAGCCCGAGGCTCAAGGCCCAGACCGAACTATTGGGAGCAGCAGCGGGAGCGGACCGACCAGTGAGGGAGCAGGCGAAGGAGGAGCGAGTAAATAAAGCCCGAGGCTCAAGGCCCAGACCGAGCTATTGGGAGCAGCAGCGGGAGCGGACCGACCTGTGAGAGAGCAGGCGAAGGCGGAGCGAGGAAATAAAGCTCGAGGTCCGGACCGAGCTATTGGGAGCAGCAGTGGGAGCGGACCGACCTGTGAGGGAGCAGGCGAAGGAGGAGCGAGGAAATAAAGCTCGAGGTCCAGACCGAGCTATTGGGAGCAGCAGTGGGAGCGGACCGACCTGTGAGAGAGCAGGCAAAGGAGGAGCGAGGAAATAAAGCTCGAGGTCCAGACCGAGCTATTGGGAGCAGCAGTGGGAGCGGACCGACCTGTGAGAGAGCAGGCAAAGGAGGAGCGAGGAAATAAAGCTCGAGGTCCAGACCGAGCTATTGGGAGCAGCAGTGGGAGCGGACCGACCTGTGAGGGAGCAGGCGAAGGAGGAGCGAGGAAATAAAGCTCGAGGTCCAGACCGAGCTATTGGGAGCAGCAGTGGGAGCGGACCGACCTGTGAGGGAGCAGGCGAAGGAGGAGCGAGGAAATAAAGCTCGAGGTCCAGACCGAGCTATTGGGAGCAGCAGTGGGAGCGGACCGACCTGTGAGGGAGCAGGCGATTTAAAGAACAACAAAAAACAAGGTGTGATGTCACAGGAAAGCAGGGAAGTGATTGGTTGGTCAGTATTTTTCTGTTTTCTTGGGCATTGGTTTAAATTAAGAGCCGGGATTAAAAACTAAACATTCAAAACTTAAACACTTAATTAATTAAATACATTAGAGATGGCAGGACAGACGATGTGTTACTGCTGCAACATGTGGGAGCTGGTGGACACCATTGAGGTCCAAGGCAACCACATTTGCAGTAAGTGTTGGTTGCTCGAGGAACTTCGGCTCCGTGTTGATGAGCTGGAGTCCGAGCTTCAAACACTGCGACACATCAGGGAGGGGGAGAGTTACCTGGACGCTGTGTTCCAGGAGGCAGTCACACCCCTTAGATTAATTAATTCAAATTTGGTCCGTGGTCAGGGACAGGTGGGTGTGACTCCAAGCGAGGCAGGTATGGGGAACCAGGGGGTAGTGGTGGAGGAGCCTCAGCCCTTGCTCTTGTCCAATAGGTACGAGGTTCTTACTCTCTGTCTGGACGAGAGCAGGGACTGCAGGGAGGATGAGCAAACTGACCACAGCACCGTGGTACAGGGAGCCATTCAAGAGGGGGGAGCAAAAAGAAATGTGGTAGTGGTAGGGGACTGCATAGTTAGGGGGATAGACACTGTTCTCTGCAGCCAAGCGCGTGAGTCCCGAAGGCTGTGTTGCCTACCCGGTGCTAGGGTAAAGGACATCTCCTCCGGGCTGGAGAAGAACTTGGAGTGGGAGGGGGAGGATCCAGTTGTCGTGGTCCATGTAGGTACCAACGACATAGGTAGGACAAAGAAAGAGGTTCTGCTGAGAGAGTTTGAGCAGCTAGGGACTAAATTAAAAAGCAGAACCACAAAGGTAATAAACTCTGGATTATTACCTGAGCCACGAGCAAAGTGGCATAGGGTCAATAGGATCAGGGAGATGAATGCGTGGCTCAAAGATTGGTGTGGGAGAAGTGGGTTTTGATTCGTGGGGCACTGGCACCAGTACTGGGGAAAGAGAGAGCTGTTCCGTTGGGACGGACTACACCTGAACCATGCTAGGACCAGAGTTCTAGCGAATCGAATAACTAGGGAGGTAGATAGGGCTTTAAACTAAATAAGTGGGGGGGAGGGTCCCTGGTGGAGAGAAATTTAGAATGCTAAAGAGAAAAGACAAGGGAGCAGTGCAGGAAAGTGATTGGAGTAAAGATAACCAGATTGTGTCAGGAAGGGACAGAGCATACAAACAAAAGAGTGCACTAACAAATAGGGTCCGGGTAAGAAAAAATGGTAATAAGACAAATAGGCTATAGTACAAAAAAATGTTAAGATGTCTAAAAATGTTAAAAAGACAAATCTAAAGGCACTGTTTCTGAATGCATGAAGCATTCGTAATAAGGTAGACGAATTAACAGCGCAAATAGATGTAAACGGATACGATATAATTGCAAATACGGAGACATGGCTGCAGGGTGACCAAGACTGGGAACTGAATATCCAAGGATATTCGATATTTAGGAAGGACAGGCGAAAAGGAGGTGGGGTGGCGTTGTTAGTAAAAGATGAAATCAGAGCAACAGTGAGAAAGGATATTGGCTCAGAAAATCAAGGTGTAGAATCAGTCTGGGTGGAGCTAAGAAGCACCAAGGGGCAGAAAACATTGGTGGGAGTTGTCTATAGGCCTCCAAACAGTAGTGGTAATGTAGGGGATGGCATCAAACAGGAAATTAGAGATGCATGTAACAAGGTTTCTACAGTAATCATGGGAGGCTTTAATCTACATATAGACTGGCCAAACCAAATTAGCAATAATACTGTGGAGGATGAATTCCTGGAGTGTGTACGAGATGGTTTTTTAGACCAGTACGTTGAGAGCCAAATAGGCAACAGGCTATCTAGGTTGGGTATTGTGCAATGAGAAGGGGTTAATTAATAATCTTGTTGTGTGGGGTCCTTTAGGGAAGAGTGACCGTAACATGATAGAATTCTTCATTAAGATGGAAAGTGAAGTAGTCCAATCCGAAACAAGGGTCCTAAATCTAAACAAAGGAAACTACGAAGGTATGAGGAGTGAGTTGGCTATGATAGATTGGGGAGCTTCATTAAAAGGCATGATGGTGGATAGGCATTGGCTAACATTTAAGGAACGAATGCATGAATTGCAACAGTTATACATTCCTTTCTAGCGCAAAAACACAAAAGGAAAAGCGGCCCAACCACGGCTAACAAAAGAAATTAAGGATAGTATTAGATCCAAAGAGGAGTAATATAAAGTTGCCAGAAAAAGTAGCAAGCCTGAGGATTGGGAGCAGTTTAGAGTTCAGCAAAAAAGGACCAAAAGATTGATTAAGAGGGGAAAAATAGAGTATGAGAGTAAACATAAAAGTGGACTGTAAAAGCTTCTACAAGTATGTAAAAAGAAAAAGATTAGTGAAGACAAATGTAGGTCCCTTACAGTCAGAAACGAGAGAATTTATAATGGGGAACAAGGAAATGGCACAGCAATTAAACAAATACTTTGGTTCTGTCTTCACGGAAGAGGACACAAATAACTTCCCAGAAATGCGAGGGAACGAAGGGTCTAGTGAGAAGGAGGAAATAAAGGAAATTAGTATTAGTAAAAAAATAGTGCTGGAGAAATTAATGGGACTGAAAGCTGATAAATCCCCAGGGCCTGATAATCTGCATCCCAGAGTACTAAAAGAGGTAGCCATGGAAATAGTGGATGCATTGGTTGTCATCTTCCAAAATTCTATAGATTATGGAACAGTTCCTGCAGATTGGAGGGTGGCAAATGTAACCCCACTATTTAAAAAAGGAGGGAGAGAAAACCGGGAACTATAGACCGGTTAGCCTAACAGCAATAGTAGGGAAAATGCTAGAGTCTATTATAAAGGATGTGATAACAGGACACTTAGAAAATATCAATGGGATTAGACAAAGTCAACAAGGATTTATGAAAGGGAAATCGTGTTTGACAAACCTACAGGAGTTTTTTGAGGATGTAACTGGTAGAATAGATAAGGGAGAACCAGTGGATGTGGTGTATTTGGATTTTCAGAAGGCCTTTGATAAAGTCATAAGAGGTTAGTGTGCAAAATTAAAGCACATGGGATTGGAGGTAATATACGGGCATGGATTGAAAATTGGTTAACAGACAGGAAACAGAGAGTAGGAATAAATGGGTCTTTTTTGGGGTGGCAGGCGGTGACTAGTGGGGTACCGCAGGGATCAGTGCTTGGGCCACAGCTATTCACAATATATATCAATGATCTGGATGAGGGAACCAAATGTAATATTTCCAAGTTTGCTGACAACACAAAACTAGGTGAGATTGTGAGTTGTGAGGAGGATGCAAAGAGGCTTCAAGGCGATTTAGACAAGTTGAGTGAGTGGGCAAATACATGGCAGATGCAGTATAATGTGGATAAATGTGAAGTTATCCACTTCAGTAGGAAAAACAGAAAGGTAGAGTATTATTTAAATGGTGATAAATTGGGAAATGCTGATGTACAAAGGGACCTGGGTGTCCTTGTACACCAGTCATTGAAAGCAAACATGCAGGTGCAGCAAGCAGTTAGGAAGGCAAATGGTATGTTGGCCTTCATTGCAAGAAGATTTGAGTACAGGAGCAAGGATGTCTTACTACAGTTGTACAGGGCCTTGGTGAGACCACACCTGGAGTACTGTGTGCAGTTTTGGTCTCCTTACCTAAGAAAGGATATACTTGCCATAGGGGAGTGCAGCGAAGGTTCACCAGACTGATTCCTGGGATAGCAGGACTGTCGTATGAGGAGAGATTGGGTCGACTAAGCCTGTATTCACTAGAGTTTAGAAGAATGAGAGGGGATCTCATTGAAACGTATACAATTCTGACAGGGCTAGACAGATTTGATGCAGGGAGGATGTTTCCCCTGGCTGGGGGGTCTAGAATGAGGGGTCAGTCTCAGGATATGGGGTAGGACATTTAGGACTGCAATGAGGAGAAATTTCTTCACTCAGAGGGTGGTGAACCTGCGGAATTCTCTACCACAGAAGGCTGTGGAGGCCAAGTCACTGAATATATTTAAGAAGGAGATAGATAGATTTCTAGACACAAAAGGCATCAAGGGGTATGGGGAGAGAGTGGGAATATGGTATTGAGATAGAGGATCAGCCATGATCATATTGAATGGCGGAGCAGGCTCGAAGGGCCGAATGGCCTACTCCTGCTTCTATTTTCCATGTTTCTATGTTTTGGTGGCCTACCCATCGGAATTTCTCTTATCTCCCTTGTCCCTATCCTCCCTAGTTTGGAGTCAGACATGCCATTCTCGACCATCAGATGTTCGTAACTGCTTGTTATCAGTTATTTATGTTCATGCTGTTCATGCAGCTTTAGCTATGCAAAACTAACTATTTCATTATCAGACTATTGTACCATGGAATGAATCATTAAATTCCCAAAGATATCTTCTGTTCTATTTTCATACACTGGTTAACTTACGCATTTTAAAGCAGTTTTGTTAAACCAAGTCAAAATCCTAACTTAGCATTATAACATGGTTATTAGTAATAATAGAAGAAACGTAGGCATTGAGCCTTAGTTGTTCCAATTAGAGATACATAAATAAAGTTGAAATCCTAACTTGAAATCAGCAGATAGTTAGCTTGGAAACAAGATTATATATATGACCGTCACAGTGCGGAATGCTATAACATCCGCAGGGAACCAAAACACAAGCAGATTCTAAGCATCTATCCAATTATTCTAATACTAGTCTGAGGAGACTTTTTGCCTCCAGTTCTAAAACCATCATGTAAACACAGCATTATTCGCATCACAATTTTGTTCACATAACCATATACATTTTGTACACCGGTGATTTCTAACAGGACCGTGCGCTGGAAGTATGTTGAGTAGGCAGATCGTGTCATCAATCAGCGTGCGGCATGGTTTTGACACCAGCGCTGCCATTTTCGGCCTCAACACTGGTGCTAGTGCCTTGTCTTAACGTCGCACAGCTGAACATAGCTGAAGGACCCCCCACCAGTGATATTTAAAAGGATCAGCAACCACTCTCAGGTTAATTGCTGATTAATGTCTACTGGCTCTGTATAAATTTGTAGAAGTCTTTGGAGCTTTCCAGAGTTGTTTAAAGTTGTTGAGGTGACAGGCAGTGGTGCTGCAAGTGGAGAAGGCCTTGCTTCTGACTTCAAGGTTCTGGTCAGATCACTTGCTCCCAGTCATGGGTGCTCCAGTTGTCATCTCCCCCGGGCTGCAGCATGACAGGGGGATGGAGCAGAGGCAGCAAAGAGGAGGGCAAGCTGCTCGCAGAGGGAGGAGGAGGACAGCGGGAAGGGCTCTCAGCAGGAGGCCATACCCACCTAGGGTCTTCCAAGAGTAATTCTCTTACCTCAGCCTGAGCCAGGAGCAGTGCATGAGGCATCTGCGATTTACAAAGGAGGTGCTCACAGAACTCTGTCACCTCTTGCAACCAGACCCGCAGCCTCACACCAGGGCAAGGACAGCGCTGCCAGTGACTGTGAAGGTGACCGTGGCCCAGAATTTCTATGCTTCGGGATCCTTCCAGTCTGGAGCAGGTGACCTCTGTAACATCTCCCAATTCACCTGTCCACTGCTGCATAAGAGAGGTGACAGAAGCTCTTCATGGCAGGAGAGGGGACTTCATTGTTTGCTCTCTGACCAGAGAGAAGCAGGCAGAGTGGCACATGGCTTTGCCAGGATAGCGGGCTTCCCCATGGTGCAGAGCGCCATTGACTGCATGCATGTGGCTTTGTGGGCACCGTATCTAAATGCTGAGATGTACCGCAACCGCAAAGGTTACCACTCGCTGAATGTGCAGTTGGTGTGTGACCATGCTCAGCACATCATGATGGTGAATGCCCGGTATCCTGGCAGAAGTTATGATGCTTTTATTCTATGCCAGTCTGCTGGAAGTTCCCTTAGTCTTTGAGCCACCATGACAAACCAGAGGATGGCTACTGGGTGCAAGGGCTATCAGCTGACCAGCTAGCTCATGACTCTGATGCGCAACCCTCGCACACGTGGGCAGCATGCATATAACGAAAGCCATGTCATAGAATCATAGGGGTAAAAATTCACTTGGTTGCGCCACCCGTTAGCGCCTTAAGAGGGCGCTAATGGGGCGCAAAGCCGCTAACGCCCGGGCGCAGCGATGTTTGCGCCGCTCGAGAACTTAACTTGAGATTGTGCGGCGGCGCTAAAACTTACCGCTGCGACCACCTGCGCGCGCAGATTGTGACGTCATTCCATGGTGCAACGCCCTTGGGGCGCCCCGTAGCGGAAATTGAGTGGCGCCCCCTGCCTTACCGCCTGGCGCTTCCAACGACCAGAAGACTGGAACGCTATCAATCGCTGTGGGGCTGGGGGGGGCGCTATTTAAAGGGGGCCTCTTCCTGTCTTTTATTGTTGGTGGCATTTTTGAACTACGCATTCTGAGAGAGAGAGGGAGAGACTTCTGGAGAGATTCGACGTTGTGTGAAGGAGTTTTGGGTACTGAGCAGCACTTTGCAGGTTCATTTTGATTTGCCATTCCTTGTATCGATTTAGCAGAGACCGTGGGAGCTGCACTCTGAGCTCTTTGCCTGGTGCTCTCCATTGTTCTTTCCAGCACATTTGATGTGCAAGTCTCTCCAGGCCGAGATTCAAGGCTGCAATGAACAGGATGTGGATGGAAAGCAAGATTAACCATCCCCTTTAAGAACTGGCCCGTGCCATTGTGTGTGTGTTCCATTGCTGACTGACATTACATGAGCTTCGCCAGCGCTCCGAGTTAGCGCCTCACTGCTCGGCCTTTGCGCCTTAAGAGAGGTGTGCAGCGCCTGCTTTAGCGCTCCACTCACCTCCCGGGGCGGTAAAAGTGAAGTTTCCCGTCAGTGCCGATAATTAGCGCCAGGCGCTAATATTTGCGTCCGGACGATATTTGCGCCCCAAATGGGGCGCGACCTAATTTCTACCCCATAGAGTCATAACAGCACAGAAGGAGGCCATTTGGCCCATCGAGTCCGTGCCGGCTCTCTGTAGAGCAATCCAGTCAGTCCCCTTCCCCCGCTCTATCCCCGTAGCCCTGCAAGTTTATTTCCCTCAAGGAGGCGGTGCAACGAAGGTTCACTAGAACAATTCCTGGGATGAGAGGGTGTCCTATGATGAGAGATTGTGTAGAATGGGCCTACACTCTCTGAAGTTTAGAAGAATGAGAGGTGATTTCATTGAAACATACAAGATTCTGAAGGGGATTGACAGGGTAGATGCTGAGAAGTTGTTTCCCCTGGCTGGAGTATTTAGAACTCATAGGGCTGGATTTTGATACTGGGGCGGGTTGGGGTCATGTCATCACGGTGGCATAGTGGTTAGCACTGGTGCCTCACAGCGCCAGGGACCCGGGTTCGAATCTGACCTCGGGTGACTGTCTGTGTGGAGTTTGCACATTCTCCCCGTGTTTGCGTGGGTTTCCTCCGGGTGCTCCGGTTTCCTCCCACAGTCCAAAAATGTGCGGGTTAGGTTGATTTGGCTATGATAAATTGACCCTTAGTGTTAGGGGGGGATTAAATATGTGGGGTTATGGGGATAGGATGGGATATGTTAGGGGGAATTAAATACTTGGGGTTACGGGGGTAGGGTGGGATATGTGTACTGTGGGGATTAAAGCAGGGACAGGGTACTGGATTTGAATGATCAGCCATGATCGTATTGAATGGTGGAGCAGGCTCGACGGGCCGAATGGCCTACTCCTGCTCCTAGATTCTATGTTTCTATCCACTTTTCGTGTTATCCACCCGACTGCAATTGGATGTGGGAGATTGATGCCGTTTTCACCTAATTGGGCAATTGAGTTCCAGCATGTGGGAACCTATGAACCAATTAGTGTTTTCAGTCTGAAAGTCGCCTCTGATGATGTCATCATTGCTGCTGCATAAGGTCTTCAGAGACTGCCTGGCTTTTGCTGTGAGAGGACCTGGATGCAAAATGAGCAGCAACCCTAAGTCTGCTCCCAGATATTTTTACACCACCACTCCCAGATATGTCTCCTCTCCATCCATCCATATATGCATCCCCATAGCCAGCCAGCCTGCCTGCCTTCACATTCGTGGTTCAGAACAGTCGTGCTTCACGTAGAAAAAGGGTTAAAATCACAAAGGCCTTAAATCACAAAGGCCTTTCAAAATGGCATTATAGAGGCAAGTTAGCGCTTGTTAAGGGCCTTAACAGCCTATCCCGCCTCTTAGAGGCGGGGCGGAGTCGGTACCAGCAGACACGATTTTATGAAAATTGCGTGGAGGCGGGACAAGCCCGCCTGCCAGTTTTCGCAATTTTAACCCCCCACACGCCTCCAAACCCACCTCCACGGGTCAATGAAAATCCAGCCCATAGTCACAGAGGGAAAAATTCATTGGATAGCGCCTCCCATTAGCGCCTTAAGAGGGCGCTAAAGGGGCGCAAAGCAACTAGCACCCATGCGCGACGATGTTTGCGCCGCTCACGAAATTAACTAGACATTTTGCGGCGGCGCTAAACACTACTGCCACGATCTCCTGCGCTGGCCGATCGTGACGTCAGTCGAGAGTGCAACGCCCCGGTAGCGCCCCGGACCGGATATTGAGTGGCGCCCCCTGTCTTACCGCCTGCCGCTAGCAACGACAGGTTGAGGGGAGCGTTTTGCAGTCAGGATGGGACTGGGGAAGCGCTATTTAAAGGCGACCGCTTCCTGCCTTTTTATGTCGGCGAAATTTTTGCACCACGCATTCTGAGTGAGAGAGAGAGACTGCAGGTGATATTCAAAGCTGTGTTGAGGAGTTTTTGGTACTGAGCAGCACTTTGCAGGTTCTTTCTGGTTTGATCTTCCTTGCCTCGAATTGGAAGAGAATATGGGGGCTGCAGACTGAGCTCTTTCCCTGGGCCTCTCCATTGTTCTTTCCAACAGATTTGATGTACAGGTCTCTCCAGGCCGAGATTCAAGGCTGCAATGAGCAGGGTGTGGATGTAGAGCAAGATCGACCCTCCCCTTTAAGAACTGGCTGGCGCCAGTGTGTCTGTGTTCCATTGCTGACTGACAACACATGAGCTTCGCCAGCGCTCTGAGGTAGCGCCTCGCTCCTCGGCCTTTGCGCCTTAATACAGGTGTTTAGCGCCTGATTTAGCACTCCAATCACCTCCAGGGGCGATAAAAGCCAAGTTTGCAGTCGGAGGCGATAATTAGCGCCAGGCGCTAAACTTTGCGCCCAGCCAATAATCGTGCCCCAAACGTGGCGATACTGAATTTTTAACCCCCTAGAGTTATACAGCACAGAAAGAGGCCCTTCGTCCCATCGTGTCCGCGCCGGCCATCCAGCCCTGTCTATTCTAATCTCATTTTCCAGCACTTGGTCTGTAGCCTTGTATGCTATGGTGTTTCAAGTGCTCATCTAAATGCTTCTTGAATATTGTGAGGGTTCCTGCCTCTACCACCCTTTCAGGCAGTGAGTTGCAGATTCCAACCACCCTCTGGGTGAAAAAGTTTTTCCTCAAATCCCCTCTAAAACTCCTGCCCCTTACTTTGAAACTATGCCCCCTGGTTATTGACCCCTCTACTAAGGGGAAAAGTTCCTTTCTATCTACCCTATCTACGCCCCTCATAATTTTGTACACCTCAATCAGGTTCCCCCTCAGCCTTCTCAGCTCTAAGGAAAACAACCCCAGCCTGTCCAGTCTCTCTTCATAGCTGAAGCGCTCCAGCCCAGGTAACATCCTGGTGAATCTCCCCTGCACCCTCTCCAATGCAATCACATCCCTCCTATAGTGTGGTGACCAGAACTGCACACAGTATTCCAGCTGTGGCCTAACTAGCGTTTTGTACAGCTCCATCATAACCTCCCTGCTCCTATATTCTATACCTCGGCTAATGAAGGCAAGTATCCCATATGCCTTTTTAACCACCTTATCTACCTGTCCTGCTGCCTTCAGGGATCTATGTACATGCACACCAAGGTCCCTCTGATCCTCTGTCCTTCCTAGGATCCTACCATGCATTGTGTATTCCCTTGCCTTGTTAGTCCTCCCAAAATGCATCACCTCACACTTTTCAGGGTTAAATTCCATTTGCCACTGTTCTGCCCATCTAACCATCCTGTCTATATTGTCCTGTAGCCTAAGGCTTCCCTCCTCGCTATTTACCACTCCACCAATTTTCGTGTCATCTGCAAACTTACTGATCATACATCCTACATTCATATCTAAATCATTAATGTACACTACAAACAGCAAAAGACCCAGCACCGATTCATGCGGTACACCACTGGACACAGGCTTCCAGTCACAAAAACAACCTTCGACCATCACCCTCTGCCTCCTGCTACTAAGCCAATTTTGGATCCAATGTGCCAAATTGCCTTGAATTCCGTGGGCTCTTACCTTCTTGACCAGTCTCCTATGTGGGACTTTGTCAAAAGCCTTACTGAAGTCCATGTAGACTACATCAACTGCACTACCCTCATCCACACACCTAGTCACCGTCTCGAAAAATTCTATCAAATTGGTCAGACATGATCTCCCCCTGACAAAGCCATGCTGACTATCCCTGATTAATCCCTGCCTCACCAAGTGGAGACTAATTCTGTCCCTCAGAATTTTTTCCAATAATTTCCCTACCACTGATGTTAGGCTCACTGGCCTGTAATTCCCTGGTTTATCCCTACTACCCTTCTTGAACAATGGTACTACGTTAGCTGTTCTCCAGTCCTCTGGCACCTCCCCTGTGGCCAGAGAGGTTCTGAAAATTTGTGTCAGAGCCCCTGCAGTCTCCTCCCTTGCCTCACACAGCAGCCTGGGATACATCCCATCAGGGCCTGGGGATTTATCCACTTTTAAGCCCACTAAAATCACTAGTACCTCCTTCCTCTCAATACTAATTTGTTCAAGTATATCACAATCCCCCTGCCTGATTTCTATGCCTACATCACCCTTCTCCATAGTGAACACAGATGCAAAATATTCATTTAAAACCTCACCTACATCTTCTGGCTCTACACACAGATTGCCACTTTGGTCCCTAATGGGCTCTACTCTTTCCCTGGTTATCCTCTTGCCCTTAATATACTTATAAAACACCGTGGGATTTTCCTTTATTTTACCTGCCAGCGTTTTTTCATGCCCCCTCTTCGCTCACCTAATTTCTTTTTTAAGTACCCCCCTGCACTTTCTATACTCCTCTAGGGCTTCCACTGTTTTTAGTCCTTTGTATCTGCCAAAAGCCTCCCTTTTTTCCAAATCCATTCTTGTATATCCCTTGACATCCAGGGTTCCCTGGGCTTGTTGGTCCCACCCTTGACCTTTACGGGAACATGTTGCCGTTGTACACTCCCTATTTCCTTTCTGAAAGACTCCCACTGCTCTGATGTGGATTTTCCTACAAGTAGCTGATCCCAGTCCATTTTGGCCAGATTCTGCCTTATCATATTAAAATCGGCCTTCCCCCAATTTAGAACCTTTATTTCCGGTCCATCTTTGTCCTTTTCCATGACTACCTTAAGTCTCACCGAATTATGGTCACTGTCACCAAAATGCTCTCCTACTGATACATCTACCACTTGCCCGGCTACATTCCCTAGAATTAGGTCCAGTACCGCCCCCTCTCTTGTAGGACTTTCTACATGCTGGCTCAAAAAGCTCTCCTGAATGCACTTTAAGAATTCCGCATCCTCTAAGCCTTTCACACTCTGACTATCCCAGTTAATATTGGGGAAGTTGAAATCCCCTACTATTATTACCCTGTTATTTCTACACTTCTCTGAGATTTGCCTACATATCTGTTCCTCTATTTCCCCCTGACTGTTTGGGGGCCTATAGTACACTCCCAGCAAAGTGCTTGCCCCCTTTTTGTTTTTAAGTTCTACCCATATGGCCTCATTAGAGAAACTTGCTAAGATATCATCCCTCCTTACAACAGTAATTGACTCCTTGATTAATATTGCGACACCCCCTCCTCTTTTACACCCCCCTCTGTCTCACCTGAAGATTCTATACCCCAGAATATTGAGCTGCCAGTCCTGCCCCTCCCTCAACCATGTCTCTGTGATAGCAACAATATCATACTCCCATGTGTTCATCAACACTTTCAATTCATCTGCCTTACTCGCAAGACTCCTTGCATTAAAATAAATGCCATCCAGCCTTGCCATACTCCCTTGTGCCATTACATATTTGCTCTGCCTTCCAGGCTGACTTGTTTTTTCCTCTATATTTGGCTGTGCATCACCCCCTACTATAGCTCCACTCCGTATCCCATCCCCCTGCCAAGTTAGTTTAACCCCCCCCCCCCAAACAGTACTAACAAACCTCCCCGCAAGGATGTTGGTCCTGTTCTGGTTCAGGTGCAACCCATCCAACTTGTACAGGTCCCACCTTCCCCAGAAGCAGACCCAGTGATCCAGGAAACGAAAGCCCTCCCTCCTGCACCAACTCTTTAGCCACGCATTCATCTGCTCTATCCTCCTATTCCTATACTCACTAGCACGTGGCACCGGGAGTAATCCAGAGATTACAACCTTTGAGGTCCTGTTTTTTAATCTGCTACCTAGCTTCCTAAATTCTTGTTGCAGGACCTCATCCCTCTTTCTACCCATGTCGTTGGTACCAATGTGAACCACAACCTCTGACTGTTCACCCTCCCCCTTCAGAATGCCCTGCAGCCGTTTAGTGACATCCTTAACCCTGGCACCAGGGAGGCAACATACCATCCTGGAGTTACGTCTGCGGTCACAGAAATGTCTATCTGTTCCCCTTACGATAAAATCCCCTATCACTATTGCTCTCCCATTCTTTTTCCTCCCCTCCTGTGCAGCTGAGCCACTCATAGTGCCACGGACTTGGTTCTTGCTGCATTCCCCTGAGAAACCATCTCCCCCAGCAGTATCCAAAACGGAAAATCTGTTGGAGAGGGAGATGGACCCAGGGGACTCCTGCACTACCTTCCTAGTTCTTTTACTCTGTCTGGCGGTCACCCATTTCCTGTCTGCCTGTGCAATCTTTAGGGAGCATAGTCTCAGGATAAGGGGGAGTCCATTTAAGACTGAGATGAGGAAGAATTTCTTCACTCAGAGGGTTGTGAATCTTTGGAATTCTCTGCCCCAGAGTGCTGTGAATGCTGAGTCTTTGAGTATATTCAAGGCTGAGATAGATAGATTTTTGGACTCTAGGGGAATCAAGGGATATGGAGATTGGGAGTGAAGCTGCAGCCGAGGAGGAAGAGGAAGCCGGAGCATCAGTGCCACCCTCTCCCGAGGAAGCCCATGCCGACACTGGGAACACGCCTTCCCTGGAGGGGAGCAGGGGGGAAGGGTCTGATGAGGGTGAAGCTCCAGGACCCAGCGCGCTGCAGCAACGCGATGGGGGTAGGGAAGCTCGGGGGCCTTCTCCCCGGAGGGAGAGTATGCCAGCGAGTCCTGCTGCACTGGATGCAGAGGAGGAGCGGCTGATCACGGAAATGAACACCCAGGCGGAGGGCATGCACACTGAGCTCATGGCTGCAGTGGGTAGGGTGCCCGAATGCATTGAAGCACTGGCAAGGAGTGTGGAGCACTTCGCTGCAGCGCAGGCGGATGCGACACTGAAGCTCAGTGCTGCAATTCAATCTCAGACTGCTCTCATGCAGACTCAGATTGAGGTCACGCGAGCACTGTCTGCTGCCATCCTCGCTGGTTCGTTCACATTTCCCCGGGGCTCTCACCGCGCCGCAGCAGGCCAGCAATCTGTGCTCCAGCAGATTGCTCCGGATGCTGAGGTGCTGCCCCGTGGGAGTGCCAGTGTGCCGGTCGAGCAGGGAGTTGCTGTCCTCGCTCAAGATGACAGCATTGCTGCTGCCACCACTGTCACTTCTCCACTGCAGTTGCCACCGCCTGTAGGACAGACTGCTGCCGCCCATGCAGAGTTGGTGCAGTCTGCAGCCGGGCCCTCCAGGCCCAGAACTGGTCGAGGCCGTCCCTCAAGGGCATCTGCATTGTCAGGGCCTGACAGTCAGCAGCCTTCCACCAGCCTTGCTGCAGCCACTGAGGTCCCATTGCGGAGGAGCAGTAGGGTAAGAAGGGGGGAAGAGCGCACGGGAAGGAGTTCACCCTCGATGTAGGAGGTGTGACAAAATGCTGGTCATTTTTTTATTAAAGGCCGAGGTTCGTGGTCAAACTTTTGTTGAGTGTTTTGCACATGATCTCCAGGTTGTGAGAACCAGTTATGGTAATGACTGTTTTTTTGTGTTTATTTGTATGAGTTTGTCATGAAGAAATGATACACACAGAGTTTGTAAAATAAATAAGTTTTGGTACTCAAAATATACATGTTTGGTGTTTGGAATCATTGGTGCCTTGGCCGGCTTAGGGGTTGCGTGTTGGGTTCATTCATGCTGTTCTTAATGGCAGAAGCCATTTCCACAGCAATGGCCTAGAAGCGGCTTGCTATCAGCCGCTGACAGACGGCCCTTGCAGTTTCACCATTGTGGGCCGCCCTCACGCCTTGGTGCTGCTGCTGATCATCCTCCTCCTCCTCTTCCTCCTCTTCCTCTGGTGGTGCTCCAAGGCCTGGTGGCATTGGCTGGGTCCTGAGGATTGCCAGGTTATGCAGCATGCAGCACACAACTACGATGTTGGAAACTCGCTCAGGCGAGTACTGCAGGGCTCCTCCAGAATGGTCGAGACAGCGGAACCGTTGCTTGAGCATGCCGATTGTGTGCTCCACGATGTTCCTGGTAGCTTGATGGCTCTCGTTGTACCGCAGCTCAGCAGGGGTGTTGGGCGTACGGAGCGGTGTCATCAGCCAGGTGCTCAGTGGATACCCCTTGTCCCCGAGAAGCCAACCAACTGGCTGATGCGGTGCCTCGAAAAGTTCTGCCACAGTAGTCTGGCGCAGGATGAAAGCATCGTGGCAGCTGCCAGGATAGTGGGCATTGACAGCGAGTATCAGCTGTCTGTGGTCACAGACCAACTGAACATTCAAGGAATGGAACCCCTTTCTGTTCCGGAAATCCTCGGCATTCTCATGCGGAGCACGCAAAGCCACATGCGTGCAGTCAATGGCGCCCTGCACCATGGGGAAGCCCGCTATCCTCGCAAAGCCCAGAGCGCGTTCTTGCTGCTTGTCTGGGGTCATGGGGAAAGAGATGAACTCTCGTCTCCTTTTAAAGAGGGCATTTGTGACCTTCCTGATGCAGCAATGCACCGCGAACTGGGAGATATTGGCGATGTCCCCAACAGCAGATTGAAATGAGCCAGTAGCATAAAAGTTCAGAGCCACTGTGACCTTCACTGCCACCGACAGAGACGTCCTGGACCTCAGTTGAGGCTGCAGATCTGGCTGTAGCAGGTGGCAGAGCTCAGTGACCACCTCCTTGCTGAAGCGCAGCCTTTGCAGACACTGCTCATCAGACATATGAATGTAGGAGAGCTGTTCACGATATACCCTGGGAGGGTAAGCTCTCCTGTACAGACGCCTGTTGGCCCTCTTCCGTCTGGCCATCATTGCCACTCTCTCTCTGCGTCTCTGTCTCCTCCGATTCAGCTGGCGCAGGACGACGCCCCCCATCAGTGCAGCCCCCATATCTCTTAGCAAGCAAAGTTATGAAGGCCAGAAACCAAAGTACCAGCGAAGTTAGGATGAGTAGCCAAAACTACCTCACACAGCGTTGACTCAATGCAGAAGTCTCTCTTTCTCTCTCTCCGAATCTTTCTCTCTCTCTCAGAACGAGTGGTGCAAAAATGTCAACCACAGAGAAAGACAGGAAGAGGCCCCCTTTAAATAGCGCCCCCCCCCAGCCCCACAGCGATTGTTAGCGTTCCACTCATCCGGTCGTTGGATGCGCCAGGCGGTAAGGACGGGGGCGCCACTGAAATTCTGCTCCGGGGCGCCACAAGGGCGTTGCACTCTCGTATGACGTCACAATCTGCGCGCGCAGGAGATCGCGGCGATAAAGTTTAGCGCTGCCGCAAAATGTCTAGTTAAGTTCGCGAGCGGCGCAAACATCGCTGCGCCCGGGCGCTAGCTGCTTTGCGCCCCATTAGCGCCCTCTTAAGGCGCTAACGGGAGGCGCAACCAACTGAATTTTTCCCCCATAGAGTTATACAGCACGGATAGAGGCCCTTCGGCCCATCGTGTCCGCGCCGGCCATCAAGCCCTGTCTAATCTAATCCCATATTCCAGCATTTGGTCCGTAGCCTTGTATGCTATGGCATTTCAAGTGCTCATCCAAATGCTTCTTGAATGTTGTGAGGGTTCCTGCCTCCACAACCCTTTCTGGCAGTGAGTTCCAGACTCCAACCACCCTCTGGGTGAAAAAGTGCTCTCTCAAATCCCTTCTAAACCTCCCGCCCTTTACCTTGAATCTATGCCCCCTTGTTATAGACCCCTCTACTAATGGAAAAAGCTCCTTAGTATCCATCCTATCTATGCCCCTCATAATTTTGTACACCTCAATCATGTCCCCCCTCAGCCTCCTCTGCTCCAAGGAAAACAAACCCAATCTGCCCAGTCTCTCTTCATAGCTGAAGCACTCCAGCCCGGGTAACATTCTGGTGAATCTCCTCTGCACCCTCTCCAAAGCTATCACATCCTTCCTGTAGTGTGGCGACCAGAACTGCACACAGTATTCCAGATGTGGCCTAACCAGTGTTTTATACAGCTCCATCATAACCTCCTTGCTCTTATATTCTATGCCTCGGCTAATGAATGCAAGTATCCCATATGCCTTTTTTACCACCTTATCCACCTGTTCCGCCGCCTTCAGGGATCTGTGTACTTGCACACCAAGATCCCTCTGACCCTCCGTCTTGCCTAGGGTCTTACCATTCATTGTGTATTCCCTTGCCTTGTTAGTCCCTCCAAAGTGCATCACCTCGCACTTTTCCGGATTAAATTCCATTTGCCACTGTTCCGCCCATCTGACCAACCCATCTATATCGTCCTGCAGACTGAGGCTACCCTCCTCACTATTTACCACCCTACCAATTTTTGTATCATCCGCGAACTTACTGATCATACCTTTTACATTCATATCCAAGTCGTTAATGTAGACCACAAACAGCAAGGGACCCAGCACCGATCCCTGTGGTACCCCACTGGCCACAGGCTTCCAGTCACAAAAACAACCTTCGACCATCACCCTCTGCCTTCTGCCACTGAGCCAGTTTTGTATCCAATGTGCCAAGGCACCCTGGATTCCATGGGCTCTTACCTTCTTGACCAGTCTCCTGTGCGGGACTTTATCGAAGGCCTTACTGAAATCCATGTATACCACATCCACTGCGTTACCCTCATCCACACACCTAGTCACCCCCTCAAAAAATTCAATCAAATTAGTCAGACATGATCTTCCCTTGACCATGCCATGTTGGCTAACCCTGATTAATCCTTGCCTCTCCAAGTGGAGACTAATTTTGTCCCTCAGAATTTTTTCCAATAATTTTCCTACCACTGATGTTAGGCTGACTGGCCTGTAGTTCCACGGTTTTTCCCTACTCCCTTTCTTGAATAATGGTACTACATTAGCGGTTCTCCAGTCCTCTGGCACATCCCCTGTGGCCAGAGAGGTTCTGAATATATGTGTTAGAGCCCCCGCAATCTCCTCCTTTGCCTCACACAGCAGCCTGGGATACATTTCGTCCGGACCTGGGGATTTATCCATTTTTAGACTTGCTAAAACCGCCAATACCTCCTCCCTCTCGATGTTAAAATGTTCGAGTATATCACAGTCCCCCTGCCCTAATTTTATGTCTGCATCGTCCTTCTCCATAGTGAAAACAGATGCAAAAAATTCATTTAGAACCCCACCTACATCTTCCGGCTCCACACACAGATTGCCACTTTTGTCCCTAATGTGCCCTATTTTTTCCCTAGTTATCCTCTTACCCTTAATATACTTATAAAACATCTTAGGATTTTCCTTTATTTTGCTCACCAGTGTTATTTCATGGTCCCTCCTTGATCTCCTAATTTCTTTTTTAAGTATCCCCCTGCACTTTTTGTACTCCTCTAGGGCTTCCTCCGTCTTTAGCATTTTGTATCTGCCAAAAGCCCTCCTTTTTTTCCTGATCCATTCTCGTATATCCCCTGACATCCAAGGTTCCCTGGGGTTTTTGGAACCACCCTTGACCTTTACGGGAACATGTTGCCATTGTATGATCTCAATCTCCCTTCTGAAAGAATCCCATTGCTCCGATGCGGATTTTCCTACAAGCAGCTAATCCCAGTCCATTTTGGCCAGATCCTGCCTTATCCTATTAAAATCGGCCTTCCCCCAATTTAGAACCTTTATTTCCGGCCCATCCCTGTCCTTTTCCATGACCACCTTAAATCTCACCGAATTATGGTCACTGTCACCAAAGTGCTCACCTACTAGCACTTCTTCCACTTGGCCGGCCACATTCCCTAGAATTAGGTCCAGTACCGCCCCCTCTCTTGTAGGACTTTCTACATGCTGTCTCAAAAAGCTCTCCTGGATGCACTTTAAGAATTTTGAACCCTCTAAGCCTTTCACACTCTGACTATCCCAGTTATTATTGGGGAAGTTGTTTTCCCCCATTATTATTACCCTATTATTTGCACATTTCTCTGAGATTTGCCTACATATCTGTTCCTCTATCTCCCCCTGACTGTTTGGGGGCCTATAGTACGCTCCCAGCAAAGTGCTTGCCCCCTTTTTGTTTTTAAGCTCCACCCATATAGCCTCATTGGAGGAACCTGCTAATATATCATCCCTCCTTATGGCAGTAATTGATTCCTTAATTAATATTGCGACACCCCCTCCTCTTATACCTCCCCTTCTGTCTCGCCTGAAGATTCTGTACCCCGGAATATTGAGCTGTCAGTCTTGCCCCTCCCTCAACCATGTCTCCGTGATAGCAACAATATCATACTTCCATGTGTTTATCAACACCTTCAGTTCATCCACCTTATTCGCTAGACTCCTTGCATTAAAATAGATGCCTTCCAGCCTTGCTCTTACATGTTTGCCCTGTCTTCCAAGCTGACTTGTTTTTTTCTCTATATTTGACTGTACATCACCCCCTATTGTAGCTCCACTCTGTATCCCATCCCCCTGCCAAGTTAGTTTAAACCCCCCCCAACAGTGCTAGCAAACCTCCCCGCAAGGATATTTGTCCCGCTCTGGTTCAGGTGCAAACCGTCCAACTTGTACAAGTCCCACCTTCCCCAGAAGCAGGCCCAGTGATCCAGGAATCTAAAACCCTCCTTCCTGCACCAACTCTTTAGCCACGCATTCATCTGTTCTATCCTCCTATTCCTATACTCACTAGCACGTGGCACTGGGAGTAATCCAGAGATTACAACCTTTGAGGTCCTGCTCTTTAATCTGCTGCCCAGCTCCCTAAATTCTTGATGCAGGACCTCATCCCCCTTCCTACCTATGTCATTGGTCCCAATGTGAACCACGACCTCTGCCTGCTCACCCTCCCCCTTAAGAATGCCCTGTAGCCGCTCAGTGACATCCATGACCCTGGCCCCAGGGAAGCAACAAACCATCCTGGAGTCACGTTTACGGCCACAGAAACGCCTATCTGTTCCCCTTACGATAGAATCCCCTACCACTATTGCTCTCCCACTCTTTTTCCTCCCTTTCTGAGCAGCAGAAGCAACCCTGGTGCCAGGTAGTTGGCTGCTGCCGCTCTCCCCTGGTGAGTCATCCCCCTCAACAGTATCCAAATCGGTATACCTGTTTGAAAGGGGGATGACCGCAGGGGTCCCCTGTACTTCCTGCCTGCCTCTGCTGCTCCGCCTGATGGTCACCCATTTCCCTTCTGCCTGTGCAGCCCTACCCTGCGGCATGACCAACTCGCTAAACGTGTTATCCACGACCCTCTCAGCATCGCGTATGCTCCAAAACTCATCCACCCGCAGCTCGAGCGCTGCAATGCGGTCTACAAGTAGCTGCAGCTGGATGCATTTCTCGCACACATGGTCCCCAGGGACACTGGCAGCGTCCCTGAATTCCCACATGGAGCAAGAGGAGCATAACACGGGGCTGATCTCACCTGCCTTGACCTACTCCTTTAATTAAATTAAAAATGTATTCAATACCCCAGTTACAGATATACTCTAGGGCGTTTTATTTACCAACTGTCCCCACTACACCACAGAGACCCTAGAAATTTAACACCACAGAATTTAAGCTTAAAAAGAGAGAAATACTCACCAACCAATCACTTACCTGCTTTTTGGTGACATCACACTTCGATTATTTTTCCCTCCGAGTCCGGAGACTGGTACGCCTTACCTGGTCTCTGGAGCCTTTTATAGGCCCACTGCCGCCGCTGAAACTCCCGCCGACGCTCTGAGGCCTTACCTGGTCTCTGGAGCCTTTTATAGGCCCACTGCCGCCGCTGAAACTCCCGCCGACGCTCTGAGGCCTTACCTGGTCTCTGGAGCCTTTTATAGGCCCACTGCCGCCACTGAACACCCGCCGACGCTCTGAGGCCTTACCTGGTCTCTGGAGCCTTTTATAGGCCCACTGCCGCCGCTGAAACTCCCGCCGACGCTCTGAGTCCTTACCTGGTCTCTGGAGCCTTTTATAGGCCCACTGCCGCCGCTGAACACCCGCCGACGGTCTGAGGCCTTACCTGGTCTCTGGAGCCTTTTACAGGCCCACTGCCGCTGCTGAAACTCCCGCCGATGCTCTGAGGCCTTACCTGGTCTCTGGAGCCTTTTATAGGCCCACTTCCGCCGCTGAAACTCCCGCCGACGCTCTGAGGCCTTACCTGGTCTCTGGAGCCTTTTACAGGCCCACTGCCGCTGCTGAAACTCCCGCCGACGCTCTGAGGCCTTACCTGGTCTCTGGAGCCTTTTATAGGCCCACTTCCGCCGCTGAAACTCCCGCCGACGCTCTGAGGCCTTACCTCGTCTCTGGAGCCTTTTATAAGCCCACTGCCGCCGCTGAAACCCCCGCCGATGCTCTGAGGCCTTACCTGGTCTCTGGAGCCTTTTATAGGCCCACTTCCGCCGCTGAAACTCCCGCCGATGCCGACTTCTCCAACCTGTCCTCGTAGCTAAGATCCCCCATATCTGCAACCATTCTGGTAAATCTCCTCTGCAGCCTCTCAAGGGCCTTCACATCTTTCCTAAAGTGTGGTGACCAGAACTGGACGCAATACTCTAGTTGTGGCCTAACCAGCGCTTTATAAAGGTTCAGCATGACTTCTCTACTTTTGTACTCAATACCTCTATTTATGAAGCCCAAGATCCCATATGCTTTGTTAACCACTCTCTCAATATGTCCTGCCACCTTCAGGGACCTATGCACATTAACTCCCAGGTCCCTCTGTCCCTGCATACTCTTTAAAACTGTGCCATTAAGTGTATATTGCCTCTCCCTGTTCCTTCTGCCAAAATGTATCATCTCACACTTCTCTGTACTAAATTCCATCTGCAACTTGTCTGCCCATTCTGCTAGCCTTTCTATATCCCGTTGCAGTCGACTAGTATCATCCTCATTGTTTGCTACACCCCCAGGTTTGGTGTCATCGGCAAATTTAGAAATTCTACTCTGTATTCCAATATCCAGGTCATTTATATATATAAAAAAAAGCAGTGGCCCCAGCACTGACCCTTGGGGAACACCACTGTTTACCATCCTCCAGTCTGAAAAACAGCCATTTACCACAACTCGCAGTTTTCTGTCCTTAAGCCAATTCCTTATCCAAGCTGCCACTGACCCACCTATTCCATGAGCCTCAATGTTGTTAACCAGCCTTCTAAGTGGTACTTGAACACATTTCAGAAATTCCTCCCCCACCTTTCCCTTTACCATAGCATTATCCCAATCGAAGTCCCCCAATATCACTACTCTATAGCTCTTGCACATCTCTGCGATTTCCCTGCAGATTTGCACCTCTACCTCCTTCTCACTATTTGGAGGCCGATAGAATACCCCCAATAGCATGATCATACCCTTTTTGCTCCTCAACTCTAACCAAATGGATTCTGTCTTTGTCCCCTCAAGAACATCCTCCCTTTCCAACACTACAATGTCTTCCTTAATCAGCACTGCCGCCCCACCTCCCTTTTTTCCTTCCCTATCTTTTCTGAACACCTTGTACTCTTGAATATTAAGTGCCCAGTCCTCACGGTTTTTAAGCCACATTTCCGTTATTGCCACAAAATCATATTGCCACATGGCTAATTGTGCTTGTAGCTCACCAACCTTACTCACCACACTTTGTACATTTACATACATGCATTCTAAACCCATTTTTGAATTTTTCGTAGTCTTTCTTAGTCTGCTCCTGTCTAATATGGTACTACTTCCACCTCTAGTACTATTTTCATCTCTAGTACTATCCAATACACTCACTCTTTTATGTATCTTATTCCTCTTTTCTACTCCTATATGCTGGTGCCCATCCCCCTGCCAAGCTAGTTTAAACCCTCCCCAACAGCTGCCACATGAAATCTGATAGAGCAGACCATTGGCATCCTTAAAAAGTGCCTCCACTGCCTGAACCGCTGTGCAGCAGCCATTCAGTAGTCACCAGAGCGCGTCTCAAGATTTGTCGCGTTCTGCTGCATGCTCCACAACCTCACCATCATGAGGCCACAGCCCTTGTCACCAGGCATACGGCGACCAGTTGAGCAGGAGGAGGAGAAGGAAGAGGGGAGGAGGAGGAGGAGGAGGAAGTGGAAGAGGGGGAGGAGGAAGCGGAAGGGAGGAGGCAACCCAGACAGCCCCTTTCTGCTAGGGCTGTTCGTGATCGACTCATCCGACTGCTGACCGGTGAACGCAACTCCAATTCCCAATTCAACAATAGTCCCACACCTTACATTCCTTCTGTTACTGACCATCTCAGCGTCCTCTTGGCCACAACGTTGAAATAAATGGTACCACAAAAGGAACAATCCAAACCAACTATCTCCATCAATCCATCCAATATTACATAATAAAGTCAACTAATCACCCTTGTGCATTCCCTTAGTGCTTGTGTTCCGTGTGCTTTTGCCTGTCCTAGTGCTCCTACGAAGTGCTACCCCAGTGGCTGCAGCATGGCTGGTGGAAGGCTGCTGAATTTCAGTGGGGGACACTGCAGATGGCCTTGCAGGATGACCTCAAACAGCTCTGGGTCTAGAAGGCCCAGCTTTAGACTGTACCATTGGCGGCAGCAGTCTGGGCTGGCTGGCTGACAGGCAACAACAAGGGCACTGGCAGAGAGGCAGTGGTGGGAGGATGAATGCTGTCATCCTGAGAGAGGACAGAAGGTTCATGCTCCATGGAACAGCTGCCACTCCCCCAGGGCGGTGCCTCAGCAATCCTTGTTGCAGGTCAGATTGCTGGACTGTTGTAACATTCTGCAAGCCCCTTTCAACACTGATAATCCCAGCCATGATGGCAGCAGTCTGAGCTTCCACTGCAGCACTCAGATGTTGGGTGGATTCTGCTTGTGCTACAATGGAAGCTGAGACATTGGCGATCAGACATTGCATCATGGTTGGGTCCACAACTGCGCTAATGGAGTTTTCCATTTTCCATGCTGGAAATCATGTGCTCCAAGCTCGGTGGAAAGCCCTGTGCAAGGTGGTGCCGGACTCCTCCATGCTCCTTGACATTGCACTCAGCCTTTCTAGCAGGCCTGCCAATGCACCAAGCATTTTGTTGTGCATACCCATCAGCGTTCTTCTGTAATAAAAACAGAAAATGCTGGAGATACTCAGCAGGTCAGGCAGCATCTGTGAAGAGAGAAACAGAGTTAACGTTTCAGGTCGATGACCTATCGTCAGAACTGGAAAAAAGCAGGAAATGGAATCAGAACTTGTCCTCACCTTTCACCCCACCAGCCTCCACATTCAACGGATCATCCTCCGCCATTTCCGCCACCTCCAGCGTGATCCCACCACCAAACACATCTTCCCCTCACCTCCCCTTTCAGCATTCCGAAGGGACCGCTCCCTCCGCGACACCCTGGTCCACTCCTCTATCACCCCCAACACCCCTTCCTCTTCTCCCAGCACCTTCCTGTACAAGCGCAGGAGATGCAACACATGCCCTTTTACCTCCCCCCTTCCCACTGTCCAGGGCCCCAAACACCCCTTCCAGGTGAAACAGCGATTTACTTGTACTTCTTGCAAGTTAGTATACTGTATTCGCTGCTCACGATGCGGTCTCCTCTACATTGGGGAGACCAAACGCAGATTGGGTGACCACTTTGCGGAACACCTCCATTCAGTCCGTAAGGGGGACCCCGAGCTTCCGGTCGCCTGTCACTTTAATTCTCCGCTCCAATCCCACTCAGACCTCACTGTCCTCGACCTCTTGCATTGTTCCACGGAAGCTCAGCATAAGCTCGAGGAACAGCACCTCATCTTTCGATTAGGCACTTTATAGCCTTCTGGACTCAACATAGAGTTCAACAATTTCAGATCATAACCTCGGTCCGTATCATATATAGATTATTTATCCACACTTTTTGTCTGTGTGTTTTTTTCTTCTCTCCCACGTGGCAGCTGTCTTTCATTCTGCCAGCGCAATTTACACTTCATCTCGAGCCATCCTTTGTTTCTTAACGTGTCCCATTACCATCTCCTTTTGCCTTGAATATCTCTCAATGTCTCTTAACCTCTCCTGCCTTCTATCCTATCACAGACCTTCCCTTTTGTTCTTTCATCCCCTCCCCCCTTTCCCAGCCCCTACACTTGCTTAAAAATCTGTTTCATTTCCTGCTTTTTTCCAGTTCTGACGAAAGGTCATCGACCTGAAATGTTAACTCTGTTTCTCTCTTCACAGATGTTGCCTGACCTGCTGAGTATCTCCAGCATTTACTGTTTTTATCTCAGATTTCCAGCATCTGCAGTATTTTCTTTTTGTATTCGCGTTCTTCTGTAGGCTGCCCCATCGAAGTCCTCATCTGACTCCTCTGCAGCAGAACTGGAGTGCGATCTCGCCCTCCGAGGAGCTGGCACCTGCACTACCCTTGCCCCCTGGCCTGGCTGCAGGTCACTCGTGCCCGGTGTCTCACCACGAGCAGATCCTGCCTCTAACCTATCCTCTAAACTACGCGTGTCAGTATCTGAGCTGGTGGCTGTGCATGTGAAATCGAGTGACGGTGCTGTGTCTTCATCATCAATGTTTTGGTGCTCTTCAGTATCGTGCTCCTCCACCAGTGCCTGGCCAGGTGGCAGTTCTTGGCTATCTGAAAGGAGAATGGCATGTAAGGTTGTGGTGAGGGGAGCGGGGAAAGCAAGAGGTGCATGCCTACACCATGTGCAACCTGTAACTCAGAAGAGATTGTGGGATGAGGGGGAAGTGGGATGTGAGAAGGAGGATTACATATGAGGATACCGTCATCTTGTATTGTTTCAGCCCCGCCGCTGGCCACAGGCTCAGCGATGGCCCTCCCAATAATGGCCAGCACCGTCTCTTCCATTGGGGTCAGGTTGTGCAGACGCGCCTGTCCCCCGCCAATTAGGTCCTGCTGCCATTGGCTGTGAGCCACCTTGTCCTGCAACAGAGAGGGAAGTGTGTCAGTGAGTGTGGTGCAATGTTTTGGGTGTTATGCCTGTCATGGTTGAATAGCTGACAGCATATGCAAGCTGTGAGATGTGGGAGTGAGGCTTTCAGCAGTGGTAAGTGTGTGAGGGTGCAGTGAAGCTATGAGTCTGAGGTATGAGTCTTGTTTGGTAGAGATTGTTGGTAAGCGAGTGATGGGAGTGTGGTGCATTGAGCAGTGTGTGAGGCTCATAGTGCAGTTGGTGGGATATGGCCTTTGAAGATGAATTCACTGATCTCGTGTGAGGTCATTAAACTTCTGCCTGCACTGTGTCCAGGTCCTCGGGGCTATACTGCTGGCATTCACCATGACGGCTATCTGTTGTGATTGCCTTTTATGCATTTGCCAGGAGGGCTTCCTGGCCCCCTGTGGAAACAGCACCTCTCTCCTCATTTTCACCTCCTGCACCAAGGCTTCCAATGCTACTTCAGAGAACCTTGGAGCATGCTCTCTCCCCTGTTGTGTCATCAGTAGAACATTTTTTGCTGCTCTGACTCTGTTCCCCAGCCAGTTGAATGACCTGCTGCAGGCAGAATGCACCTCCCCTTTAAGAGGAGCTGACTCCCTTTAAGAAGTGCAGGCTAGCTTTAATTAGTGCTAGCCTCACACGAACTTGTGCCCCCTGCTGAGCGTTCAGTCACTCAGCAATGCGTTCAGCGCTGGGCTGAATGCCACAATCATGTTAATCAGCAGGCAGCACAAAGTTAGCGTGCATTACTTTGAATGGGCGCGGGTTGATCCGGCATTGCGATCCCCACACCCAGCAGAATCTCAAGGACAACAGGATTTTTGCACCTAGACTGAAAACGCTTAGTATCGAGCCTTTTCTGTGAATCAAACATTAAAATCAAGGACTAACTGTAACACTGGTCAGAAAATTAATCTTTGTATCTCAAAGCTACTGCACAAGCCGAAGATTTAGCAGAAACACCTCATCTTGAGGTTGTTCTATGATATGAAAGGGACATTGGTAAACACTGACAATGCACTCACATTGTACTGTATATCTTATTGTCAGCTTCTTTACACAGAAGCTTATGCATTCACTAAATGTGTGGGGCTGATAGCTGATCGCGAGACTAATTGTGTTGGTGAGGAGTTGCGATTACTTTTTCCAACATCTCATCTGCAAAAAGACTGCCTTATACAGAAATCACACACAGGTCATATCATACAGGTTCTTTATAGAGGTAAACATATTTGATTACTCCAAACTGCACAGACAGATTCTTTCATTCACTTTCTATCCTAAAATTCTAATTGCAAATACTTCTGAGAACTTACTGAGTGACAGTGTGAGGGAGCTGGATTAACATCAGTAGAGATATTGTCAGTAACACAGGGTGCTGGGGGGAGGGGTTACTCAGTGACAGTGTGAGGGAGCTGGATTAACATCAATAGAGATACAGTCAGTAACACAGGGTGCTAGGGGAGGGGTTACTGAGTGACAGTGTGAGGGAGCTGGATTAACATCAGTAGAGATACAGTCAGTAACACAGGGTGCTGGGGGGAGGGGTTACTCAGTGACAGTGTGAGGGAGCCGGATTAACATCAGTAGAGATACAGTCAGTAACACAGGGTGCTGGGGGAGGGGTTACTGAGTGACAGTGTGAGGGAGCTGGATTAACATCAGTAGAGGTACAGTCAGTAACACAGTGCGCTGGGAGGGGTTACTGAGTGACAGTGTGAGGGAGCTGGATTAACATCAGTAGAGATACAGTCAGTAACACAGGGTGCTGGGGGGAGGGGTTACTGAGTGACAGTGTGAGGGAGCTGGATTAACATCAGTAGAGATACAGTCAGTAACACAGGGCGCTGGGGGAGGGGTTACTGAGTGACAGTGTGAGGGAGCTGGGTTAACATCAATAGAGATACAGTCAGTAACACAGGGTGCTAGGGGAGGGGTTACTGAGTGACAGTGTGAGGGAGCTGGATTAACATCAGTAGAGATACAGTCAGTAACACAGGGTGCTGGGGGGAGGGGTTACTCAGTGACAGTGTGAGGGAGCCGGATTAACATCAGTAGAGATACAGTCAGTAACACAGGGTGCTGGGGGAGGGGTTACTGAGTGACAGTGTGAGGGAGCTGGATGAACATCAGTAGAGGTACAGTCAGTAACACAGTGCGCTGGGAGGGGTTACTGAGTGACAGTGTGAGGGAGCTGGATTAACATCAGTAGAGATACAGTCAGTAACACAGGGTGCTGGGGGGAGGGGTTACTGAGTGACAGTGTGAGGGAGCTGGATTAACATCAGTAGAGATACAGTCAGTAACACAGGGTGCTGGGGGAGGGGTTACTGAGTGACAGTGTGAGGGAGCTGGATTAACATCAGTAGAGATACAGTCAGTAACACAGTGCGCTGGGAGGGGTTACTGAGTGACAGTGTGAGGGAGCTGGATTAACATCAGTAGAGATACTGTCAGTAACACAGGGTGCTGGGGGGAGGGTTACTGAGTGACAGTGTGAGGGAGCTGGATTAACATCAGTAGAGATACAGTCAGTAACACAGGGCGCTGTGGGAGGGGTTACTGAGTGACAGTGTGAGGGAGCTGGATTAACATCAGCAGAGATACAGTCAGTAACACAGGGTGCTGGGGGAGGGGTTACTGAGTGATAGTGTGAGGGAGCTGGATTAACATCAGTAGAGATAAAGTCAGTAACACAGGGCACTGGGGGGAGGGGTCACGGAGTGACAGTGTGAGGGAGCTGGATTAACATCAGTAGATATACTGTCAGTAACACAGGGTGTTGGGGGGAGGGGTTACTGAGTGACAGTGTGAGGGAGCTGGATTAACATCAGTAGATATACTTTCAGTAACACAGGGTGCTGGGGGGAGGGGTTACTGAGTGACAGTGTGAGGGAGCTGGATTAACATCAGTGGAGATGCAGTCAGTAACACAGGGCGCTGGGGGAGGGGTTACTGAGTGACAGTGTGAGGGAGCTGGATTAACATCAGTGGAGATGCAGTCAGTAACACAGGGCGCTGGGGGAGGGGTTACTGAGTGACAGTGTGAGGGAGCTGGATGAACATCAGTAGAGATACAGTCAGTAACACAGTGCGTTGGGAGGGGTTACTGAGTGACAGTGTGAGGGAGCTGGATTAACATCAGTAGAGATACAGTCAGTAACATAGGTTGCTGGGGGAGAGGTTACTGAGTGACAGTGTGAGGGAGCTGGATTAACATCAGTAGAGATACAGTCAGTAACACAGGGTGCTGGGGGAGAGGTTACTGAGTGACAGTGTGAGGGAGCTGGATTAACATCAGTAGAGATACAGTCAGTAACACAGGGTGCTGGGGGAGGGGTTACTGAGTGACAGTGTGAGGGAGCTGGATTAACACCAGTCGAGATACAGTCAGTAACACAGGGCGCTGGGGGAGGGGTTACTGAGTGACAGTGTGAGGGAGCTGGATTAACACCAGTAGAGATACAGTCAGTAACACAGGGCGCTGGGGGAGGGGTGACTGAGTGACAGTGTGAGGGAGCTGGATTAGGTGTTGGCTGAGGGATAAATATTAACTAGGACACCTGGAGAAATCCACTGTTCTTCTTCAAAATAGTGCCGTGAGATCTTTTCCGATCACTGGAGAGGGCAGACGGGGCCTCGCTTTAACATCTCATTCAAAAGATGTCCGACTGTGCAGCACTCCCTCAGCATTGCACTGAAATGTCAGCCTGGATTATGGGCTCAAATCTCTGGAGTGGGATTTGACCCCGAAACCCTTTGACTCAGAGGGGAGACTGCTTCCCACTGAGCCACGGCTGACAGGTCATTGTCAGTGGGGCCATTTTTGGTCTCCATTTGAAACAAGTACAGATGGGCTACTGGAGCGGAAAATCGGACAAAGATCAACTACTCCCAAACATGGAGCTGGGCAATTTTCCACTGGAGTTTGGGCAGGCGCTTGGAAGCTCCCATTTGCATGAAGTGGAAGTAAGGTCATGTAAACCTCTACTGTGACGTCATGCAGTTTTCACCCAGATTCCCCCAGTTCCCGATGACATGCACAACCGTTGGGTGTCTGCAGGAGTGGGAGATATTAAGAAGGGATCTGCAGTTCATACCGGGTACTTCTGCAACTCATTTTTTCTGTTGCTTTTCGACCCTGAAACCTGTATCTCTGTACTTTATCCTCTTTCTCCCCTCTACCGTCTCCAAGCTCATCATATCTATCAGCCCCACCTCCTGCACCCTCGATCCCCTTCTCACACAGCTTCTCTTCCTCGTCCTGACACTGGCTGGCATTGTCAATAGTCCCCTCCCCTCCAGCACTGTCCATCTCACTTCAAAACCCTCATTATCACACCCTCCCCAACAATCCCTCTCAACCCTTCCTTGCTCAGCAGCCACCTTCCCATCTCCAACCACCCTTTCTCTCCTTGAGGTGACAACATCTTCATGCCTATCTCGCCTTAACTCCCTGTATGAATCAGTCCAATCTTCGTCCACCCTCCTCCAGCACTGGAACAGCCCTAACCAAAGTGATGAATGACATCCTCTGTGACTGTGACCGTGGTGCATTATCCCTTCTTATCCTTTTCAACCTTTTCCCATTGTTCAGCGCAGTCAATCACTCCATTCTTCTCCACCATTTCTCCTCAGTTGTCCAGCTCCATGGGACTGCCCTCGTTTCATTCCACTCTTACCAGCCTGAGCATAGTCGTCAGTGCTGAGGTGGTGAAAGGTGCTATATAAATGCAGGTCTTTCTTTCTGATGTCAATCTTGTGGTATTTTGCTTCTGTAGGTTTGCTGTATTACAGCAATGGGTGGACCGCTGTCAGGTATAAGCTGAATGAATATCACAAGGCATGCTCCAGGCCCTGGACAGCCCCTAAGTCGTGCCACTGAGATCCGGCAGCGATAAAACGTGCAATCCATGGCATGTTTGCTTCTCAGCAACAAGACAAGAGAAAAACAACTCTTGATGGAGACTTGTATTGCACTTGAGTGGCATTTCGACAGACAACCTGCTATTAGGAGTAGTGTTACAGACTTTCTGACCTTCTTAATAGAAGGTTAGTCATGATGAATTGTTCAGCAAATATTCCAAACGGAGTTCAAACATTCACCAATGAATATTTAAATCAGAATGTCACATTAAAGGCACCTGCCTTTAAATGGTCGGATGCTAAACAAAGGGGACAGCCCGTTGTCCTGCGCAAAGAAAGATCTGTTTTCATAATAAGAGGCATTGCGTTGAAAATTGTCTTTGAAGAGGAGCAGCTACCTTGAGATGTACAGTGCAAGAAAATTGCTAACACCAATGTGCAGATTCCCCTCTGTAATTGGCGGGCTTTAATGTGCAGCTGTTAAGTACCCGGTGTCAGTTTAAAAATGATAAACAGGCATCTGACAGTGTTCATCATTTATATATAATGAGATTGACAGAATCTAGCAAATTTAACTGAAAGTTTAAACACTGTTTATCTCTGCTTGCGAAAGTGGATTAAAAATGATTGAGTAGAATCTACTTGGCTACAATTAATTCTTACAATGTAATTAAAAAAAAACTCTGTACTCTAGGATTCTGGCATTTAATGAACCGTGACATTGCTTTTATACTAAGTACAAGAACAGTTTATTAAAAGCGAGAGGAGCCCCAATCAAATATCCCTTACAGGGCTGAAATAAAACCAGAGCCTTGCGGTGGATGTTCAGAGAGGGCTGAAGCTTGCTGCTAAAAATGAGAAGCGAGAATTTCTGCGAAATATTTCCAATGACCTCCTCAAGCCCCATCCATCAGTCAGACGAGCTCATTATTCTAACTAGAAAATTCTTTGCCTCCATATTATGGCACCATCAGTTGCAATCTGCATGCCAATTACTGGGACAGACCCCATGATACTGGAAATGGAAATGAGCTGTCAAGGAGGCCCTCCGAACCCAAGGACCGGTCTCTCAACTCCGTCACAGAGCGCTGACAGGGCCCGCTGGAAAATTAATCTCGAAAATAAATGTAGCAACTTTCCATGATTTTCAGCACAATTCCTAATCCACCAGAGGGCAGGTTCTGTAAAGTTTATGATAATTGCAAGGGAAAGAGCGAGATCCACGATAACAAAAGAACACAGTTTGTATGAATGTTAGACTAAGGGCAAGCAAAAGAAAAACGAAAAGGCTGAGGCCTTCCAGCACACTTTTCTGGATCTTTCCCTCCTCATGGGCCGAGAGAATAGAAGCTTTCACCTCTTCTCATTGTTTGTCTCAAGAACTTTCACTCTGTCGTGCTGTATATGATTGAGTGCTGGCGTTGTAAATACACATAACAAATTATTCCCAGACACAATTACCCTTTATGGTGCTAATTAGTCTTCTTAAAAAGGCTGTCAGCACCTGCAAACGTTCCATATTTAACATCTCTGGATGAAGGATTGTGTAATAAAGAGTATAAAAATAAAATACCAACTCAAAGTCACACAACTATTATTAATACAATCTTATGGGACGCAGAACACGGTGAATATTGAACGGAGCTGCCTTCACTTTGAGGATCTATAAGCAGTTAGGTTCGTGCCCATCGATGTCTAATTCACACTGTCGTTCCAGAGGTAAGAAAGAAAGACAGAACTTGCATTTTATAGACCTCAGGACGTCCCATAGCACCTTCACAGACAATGAAAAATTTATGAATTGTAATCATGTCGGAAACACGGCAGCCAATTTGCACCCAGCAATGAGATAAATTACCTTATAATCTTGTTTTAATATTGTTGGTTAAAGAATAAATAATGGCCAGGACACTCAGGACCTTCAAATAGTGCCGTGGGATATTTCATATCCACCTCGGAGGGCAGACGGGGCCTCGGTTTAACGTCTCATCCGAAAGACGGCACCTCCAACAGTGCAGCACTCCCTCAGCACTGCACTAGAATGTCAGCCTGGATTGTGTGCTCAGGTGCTGGAGTGGGTCTTAAACCCACAACCTTCTTTCTCAGAGGCGGGAGTGCTACCACGGAGCCAAGGTTGACACCTAATATTAGGTACCAAAGCGTTGGGAAATATTGGTGAAGATAATAAAGTTAGGCCTTTATTATATGCAGTTTCCCCATGATGTCCTAACCAGCTGCTACCACTGCTACCACAACTGAATGAAACTTCAGCACACTGTCTCATCAATTTACTGAGCAATCCCTTCCCTCTAACACTACACTTGCATTTCAGGATTGGTCTGAGTTCAAGTGTCCCCTGGGAGATGTATAAATTGACAAACATGGTCCACCTGAAAGCTCAATGTGAAATGCAGCACTATAGCAACCAGGAAGATTCCAGGTTTGATCCCTGGTCTGTGAGCAGAATTGAGTAGTCTTCGCTGGGGGCGGTGGGGTGCGGTGCAGGAGGGGGTGATTGCAGGACATTACAGTTGTCTAAAGCACCGTTGGGTCGGGGAAGGGAAAACAACCGACAATTCCTGTTGCAGTGACTCCTGGTGGAAGCGTGGGTGGGTGGGTGGACATCAAGTGAAGGGCCCAGCCGCAATGCCCCCGAGTTCAATGTACCTGTGGCCAGGCTCACACGTAAACAACAGGAACCTGGGCCAGGAGCTCGGAGGCCACCAGCAATCATAGACCTTTACCCGAGAATGAGTCAGCATCTGCAAATGTGGAGGAGTAAGACTAATCTATCTAAAAGAAAACTGAGGGGGAAAATCGGTCCCCGACAGCAGAACTAATTGAATCTGAGATTTATCTTGTATTCTGCCCCAGGGGATTATATTGAACAGCTGAAAAATACATTTAAAGTGATTTCCTTACAACAAAAGAGTATTACACTCCCCTAGAAAGCACATAGAATCTTCAAATTCTCTTGAGAATTTCATTATAGCAAGTGCTATCGCCTTCTCACTCTCCCTAAATAAAAGCAAATCAAAAGAGGTTGTACAAAGCATGGGTCAGACCCCATCTAGACGACTTTGTGCAGTCCTGGCCACCTAGTCACAGGAAGTATATTAATGTCCTTGAGGAGGGACAGAGAGAAGCAATGAGGAAAATGTAAGGAATCGGCTCTGTTTTCTCAGGAAAAAACACCTTCGAGGAGATCTAATAGGACTTTTTGAGATTACAAAGCAAATTAACAAAGTTGATTCAAGTAAATTGTTCACTGTGGTGAAGCACACAGGCTCAAAGAGAGAAGGAGTACAGAAAGGGCAATGGCCCTAACATCGCCTGTCTCCTCCCCTGCCTCAGCATATCTGCTGCTGAAACCCTCATCTGTGCCTTTGTTAACTCTCGACGCCACTATTCCAACGCACTCCTGGCTGACCTCTCACCTTGCACCCTCCGTAAACTTGAGCTCATCCAAAACGCTGCTGCCCCGTGTCCTAACTCGCACCTTGTCCTGTCCACCCATGACCCCTGTGCTCGCTGACCTACATTGGCTCCCGGTCCAGCAACGCCTCGATTTTAAAATTCTCATTCTTGTTTTTAAAGCGCTCCATGGCCTCAACCCTCCCTATCTCCTTAACCTCCTCCAGCCCTACAACCCCCCGAGATCTCTCCCTTCCTCCAATTCTGGGCATCCCCGATTTCCATCGCCCCACCATTGTCAGCCGTGCCTTTAGCTGCCAACAACAACAATATCTTGCATTTAAATAGCAACTTGAACATAGCAAAACGTCCCAAGCTGCTTAACAAAAGCATTATCAATAAAAAAAATCTGACACCGAGCCACAGAAGGAAATATCAGGACAGATGACCAAAAGCTTGGTCAAAGAGGTAGGTTTTAAGAAGCATCTTAAAAGAGGAGAGAGAGGTGGAGAGGCGTAGCGTTTTAGGGAGGGAATTACAGAACTTAGGGCCAAGGCAACTGAAAGCACGGCCGCCAATGGTGGAGCGAATAAAATCGGGGATGTGTAAGTTGCCAGAATGTGAGGAGTGCAGAGATCTCGAAGGCTTATAGGGCTGGAGGAAGTTACAGAGATAGGGAGGGGCGAGGCCATGGAGGGATTTGAAAACAAGTGTGAGGATTTTAAAACTGAGGGAACCAGGGTAGGTCAGCAAGCACAGGGGTGATGGGTGAACGGGACTTGGTGCGAGTTAAGATACGGGCAGCAGAGTTTTGGATGAGCACAAGTTTATGTAGGGTGGAAGATGGGAGGCTGGCCAGGGTGCATTGGAATAGTCAAGTCTAGAGGTTACAAAGGCATGGATGAGGGTTTCAGCAGCGGATGAGGTGAGGCAGGCTTAGAGACAGGCAATGTTGGAAGTAGGTAGTCATGGTGATGGAGCGGATATGTGGTCAGAAGCTCATCTCGGGGTCAAACACAACACCAAGGTTGTGAATGGTTTGGTTCAGCGTCAGACAGTTGCCAGGGAGAGGGATGGAGTCAGTGGCTAGGGAATGGAGTTTGTGGTGGGGCTAATGACAATGGCTTCGGTCTTTCCAATATTTAGCTGGATGAAATTTCTGGTCATCTAATACTGGATGTCGGACAAGCCCTAAGCTCTGGAATTCCCTCCCTAAACCTCTCCGCCTCTCTACCTCTCTCTCCTCCTTTAAGACGCTCCTTAAAACCTACCTCTTTGAACAAGGTTTTCAATGCACCCGATATGACACCTCTGAAATCAGCGCAATCTTGTCACCTGGCCTAATTCGCACAGGAGACTCAAAGGTAACATTTCAGTTAGCTGGCCTCACAAATTCTCATCAAATCAGCATATCACACAATTGGCGAGTGAATTACTCGCTCCATCAGGTCCCCCAGCTTCCGCACCAGGTCTAGAAAATCAGTCCTGTAATATTAAAACAGATAGAGAAAACAAAACTAAATTCATGAGACAGAAAAAAATCCAAAAATTAAAAAGTCTTGAGCACAGTAAAGAGAGATGTAGGATTATCTGTTTTCCTAATAGGACATGTTTGCATTGGACCCAAACTTTCTGGGAGGAATTTGTTGAAGCCGGTTCAAAGAGATTTTAAGCTTGCAAGAAGTGAGCGTGACCAAAAACAAGGGGGCAGAAATTGCGGTCTCCATGATGGCGCACTCTCAGAGCATGCCGTCGTAATCTATTTCAAAGGCCCCGCAACTTCCAGATTTCCGAAATACGGAACTTGCGATCTGTCAAGGTGACAGATCATCCGAACCGCATGGAAACTCAGTATTGCTGGCGCAGAGTTGGGCTATTTGCCCAACAACTGCCCACACAACTCCTACAGCTGGTAAAAGCGGGCATAGGGCCTGCTTTCATCAACGTAAGGGTGTATATATAAGCCTTAAATAAAACATTTAAAAATCCAAAATGATGCACATACACTTTAAATGAGTTCATGCAAATATTGGCCCGGATTAAGATGTTTAAAATTATTTATCAAAAAATTAAATTTTTATTGAGGTTGGTGCAATGAAGGGACTGATGAATAAAATTGCAATTCAGTACATTTATAATCATTAGAATTCTGTAAATTGTATAATTATTTGGGGATTCCATTGCATATCATTGGGGGATTCCCTTCATAAATGATTGCAGTGGAATCCTCCTTTGTGATTGGAGGGCTGGGCCCACGTGATCATAGGGACGCTTCCGAACCGCCTGCATCCCTGGGGTCCGTGGGCCTTTACGCTGCCGTACGCCTGGAGGCCCGAGACCACAACTCTACGCAGCCTGGGTGCCAGCAGGTAAATTCGTAAATGTTTCGCGGGTCGGAGGCGTACTCCGGAGGTACACCTCCGACCGCAATTTCTAGGCCAAGGTTTTTGTCTTTGGCTCTGTAAGCTTTCGATTAGGGTTAAAATGTCATCAATCAGCTTGTGTCCCTCGGATATCTTAATGACATTCCATTTGTTCTGTGGCAAAGTTTATTCTGGTATAGCTTGTATACTGCAAATAGCCTTCATCAACTTAATGCATCATCTGATTCAAATATTGTTCTGTATCCCCATCTGCCTGCCCGAAACACAGCCTAATATTTCTTTCCATGGTATCCTTTGCAGCGCTATTTTATGTGAATTTATCCTGGTAACAGCAGACTAACAATTTCCAACTGTTGTGACCTGTTAGAAAGAGTCTGATTGGAACGTGTGAATGCCATTGAGAAAATGTTTGATTCCGAGGCCATGGTCCCATTGTTTACTGAAATGTTAGTCTGCTCAGAGTCTGTTTGTTAAAGACAATCTTAATGGAGGCTATAAACATCAGGATTTCTTTTTTATCATTCATCAAATTCTACTTGCATTGTTAGGGATGGAGTTGGATCGAGCACCATTATTTTTTCCATTCAGAGACTGAGGGCTGGATTTTGAATCTGGGGTCGGGTTGGTGTCGGGAATCACACATTCTGGCTTGTGAACCCGCCTCCATCGAGATGTGGCCAACCCACTGTATTTTCCCTTGATTGACCTTGTTGAGCCCGTCCAGTGGGCTCAGCAGGCCAATTAAGGGCCACCCGGCAACAGGTGACATCACAGACTGACATTTCATCTGTCAAGAGCTTTTGACAGATGAAATATCAGCGTTTGACAGCTCTGTGAAGCTGTCAAACACTGACAATATGATTTCTAACTTCAGTCCTTCCTCTCAGGCTGAGTTAGAAATCATTCCAGCACAGAAAACAGAAGGCTGCAGTTTTTGACAGAACCACGGCTTTCCTGCTTTCTGTGCCAGTGAGATTTCTAACTCCCGAGAACTGAAGGGCTGACACCTGCAGGAGGAAGTTAAGGTAAGTAATACTTTTTCCAACAATTAGCACTTACCTTACACACTTACCTCTGCACACATGCACCCATCACTCACCTGCCCACCAGACATATCGACCCCTCCAACCCCTGCAGACCCACGGCCCGCCCCGATATCTTGGCGTGGTTGCCACCTGTCGGGAAGCCCACACTTTTCTTTTTAAAATAGGGATTATGCAAAAAACTGCCTGTTAACTACCTGTTAACAGGCAGTTAATTGTCACTAATCCCTTCCCGCCTCGGGGAGTCGGGTCCCAGCACAGGTCGGGTACCCGCCACCAGAGAAACTGGCATGGAGGCGGGTTGGAGGCGGGATGGGGTCGGTACCCCCGAATCTGCAACTTTAACCCCCCACACGCCTCCAAACCCAACTCCACGGGTCATTGAAAATCCAGCCCTGAGGCTTTTCAAGAGTTTGCTGTAAGAAGCTTGGTAAACTCCAGAATCTTTATAAATAGTCAGCCAGTAGTATCTTGCCTAAGTTTTTGCTTCTGTGCATCATATTATTTGTAAATAAATTGAAAGCGAGGAAGATAATTAGTTCAAATATTAAACACTCTATGGGGAATGGTAGCATAGTGGTAATGTCACTGGGCTAATAAATCAGAAGCCTGGACTAATGATCCAGAAATGTGAGTTCAAATCCCACCACAGCAGCTGGACAATTTAAATTCAGTTAATTAAATAAATCTGGAATAAAAAAGTTAGTAATGGTAACCATGAAACTATCGGATTGTTGTAAAAACCCATCTGGTTCACTTATGTCCTTCAGTAGAAGGAAATCTGCCGTCCTTACCTGGTCTGGCCTATATGTGACTCCAGAACCACAGCAATGTGGTTGACTTTTAACTGCCCTCTGAAATGGCCCAGCAAGGCACTCAGTTGTACCAAACCGCTACAAAACATAATAAGCAAAAAACTGGACGGACCACCTCAGCATTGGTCTACGGACACGGCAATGGTCCAGTCAACCCTGAAAAGTCCTCCTCACCAATGACTTGGGAGAGCTGTCCCACAGACCAGTCAAGCAACAGCCTGACATAGTCATACTCACAGAATCCAATGTCCCAGTCTACTCCATCACCATCCCTGGGTATGTCCTGTTCCACCGGCAGGACAGACCCACCAGGGGTGGCGGCACAGTGGTATACAGTAGGGAAGGAGTGGCCCTGGGAGTCCTCAACATTGACTCCGGACCCCATGAAGTCTCGTGGCTTCAGGTCAAGCATGGGCAAGGAAACCTCCTGCTGATTACCACCTACCGCCCTCTCTCAGCTGATGAATCAGTACTCCTCCATGTTGAGCACCACTTGGAAGAAGCACTGAGGGTAGCAAAGGCATAGAATGTACTCTGGTTGGGGGACTTCAATGTCCATCACCAAGAGTGGCTCGGTAGCAGCACTACTGGCCGAGACCTGAGTGACATAACTGCCAGTCTGGGCCTGCGGCAGGTGGTGAGAGGACCAACACGAGGGAAAAACCTACTTGACCTCGTCCTCACCAATCTACCTGTCGCAGATGCATCTGTCCATGATAGTATTAGTAGCAGTGACCACCGCACAGTCATTGTGGAGACAAAGTCTCATCTTTACACTGAGGACACCCTCCATCGTGTTGTGTGGCATTAACACCGTGCTAAATGAGATAGATTCAGAACAGATATAGCAGCTCAAAACTGGGACATCCATGAGGTGTTGTGGGCGGTCAGCAGCAGCAGAATTGCATTCCACAACAATCTGTAACCTCATGGCCTGGCATATCCCTCACTCTACCATTACCATCAAGCCAGGGGACCAACCCTGGTTCAATAAGGAGTGTAGAAGAGCATGCCAGGAGCAGCATCAGGCGTACCTAAAAATGAGGTGCCAACCTGGGGAAGCTGCAACACAGGACTACATGCATGCTAAAAAGCGGAAGCAGCATGCTATAGACAGGGCTAAGCGATCCCACAATCAACGGATCAGATCAAAGCTCTGCAGTCGTGAATGGTGGTGGACCATTAAACAACTAACGGGAGGAGGAGGCTCCATGAATATCCTCAATGATGGTGGAGCCCAGCACGTGAGTGCAAAAGACAAGGCTGAAGCGTTTGCAACCATCTTTAGCCAGACGTGCTGAGTGGATGATCCATATTGGCCTCCTGAGGTCCCCACCATCACAGAAGCTAGTTTTCAGCCAATTCGATTCACTCCACATGATATCAAGAAACGGTTCAGCGCACTGGATACAGCAAAGGCTATGGGCCCTGACAACATCCCAGCTATCGTGCTGAAGACATGTGCTCCAGAACTAGCCGCACCTCTAGCCAAGCTGTTCCAGTACAGCTACAACACTGGCATCAATGTGGAAAACTGCCCAGGTATGTCCTGTCCACAAAAAGCAGGACAAATCCAATCTGGCCAATTACCACCCCATCAGTCTACTCTCAATCATCAGCAAAGTGATGGAAGGTGTCATTGGCAGTGCTATCAAGCGGCACTCACTCACCAATAACCTGCTCACTGATGCCCAGTTTGGGTTCCACCAAGACCACTCGGCTCCCGACCTCATTATAGCCTTGGTCCAAAAATGGACAAAGGAGCTGAATTCCAGAGGTGAGGTGAAAGTGACTGTCCTTGACATCAAGGCAGCATTTGACCAAATGTGGCATCAAGGAGCCCTAGTAAAACTGAAGTCAATGGGAATCGAGGGGGGAAACTCTCCACTGGCTGGAGTCATACCTAGCACAAAGGAAGATGGTTGTGGTGATTGAAGGTCAATCATCACAGCCCCAGGACATCGCTGCCAGAGTTCCTGAAGGTAGTGTCCTAGGCCCAATCATCTTCAGCTGCTTCATCAATGACCTTCCCTCCAACATAAGGTGAGAAATGGGGATGTTTGCTGATGACTGCACAGTGTTCAGTGCCATTCACAACTCCTCAGATAATGAAGCAGTCCATGCCGGCATACAACAAGACCTGGACGACGTTCAGGCTTGGGCTGATAAGTGGCAGGTAACATTCGCGCCACAGAAGTGCCAAGCAATGACTATCTCCAACAAGCAAGAGTCTAACCACCGCCCCTTGACATTCAATGGCATTACCATCGCCAAATCCCCCACCATCAACATCCTGGGGGTTACCATTGACCAGAAACTTAACTGGACCAGCCACATAAATACTGTGGCAACAAGAGCAGATCAGAAGCTGGGTATCCTGCGGCGAGTGTCTCACTTCCTGACTCCCCAAAGCCTTTCTACCATCTACAAGGCACAAGTAAGGAGTATGATGGAATACTCTCCACTTGCCTGGATGAGTGCAGCTCCAACAACACTCAAGAAGCTCGATACCATCCAGGACAAAGCAGCCCGCTTGATTGGCATCCCATCTACCACCTTAAACATTCACTCCCTCCACCACCGGCGTACCGTGGCTGCTGTGTGTACCATCTACAAGATGCACTGCAGCAACTTGCCAAGGCTTCTTCAGCAGCACCTCCCAAACCAGCGACCTCTTCCACCTAGAAGGACAAGGGCAGCAGGCGCATGGGAACACCGCCACCTCCAACGTCCCCTCCAAGTCACACACCATCCTGACTTAGAAGTATATCGCCGATCCTTCATTGTCGCTGGGTCAAAATCCTGGAACTCCCTACCTAACAGCACTGTGGGAGTACCTTCACCACACGGACTGCAGTGGTTCAAGAAGACGGCTCACCACCACCTTCTCGAGGGCAATTAGGGATGGGCAATAAATGCTGGCCTTGCCAGCGATGCCCACATCCCATAAACGAATAAAAAAATTTTTTTTAAAGTACTGTCAGAGTATTTAATATTTTAACTATTTATCTTCCCTGGTGTTCTGGCCAATATTTATCCCTCAATCAACATAACAAAAAACAGATTATCTGGTCATTGTCACATTGCTGTTTGTGGGAGTTTGCCGCGTTTCCTACATTACAACAGTGACTGCACATCAAAAGTACTTCATTGGCTGTAAAGCGCTTTGGGACGTCCGGTGGTTGTGAAAAGTGCGATATAAATGCAAGTCTTTCTTTTCTCTCTTTCTCAATATTACATGCTATCTCAGCGATGCTGCACCAGGTCGCGAGTACACACTATGGCCATATGCTTCACGTGGACAAGTGTCAGGTGTTCTTCACCTGGCAAACTCATAGGAACATTGGAGGTTCTAGACGAAAAAAGACCGCGGTCCATCTAGTTCGCCTTCTACCATCCTGGTAGTCACGTCATACAACCAAAAAAAGGATTACACTTACTTGTTACCCAATATCCTAGAGGATGGTGGTCAGTGTTGGCAGAGGTATTTGGCCAGATGGCAGGCATCTTAGGATTTTGCCTAGGGAGGATATTTATGGAAAACTGTCTTAAGATCAGGAAGCAATTATTGGGCAGTGGTGAGGTGCAGTATACATTTCCTGTCTGTCACATGTCACACCAATTATCTGCCTCTTGTTTGAATAAAAGTATAACAAAACAAAGGATCGCTCCAACAACACATAATACCACAGCCAGAATACCTGCAGCCTTTTAAATGGCTTCTGTATGAACTCACTCAGTGTTTACTTAACAGTAGTTAGGCTTTCTGGTTTAAAGAGACATATCTATACTCTACTTATCAAGTGCCACAGGAGATTTGCTAGTAATGAATTAAAATGGGTATGTCCCTTTGCACAGATGTCACACTCCAGATTTGGTTACAGATGTAAAATAATCTTTAAAAAGAAGCCAATAATTTACCACTAGCTACTTCTGACCTACAGCTGAAACTGACAAGTATTTTCCAGTCTGCAAAATTCCCTGACCAAACAATTAAATCTTGATTCAATTCAATTTGCTTAACAAGTAGACTTTGTGGCCTTATAGATTTTCAATCAAAGAATGCCATTACTGACCCAAGCATTGAATTCAAGAGTGCAGATCAATTACACTTTATAACCTTAAAGGGACACATACGCCTACAATTTACGGCACAATGCTACGTTGTGCATGGCTTACCCGACGTAACGCACCAATTCTTACAAAACAGCAAATTCTCGGACTTGCCATCATTATTACCATGGAAAAAAATTAACATCATTTGCAATTTCCCCCCCCCCCCAACAATTTGTTTAAAAAAAGAGAAAGAAATCTCGTCCCTTGGAATGTGTTCACAAACAGAAAGTACTTTATTAACACAGGAGCCAGCGGCCTGCATTTCCATCTCCTGGCAGCCCGTTGTCATTGGTGTAAATTGGGTGGTCGGTAGAAAAAAATGGGCAGGAGTTCCATCCCAGCAGAACTCTGCCCAGTTCCAGGGGAAAGGGTGAGCAGCAGTGGAAATCCATGCTCGAACCAGTCTGGCACATCATTTCAATATTAAATAGGGGGCGTGTTCAGTTCCTGCCGTTCTGGAATGTCAGAGGTAAATCATGCCAAGTTCAGGGTTGCTAGGCAATGGTATTTGTAGGCATGTCCATTCAAAGCATGTAGTAAAGTTAAGCTGAGCATATTTCAACCATTCCTTGATACTTGTTAAAAACATTTTTACACAGAAATGCATAGAGGTTATAACAGTGAAACAGGGCATTCGGCCCAATGAGCTCAGAGTGTTTAACCTCCACGTGAGCAAATAGTCCTAATCACATTTACCCATCCTGTTCCTTATCCCTTCAAACCCCCTTTCCTTCATCCCCCTGTCCAATCCAATCTTGAATGTTGACATAGGCCGCGAATTTAATCGCGCTGAGGGGGCGGGTTTGGAGGCAGGTCCGCTGTCAAAATCGCAAAGATTGACAGCGGGTAGGAAACACGCTGTCAACCCACCTCCACGCGAGTCTCCCAGGTATCGGGTCTGTCAGCAGAACTGACCCGACACCAAGTGGCGGGGGATACAATTCTGGTACTTAAATGGCTTGTTAAGAGCCAATTTAAGGGTATTTTGAGGCTTACTAGTAATTTTAACTTCTCCCCCACTGGTTACCCGCTGTTCGGGGAACACGCCAGCTCAACCTGGCGTGTTTTGAGTCTGCTCTGATGTTTGTGAAAAGCTGACAGCTGCAGAAGTGGTGTCAAGGATGGCATGTTGCAGATGGTGAGTTTCAGAGCGCAGAAAGTGTTAGTTACTGCATTTTTAATACATATAGAGATTTCTTTAGCTAATGAGTTTTTAGATCCAACTGTATGTCCAGAGCCACCTCATTGGGAGAACCTCTCTCACCAGTGCCAGATCGCTTCTGCAGCTGCCATCTATTCCAGCAACATCGGAGCCAATGAAACAATCAGACCTTGGTCCTCCGAATCCTTCCACAATCAGCCCCAACACCAACATCACCAACCTCATCACCAACCTTCTCTGCCATCACCTGATGCTGCACTGGACACAGGGCATCAGCCCCTGACAAAATTGCTGCCCGGGAGGCCAGCAATGGCATTTTCATGGCCAGATTTTCTTCACTTGACACTGTAAACCCTGGCTGCCACATGATGTGCCAGGTTGACACCATCCCACACCAGCACCGTGAAGCATCCCTTTAATGTCCAAACCATTCCATGCACACTCATCACTATAGCGGGGGGGAGGGGGAAGTTATGTCTGAACAATCACTGGAACTCAGTAAGATATTTCTCAAGGTGTGCTCAGATCTGTCCAATAAGGGTCACTTTTTGAAAAATAGATTTCACTGTATGCCAGCACGTTAGCAGAAACTTCACATGGACATTGGCTAAACCTCTCAAGTGCCTACCCTTGTGTATTGTTAGTTGGTATGCTTGCAGTAGGATGAGGGTGAGTGTGAGGGGTGGCTAGTGAGATGGGGAAGTGATAAATTAGATAGAGAGGGTTGGGTGGAAGTGCAAGGTAAGATGATGTCCTGGGGAGGTCTCTTCCGTCCTTGGAAGGGAAGAGAACCTCCCTGCGTGCTGTGACTCCTTCCATAAGCATATGGAGGGAGTCATTGGAGAGCCTGGGAGCAAGTGTTCACCTTTGTGCAGTGATTGTCACTGTTTGCAGCACCTCAATGCTGTCAAACACTGACAGAACAACTGTCAAACTCCATGTGGACGTGGTCCCTTTAAGGAAATCGGCTGATGATGCGTCATCAAATGACGTCATCAGACCCGCTTCCTGTTAATTGGCTGGTAAGCCCGCAGGGTGGGCTTAACAAGGCCAAGCAAGGGAAAATCACGTCTGCAGACCGGAGGCAGCTGGGGGCCCCCATCCCGCCTCCAGAATTAAATTTGCAGCCTTAGTTTCAGTCTCAACCACTAACCCTGGAAGTGAATTCCACAGCCTCACCACCCTCTGTGTGAAGAGGTTTCTCCTGCCCTCTGTTCTAAATCACTTACTTTTAATCTTGTATCTATGGCCCTTCGTTCATGATCCCTCAACCACTGGAAACAGTCTGCTTCTCTCTACCCTGTCTCATCCTTTCATAATATTAAACAATTTTGCCATATTGCCCCAGAATCTGCACTGTTCTAATGAAAAGAGCCCCAATATCCAAGTCTTTCCTTGTATTTGTATTTCCTCATACCAGGCAGCATCCCACTGAATTCACTTCCAGGGTTAGTGGTTGAGGCAAAAAATAAGTCACCATTCAAGATTAGATTTGATAGGGGGAAGAAGGAAAAGCAGATGCAGGAAAATGGGAACGGGGCAGGTGAATGTGATTAAGACTATTTGCTCGTGTGGGCAGTAAACACTACACGGAGAGGCTGAGATGAATGGCCTGTTTGTAACTTCTATGTATTTCTATGATATGATGAAGTATAAGGTCCAAATAGAAAGGAAAGGAAAGGTACAAAAATGAGTAGATAAGAACATAAGAAATAGGAGCAGGAGTCGGCCATTTGGCCCCTCGAGCCATTCAATAAGATCATGGCTGATCTTCTAGATCAACTCCACTTTCCTGCACTATCCTCATATCCCTTGATTCTCTTAATATCCAAAAATCTATCAATCTCTGTCTTGAATATACTCAACGACTGAGCCTCCACAGCCCTCTGGGGTAGAGAATTCCAAAGATTCACCACCCTCTGAGTGAAGAAATTTCTCCTCATCTCAGTCCTAAATGGCTGACCTCTTATCCTGAGACTGTGACCCCTGGTTCTAGACTCCCCAGCCAGGGGAAACATCCTCCCTGCAGATTGGAATAGGGCAGATTTTAGAGAGATGGAGTGAGCTAGATGAGGTGAGGTGTACAGAGAAACTGGCACACAGGTCTGTAGATCAGCAATGGAATATTTTTAAAAAAGGAGATTGCAAAGTTTCAGAATAAATCTAAGATTAAAAAAGGAGACTACTTTGACATGTCAGAATGATGTGGATAAATAAAAAGGTTAGCAACAAGCTAACTTTGAAGAAGAGAGTGTATGGGGCCTCAATAGATATGATAAAAATATAAGAGAAAAAATAAGGAGAGTGGTTAAGAGAATAAGGAAAGCAAGGAGTGAGAATGATGGGAGGATCTCAAAAATATTTTTAAATTAGTAATCTTTCCTGCAAGTATATCAGTAAAAAGAGAGTTGTTAAATGTGAGGCCAGACTCCAGAGAGGAGAGAATATTGAGTTATTAGAGGTTAAACAGAAATTGGCAGCAATACTTGACACTTCATATCAGTGTTTACAAAAGAGAAGGATATTGCAGAGGAGGTAAATCATGAATTGGTTGAAAGTGAGATGAGAAATATTGTAATAAATAAAAGGAAAATATTAGAGATGTTAGTCAAACTAAAGGAGACAAAGTGCCAAGACCTGACGGGATACATCCAAGGATCCTGAGGGAAGTAGGGGATGAAATAGTGGAGGCCTTAGAAATTATATTTCAGGATTCTATTGTGACACTGCCACCTACCCCAACAATTTGGAAGATTGCCTAGCTATATCATATACACAAAAATACAGGATAAATCTAACTCGGACAATTACCGCCCTATTAGCCTCCTCATCAGTAAAGTGATGGAAGGAGTCATCAATAGTGCCATGAAGTGACACACACTCACCAATAACCTCACTGATACTCAAGTTCCAGATCTCATCACAGTCTTGATCTGACATTGATGCAAGAGCTGAATGCCAGTGGAGACGCGAAGACAGCTGCCCTTGACACCAAGGCAGCATTTAATCAAGTATGGTACCAAGGAGCACTCGCAAAACTGAGGTTGGTGGAGGTCAAAGGAAAAACATTCCAGTGGCTGGAGTCATAACTGATACAAAGGAAGGTGATTGTAGTTGACGGTTGTAGGTCATTTATCAAAACCTTAGGACATCACTGCAGTAGGTCCTCATGGAAGCAAAAGCCATTGTCAGCTGCTTCATCGATGGTCTTCCTTCCATCATAAGGTCAGGAGTGGGGCAGCTTGTTAATAATTCTACAGTGCTCAGCTCCTTTGACAACTCTGATAATAATGAAGCAACCCATGCCAGCCAACAGCAGGACCTGGATAACAGATTTGTACTGACAAGTGCAGGCAATATTAGCACCTCACAACTGCTAGGAATAAGAAAAAGTCCAGCCATCTACCTCTGACCTTTAATGGCACCACTATCGCTGAATCCCCAACTATCAACAACTTGGAGTTCATCATTGACCAGAAGCTGAACTGGACCAGCCATATCAACATCGTAGCTACAAGAGCAGGGTAGAGGCTGAGTACTCCACGATGAATGGCTCACTTCCTGACTCTCCAGTATCTACAAGGTTCAAATCAGGAGTGTGATGGAACACTCGACACTCAATAATCTCAACACCATCCAGGACAGAGCATGTTCACGTGATTGCCGCTCCTGCCACTGGACTCAATATCCACCCCTTCCACTATTGCCCCACTGTGTACGATCTATTGGATGCACTGCATCAACTCAACAAGGTTATTTTGTCACACTGTGACCTCTACCACCGAGAAAGATAAGAGCAGCAATGTCATGTGACCATCATAACCTCCAAGACACACCATCCTGATTTGGACATATAACACTATTCCTTCATCATCACTGGAGCAATATCCTGGAATTTCCAACCTAACGCCATTGTGGGACCACCTTCACCACTAACCCTCAACAGTTCTAGAAGGCCCACAACCACCTTCTTGGGGCAACTAGGGTACGACAATAAATACGGCCTTGCCCACATCCTGAGAACAAATAAAAAAACACCCCATATATAAGGCTCTCAGTTACAGCTCTCTCTGTTGTACCCCACCCCATTATAAGGCTCTCATAGGAACATAGGAAGAGGAGGAGGCCATTCAGCCCCTTGAGCATGTTCTACCATTCAATTAGATCATGGCTGATCTGTATCTTTACTCCATCTACCCACCTACGTTCCATAACCCTTAATACCATCGCCTAACAAAAATCTATGAATCTCAGTTTTTAAATTTTCAATTGATCCGCAACCTCAACAGCTTTTTGGGAAAGAGAGTTCCAGATTTCCACTACCCTTTGTGTGAAGAAGTGTTTCTTGGCTTCATCCCTGAATGGCCTGGCTCTAATTTTAATGTTATGGCCTCTTGTTCTGGACTCCCCCACCAGAGGAAATAGTTTCTCTCTATCTATCCTATCAAATCCTTTAATCATCTTAAACATCTCAATTAGATCAACCCTTAATCTTCAATACTCAAGGGAATACAAGCCTAGTCTATCCAACTTGTCCACATAACCCTTTTAGCTCTGGTATCATTCTGGTGAACCTGCGCTGCACCCCCTCCAAGGCCAATATATCCTTCCTGAGGTGCGGTGCCCAGAACTGAATGCAGTGCTCCAGATGGAGTTACCACTACCTCTGCCATACCCCACCCTTATTATTATGATATTCTCCACTACATGGCTTTGAGTCTTGAATTGTTTAAGTTTACATTTTGCACTATGTTACCGAGTGTTTTCTGTAGTGCACACCTTGTGAGAACATCTGAATACAGCGACTCTTACACCATAAGTTTTAATTAAAAAAATGTACCGAGTAAAAGAAAAAGACAAGAGTAATCATTAATTTTAGTCGTCAGCAGCAGCTTCAAGACAGTCCCTTCGAACCTCAGACATAAAGATTAATTATAGTCAGGACTTTTACAGCATACGTGCCCCATGTTATTAATAGTGAATCAGACAATATCTAATTCTCTGTAATTTTCAGTCACCTCTGGCCCACTCCAATAAAGGAATAGCCTTTTCTAAATTAAAATTTGAGGTGAAATAAATTCTGTGAATAGCTAAACTGTCGAATGATACAAACCCGGCCTGCAATCCATTCAGGGGATGAACAAAGCAGCTATTGTTCGAAATGCGAGGGTTACTCTCCCCATGAAGAGCTCCCGAGGCAGCTCAGCGACTTCAGTGCACCACTGCTCAGCGTGGCTGCATAGAGGAGGAAGGCCCCAGGCTCCATCCCCAATATGTGCTGATCTCTGATAGAACAACAGCAGGGTGCAACGATTCTGCCTTCGTGTCTCTGGGTGGGGTGGGCGGGGGTGGGGGGGGGAATCCCCCAGGGCTCCTGTTCCTGAGTGCTATTTAAGGAGCGCCACTGGGAAATGCAGATGTGAAAGGACATGATTGGGAACTTGCCTGTGATGGCCCCCATGATTGCCAGTACTGAGTGTCAAGACTCATGCATGAAGGATGGCTGTTTGAATGTGGCACAGAGGGTGACTAGTGTGGAATCGCAAGACACTATAAGAGGGAAGTGTATTTGAAAACCAAAAAGTACTGTAATCGAATGAAGGCCTGTGGGTGGACTTTACTTATTATTCACTCGGTTTTCTTTAGTACAAATACAGTTACAGTCCTGAAAAACATCAAGCTACAAATTAATTAATTAACACATTCTGCAATGGAGCCTGTTTAAATGGAAAGTAACTTGACCTCATGCAAAACCTCCTGTGACTACAGGTTCCTTGGGGGCCCAATTTCCAGCAGTGTTGCACCACCTGCCCAATGAGTCTGGGACTTCTGCTCATCCATTGTTGCTCCCCTGACATCGGCCAACTGCCTGGGGTCAGCCCCCCAGAGCCTGTTCCACCCATTCAATTTGATCTCTACCTCCACCCATTTACCCGCCTTGGCTCCATTACTCTTGATACCTTTACCGAACAAAAATCTATCGATCTCCGTCTTGGAAATTTCAATTAGCCCAGAAACTTTTGGGGGAGAGAGTTCCAGATTTCCTCTAAAACAAAAGTGTTTCCTGATTACACTCATGAATGGCCTAGCTCTAATTTTAAGGTTATAATCCCTTGTTCTGGACTCCCCCACCAGAGGCAATAGTTTCTCCGTATCTACCCTATTTAATCATTTTAAACACCTCAATTGTACCACTCCTCGATCTGCTTTACCCATAGGAATGCAGGGCAAGTATATGCAACCTGTCCTCATACGTTAACCCTTTAAAACCCAGACACCTGCCACAGCATAGCATGGCAAGCAGCCTCTGGGGCCAGCCCCAATTTCTTTTTTTTAAATATGGGCTTAGCCTACGAAATTGATAAATTAAGGATCAGCATAATATTGTAATCTAATCTCAGAAAAACAAGATAATCAGCGCTATTAACTGCCTGCGATATGGTAAAACTGCAGGCAAGGATATGGCCAGCAAAGGCTGTCAGCCATTGTGTGCTACGACATAAAGGGGTAAAAATTCAGTTGGTTGCGCCTCCCGTTAGCGCCTTAAGAGGGCGCTAATGGGGCGCAAAGCCGCTAGCGCCCGGGCGCAGCGATGTTTGCGCCGCTCGCGAACTTAACTAGACATTGTGCGGCGGCGCTAAACTTTACCACTGCGACCACCTGCGCGCGCAGATTGTGACGTCATTCCATGGTGCAACGCCCTTGTGGCGCCCCGGAGCGGAAATTGAGTGGCGCCCCCTGCCTTACCGCCTGGCGCATCCAACGACCGGAAGACTGGAACGCTATCAATCGCTGTGGGGCTGGGGGGGCACTATTTAAAGGGGGCCTCTTCCTGTCTTTTTCTGTGGTTGACATTTTTGCACCACTCGTTCTGAGAGCGAGAGAGAGATTCGGAGAGAGAGAAAGAGAGACTTCTGCATTGAGTCAACGCTTTGTGAGGTAGTTTTGCCTACTGATCCTAACTTCGCTGGTACTTTGGTTGCTGTCCTTCATAACTTTGCTGGCAAAGAGACTATGGGGGCTGCACTGATTGGGGGCGTCGTCCTGCTCCAGCTGAATCGGAGGACACAGAGACGCAGAGAGAGAGTGGCAATGATGGCCAGACGGAGGAAGGCCAACAGGCGTATGTACAGGAGAGCTTACCCTCCCAGGGTATATCGTGAACAGCTCTCCTACATTCATATGTCTAAGGAGCTGTGTTTGCGAAGGCTGCGATTCAGCAAGGAGGTGGTCACTGAGCTCTGCCACCTGCTGCAGCCAGATCTGCAGCCTCAACTGAGGTCCAGGACGTCTCTGTCGGTGGCAGTGGAGGTCACAGTGGCTCTCAACTTCTATGCTACTGGCTCATTTCAAGCTGCTGCTGGAGACCTCGCCAATATCTCCCAGTTCGCGGTGCATTGCTGCATCTGGCAGGTCACAAATGCCCTCTTTAAAAGGAGACGAGAGTTCATCTCTTTCCCCATGACCCCAGACAAGCAGCGTGACCGCGCTCTGGGCTTTGCGAGGATAGCGGGCTTCCCCATGGTGCAGGGCGCTATTGACTGCACGCATGTGGCTTTGCGTGCTCCACATGAGAATGCCGAGGAATTCCGGAACAGAAAGGGGTTCCATTCCTTGAATGTTCAGTTGGTCTGTGACCACAGACAGCTGATACTCGCTGTCAATGCCCACTATCCTGGCAGCTGCCACGATGCTTTTATCCTGCGCCAGACTACTGTGGCAGAACTTTTCGAGGCACCGCATCAGCCAGTTGGTTGGCTTCTCGGGGACAAGGGGTATCCATTGAGCACCTGGCTGATGACACCGCTCCGTACGCCCAACACCCCTGCTGAGCTGCGGTACAATGAGAGCCATCAAGCTACCAGGAACATCATTGAGCGCACAATCGGCGTGCTGAAGCAACGGTTCCGCTGTCTCGACCATTCTGGAGGAGCCCTGCAGTACTCGCCTGAGCGAGTATCCAACTTCGTAGTTGTGTGCTGCATGTTGCATAACATGGCAATCGTCAGGACCCAGCCAATGCCACCAGGCCTTGGAGCACCACCAGAGGAGGAGGAGGAAGAGGAGGAAGAGGACGAGGAGGATGATCATCAGCAGCACCAAGGCGGGAGGGCGGCCCACAATGGTGAAACTGCAAGGGCCGTCCGTCAACGGCTGATAGCAAGCCGCTTCTAGGGCCCCTGCTGTGGAAATGGCTTCTGCCATTGCTAACAACATCAATGAACCCAGTACACAACCCCTAAGCCGGCCAAGGCACCAATAATTCCAAACACCAACCATGTATATTTTGAATACAGAAACTTATTTATTTTACAAACTCTGTGTGTGTCAATTCCTCATGACAAACTCATAGAAATAAACACAAAAAACAGTCAATAACATAACTGGTTCTCACAACCTGGAGATAATGTCCAAAACACTAAACAAAAGTTGGACCATGAACCTCGGCCTTTAATAAAAAAATGACCAGCATTTTGTCACACCTCCTACTTTTTGCCCTTCGAGGGTGATCTCCTTCCCTTGCGCACTTCCCCCCTTCTAACCCTACTGCTCCTCCGTAATGGGACCTCAGTGGCTGCAGCAAGGCTGGTGGAAGGCTGCTGATCGTCAGACCCTGACACTGCAGATGCCCCTGAAGGACGGCCTCGACCAGTTCTGGGCCTGGAGGGCCCGGCTGCAGACTGCACCAACTCTGCATGGGCGGCAGCAGTCTGTCCTACAGGCGGTGGCAAGTGCAGTGGAGAAGTGACAGTGTTGGCAGCAGGAATGCTGTCATCGTGAGAGAGGACAGCAACTCCCTGCTCGCCTGACAGACTGGCACTCCCACGGGGCAGCACTTCAGCATCCGGAGCAATCTGCTGGAGAACAGATTGCTGGCCTGCTGCGGCGCGGTGAGAGCCCCGGGGACATGTGAACGAACCATCGAGGTTGGCAGCAGTCGGTGCTCGCGTGGCCTCAATCTGAGTCTGCATGAGAGCAGTCAGAGATGGGATCACGGCAGCCAGTGACTGAATTGCAGCACTAAGCGTTAGTGTGGCATCCGCCTGTGCTACAGCGAAGTGCTCCACACTCCTTGCCAGTGACTCAATGCATTCGGGCACCCTTCCCACTGCACCCATGAGCTCAGTGTGCATGCCCACCGCCTGGGTGTTCATTTCTGCGATCAGCCGCTCCTCCTCTGCGTCCATTGCAGTAGGAGTCTCTGGCATACTCTCCCTCTGGGGAGAAGGCCCCCGTTCTTCCCTACCCCCATGGCGTTGCTGCAGCCCGCTGGGTCCTGGAGCTTCACCCTCATCAGACCCTTCCCCCCTGCTCCCCTCCAGGGAAGGCGTGTTCCCAGTGTGGGCATGGGCTTCCTCGGGAGAGGGTGGCACTGATGCTCCGGCTTCCTCTTCCTCCTCGGCTGCAGCTTCACTCCCAGTGGCAGCTTCAGGGCCCGTCTCCTCAGCTGGTGAATCACCATCTGAAAGCAGGGAGGTACAAGAGTGGCTTTAGCGTGAGGACAGGGTGGCAGTAAGGGAGGAATAAGTGCAGCGAGTTAGCAAGTTGGATTGAAAGTGTCAAAGGCTGGTGTTGTGAGGGACAAGTGGAAGGACAGAGGACAAAAAGGTAATGACCTTACCATTGCTGTCCAGAATGGGGTCGGCGTCTCCAGTGGCGACGGGACCGATCACCCGGCTTGCCACAATCCTGTGGACGCGCTCCTCAAGATCGCTGAGGGGTTGCAGCTGAGGCCGCCCTCCACCTGTCCGTTGCTGCTGTCTCCGATTATGCGCCAGCTTGGCCTGCAAGAAAAAGGACAGCATCTGAGTAAATATACAGCCATGGTCTTGCCTGATGTGCCTCCCATAGGTGAATAGCCCTTACTGTATGCAGCCATGGTCTTGCCTGATGTGCCTCCCATAGGTGAATAGCCCTTACTGTATGCAAAGTGTGGAATGTGTGTGTGTGTTTCATGAAAGGGCCATAGGTGTTGGATGAGTGTTGTGCATTGGGGTTTTAAGACCCTCTGGCCATAGAGTGAGGTTGAGATGGAGGGATGGAGAGGTATTGAGAAAAAGCCACTCACCCTGACGACCCGAGTGAGGTCGTTGAACTTTTTGCGGCATTGAACATGGTTCCTGGGCACCATGCTCCTGGAGGAGACGCTCTGAGCCACCTCCCTCCACACTCTTCTGTACTCGCGTGGCAAAGGCCTCCTGCCACTCTCAGGGAAGAGTATACATCTTCTGCGCTCCACCGCGCCAACCAGAGCATCCAAGGCCCGCTCGGTGAAGCGATGAGCTCGTTCTCTCACCCTCTCCATCCTTGGCAGCAAAATGGATTCACAGGTCTCTCCAGGCCGAGATTCAAGGCTGCAATGAGCAGGGTGTGGCTGGGGAGCAAGTTGGCCCCCCCCCCGCTTTAAGAACTGGCCGGCGCCAGTGTGTCTGTGTTCCCTCGCTAACTGGTAGCACCTGCGCTGCGCTCGCGCGCTGAGTTAGCGCCTCACTGCTCGGCCTTTGCGCCTTAAGACAGGTGTGCAGCGCCTGATTTAGCGCTCCACTCACCTCCCGGGGCGGTAAAAGTGAAGTTTCCAGTCAGTGGCGATAATTAGCGCCAGGCGCTAATATTTGCGTCCAGACGATATTTGCGCCCCAAACGGGGCGCGACCTAATTTTTCCCCCAAAGACTGTTAAGACTCTGTTTTCTTTGCTTTTTCAAAGGAATTGCACTTACATCAAAAGAATCCAATGTATAAATGTCAGAACTTTGGTTATTCTTTGGTTCTGGTAGTGGCCGATATACATTCAGGTACAGTGCATTCCACAAGCAGGGTGCTTACATAGCTACATAACTCAAGGTATTTAAGGGGAAGCTAGATAAGCACCTGAGGGAGAAAGCAATAGAAGGATATGCTGATAGGGTTCGATGAAGTAGGGTGGGAGGAGGCTCATGTGGGACATAAACACCGGCACGGACCTTTTGCTCCAAATGGCCTGTTTCTATGCTGCCAATAGAAATCAATCAGCAACTGACTTGAAAGTAGTTGATGCTCCCTTTAAATAGCACTAGTGGAGGGCATCCTTCCTGCTGCTGAATGCATGTTCAGCTGTGCGAGTTTAAGAGAGGGAGTTAGCTGGAACTTTGATCTCGAAAATGGCACCGCTGGCGTCAAATCAGTGCTGCATGCTTATTGACGTCACGATCTGCCTACTCTGCATACTTCTGGTGGGCGCTCACTGCACGCGTGCTAACACCCTCACCAAGATGGCGTCCGGTGCAACTCACATCAGAAGTGTGCACACGGGCCACAGACACCATTTTGGAGCCAAAATGGCACTGGTAGTGCCAAAACAACGGGCGCTAAGGAGCCGAATTTTCCGGCCAACGTCTCAGGTCGATGACCTATCATCAGAACTGGAAGATGTTAAGAGATTTAACAGTTTTTAGGCAAACACAGAGCCAGGGAAAAGTGGGGTAAGAACATAAGAACATAACAATTAGGAGCAGGAGTAGGCCATACGGCCCCTCGAGCCTGCTCCACCATTCAATAAGATCATGGCTGATCTTCGACCTCAACTCCACTTTCCCGCCCGATCCCATATCCCTTAATTCCCCTAGAGTCTAAAAATCCATCTATCTCAGCCTTGAATATATTCAACGATTCAGCATTCACAGCCCTCTGAGGCAGAGAATTCCAAAGATTCACAACCCTCTGAGGAGTCTGACATCGGTAGTGGGGAAAATGCTAGAGTCCATTATAAAAGATGTAATAGCAGAGCACTTGGAAAACAGTGACAGGATCAGACAAAGTCAACATGGATTTACAAAAGGTAAATCATGCTTGACTAATCTACTGGAATTTTTTGAGGATGTAACTGGTAGAATAGATAAGGGAGAACCAGTGGATGTGGTGTATTTGGACTTTCAGAAGGCTTTCGATAAGGTCCCGCATAAGAGATTGGCGTGCAAAGTTAAAGCACATGAATTGGGGGTAAGGTACTGACTTGGATAGAGAACTGGTTGGCAGACAGGAAGCAAAGAGTTGGAATAAATGGGTCTTTTTCCGAGTGGTAGGCAGTGACTAGTGGGGTACCGCAGGGATCGGTGCTAGGACCCCAGTTATTCACAATGGCCCAAAAATTAAACCTAATACGCGAGAGTACGCATTGTGTACTCTCGCGTATTAGATCCCGAATTGCCGGTTTCCTGCATGCACTGCGCATGCGCGGGAAACCGGCACTTCGTGAATTGCAAAGGGGGCGGTTCCTAAGTGAACCGCGTGCGCACTACAGGTTGCGCGCACGCAGTGCACTTATTTTTTTTTTCAGCTTTGAACGCGCAGGTAAGTGGTGAAGATTTTACACATAAAGAAAGCAGGCGTAGGACCCCCTTTTAACAAGGTAAGTAGTTAATTAAGTGTTATTTTAAATTTTTTTCAACAGGTTTATCTTTTTTAGAGACTTTAAAGAAAGGTAAGTTTATTTTTATAACTTTTAAAAAGATTTTAAATTTTTTCAAAAATTTAATTTTTTGTTTAAAGTGGTTAATTTATTTAACTATACTTATTTTATTAATGTGATGGCTTTTTTAAAAAATTTAATTGAGGTTTAGCTGTTCTTTTGGGGGTTTGTAGTATTCATAGCTTTGACAGCCCTTGCTGTTAAAACTATGAATGAAAGATGGTGTGCTGCCATTGGCTCTAACTGAATCACGTGATCCCAGAGCTCGCACGAACTAATTGCGCCTCTGGGATACGCAAGCACTGCATGGTTGCAACAGGGAGAGGCTTTGAAACTAAAGTTCGTGTGGGCCCCAAACAAAAAGGTAGGCGCAGAGTGCGATATCGCGGGGAATCCTTACCCCCGCGGGAACCATCGATGTTTAATTTCTGGGCCAATATATATTAATGATCTAGACGAGGGAACTAGATGTAATATCTCCAAGTTTGCAGATGACACAAAGCTGGGTGGGCGTGTGTGCTGTGAGGAGGATGCAGAGAAACTCCAGTATGATTTGGACAGGTTGGGTGATTGGGCAGATGCATGGCAGATGCAGTATAATGTGGATAAATGTGAGGTAATCCACTTTGGTGGCAAAAACAGGAAGACATATTATTATCTGAACGACAATAGATTGGGAAAAGGGGAAGTGCAACGAGACCTGGGTATCCTTGTGCACCAGTCGCTGAAGGTAAGCATGCAGGTGCAGCAGGCGGTTAAGAAGGCAAATGGTATGGTGGCCTTCATAGCGAGAGGATTCGAGTACAGGAGCAAGGATGTCTTGCTGCAGTTGTACAGGGCCCTGGTGAGACCACACCTTGAGTACTGTGTGCAGTTTTGGTCGCCTTATCTGAGGAAGGATGTTCTTGCCCTGGAGGGAGTGCAGCAAAGATTCACCAGACTGATACCTGGGATGGCAGGAATGACGTATGAAGAGAGATTGGGTCGATTAGGCTTATATTCGCTAGAGTTTAGAAGAATGAGAGGGGATCTCATTGAAACTTATAAAATTCTAACAGGACTAGACAGACTAGATGCAGGAAGGATGTTCCCGATGGCGGGGGAGTCCAGAACCAGGGGTCACAGTCTAAGGATAAGGGGTAAGCCAATTAGGACTGAGATGAGGAGGAATTTCTTCACCCAGAGAGTGGTGAACCTGTGGAATTCTCTACCACAGAAGGCAGTTGAGGCCAATTCATTAAATATATTCAAGAAGAAGTTAGATATATTTCTTAAGGCTAAGGGGATCAAGGGATATGGGGAGAAAGCAGGGACAGGGTACTGAATTTGGATGATCAGCCATGATCTCATTAAATGGCGGAGCAGGCTCGAGGGGCGAATGGCCTACTCCTGCTCCTATCTTCTATGTTTCTATGTTTCTATGAAGAAATTCCTCCTCATCTCAGTCTTAAATGGCCGACCGTTATCCTGAGACTGTGCCCCTTAGTTCTAGACTCTCCAGCCAGGGTGAAACAACCTCTCAGCATCTACCCTGTCAATCCCCCTCAGAATCTTATATGTTTCAATGAGATCACCTCTCAGTCTTCGAAACTCCAGAGTGTATAGACCCAATCTACTCAATTTCTCCTCTTAGGACAACCTTCTCATCCCAGGAATCAATCTAGTGAACCTTTGTTGCACCGCCTCTAAGACAAGTATATCCTTCCTCAAATAAGGAGACCAAAACTGTGCACAGTACTCCAGGTGTGGTCTCACCAGAGCCCTGTACAATTGTAGCAAGACTTCCTTACTCTTGTACTCCAGCCCCCTTGCATTAAAGGCCAACTTGCCATTTGCCTTCCTAATTGCTTGCTGTACCTGAATGCTAACTCTCTGTGTTTCCTGTACGAGGACACCTAAATCTCTCTGAACACCAACATTTAATATTTCTCACTATTTAAAAAAGATTCTGGTTTTCTATTCTTACTACCAAAGTGAATAACCTCACATTTCCCCACATTATACACTATCTGCCACCTTATTGCCCACTCACTCAACCTGTCTATATCCCTTTGCAGGCTATTTGTGTCCTCCTCACAGCTTACTTTTTCCCACCTAGCTTTGTATGGAAGGCAGGAGCGATTAAATGACAAAAGTGATGATGGTGCAAGGCAAAAGGAGAAGATAATGAGACAAGTAAAGAAACAAAAGATGGGTCCAGAGGAGATGTAAATGGCTACAGCAGAATAGCAGAGGGAGAGGGAAGCATGGAAAATCTGCTTAAGAGGAGAAGGCTCCCATGGCCCGCGAATATGGTGGAAGAAAGGCAGGAAGACCCCAGGGGTTCTGACCATCGGCCGTGTACTGATAGGGACTCCCCACACCAAGCATCAGCCCACACCTCCTCCTTTCTCAGTGGCATTGGTGCAGCCATCCTCCATTACCAGCACCTGCTGTCCGAGAGAGAATGGGCCGGTAGTTAAGATGGTTAAGCTCCAGAGCAGGTGGATTTAGCTCATTGCTGGTTTAACAGACTGCATCCCAAGGGGTGGTGGGATGTGGGTTTGTGCCCTTCATTCCTTATTCTTCACTGGGATAGCAGGGGGAGGGAGAGGGGCTAAGCAGGTAAGTAAGAGTGAGATACCTAGGGTCGCTGTAGAATGACACTGCCTGAGAACCAGGAATCATTTTCCCACCTTTCCTTTCTGTTGGGGAATGGTATGGGTTGTGTACATAGACCTAAAGAGATACTGGATTTAAAAAATAAATAATTGCAGACATTTATTTAACTGAATATTTTATTGAAAAATCAACTGTCAATAATCATAGAAAGATACAACACAGAAGGAGGCCATTCAGCCCATTGTGCCTGTGCAGGCACAATCAATAATCAATAATAAATATTAACAAGTTTTGTTGCTGCTGATTATTAGAGCAGTGTCCTATACAGAGAAATAGAGTACAAGTGGGTAAAACGAGCATGCAGCTTCCTATCTGGGGCATGGTTGTTGTCGGGTAGAACAGGCAAGGATCTCACCAGACTGATTTCTTGCTTTTTGGTCATTTTTAAAATCAAAATTCCTTTACTTCAGAAACTCTTTCCAAAACACAATTCCAGCAAATTCCACCTTACAACAGTTTGGTTCTGATGAGTCTCAGTACATGCTAAGGTGCTGTATTCCCACCACCGTTTTAATTCGGACACTTGGCACGTGATCTGACAGCAAAATAATCAGCTCTTTGCACATCTGATTTGCGGCGGGCGAGTTGCGGTAACCGGGCGGTGCATTGAGCATGAGGAAACTTGCAAATGTGACCGCATTCTCTCGCATCTCCGTCTGCACACTGCTGAAGAAGGAAGCACAGCTTCTTATGTAGTAGATGATCCTATCAGGCAAATCTTCGCCAATGTGCCGGGAGGTATCACTCAAATAATTCTCATAATCCAAGGTGCTTTCCTTCAACCCAAGCTCTTGAAACAGCTTGCACATTTTCTCCGATGTCAACAGTGGACCAATCAGGTTCAGCACCAGACTGCAGACCTTTCTCACCTCGTCGCTCTTGTCATTGAGGTGGAGCAGCAAGCTGGTCAAGGTGGAATATATGTGTTCCATAAATACCGGGTTTTGCTGCATACTTCCAAACTGGGTGAGCTTCCCCAGTATGTTAAATGCTGCGGCTCTCATCCTGTCCTGCCGATTTTCAAAGAAAGGCTCAATCGCCATTGCCACGTCGATTAGAATAGTATCCGCATAATTGTGCTGCAGATTATCTAAGATCTTTGATACACTTGTCATTGCCTCAAATGCAAGGAGAGTGTTCTGTTTAGAATTCTGATCCATGATGGTGAGCATTGTAGGCAGCAGCTTAGCGACATATTTTTCTATCTTTTGAGAAGCTCCGACTCCGGCATTCCCCAGGCCTTTTACAGCCAGCCACTGGACCACAGGAGAGTCATCGATTAAGCATCGAAGCAAGCTGCCCACAAGTGTATCTGTGAGCAACAGCTCTGACACGACTGTGTGATTGAGAAGCTCTCCAAAGAAGGCAGCTGCCGTGATTCTCTGACTCTCGTGTATGTTAGCAAGGACTGGAGTGAGTTGCTCGACGATGTTGATCAGGTGAGGGACAGCAAGGTTGGCCATTGTGGCAGCCAGCAGCATAATACCCTCGTGGTGCATCTCTGGCCTCCTGATCAGGTCCCAGCCTCCTCCTTTATCTGCCATGTCCAGATCATTTCCTTTTCCCTGTCTCAGGAGAGCTTGAAGTATCTCGACAGAGTATTTACAAGCTGTGATGTTATGAGGCTTTTGAGGCAGGCCAGAGGTTTTCCTATCCATCTGAATTCTAAGAAAGTCCCGAGGCAATCGGGCCTGGATGCTGGAGCTGAGATGAATCAGAACAGTACTGAATAACTGGGAGTATAGAATCCCTATCACCGCTTCCGAGTCCTGGTTACATATCATTTGATGCAGAGCACAGATTACAGCCAGAGGCTGATGAGGTCCTGAATTTGTCACATTCTTGACCAGAGATTCTTTGCTACTTTCATACAGTAGCTTTAAGTTGTCCAGTAGGTACTTAATTGAGGCAATGGCAACTGAATTGGTTTTCATTAGTGATCTCCATACATCACTAATGTATTTGTCAAATGGAACGGGGTACTTTAAGAGGCAGGGTAATATCACCGGCACGTGCTGTGCTGCCAGATTGGAGATACAACGTGTTGCCATCCGTATTATAGGCTGCTGAGTAATTGACTGCAACTGGTTGTGGAGGACTTTGATAATCTCAGGGACATCTGTCAGATCGGCCCCACATTTTGTAACGAGGACATTCGTGACAATCGCAGCTGCGTCGGAGCCATTGGATTGCTCATCAGAAAGTCCATTGAACAATGTGAAGAGTAAACTTTTCAGCTGGTCGTGTGCCATGCGTTTTGAGAGAACTTTCCCAACATCGGTGCACACTTGAAACATGGATTGGTTGTTGGCCTGATGTAACCCTTCTTTGATGGCTTTCAGGTGCTCAACATCTGCATCTTTATGATCCGCAGGCACCCCTTCGAAGCGCAACTGGATATAAAGTAGGACATACAAGCATTCAATGGCTGTCTCCCTTACAATGCGTGATGGATCTGTGCATCGAAGCACCATGCATCCAATAATAACCTCCAGGTTATGTGATGGAACCTTATATTTGGGGTCAATTTGTTCCAGGTAAAACACCAGAAGTTGTAAAGTGGTCTCAATTGCCATTTCTCGTGCGTATTCTTTTGTGGATTGAATCCAGATCTCCATGTTCTTAAATATTGACTGAAGTCCAGCAGGTGACAGATCCAAAAGCAAGTGCTGCTTCAGAAAATCCAGCAGAGAGGCCATTGTCTCAATAAATAGCCCCTGCCTCTCCGCCATGCTCATGGTTGGGTGGTCATTGACAGTGCTGGCCTCCAAGTGTGGCAAGCTGAAAACACTACTCAGGCATGTTTGAATCAATTGTCTGTTGTCACTTAATTTGGGGTGCAGTTTTAAGAGGGACGTACAGGCATCCATGGCAGACTTTCGGACAGAGGTCAACAATGCCTCTGTTGACTCAGCCTTAATGAGCTCCTGCATGTAGGTCAACAGTTCAGCTTTTCTGCTGAAGCTGTAGGTGGGCTCTTCATCAGATTGGATAGCTACGGCTAACTGGGTTACAGTCTTGATCAGACTTAGCTTGAGTGTCAAGTCCCTGACCTCAATCTTCATTCCCAAGATTTTGATATTGTAATGGTTGAGCACATTCTCTACAATGTCAGTGTCTATTCTGGCCAGAGTGAGGTCCTTTGGAGAACATGCCATTACATGCCCATAGCATGAGATAAGTGTGCTTTTCACTTTTATTATTTCAATGTCCTCCTGATCCTTAATAATCTGAAAGTAACTTGCAGTCTTCTTAAAAATGTTTAACTTTACAAATTCCTTCAGTATCGTCAGTACAGTGTCCAAATGAGTTACAGCACAGTAGCCAACCCCAAAGGCTATACCCTCTTTCTCCAAAGTTTCATTGTGCCGCACAGTCTGTAGCATCTCCTGCAGATTCCTCTTTACCACTTCTTCATTCTGGCTAAGTTGTAGCACTACACCTAAACATTTGTACACAAACCCTTTCTCTTGTGAAAAATTATAATGATTGTGAAGGTGGTTAATCAGTTCTTTGCCAAGCTGGCCAAGCCAATCCTCATCTGCAATCAACTCCAGCGTTTGGGACAAAACATTTACTAGTTTTTCTTCCCACTGGCTCTGGAGCAGGGATTTCTTGGAATTTTCCTGCAGATAATCAAGTAGAGTTGGAAATTCCTTTTCCCAGACTTGAGGCGCTGCTGGGTGGATGCCAGTGCCTAGGACTTGCAGTAGAGTCAGAGCAGGAGCACACCTGCTCTTTCCCTGCTGCAGAGATGATGACATAGTCAACAGCCTTGTCAGCAGTGCATGAGGTCCAGGAATATTTGAATGCTCCTCATAATTGAGAAAACATTCAGTCGACCCAGCTTCTAGTTTCTTCATTGCAAGGGACACCAAAGAATTGCAAACTGTGGCTAAGGCATTCGTGCACCGTACTGGGATAATAAACTCAAAGAGCAATGGCCAGAGAACATTGTCAATTGGCAATGCTGTCAACATTTTCATCAGTTCTTCGCACCGCCTCCTTAAATCTCGGTCAGTGACCACATCCGCCAGGACAGCGCAGGGGTCCCCGGGGTTATCTTCATTCTCCATAACAGGCAGAGCACATTGTCGGATAATAAACTCTATCATTTCCTTACCTCCCTCCAAATGCAGGTAACTGTGGGTGGCCATGGTGTATATTACCTGGCCAAGTTTTACCTTCACTCTGTTACTGTTGGCTAGAACCAGTAGCTTCACACCAGTCAGAATCTGATTCTTCTGACTCGCCATGTACAAAGGGACCATGTTGATAAGGTGATCCAGCACGGTCAGTGTTCCCAGTCGAATTTGGTTGTTGGTGCTTTCCAGTTTCAGCAGAAGAAAATCTACTATCTGGTACGTAAAGGCTGGTGTTAGAAGTTTGAAGCAGCAAAGGATTTCTTTCTGCTGCTTCTGAGAATATTGGTTGGTGGGCTGCTCCACTGCAATGCAAATCTGATTGTGTAAACTGATAAGCAGGCTGTCGATTTGCACAGCCAGCTCCTCGCTGTTCCTCTCTACGGCAGTGTGCAGTACACCATACAGACCCTGCGTAACACAAAAATCGCTCGAGGTTTCCTGGTACATAGACAGGATTACTGGAATTAACCTGGGTAGTTCGTTCTCCAGTTTGTCAAAGGGGATCAAATGGGTTATCTGGCCTAATGTCTCGATCACTGCTGTGCTTACATTGCGTTCATTCATGGGCAGCCACACATTGAACAGGACGTCATAAGCAGCAGAAAACTCCTTGAAGAATAAATTCTTCTTCACTGTAGGGTCCGGGGCCTCATCTATGTCGTACAGGTATGCAAGGATGCTTTCACTAAAAATCCCCAAAGCAAAGCAGAATACCCACTTGGTTTTCTCTTCCTTTACTGCAGGAAGCATAGACAGCGTGGTATGGAGGAGAGGCTTCAGCAAAGGGACCATGTAATGCACGTGTTCTTTACATAGGTTGGCTAGTGTCAGCACCACATAGAAAAAGGGATCCATCCTCGGTTGAAACATTGACAACAGCTCATCAAAAGCCTCCTTGGTAAACCAATGACCCACGTTAAGTAGGAGCCTACTTGCAATTTCCTGGTGCTCATCGCTCACATCCTTCGATCTGGTCATTTCTATGGATGCCAAGGTGATGAGTTTTTTAGCCGCCATCCGGCCCAAGTCGTCGATGTTGTCCTTCACCAGTTGTGCCATCGCCTTTAACAACGCAGTGCGACGTACCAGCGGCAGCCGTCTGTGGTGGATGATATACTTGCGACAGTACATTAGGACCCCTTCTGCATCCACGCGTCCCAGTTCTTGCAGGGAGTCAGATATTGAATGGCTAACTATGTCGTTAGCATCCCAAGGTACCTCCATAATCAAATTCAGCAAAAGTTCCATTTTGCTACTCGTCATTTTTACTGTAAGTCACTCTGGAATCCCAGATGTCCACGCTTATCGCTATGGTGTTGGTCGCAATCTCTTTTTGTCTTTGATTCCTGGAGCAGAGTTCCCAATCCTGTGCAATCTCTTCCTCAGAATTTCTTTCTTCTATTGTAATACTTGAGTACTTTTTTATTCCTTACAGAACTGTAGTGCTTCAGGATCAATGAACTGAATCACAGCTCTTTATCTCCAATTTCCTATTCTCTGATTCTATGTCACAACAATCTATATATGTATTAAATTTGATTGATATTTTATTCACTTCTACCCTATTGTTGAATCCTTATTGATTCAGCTCAGCGCAGAATGTACTGCTGAGAATGCCCCCTTGTGATAAAATATACTAGCTAAATGGAGCACTGTGCTCTCAGCTTCTCCTCACAGATCTTCACAAGTGTTGATCGAGTTTTGAAGTTTAGGTTTCTTTTGTGATCTAGATTTATCCCTTTAATACAGAGCTAGGTGTCGTCTCTTATGATTAGCACAAATCCTTGTAGCTCAGGGTTTCCAGTCCTATGCAGAGTCTTCCTCAGACTGCTTTTTGGATTGTGTTGTTGATATTGTCACTAAAGCTCTTTTCTTCTTAAAAAACCTGTAATCTCCCAAAGGTGACGGTGATTTTGTTTTGAGACGTGGGGAGATCAATCAGATCTTCTTTTTTGTCTCAACTTCTTTTGATTCACGATACCAACAAACGACGGATTTATTTTAAACCGTACAATTCTATGGCTATTTAATTGTCTTATTCCTTTATATATTGGTCTGCGTCCTGTTTCAAACAGGCCCTTCTCTTTTATCTCTTTGTTTACACTAACTTGATCTTGTCTAAGGTTGTGAGTAGATTTTTGCTCCTTCTTCTTATTTGATTTAATTTCTCTTTCTTTTTTCGCTTCGGGAAAGGCTTATTATACTCCAAATGTAGAAACCCGTTCTCTACGTATCCAATTCTTTTCCGGACGTAGTTCCAAATCTTCAATTTAATATCTCAACAAACTTAACTTATTTTAAACAACAGAGCAGGTTTACTTGTTGCTCTGGAAGTCTTTGTAAATGCAGTTTGGTGCAAATAAAATCTGTCCTGAACAGATTTTGATTTCAGACACTGTTGCCTGATGATAAACACTGTCCACTATGGACGAACAGTGCTCCCAACTTGTCCTCGTAGATCTTCACAAGTGGTGATCGAGTTTTGATCTTGACTTATTCCTGATATTGAGTTGTCTCCTTCACCCTTGACACAAGGGCCCTCTCTTTCTCTCTTACAATTAATTTGTCGCAGCACAGAGGTGTGTTCAATCCTATGCCGATTATTCCTCAGATTCCTATTCTGATGGTTTCAAACTATTTCGATGATTCGTTAAAAGATTTCGCCGACTCGTTTTGAGATTCGTTAGCTAGCTCTCCTCACAGCCAAACACAAAATTTGACTGTAACATATCCAAGTAGCAAACAAGATTATTTCGAAAAGTCGATTGTGCCATCATTTCCTGCCGTTGTGATGTCCAGTGACTCGAGTTGCCAGCTAACCTGCCAGGTGCTGACCTCACCTGTGAGAGTGAGCTTATTAGCCATTGGGCCAATCATCTGTGGGTCGATTGTTTATCAGCAAGTTAATGATAAACGTTAACCATATAAGGGCAGATTTCATGAATTTGTGTCCCCGCAGGTTGCTCTGGTCTCCATGCCCTGAATCCCTAACCTGCACTCCCAGAGGCTGGCCCCCTGCGCCGGCAATGTAAATTTGTAAAATCTACCTCACTCAATAACATTACTTGGGTTCAGGTCTAAAATAGGGGTACAGCAGTGTGACTCGTGGTCAGGGCATCAGCTTTATAGAACCTTACAGCACAGAAGGAGGCACATTGTGCCTGTGCCATTTCTTTGAAAGAGCTGTCCAATTAGTCCCACTCTTCCGCTCCTTCCCCATAGCCCTGCAAATTTTTCCTTTTCAAGTATATATCCAACTTTAAACTTTCATGTATGTTGAAAGTTCAATGAGATTTGTTTCTACGGAATTGTCCATTATCTATCCATCTGTTTATATCTATATATTTTGCTTTCCTTGATTTGTGCCTCTAAAATATGGTACCATAATAAAAAGGGACCCCCAGTAAACACTGAGGCAAAACTAAAGGTTTTCTCTTTGTGGGGCCCATCATATCTACATTGTTCATCACATAAAGGTACACGATTGTCCTAGTTTCAAAAAAAGCACGTTAATACTTACCTCATTGTCTCTCAGCACCTCTCTCTCAAAGGAGGCTGAGGGGAGACCTTATTGAGGTGTATAAAATTATGAGGGGCCTTGATCGAGTGGACAGGAAGGGCCTATTTTCCTTAGCAGAGGGGTCAACAACCAGGGGGCATAGATATAAAGTAATTGGTCGGAGGTTTAGAGGAGATTTGAGGGGAAATTTCTTCACCCAGAGGGTTGTGGAGGTCTGGTCTCACTGCCTGAAAGGGTGGTAGAGGCAGAAACCCTCAGCACATTTAAAAAGTGCTTGGATGTGCACTTGAAGTGCCGCAACCTACAGGGCTACGCACTAAGAGCTGGAAAGTGGGATTAGGCTGGATAGCTCTTTGTCAGCCGGCGTAGACACGATGGGCCAAAATGGCCTCCTTCCGTGCTGTAAATTTCTATGATTCTATTTCAAACATCTTTCTATATCCTTTAAGCGGCCATATTGTTTTCTTGCCTAACCCTTACTTATGAACCACATATGGAGAGGGTGCAGAGGAGATTTACTAGAACGGCACTAGGGATGAGGGACTTCAGTTATCTGGAGGGGCTAGAAAAGTTGGATTGATCTCCTTAGAGCAGCAAAGGTTAAGGGGAGATTTAATAGAGGTGTTCAAAATTATGAGGGGTTTTGATAGAGTAGATAAGGAGAAACTGTTTCCACTGACTAGAGGGTCAGTAACCAGAGGACCCAGATTTAAGGTAATTGGCAGAAGAACCAGAGGGGAGTTGAGAATTTTTTTGATCTGGAAGACACCATCTGAAAAAGGGTGGTGGAAGCAGATTCAATAATAATATTCGAAAAGGAATTGGGTATATACTTGAAAAGGAAAGATTTGCAGGGTTATGGAGAAAGAGCGGGGAAGTGGGACTAATTGGGTAGCTCTTACAAAGAGCGGCCACAGGCATTATGGGCTGAAGGTCCTCCTTCTGTGCTGTAAGATTCTATGGCCATGAAATTCGGTAGGTTAGCGCCTCCCGTTAGCACCTGGTGGGGGCGCTAAGGGGTTAGCACCTGGCTGCGGTGAATCCAACGCCACACGCGACCTTCAGTGGCGAATTAGTGCTGGCGCTAACTGTTAGCGCCTAGGCCTCTAGCTCCTCTCACATGGTGACGTCAATGCGTGTGCAACGCCCCGTTAACGGCCCTGATGCAAAATTGCCTTTCGCCCCCTGTTTTAGCACCTCGGGCCGACAACGCCAGTAAGAGGAGGCGTTGTGCACTCGGAAGTGCGCTGCAGGAGTGGTAATTAAAGGGAATGATTCCGTGTCGCTTGAACATCGCGAAAAAGGCGCTTTCAGTGATCGCACCGTTTATTACTTGCACCAGTCTGCTGCCTGCGCAAAATATTTTACACCTTTTCCTCAAACATCTCCAAATGCTGCACTTTCTGAAAGTGATAGGGGCTGCAATGGCAGTCGCCCAGGTCGCGTTGAAAAACACCACTGATGACTATGAGGTTATACAGCGTGATTGGCCCTTCCCTTTAAGAGATGGAAGCAGCCTGTGTGATTAAAGAGTGCCGTTTGGACTGTGCATGACCTTTATCGCTCTGCCGGTAGTGCCCCGCTCTCAGAGGTTAGCGCCCTAAGTTAGGAGTGTAGCGCTTGATTTCACGCTCCACTTCCCTCTTGGAGCGCTAACAATGAATTTCGCGGGAGTCAACAATGATTAGCGCCTGGCGCTAATTCTTCAACTTTTAAAGTTTTAGCGCTCCAAACGGGGCTAGACCGAATTTGTCCCCCTATGATTCTATTCTCTGACTCATCATGGCCAGTACTATTAAAGACCCACTAGTCGATGACTAAATGTTCTAAAAAGGAGGTAACTGTGTCTAATGGAAGCCCTTTGTTTCCATGTTTTATGCTGCTGGGATGATATGAATTGTTATAAAATGCCCATATGCCAACCTTTGTTCCTCCATTACAACAGTGACTACACTTCAAAAGTACTTAATTGGCTGTAAAGCGCTTTGGGACGTCTGGTGGTCGTGAAAGGTGCGATATAATGCAAGTCTTTCTTTTTTTCTTTTTCTTTAGCCTTTGTGCTCAAGGAAACCTTGACCGGTGGCACTAGAGGCTCAGTAGTTACCATGGAACTGCACTGCAGACAAAGTCTCAAATTCTAAAGCTGTGTCAGAAGAGGCCTAACATAATATTTTCACCCATGTGTTAGCCCATGGCGCTTTCCCTCATGGTGATTTCTTGTCTATTCTGCCACATCTACAAAATACTCCCCTAGTGGCTTCAGCATAGATGCTAGAAGGCTGCTGATGCTCAGATGAGGGCCGTTGAGATGCTCATGGTCAGTGACCTCCAGGAGCTTGGGCCTGAACCATATAGAAATTATGCAAGACTTTGGTGGGAGTTGTTTAAGACCTCGCGATAACAGCGATAATGTAGCGGGATACATCAACACGGAGATCAGAGAAGCTTGTTGCAAAATCAGAGTAGTTATAACGGGAGACTTTAATTTTCACAGACTGAGAGAAGCACAACAGCTCGAGTGCCAAAGGCAGCGAATTGCTTGAGTTTATTTGGGACAGCTTTCCGGAACAATATGTTCTTGAACCAACAAGAGAACAGGCCATCTTAGATTTAGTAATGAGTAATAAGCCTGATGTGGTAACACAATACAGCTTCCTGTGACTCGAACTTTATTGCATCACTTCCTGTGATTAGTCCAGGATAAATACTGGACTGATCAGTTGAATCCTGGAGAGGCATAGAGTAAGACCTCTTTTGTATGTAGCACCTTTTTAGTTGATTAAAGCTTACTTTAAGTTCACCATGCGTAAGGCTCATTCTTACGACAATTTAATCAACTTTGAAAAACTTCGCACTCAAACTTTTTGGACGAACTCGGAACTAAGGATCCAGGGAATCACCCATCATGGAAAACATCCTTAAACCATCGCGTCTTGACTTGGACCCAAACACCCCAGCAGCCGGTAAGGTGTGGAAACACTGGTATCGCACGTTTGACAATTTTCTCGAATATTGCAAGGCTGATGATGACTCAAAGTTACGGATACTCATCAACTGTGTCACCCCGAATGTATTTCAGTATGTCGAGGAATGGGGCAGTTACGAGGAGGCAATTCGGACGCTTAAAAGACTATATACTAAGACACCGAATGAGGTCTATGCCAGACATCTACTAGCTACAGCCCAACAAGGGCCGGAGGAATCCATTGATAAATTCCTCCAAGAGCTTCGCAGACTTAGTATGGACTGTAACTTTCAGGCGGCCTCAGCTGAGCTGTACCGTGAAGAAATGATCCGTGATGCTTTCATCTGCGGGCTTGCCTCCCCATTTATACGCCAGCGTCTACTGGAAAGTAAGACACTTGAGCTTCAGAGAGCTTATGACATGGCTTGCTCTCTAGATCTGGCAAAAAGAAATGCAGACCTTTATACAGTGCCCAGACCTCGGTCTGCTGCCTTAACTACAGTCAGGCAATTTAAGAGGCCACAGGTGAACTCTATTAGGGAGGACTTTATCCCTGACGATCAATCTGATGACTTCACTGATGAAGAGGATGATGACCCCACTGTGGCAGCCTCTTGGCAATCTAAGAAATGCTTCTTTTGTGGTGATGAGTTTCACCCTCGGAAATTCTGCCCTGCTCGCAATGCCTTTTGCAGTCATTGCAACAAAAAGGGTCATTTTGCAAAGGTTTGCCTATCAAGAGCCTCTACGAGGCCTTATCAAGCTAAGTCCTACCGAACTGCCCCGGTAAGGGCCTATCAAGATGTTCCGGCTAAAATCTATCGTGCTTCCTCTCGGGTTTTCTCTCGAAGAAACACACCTAGAGTTTCAGCCACTCTTTGTGCAACGACACCAATTACAGCTGCTTGTCCTCAGAACCTATTCCATGCAGCTACAAAAGCATCAATTAATGGACATACTTTAGATGCCTTAATTGACTCAGGTAGCACTGATAGTTTCATTAGGGAACAGATTGTTGCAGAGTTAAAGCTACATGTTTTCCCATCGGACCAGGCAATTGCGATGGCTCAGTCATCACTTAATACCAGAATTTCTGGCTTTTGTATGGTTGAAATAACACTTAATGGTCACAGGTATCCCTCCACCCGGCTTTCGGTGCTCAAGGACTTATGTAGTGATCTTATCTTAGGGCTGGATTTTCAAAAGCAGCATAAGAAGCTCACCATTGAGTTCGGCGGATCCAAACCTGAACTCACTATTTCTAATATACGACCTCGATTACCGTTCTGTGCATTGTCAGCAGCTTCACTGGATGAACCCTCACTGTTTACCAGTATCCCTCCTCGATGCAAACCGATTATAACAAAGTCACGACGTTTCAGTCAGGAAGACCAGTCTTTTATTGCGGCTGAGATTTCTCGGCTTTTAGCAGAGGATATCATCGAGCCTTGTTCGTCGCCATGGCGCGCCCAGGTCGTTATTGTTAAGAACCCTCTACAACCTCACAAGAAACGGCTGTGCATTGACTATTCACAGACCATCAATCAATATACGGACTTGGACGCATACCCATTGCCGCGCATCGATGATATGGTTAATAAACTGGCTGAGTACACGGTGTTCTCAACATATGATCTGAAAAGTGCCTATCATCAGGTACCCTTGAAGGTCTCAGACAAGCAGTATACGGCCTTTGAAGCCAATGGACGGCTGTATCAATTTCGTCGCCTTCCCTTTGGGGTCACTAATGGAGTGGCTGTCTTCCAGCGAGCAATGGATGACCTGGTCAAACAGGAAGACTTGAAGGATACGTTTCCTTATCTGGACAATATTACTGTCGCAGGTCGCAATCAGTGGGAACATGACGCCAATCTCCAACGATTTTGGGATGCACTCCAGCACCGTAATTTGACATTAAATGCGGCTAAATCCATTGAGTCACAACCAACCATCAACATCCTTGGCTATTGTGTGGGCAATGGCATCATTAAACCTGACCCTGAAAGGCTTCGCCCACTCCAAGAACTCCCGCCACCTAAGAATCCGGCCTCCTTGCGCCGGGCCCTCGGCCTGTTTGCATACTATGCTAAATGGATTCCTAACTTCTCGGACCGAATCCAACCTCTACTGAAGGCCAGCACATTCCCACTGGACACAGCGGCTGTTGCAGCCTTTAACCTCCTGAAAAAACAGTTGGAGAAAGCGGCTCTTCACTCCATCGATGAGAGTCTTCCTTTTGTTGTTGAGTGTGATGCCTCGGAGGTGGCGATCTCGGCCACTCTGAATCAGGAAGGTCGTCCGGTGGCATTTTTGTCCAGGACTTTTCAAGGGGCTGAGCTACATTATCCTCCAGTCGAGAAAGAAGCTACAGCCATCATAGAGGCAGTACGGAAGTGGACTCATCTCCTAGCTCGCCAGCACTTTACCTTAATCACGGACCAGCGATCGGTCGCCTTCATGCTCGATAATCGAAAACGGACCAAAATTAAAAATAATAAAATCCAGCTTTGGCGGCTGGAATTGGCCTCTTTTGGTTACACCATCCACTATCGACCTGGCAAGGAGAATGTGGCTACGGATACCCTCACACGAGCATTCTGCTCCGCCATGGCACCCTCTACGCTCGTAGACATCCATGATGGGTTGTGTCATCCGGGCGTTACTCGCATGCTACACTTCGTGCGGTCCCGAAATCTCCCATTCTCTACCGGGGATGTAAAGAAGATGTGCTCGGACTGCAGAGTCTGTGCGGAATTGAAACCTCAGTTTTTCCGCCCCTCGGGTGGTATACTCATACATGCGACCCAGCCAATGCAACGGCTTAGCATCGATTTTAAGGGGCCGTTGCCCTCTTCAACTCGCAACACTTATCTATTGACCATGGTCGATGAGTATTCCCGTTTTCCGTTTGCCTTTCCCTGCCCCAATATGCTGACGACCACGGTTATCAGCTGCCTTGAGCAGGTATTTGCTTTCTGTGGCATGGCATCCTATGTTCATTCGGATCGGGGCCCTTCTTTTATGTCAGGAGAACTCAAGGCCTATCTCTCGGAACGGGGTATTGCTGCCAGCAGAACGACGCCTTATCATCCGGTCGGGAATGGGCAAGTCGAGCGTTTTAACGCTATCATCTGGAATGCGGTACGTCTGGCTTTGAGATCTCGGGGCCTACCCAACCAGCAATGGGAAGCAGTACTTCCAGACGCATTACACTCCCCACGGTCCCTCCTTTCGACCGCCACAAATACGACGCCTCATGAACGGCTCTTCCGATTTCAGCGTCGCTCATCCTATGGGATATCTCTCCCGTCGTGGCTGACTGCACCGGGACCAGTGCTACTCCGAAGATATGTCCGGGCGTCTAAGAATGACCCCCTGGTAGATGAGGTTGAGCTCACTGACGTCAACCCTACCTACGCCTATATTCGGTATCCTGACGGTCGGGAATCTACCGTGTCATTGCGGGATCTGGCTCCCTGCCCGCCGAAACATAGAGGGACACCAGGGGATGATATTGTACCAGGCACATCTCTGGGCTCGCCAGGTGCCTCTCATCACGATCTGGATCTGACGCCGGCTGGTACCTCACTCCAGCGTGCCGACCTGGGGCAGACTGACTATGAGCCCGTCGGGGCTCGCACGCGCAGCCACGATCCACCCCGTACCATACGCTCGGAAACGGATCTGCCACAGCCCTGCCCGACACCCGTTCAGGCACCAGTACACAGTCAGGATCGTCCTGACCCCTCACAGAGCGGGCCGGATCACTCGGACTCTGGTCCACGGCCCGCGGCGGGTAAACGGGCTAGGGGCCCTCTACCGCTACGAGAACCCAAACGGGTGCGGCTCTCCCTCGTCCAGCGGCTACGAAATGGAGGGAGCATCCCGGCCTCCTAATCTTTTGGGGGGGGGGAGAATGTGGTAACACAATACAGCTTCCTGTGACTCGAACTTTATTGCATCACTTCCTGTGATTAGTCCAGGATAAATACTGGACTGATCAGTTGAATCCTGGAGAGGCATAGAGTAAGACCTCTTTTGTATGTAGCACCTTTTTAGTTGATTAAAGCTTACTTTAAGTTCACCACGCGTAAGGCTCATTCTTACGACACCTGATTTAGTCAATAATCTAATAGTAAGGTAACACCTAGCTTACAGTGACCATAACATGATTGAATTTAATATTAGGTTTCAGAAGAGGAAGGATGAGTCACAAACCAAGGTTTTAAATTTAGGTAAGGCTGACTTTGGAGGGATGAGGTAGGAATTGGCCACAATAGACTAGGTAGAACTATTAACGGATAAAACTACTAATGAACAATGGGAAGTGTTCAAAAAGTATTTGGTAGAATGCAAGACCTGTACATACCCTTACAGGGCAAGAGCTCTATGTGTATAATTAAAGGACCTTGGTCAACAAGAGAAGTAAGAGATAGTATAAAACTAAAAGAAAGGGCTTATATGAAGGAAAAGAACAATAGAGAACCTGCAGATTGGCAAAGATATAAAGAACAGCAAAGGGATAAAACGAAAGTGGTAAGAGCTGCAAAAAGCAAATACCATAAAAAGCTTGTGAGAGATATCAAAGACAACACTACGGGCTGGATTTTGCCAGTGCTCAGAGGGCGGGTTTGGAGGCGGATCAACGGGTAAAATCGTTTTTATTGACTGCGGGTTGCGATCCCACCGTCAACCCGCCTCCAAACAATTTGCGCATGGACCCGACACCTAGCAGCGGGAAGAGGATTAAAGCCAATTACCTGCCTATTAACAGGTAGTTGCTAGTAGTTGACAGGCTATTTTTTAATTTTGCCACTTCTGCCTCGGGTTTCCCGACGTCCGGACACCACGCCAGGTAAGTGTGGCCTGTTGTGAGTCTGCTGTAATGTTTCTGCATTGATGACAGCTGCAGAAGTGGTGTGAAGGATCCAATGGTGCACTGGTGAGTCTCAGAGGTAAGAAAATGTTGGGAAATTCATTTTTAATGCATTTACACATTTCTTTAGGTAACAAGTTTTGAAAACCATGTCCAGTGCCACCTCATTGGGAGAACCTCTCTCACCAGTGACAGATCGCTTCTGTCACCTCACCTGCAGCTGCCATCTATTCCAGCCTATGGAGGGAGTAATTGGAGAGCCTGGGTGCAAGAGCTCACCTTTGTACAGTGATTGTCAGTGTTTGCAGCACCTCAATGCTGTCAAACACTGAGAAATCAGCTGTCAAATGAAAATTGTATGTGGTCCCTTTAAGAAAACCGGCAGATGACGCGTCATCAAAAGATGTCATCTGACCGGCTTCCTCTTAATTGGCCGGCAAGCCCACAGAGCGGGCTTAACAAGGTCAATCAACGTAAAATCACGTCTGTGGGCCGGATGCAGTTGGGGCGGGACTGGAAGCCGGAAACCACCTGACCCACACCCAACCCGCCTCCATTGAAAAAATCGCAGCCTAAAAGTTTTTGCAAATATATTATGAGAAAGGGTGGCTAACAGTAATGTGGGCCCCTTAATGACAGATGCAGGTGATATTCGAATTGGAAATCAGGAAATGGCAGACTTACTAAATAGTTACTTTCTATTGGTCATCACAGTAGAGGATGTGAATAAAGTATCAGAGATACAAGGGAAATGAAATTAAATCAAAGGGAGGAACTGACTAGATTTATTATAAGTTAAAAAAATAATGATGGAAAAACTAATGAGATTAAAGATTGATAAATCTCCAGGTCCCGATGGTTTCCACCCCAGGGTATTAAAAGAAGTAGGTGAGGAAAGATAGATCAGAGTATTTTCAAAATGGTGAGAAGCTAGGAACTATGGAGGAGCAGAGAGGTTTAGTACAGAAATCACTAAAAGCTCGTGGACAAGTACAAAAAATAAATTAAAAGGCTAATGAAATGTTGGCCTTTATTTCAAGGGGGCTGGAATACAAAGGGTGGAAGATTCGCCAGAATGATACTGGGGCTAAAAGGGTTAAATTATGAGGACAGGTTGTATAGATTGGGCTTGTATTCCCTTGAATATGAAAGATTAATGGGTGATCTAATTGAGGTGTTTAGGTGATTAAAGGATATGTTAGGGTAGATAGAGAGAAACTATTTCCTCTGGTGGAGGAGTCCTGAACAAGGGGGCATAACCTTAAAATTAGAGCCAGGCCATTCAGGGGTGCTGTCAGGAAGCACTTCTTCACACAAAGGGTAGTGGAAATCTGGAACTCTCTCCCCCAAAAAGCTGTAGAGGCTGGGGGTCAATTGAAAATTTCAAACTGAGATTGATAGATATTTGTTAGGCAAGGGTATTAAGGATTACAGAACCAAGGCGGGTAGATGGAGTTAAGATACAAATCAGCCATGATCTAATTGAATAGCGGAACAGGCTCGAGGGGCTGAATGGCCTCCTCCTGTTCCAAATTGGCAGCTTGCATTTGGAAACCACTACCTAGTGCTCTCTCATCCTGCTTCACTCTGTCCATGTGGAAAGAGATGTAGGAGTCTCTCCTAGTGCAGAGAGTCTCAGTGACCTCCCTGATACAGAGATGGACTGCAAACCGTAAAATATAGCTGATATCACCTGATACAGCCTGAAAGGAGCCCATGGCATAAGGGTTAGAGGCCACTGTGACCTTGACAGCCACAGGCAGTGCTGTCCATGCCCTGGTGCGAGGCTTGAGTTGTGGCTGCAGCAGGTGACATAGCTCAGTGACAGCCTCCTTGGTGAAGCGAAGGTGCCTCAGACATTGCTCCTCGGTGAAGTTCAGGCAGGAGAAGCGCTCCCTGAAGACCCGCTGTGGGTATGGCCTCCTGCGCGGCGTCCTCCTTCTCCTCCCTCTTGTCACAGCTGCTCATGTTCTCTCCTATCTTCCTTGTTGCTCACTCTCCTCCTCCAGCCCCAAAGGCAGCCCAATGAGACCACTCATGACTGCAGTCAAACTCTTTAGAAGGCAGCCAAAAACTGCACCACCGACAAAATCCACCTCTCAGTGGTCAGAATTAACTTTCCAGAGTCAGAAAACAGGCCAATAAACACCCAAAAGTTAACCAGCAGCCTAAAATGACTAACTAGCAATTAACCTGTAAGTACTACATGATCCCTTTAAATAGCGTTGTTGCAGGGTCCTTCCTGCCTATTAGAGTCATGAGTTGCTGGGTGAGTTTATCACCAGATGAGTCAGGCGCTGGGGCAGAACAAAATCAGAAAGGGGTCCTGCAACAAGCATAGCACCCTAATTTAAATAAATTATTAATTGCTTTAAATAGTTCTGGCCTGTGTTCTGGCACCAACGGAGAAGCTCAATTCAACATGGCTGACGGTGCACTTCCGGCTCTAAACGAGTACGCGCTTCCTGCCCACAATATTGGAGGCTTATGTGCCCATTTACTGCCCGAGTAACAGGTGTGGAGCAACTGAATTTCTAGGCCCATATCTGTCTATGATAGCATTCACAGAAGTGACCACCACACAATCATTGAAAACAAAGTATCTCCTCCATTGTATAGTGTTGAATTAGCACCATGTTAAGTCAGATAGACTAAGGACAGATCGAGAAGCCCAAAACTGGACAGCTCTGAGGTGCTGTGGGCCATCAGCACAAATTGTAACTTCATGGCCTAGCACATCCCTCACTCCTTCAACACCATCATGCTAGGAGTATCGAAGGGTGTCCCAGGAGTAGCACCAGACATACCTTAGGGTGGTGTACCAACCCAGTGTCACTAATACACGGGGCTACCTACACATTAAACACCACAAGCAGCCATTAATAAACAGATCGAAGTGGTTCCAAACCCAAAGGATCAGGGAAAAGCTCTATACCCCCAGCACATCAAGCCAATAATGGTGGTGACTAAACACACAACAAATGGGAGCAGAAGGCTCAATAAACCTCCCCATTCTCAGCCATGGTGGAGAGACAAGGCTGAAGTGTTTGCCGGTGTCTTTGGCCAAAAATAGCATGACATTCAGAAGCAGCACAGCAAACACCATGGGCTCTAATAACATCCCAGCTGTAGTGAAGACTACAGCACTAGCCAGACCATCAACATCCTGAGGGTTACCATTGAACGGAAGCTGAAATGGGCCAGCCAAATCAACACCATGACTACAAGAAAAGGCCAAAAGCCTGGTACACTATGAAGAATGGCTTATCTCCTGTCCCCTCAATGTCCTCCACAAGGCTCAAGTCAGGGGTGTGATGGAATATTCACCACTCACGTGAATGGATGCAGCTGCAACAACACTCAATAAGCTCAGCATCATTCAAGACAAAGCAGTTTGCTTGATCGACACCCCCAATACTGAATTTAATATCCACCCTCTCATATACATGACTACAAGCAAGCCACTATATCTATTATACTTAGAAGTGGGATACCCATCAGGGATCAAGAGCATCACCAATCTAGGCCAGTTCTTGATCACAAATAAAGCCCGATGATGCATTGCATTTTACATTTATACCTTTACACGTCTACATTTTGTCGCAGGATATGATGTAACCCTCGCACTGAAGGGATAATTACTAGTCCTAGCCCCTTTAGGGCTACCCCGGATCAGGCATATTCCTCAGACGTTCACTTTCAACTAAAGTTTGAGGTAGCCGAATCCTAAAGACGCTTAATTGGGTCTAAAGGTCCGGACTATCTCTCCCTAAAGGAAAGGAATAATCTGAAAATGTTAACGTCCTCCAGATAGCACTTTTAATGAGTTTAGCTAGACTGATATTATGAGGGTCCGGAAAACTCCCCCAGAATTCTGCAACTCCTCACCAAAGAGTGTACAGAGATTGAGTTCGCGAGTTTGATACAGAAGTCTTATGTGAGACAATTCTAAAAATATATAGATTTATTAAAGAACCGACTTGTAATTTACAGTTGGGTGAGTCAATCGCAACATTAACAGTTCCAAAAAGAGAAAGCTTACAATCTTATTATCAGAGAACCTTACTCTCAAATCTTAACTTCGCTACAGTTTTACAGTTCTTAAAGTTCTATTCAGGATATCCACCAAAATCAAATACCTTTGATCCCCGAGGTACAAAGAGTTGGAGACTTACAGAGCCGCCTCTGAAGCCGAGAATTGCTTTGCCCCTTTAAAGCGAGTCTGTTATCCCATTTGAGAGTTCAATATTTATACCCTTTTCCAGTGGTATTTCCTTTAAGGTTTTCTGCTGATGTAGTCATTTTTCTGCTGACTTCTACAATTCTTAGTCACCTCAGCTGGTAGCATTACAGAATTATGTCTCCTCTCTAGGTGCTCTAAGTTTACCATAAAAAACGGTGTAACGGCAGGTATGTTTTTTACTTGATGTCATTTTTACGAAGGCAGATGTTTGTTACTTTTATGTGCTTCTTTACGAAGTGTAAATTAGAACACCTTATCCAGGGTTAACCATTGTTTCATTCCGAAAGGTACAGTCTGCCGGAGCCTTTAACCTTCTGTTTCAATAAGTTTATTGATTCAGTGCCAACAACTACCTTATCTCAATAACCAGAATGCTTTCACAGCTTTTTCATAGTTAGGTTTCTAGATTTCCAAACCCAGTTTGCCATGTTTTAATAAGGCCAGAATTCTTTCAAAAGATAGTGTATTTTTCTGAATAGGTTATATGGCTTATTCCTTCACAGCACCATGTGATATTCCTATGTCTGAAACTGACTTAAACTGTTAAGCATGAGGCCCCAGCTCTTATCCCTTATTCAAGATGCTGCATCTTGTTTTTCTTAAAGTGTTCTGTGATCTTCTCCCAGTACTTTTCCACTCTACTTAGACATGTCTGTTCCATGGTAGTACTTTAATTGTCTGCCCAAGACCGTACTTTGAATCCTTTTACTATCAAAGTCATGTGATCTATAAGTTCCATCTAAGTTAGGCATTTATCTATAACTAGATTTAGCCAGTACTGTGGTTAGTTACATCTATGCCAGTTCCTTTGAGTTTTGGTTTATATGTATTCTTGCTTAAGCAACCTGTTCTGTATATTAGCAGAATTCAGCTCGTCCCTCTTGCTGGTCACGTACTCTCCCTATTTCTCTCTATGCTGTCACTGTAGCTCCCTATAACTGCTGACCACCCAACTTCCTTTTCTGGCTCCCATGTTAGCTGATATTGTTAATGGTTCTCTCTCCTCAGGTACTGTCCCCCTCTCCCTCAAATCTGCCGTCATCACCCCTCTCCTCAAAAAACCAAACCTTGATCCCTCCGTCCTTGCAAACTACCACCCCATCTCCAACCTCCCTTTCCTCTCCAAAGTCCTTGAACGTGTTATCGCCTCCCAAATCCGTGCCCATCTTTCCCGCAATTCCATGTTTGAATCCCTCCAATCAGGTTTCCACCCTTGCCACAGTACCGAAACGGCTCTCATCAAATCACAAATAATATCCTTTGTGACTGTGACAAAGGTAAACTATCCCTCCTCGTCCTTCTTGACTGGTCTGCTTTGACATGGTTGACCACTCCATCCTTCTCCAACGCCTCTCCACCGTCGTCCAGCTGGGTGGGACTGCACTCGCCTGGTTCCATTCTTATTTATCTAATCGTAACCAGAGAATCACCTGCAGCGGCTTCTCTTCCCGCTCTCGCATCTATCCTTGGTCCCCTCCTATTTCTCATCTACATGTTGCCCCTTGGTGACATCATCCAAAAACATAGCATCAGTTTCCACATGTACTATGACGACACCCAGCTCTACCTCACTACCTCTTCTCTCGACCCCTCCACGGTGTCTAAATTGTCAGATTGCTTGTCCGACATACAGTTCTGGATGAGCAAAAATTTTCTCCAATTAAATATTGGGAAGACCGAAGTAATTGTTTTCGGTCCCCGCCACAAACTCCGTTCCCTAGCCATTGACTCCATCCCTCTCCCTAACATCTGTCTGAGGCTGAACCACACTGTTCGCAACCTTGGTGTCATATTTGACCCTGAAATGAGCTTCCGACCATATATCCGCAGCATAACAAAGACCGTCTACTTCCACCTCCGTAACATCGCCCGTCTCCGCCCCTGCCTCAGCTCATCCGCTGCTGAAACCCTCATCCATGCCTTTCTTACCTCTAGACTTGACTATCCCAATGCACTCCTGGCTGGCCTCCCACATTCTATTCTACGTAAACTTGAGGTCATCCAAAACTCGGCTGCCTGTGTCCTAACTCGCACCAAGTCCCATTCGTCCATCACCCCTGTGCTCGCTGACCTACATTGGCTCCCGGTTAAGTAGCGCCTCGATTTCAAAATTCTCATCCTTGTTTTCAAATCCCTCCATGGCCTCACCCCTGCCTATCTCTATAATCTCCTTCAGCCCCACAACCCACCGAGATATCTGCGCTCCTCTAATTCTGCCCTCTTGAGCATCCCTGATTATAATCGCTCAACCATTGGTGGCCGTGCCTTCTGTTGCCTCGGCCCTAAGCTCTGGAATTCCCCGCCTAAACCTGTCTGCCTCGCTACCTCTCTTTCCTCCTTTAAGACGCTCCTTAAAACCTACCTCTTTGACCAAGCTTTTGGTCACCTGCCCTAATTTATCCTTATGTGGATCGGTGTCAAATTTTTTGTCTTAAAATACTCCTGTGCAGCGCCTTGGGACGTTTTACTACGTTAAAGGCGCTATATAAATACAAGTTGTTGTTAACATAAGAACATAAGAAATAGGAGCAGGAGTAGGCCAATCGGCCCCTCGAGCCTGCTCCGCCATTCAATAAGATCATGGCTGATCTGATCCTAACCGCCAATCTACTATCTATCACAGAACCATCTCCTGCATCTAACAGAATTGCACACACGAAATAGGAGCAGAATCAGGCTACACGGTCCCTGGGCCCGCTCCACTACCCACAGGGCCATGACCGATCCGAACCTAGACTCATGTCCAAAATCCTGCCCGCTCCCCGTAACCCTTAATGCCCTTTACTTCTAGGAAACTGTCTATTTCTGTTTTAAATTTAATTAATGTTGTAGCTTCTACAGCTTTTTGTGGCAGCATATTCCATGGACCTACCACCCTCTGAGTGAAGTAGTTCCTCCTCATCTCAGTTTTGAAAGAGCAGCCCCTTATTCTAAGACTATGTCCCCTAGTTCTAGTCTCACCCGTCATCGGGAACATCCTCCCCGCATCCACCCGATCCAACCCCTTCACAATCTTATATGTTTCAATAAGATCGCCTCTCATTCTTCTGAACTCCAATGAGTAGAGTCCCAATCTACCCAACCTCTCCTCATATGACCACCCCCTCATCCCCGGGATTAACCGAGTGAACCTTTTTTGCACTGCCTCGAGAGCAAGGATGTCTTTCCTTAAGTAAGGACACCAAAACTGTATGCAGTATTCCAGGTGCGGTCTCACCAATACCTTGTACAACTGAAGCAATACCTCCCTATTTTTATATTCTATCCCCCTAGCAATGAAAGCCAACATTCCATTTGCCTTCTTAATCACTTGCTGCACCTGCATACTAACCTTTTGAGTTTCGTGCACCAGGACCCCCAGATCCCTTTGCACTTCAGTACTCTCCAGTTTCTTGCCATTAAGATAATAAATTGCTCTAGGATTTTTCCTGCCAAAGTGCATCACCTCACACTTTCCAGTGTTGTATTCCATCTGCCAAATCTCTGCCCACTTACTTAGCCTGTCTATGTCCCCTTGCAGGTTTTTTATGTCCTCCTCACTCACTACTTTCCCTCCCATCTTTGTATCATCTGCAAATTTTGATATGTTACACTTGGTCCCTTCCTCCAAATCGTTAATATAGATTGTAAAGAGTTGGGGACCCATCACTGACCCCTGTGGAACACCACTAGTTACTGATTGCCAGTCTGAGAATGAACCATTTATCCCAACTCTTTGCTTTCTGTTGGATAGCCAATCCTCTATCCATGCCAGAATATTACCCCCAATCCCGTGATTTTTTACCTTAAGCAATAATCTTTTGTGTGGCACCTTGTCAAATGCCTTTTGGAAGTCTAAATACACTACGTCCACTGGTTCCCCTTTATCCACTCTATATGTTACTTCCTCAAAGAACTCCAGCAAATTTGTCAAACATGACTTCCCCTTCGTAAAACCATGCTGACTTTGTCCTATTAAATTATGATTATCCAAATGTCCTGTTACTGTTTCCTTAATAATGGACTCCAAAATTTTACCTACCACAGATGTTAGGCTAACCGGTCTATAGTTACCAGCCTTCTGTCTACTGCCCTTTTTAAATAAGGGTGTTACATTAGCAGTTTTCCAGTCTGCCGGGACCTCAGCGGAATCCAGGGAGTTTTGAAAAATTATTACCAATGCATCTACAATCCCTACCGCCACTTCCTTCAAGACTCTAGGATGTAAGCCATCAGGTCCAGGTGATTTATCCGCCTTGAGTCCCATTATTTTACCGAGTACCACTTCCTTAGTGATTTTGATCGTGTTTAGCTCCTCTCCCCCTATAGCCCCCTGTTTGTCCAGTGTTGGGATATTCTTAGTGTCCTCTACTGTAAAGACTGATACAAAATATTCATTCAGTGTTTTTGCCATCTCCATATTTCCCAACATTAATTTCCCGGTCTCATCCTCTAAGGGACCAACATTTACTTTAGCCACCCTTTTTCTTTTTATATAACTATAAAAACTCTTACTATCTGTTTTTATATTTTTTGCTAATTTACTTTCATAATCTATCTTCCCTTTCTTAATCAATCTTTTTGTTATTTTTTGCTGCCTTTTAAAGTTTTCCCAATCCTCTGTCCTCCCACTAGATTTCGCTACCTTATATGCCCTTGTTTTTAGTCGAATACTATCCTTAATTTCTTTACTTAGCCACGGATGACTGTCCTTTCTTTTACACCCTTTTCTTTTCAGTGGAATATATTTTTTTTGGAAGTTGTAAAATAACTCCTTGAATGTACACCACTGATCATGTGTTGTCTTACCCTTTAATCTATTTTCCCAATCCACTCTACTCAATTCCGCTCGCATACCTTCATAGTCTCCTTTATTCAAGCTTAGCACGCTTGTTTGAGATCCAACCTTCTCACCCTCTAATTGAATATGGAATTCAACCATGTTATGGTCACTCATTCCAAGGGGATCCTTTACTAGGACATTTTTAATTAATCCTGTCTCGTTACACAGGACCAGATCTAAGGTTGCTTGCCCCCTGGTCGGTTCAGTTACATACTGCTCAAGAAACCCATCCCTAATACACTCAATGAACTCATCCTCAAGGCAGCCCTGCCCCATTTGATTTGTCCAATTAATATGATAGTTAAAATCCCCCATAATTATAGATGTTCCCTTATTACATGCCTCAACTATTTCCTGATTGATACTCCGTCCAACAGAGTTGCAACTGTTCGGAGGCCTATAGACTACGCCCACTAGTGTTTTTTTCCCCTTATTATTCCTTATCTCCACCCAAACTGTTTCATTATCATGATTTTTTGACCCAATATCATTACTCTGTATTACAGTGATTCCTTCCTTTATTAACATAGCCACCCCACCTCCCCTTCCTTCCTGCCTGTCCTTCCTGATCGTTAAATAACCTGGTATGTTTAATTCCCAGGCATTGTCACCCTGCAGCCATGTTTCTGTAATGGCCACAATATCATAACCATATGTAGTTATTTGTGCCATTAACTCGTCTATTTTGTTACGAATGCTACGTGCATTCAGATAGAGAACTTTCAAATATGCTTTGTGGCACTTAGTTCCAGCTTTTTCACTTTTTACCACTTTACCTTTTACTCCACACACTCTGTCCCTTCCTGCCACGCTCTGATTAGTGATTCCCCTACTGCTACCTATGTCTATGACCCTCTCTGTTGTCATTTTTATTTTTTGCTCTCTTGAAACCTCCCCCCCACTAATTAGTTTAAAGTCCTCTCCACAGCCCTAGTTATTCGATTCGCCAGGACACTAGTCCCAGCACTGGCCAAGTGAAGTCCGTCCCAACGGAACAGCTCTCTCCTGCCCCAGTACTGGTGCCAGTGTCCCAAGAAGCAAAACCCATTTTTCCCACACCAGTCTTTGAGCCACGTATTCAACTCCCTGATTTTATTTACCCTAGCCAAATTTGCTCGTTGTTGTTATACTAATTAACCCATGATGCTCTTTAGTTGCAACAAGCTGTTCACCTATTATAGTATACACTATCCTACGGACATTCCTTTATCATTGCTGGGCCAGCATCCTGGAATTCCCTACCTAGCACCATTGTGGGATCACCATCACAGGGACTGCACCATCAAGGACAAATCTCACCACCGCCTTCTCAAGCCACTTACATCCCAAGAACAAATCTTTTAATAAAAATTGCTACTTCCTCATTGGTCGGTCGTTCAGTTGTGATTTATTGCTGGTTTATGAATATTGCATTTGAGCCAATCATATGCAAGTATGATGCATACTTTGCATATCAAGTGTGAGGCTAGAGATGTGACACCTGAAGTGTGATGGACCCAGCCATGCACTAGATCCTCGTGTGTAAGAGAGAGCGCGAGAGAAATACAAATAGAAGGAAGCACAATAAATAGTTGGGCCCATTGAAAGATAAGTTGGATAAAGCTATTATAGATGATCAGTATATACCAGATACACTGAGTGGATTCTTCAGGACTGTAGGCAGATCTGTGAGCTAAGTGATCCATAATACACATAGAAAGTAGTAAAAGTGCATTATGTGGAATAAGATTAGCTATCCATGTGACACTAGAATTACATAAAATTTACAGCACAGAAACAGGCCATTCAGCCCAACTGGTCCATTCTGGTGTTTGTGCCCCTCACCAGCCTCCCCTCTTCACCTAACGCAATCACCATATCCTTCTATTCCTTTCTCCCTCATGTGTTTATCTGGCTTCCCCTTCAATGCATCTATGCTATTCGCCTCAACTACTCCTTGTGGTAGCGAGTTCCACATTCTCACCACTCTCAGGTAAAGAAGTTCCTCCTAAATCCCCTATTGGATTTATTTGTGACAAGAATGCTTTTCTTACCTCTGGACTCGACTATTTGATTGCTCTCCTGGCCAGCCTTCCACCTTGCACCCTCCGTAAACTTGAGCTCATCCAAAACTCTGCTGCCCACATCCTAACTTGCACTAAGTCCCGTTCACCCATTGCCCCTGTGCTTGCTGACCTAAATTGGCAAAGCTCAGCAAGCAGCAGCAGGTCAAGGAGTAGGAGCGGGAGGACTGAAGCAGCTGTACTGATGGCAGATCCATGCCCCAGGGAGAGAGCCCGCAGATTCAGCAATCAAGTATTGGAGGTGTTGGTGTTGGCTGTGGAGAGACGGAGGGCGGTGCTCTACCCAGCAAGTGGCAGGAGGCCCTCGCCGCAAGTCTTCCGCACCATGTGGAGGGAGGTAGCTAAGCACGTCTCGGGCAGGACTGGGGTCCCCAGGACCCACACACAGTGCAGGAAGAAATTTAATGACCTCACTCGGGTGGTCAGGGTGAGTCAATGCTTCAACAAATGCTACATACCACCGTCTGAACCACAGTCTGCACACACTGCCCAAAGCACCACACCCACAGCACTCACCCACCAACAATCTCTACCTACCAACACTCACACCCACATCTCACACCTTGCACACAATGACAGCTATTCAACTATGACAGGCACATCACCCAAACACATTGCTCCACACTCACTCACACACTTTCCTTTCTCTTGCAGGCCAAGGCGGCTCATAACAGGAGGGAGCAGGAGCGCACAGGCGGAGGACAAGCCAACACCCAACCACTGTCTGCGCTGGAGACTCAAGTGCTGCAGATTATTGGACACCAGGTGATGGGCACCGTGGCCACTGGCGACGGTGACCCCCTTGGGGACAACAACAGTATGTTCATCCCTACTCCTCTGCTCACATCCCACTTCCCCCTCTCCCCACAAGCGTTTCGCACTTTCCAACTAATCATGCTGCATGCATGCATTTCTCCCTTCCAGCCCCCCTCCCCTTACCTTAACCCGACTCTTGAGCCTTTATGCTTTCAGATAATCAGCAAGCACCTGAGCAGCCTGTCCCTGAGGGCACCGATGAGAGCGAGGCTGGAGAAGAGGAGGAGGAAGAACACACCGAGTCATTGCATGTCTCACCCGCAGAGACCAACTCAGATACTGGCACTACGCGTTCTTTAGAGGCTTGTATAGTAGCAGGATCTGCACAGGGTGAGGCACCAGGGATGAGTGGGCTGCACGCAAGCTCTGACTGCTGCCATCGTGGCTGCGTCTACCACCGTCGACTGGGGCTTTCATAGTATCGCAGCCGGCCAGCTATCTGTGCTCCAACAGATTGCTGGGGATGCTGAGGTGCTGTCCCGGGGGAGTGGCAGTGGGTCAGTGGAGCAGGAATCTGCTGTCCTCTCTTAGGGTGACAGCATTCCTACTCCTACTCCCACCACTGCCACCCCGCCATTGCCCTTGTCGCTGCCTGTCATCCAGCCAGCCCAGACTGCTGCTGCCCACGCTGAGGTGGTGCAGTCTACAGCTGGGCCTTCCAGGCCCAGAGCTGGTCGAAGGCATCCTGCAAGGCCATCTGAAGTCTCCCACACAGACACTCAGCAGCCTTCCACCAGCCCTGCTGCAGCCACTGGGCCAACACTTCATAGGAGCACTAGAGTAGGCAAAGGCACAGTAACAAGAGGCACTAAGGGATTGCACAAGGGTGAATAGTTAATATTTTTGTTGTAAATATGTGTTCACTGATTTTTGATAAATTTATTAATTCAGTTTGGATTATTTTGTGGTGTCTCTTATTTCAGCTGTGCGCTGTGATATGGCCTGCGACAGGGATGGAATGATGAGGATGTGGTGAGCAACGGGGATCTGGGGTTTAATTCATTTGAACCACAGTCTGATGAGGAGGTCACGGACCGCCCTTCCGGAACACCGATTGAGTGGCTGCCTCCTCCCTCGCTCCTGTTCCTCCTCCTCCTCGTCCTCCTCAGAAGGAGAGAGAGAAGGGGGGAGAGAGAAGGAGGGGGAAAGAGGAGGGGGGAGAGAGGATCAAAGGCGAAAGAGAGAGGATTGGAGGGGAGGGAGAGGAGGTCAGGAACTTGGTGGGGGGGCTAAAGAGCATGGAGAGCACAGTGGGGCTAAAAGCGAGAACGTGATCCAGATGGTAAGACAGATCACGTTCTTCCAACCGCACCCCCTTTACACCCACAACATGTTCTCCCTCTCCGCCCCCTCGACCTGGTTGATTTCTTGGAAAGCTCGGGGCATGTGTAGCAATTGACATCATTGGATTGGATGAAATACGGAAGTCATGACACTGTCACTATTCACTTCATACCCAATAAACCTATTAACAGTCCGTGACCCACACACAATGGCCTATTTTTGTGGGGGGTAAGGTCAGGCACTTGTTGCGGGGGGAAGGTCAGAACCTTGGGGGGGAGGTCAGGAACTTGGGCAGGAACTTGTGTGGGGGAGGTCAGGAACTTAGGCACGGGGAGAAGGTCAGAAACTTGGAGGGTAAGGTCAGGAACTCGGGGGGAGTCAGGAACTTGGGCAGGGGAAGAAGGTCAGGAACTCGGTGGGAGTGGGGAAGGTCCAATACTTGGGGGGAAGGTCAGGAACTTGGGGGGGGTGTGAGGAAGGTTTGGAACTTGGGCAGAGGGGAGGTCAGGAACTTGGGCAGGGGAGAGGTCAGCAACTTGGACAGGGGGAAGTCAGGAACCTGTTGGGGAGGGAAAGGGTCAGAAACTAGGGGGGTGGGGGGAAGGTTAGGAACTTGTTGGGGGGGCAGGAACATGTTTTGGGGCATGGGGGAGAAGGTCTTAACCCGCGAGGGTGAGCCCTGTCTGTTCTAGGTGAGCTCTGTTCTGTCTGAAGCCTGGCAGTCAGAATGGCTCGAATTACACTTTGCAAAGTACTTGATTACTTAGGCAGGCAGGATCTAATTACGCATTCCAGATAAATTGTTGGGTGAGTCTTGTCCTCCAAGGGGACCAATCAGAAATCACGTCTTGTTCTCCAAGGTGACCAATCAGAAATCTGGTGTTGGAAATAAACACGACCTTAAATAGTGGCCAGGACACCAGAGAGAACTTGCCTACTCTTCTTCCAATAGTGGCCATGAGAACTTTTACCTGAGGAGGCAAACAGCCTCAGTTTGATGTCCGATCCAAAACTCATCACCTCCGACAGTGCAGCACCCCCTCAGTACTGCCTTGGAGTGTCAGCCTGGATTATGTGCTCAAGTCTCTGGAGCGGGACTCTACAAAAACAGAGATAACTTACGGAGCAGTCAGTCTGGCCTTTGAACCAACAGGTCATGCCTTATAAAACTACTGGAATTCTTTAAGGGGGTAGCTACATTGGTGGATGATATTGCTCCAAAATATGACTTGGATTTTCTAAAGGAATTCATGTGAGATTATTCGGGAAGGTTAAGGCACCTGGAATAGATGACATATTGGTGAGATGGATTGAGAATTGGCTTAGCAACAGGTGACAGAATGCGGTAATAAATGGAAAATGTCCCGTCTGAGAAAAAGAAATCAGTGGTGTTCCGTATGGATCTGTTAATGGGACCCTGCCATTCCCCATATCTGTGAATGATTGTGTCAGGGAGTCTGTAGTAACATTAAATCTACTGACGACACAAAGCTCAGTGGGCAGATAATACGTAGAAAGAATAACTGGGTGCAGTACTCCAGATGTGGTCCAACCAACGACCTGTATCATGACAGAATTGTGTCCTTTGATTTAGACTGAATGGTTCTATTAATACAACCCAACACCCTGTTTGCTTTGGCTACAGCTTTTCTGCATTGGTTGTGCACCTTCAGTGATCTGTGCACAATAACACAAGTACGGCTACCAACTGCCCATCTGCCAATTTGGAAAAAAAGTAACAAAACCATACTGGAAAACTGCTTCCACTACAATATCAGAGCAAACACTCAATATCAACAGGACACCAGGAAGCATGTATCCCAGTTGACATGCATAGTTGTTCAAAATTCTCAAGTTCGCACTGTTATTTATGAGGTAATTCAGGTAATTCTCAATTTAAAGTCCACACAATGTGTACTTACCTGGTTTACTAATAGCCCCGTTCTCATCATTTCAAATGCAAGTTTGAGTTATGACTCATTATTCACTGAAATCCAACCTCTGAACACTGTACTTTGCAATTCTTTAAACTAGCCCATTGTTACAAAACTAAAATACCGTGGGGGAGAAATTCAGTAGCGCCCTGGAAGGGGCGCTAACTTTTGAGAATTTGGAAACTTAGCGCCAGGTGCTAATCAATCTCACTGCCCGCTAAATTCAGTCTCAGTGTTCAAAGAATGCAGGGGAGCGCCAAATCAGGAGCTAATGGCATAGGTGAGTGGTGTTAGGCTCCAAGCGATAATGAATATGAGGTGTTGTGTAATCGGGAGTGAGCATTGGCGCAGGCGCCTTCCAGCCATTAAAGGGGAGGGTCACTGGAGTCTGCACACCGGCCCCCACTCGGGGAGTGCAGAACAGTGATATGCTGTGAAATGAAATGGAAAGTGCTTTGATGACAAGCAACACTCCGGGGACTAAGCAGCCTTTATTTGGCGGCAGATACATCCTGCGCTCTCTGCCACTCATAGCTGACCTTTGGAACGGAAGTTCCTTGACAGCTGGGTTCATCCCTTTAAGTAGCGCCCCACCAGCTGCCAGCCAGCTGGTTCACGCCTCCACTCCCTGCCGCTGTCGGCGCGAGGTGGTAAGGCAGGGGGCGCTACTGAAGTTTGCAGATTGGGCACCCAGCGAGCGTTGCACACTCGCTGATGTCACGATCTGCATGGCGAAAGGGACCGAGGGGTTAACTGTTATCGCCGGCGCTATGGGGCCGGCAAATTTGCCGTGTGGCACGCGATTCACCCCGTCGTGGAGCTACTGCCTGAGCGCCCCATTAGCACCCCCCCCCCAAGTGTTAACTGGGGGCGTTAACCTACTGAATTTCGCCCCCCCCCCCCCCATTTTCTAAACTGATTTCCATATGTTTTCATTTTTAGGTGAGTTCCCATACTGCTCAACGCTTTCGGTAAATGAAACAGTTTCTCTTTATCCAATTCTCACCATGCACTCCTGGAGCAGATGCAGGTACAGTAAGCAATTAGGAAAGCAAATGATATGTTGGCCTTTATTACAAGAGGATTTGAGTATAAGAGTAAATTATATAGGGCCCTGGTGAGACCACACCTGGAGTATTGTGTACAATTTTGGTCTCCTTACCTAAGGAAGGATAAACTTGTCATAGAGGGATTGCAACAAAGGTTCACCAGACTGGTTCCTGGGATGGGGGGATTGTCCTACAAGGACAGATTGAGTAGACTAGGCCTATATTCTCTAGAGTTTAGAAGAATGAGAGGTGATCTCATTGAAACGTACAAAATTCTTACAGGGCTTGACAGGGTAGATGCAGGGAGGATGTTTCCCCTGGCTGGGGAGTTTAGAACCAGGGGTCACAGTCTCAGGATAAAGGGTCGGCCATTTAGGACTCAGATGAGGAGAAATTTCTTCACTCAGCGGGTGGTGAATCTTTGGAATTCTCTACCCCAGAGAGCTGTGGAGGCTCAGTCGTTGAGTATATTCAAGACAGAGATCGATAGATTTTTGAATATTAAGGGAATCAAGGGGATATGGGGATAGTGCAGGAAAGTGCAGATGAGGTAGAAGATCAGCCATGAACTTATTGAATGGCAGAGCAGGCTCGAAGGACAAAATGGCCTACTCCTGCTTCTATTTCATCTGTTCTTATGATCTTATCACAAGGGTGCATTGGAAGGTATGCTCCTTCTGCATTGCTCCATCAAACATTCCCACATCAGGCGCAGAACGTAAGTTATAGTTCATGCTTTAAAACAACTGGATCTTTCAAGACTGAGATCAATAGATTTTTGTTAGGTAGGGGTATCAGGGATATGGAGCAAAGGTGGGAAAATGGGGTTGAGGTACAGATCAGCCCTGATCAAACTGAATGGCGGAACAGGCTCGAGGGGCTGAATGGCTCACTCTTGTTTCTATGTACCTATGTAGGATTCTCACTAAATCTCTTATTCAGTGGAAAGATGGAATATATCACACTCAGAATCCAACTGGTATAGGTTAGAACTACTGGTACATTTTATTAACAGATTACTAATTTATAGCAGCAAATAAATGGGTACACACCTTACAGCATAACTAAAGTACACGAAGAATCCATGAGGAGCCTTCAAATTTAATCTCTTCAAATTTAATAACTTCATACTTCTTTATTTGAATGTTCCCTGAAATGGAACAGTTTGTTAGAATGGCACAAATTTTGTCTTTGCAGATAAGGGGCAGTGCTGAGGGAGTGCTGCACTGTCGGGGGGCAGTGTAGAGGGAGCGCTGCACTGTCGGGGGGCAGTGCTGAGGGAGCGTTGCACTGTCGGGAGGCGGTGCTGAGGGAGTGCTGCACTGTTGTGGGAGGCGGTGCTGAGGGAGTGCTGCACTGTCAGGGGGGCAGTGCTGAGGGAGTGCTGCACTGTCGGGGGGGCAGTGTAGAGGGAGTGCTGCACTGTCGGGGGAGCATTACTGAGGGAGTGCTGCACTGTCGGGGGGGCAGTGTAGAGGGAGTGCTGCACTGTCGGGGGAGCATTACTGAGGGAGTGCTGCACTGTTGGGGGCGTTGCTGAGGGAGTGCTGGAGTGTCGGGGGGCTGTGCTGAGGGAGTGCTGCACTGTCAGGGGGGCAGTGCTGAGGGAGTGCTGGACTGTCGGGGGGGCTGTGCTGAGGGATGGGCTGAGGGAGTGCTGCACTGTCAGGGGGGCAGTGCTGAGGGAGTGCTGGACTGTCGGGGGGGCTGTGCTGAGGGAGTGCTGCACTGTCAGGGGGGCTGTGCTGAGGGAGTGCTGCACTGTCGGGGGGTGCTGTGCTGAGGGAGTGCTGCACTGTCAGGGGGGCTGTGCTGAGGGAGTGCTGCACTGTCGGGGGGTGCTGTGCTGAGGGAGTGCTGGACTGTCAGGGGGGCTGTGCTGAGGGAGTGCTGGACTGTTGGGGGGTGCTGTGCTGAGGGAGTGCTGCACTGTTGGAGGGGCGGTGCTGAGGGAGCGCTGCACTGTCGGAGGGGCGGTGCTGAGGGAGTGCTGCACTGTCGGAGGGGCCATCTTTCAGATGAGACGTTAGGTCAAGGCCCCAGCCTGCCCTCTCGGGTGGATATGGGGGATCCCGCGGCCGTTATTGGAGGAAGAACAGGGGTCAGTTCTCCGCAGTGTCCTGGGGCCAGTTTTTGTCCCTTAACCAACATCAGTAAAACCAGAACTAGGGGGCCATCAATATCAGATAGTCACTAATAAATCCAATAAGGAATTCAGGAGAAACTTCTGTACCCAGAGAGTGGTGAGAATGTGGAACTCGCTACCACAGGGGGTGGTTGAGGCGAAGAGCATCGATACATTGAAGGGGAAGCTAGATAAGTATATGAGGGAGAAAGGAACAGAAGGATTTGTTGTTGGGGTGAGTTGAAGTAGGGTGGGAGGAGGCTCGTGTGGAGCATAAACACCGGCATAGACTTGTTGGGCCGAATGGCCTGTTTCTGTGCTGTAAATACTATGTAATGTAATAAGGTTAAGGGGACATTTAATAGAGGTGTCCAGAATTATAAAGGGTTTTGATAAGTTGATAAGGAGAAACTGTTTCCACTGGCAGGAGGGTCGGTAATCAAAGGACACAGATTTAAGATAATTGGCAAAAGAACCAGTGGGGAGACGAGGATTTTTTTTTATGCAGCGAGATGTTGTGATCTGGAATGCACCGCCAGGGTGGTGGAAGCAGATTCAATAGTGACTTTCAAATGGGAATTGAATAAATACTTGAAAAGGAAACATTTGCAGGGCTATGGGGAAAGAGTAGGGGAGTGGGACTAAGTGGAGAGCTCTGCCAAAGAGCCAGCCCTGGCACGCTGGGCCGAATGGCCTCCTTCTGTGATTTTTATTGAAAATGCTCCACCATCAAGTTTTATTCTTGTTCAAGAAAATTCCTACCGGGCTTTCCAACTGTACTTGTGACCGTGAGGTGAGATGACACTGCCCGCTGTGTGAAGATTTCCTCTGTTCAGCATTCCAAGCAAAATCAGAAACCCACTCCTTTCACAGTACTAAACCGAAAGGAATCTTTGCTGCATTACAAAGTCACTGCCCAATGGGAGGGACCATTCGTACCTTAGTGAAGCCAACACTCAACTATTATACCTGCTGTTTAAAAGAAAAAGGCAAATATTGACAGTTATTTTCGTTAACAGGGCAACACGGTGGCATAGTGGTTAGCACTGGTGCCTCACAGCGCCAGGGACCCGGGTTCGAATCTGACCTCGGGTGACTGTCTGTGTGGAGTTTGCACATTCTCCCCGTGTCTGCGTGGGTTTCCTCCGGGTGCTCCGGTTTCCTCCCACAGTCCAAAAATGTGCGGGTTAGGTTGATTTGGCTATGATAAATTGACCCTTAGTGTTAGGGGGGGATTAAATATGTGGGGTTATGGGGATAGGATGGGATATGTTAGGGGGAATTAAATACGTGGGGTTACGGGGGTAGGGTGGGATATGTGTACTGTGGGGATTAAAGCAGGGACAGGGTACTGGATTTGGATGATCAGCCATGATCGTATTGAATGGTGGAGCCGGCTCGACGGGCCGAATGGCCTACTCCTGCTCCTAGATTCCATGTTTCTATGTTTCTATGTTTCTATGTTAGAACAAAGATTAAGAGGCAATTTGATGGAAGTGTTTAAAATTATGAAGAGATGGGACAGCGTTGATAGAAACAGACTGTGTCCAGAGTTTGAGGGGTTTAATATTTAATATAAGATTAAAGAAAAGAGATTTAGAACAGATAACTTTTTTTTACACAGAGAGTTGTGAGGCTGTGGAATTCACTACTGGAGTTAGTGATTGAAGTTGAGACTTTTCAACATTTACCAATATGTTCCGTAGAGAAAGGGATCTAAAGAGATATGGGGATAGAGTGGACACATGGGAGTCGGACCACTGCTCCTGTGGAGGATGAACACCAACACGGATTGGTTGGGCTGAACGGCCTTTGTCTGTGTTGTAATTCTATGTATTTGCTGCACACACATCCATCCGTACACATTTAATAACGTGAATTGAAAGGTACCCCATCCGCTGGATTGTAAACCGTGTGACCCCTGACTCTCCAGATCATCTGTGCAAAGGGGAACATCACTTACAACTTGCCATGTGCAGAGGTAACCCCTCCTCCTCCACTATCAAACCTTGTCCTTTCTCTTCCCAACTTGGGAACCAGTATAAATTAAATGAATAACTGCATTCAACACTCTGTATTTGTTATTTAATAAAGTGTTCAAAAATTGCAATGTTTCTGTGCAGTTTGAGGCTGTGTTTAGGTTCGGATAGTACAGTGGGGAGCCCTGCATATCTATCTATCTAGCCATCCATCTCTCTATATTTATATATAATATATATACACACACACATATATATAAAAAAGCAAAATACTGCGGATGCTGGAAATCTGAAATAAAAACAGAAAATGCTGGAAATACTCAGCAGGTTAGGCAGCATCTGTGGAGAGAGAAACAGAGTTAACGTTTCAGGTCGATGCCCTCTCTCGTCAGAACTGGAAAAAGTTAGAGAGGGAACAGATTTTAAGCAAGTGCAGGGGCAGGGAAAGGGGGAGAGGAGGAAAGAACAAAAGGGAAGGTCTGTGATAGGGTGGAAGGCAGGAGAGATTAAATGACAAAAGGGATGATGGTGCAAGGTGAAAGGGGATGGTAATGGAACAAGTAAAGAAAAAAAAGATGAGTCTAGAGGAGGTGTAAATGAGGTTAGCAGAATCATTACCATCACCTGCTGTCCAAAAAAATGGGGGCAGTGGTTATGTTGAACTCGATGTTGAGTCCAGAAGGCTGTAAAGTGCCTCATAGAAAGATGAGGTGCCGTTCCTGGAGCTTACGTTGAGCTTCATTGGAGTAGTGTAGGAGGCCGAGGACAGCGGTCAGGGGGGTGGTGGAGAATTAAAATGACATGCAACTGGAAGCTCAGGGTCATGCTTGCAGACTGAACGGAGGTGTTCCGCAAAGCGATCACCTAATCTAGGTTTGGTCTCCCCAATGTAGAAGAGACCGCATCGTGAGCAGTGAATACAGTATACTAGATTGCAAGAAGTACAAGTAAATCGCTGTTTCACCTGGAAGGAGTGTTTGGAGCCCTGGATGGTGAGAAGGGAGGAGGTAAAAGGGCAGATGTACACACATACACAACATGTATTTATATATATATAGAAGCACATAGGTATATATACCACACATAGATATATATATATATATACACATACATATAAATATATACACACGCACGCTAGTAAAAAGCTTAGAGATGGTGAATAGTCAGTCTGAATCAGTCACAAAGCTGCTCAGCAGCACTGAGTGAGTTAATGTTATACATTGCACATGAAATAATGCTCTGAGTATAAGCACAGTTTGACCTCCCTGATGTTTTATCAGTCTGATATGTGACCTCTTCCTGTGAGCTAGTCAAAGACTGACTCCAGCTGAGGAATAGTTTGTTTTCCTCCATCCATCTGCTGTGCTTTCAGGGGCTGTTTGCTGATAGTGTCATGTAATGTCATGTTGAGAAATGGCACTGCCTCCACACGTCATATATCAGTAGATTACATCTTTGAAGCATTTCTACTTTGATTGGGTTTAGCACTAATAACTTTCCTGACTACACCTGCACGGTATAGGCAGAGTGTCCTGTATTTCTGTAACAAGACTGAAAAGGGATATTAATCTGAACTAAACTGAGAACAGATCACTGGGAGTCAGTTACAGGCTGGAATTTCATCAAAGATTTCAGATACTTTTTTAGGAATAGGATAATAGATACCCGGGAGTGAGTGACAGGCTGGGATATGTCAGCTGTGGCTCAGTGGGTAAGACTCTCACCTCTGAGTCAGAAGGTCATGAGTTCAAGTCCCACTCCAGAGACTTGAGCACAAAATCTAGGCTGACAGTCCAGTGCAGTGCTGAGGGAGTGCCGCACTGTCGGTAGGTACCGTCTTTCAGATGAGATGTTAAACTGAGGGCCCATCTGCCCTTTCAGGTAGATATAAAATATCCCATGGCACTTTCTGAAGAAGTGCTGGGGAGCTCTCCTGGTGTATTCCTAACATTTATCCTTCAACCAACATCACTGAAAAAGATTATCTGGTCATTTATCTCATTGCTGTTTGTGGAACTTGCTGTGCACAATTTTGGCTTTTCCTACATTACAACAGTGACTATACTTCAAAATTGCTTCATTGGCTGTGAAGTGCTTTGGGACGTCATAAGATTGTGAAAGGCGCTATAGAAATGCAAGTTCTTTCATTCTAGAATCTAATCAGGGGGATCAAATGGTGTCCATGGAATAATGGATACCTGGCAGAAAGTAACAAGCTGAAATCAATTTCCATTGAAGGGTGTAGCTGGTTGTGGTGATTAATGAATAACGGATAGCTGGGAGTGAGTTACAGGCTGGAATTTAACAGCAGGACTTCAGACATGCATTGAGCTGGAGGTGGAGTTGGCCTAAAATTAGACTTAAGCAGTTAAGTCACTGAAAAGTTCAAGAAAATATAGACAGGCTGGTGGAATGGGCAGACACATGGCAGATGAAATTTAAAGCAGAAAAGTGCAAAGTGATACATTTTGGTAGGAAGAACGAGGAGAGGCAATATAAACTAAAGGGTACAATCCTGAAGGGGGTGCATGAACAGAGAGACCTGGGGGTATATGTGCACAAATCGTTGAAGGTAGCAGGGCAGGTTGAGAAAGCGGTTAAAAAAGCATACGGGATCCTGGGCTTCAGAAATAGAGGCATAGAGTACAAAAGCTAGGAAGTTATGATGAACCTTTATAAAACACTGGTTCAGCCTCAACTGGAGTATTGTGTCCAATTCTGGGCACTGCACTTTCGGAGGATGTGAAGGCCTTAGGGTGCAGAAAAGATTTACGAGAATGATTCCAGGGATGAGGGACTTCAGTTACGTGGGTAGATTGGAAAAGCTGGGGTTGTTCTCCTTAGAGCAGAGAAGGTTGAGAGGAGATTTGATTGCGGTGTTCAAAATCATGAGGGGTCTGGACAGAGTAGGTAGAGAGAAACTGTTCCCATTGGCAGAAGGGTCGAGAACCAGAGGACACAGATTTAAGGTGATTGGCAGAAGAACCAAAGACGACATGAGGAAACACTTTTTTACACAGCGAGTGGTTAGGATCTGGAATGCACTGCCTGAAAAGGTGGTGGAGGCAGATTCAATTGTGGCTTTCAAAAGGGAATTGGATAAGTACCTGAAGGAAAAAAATTTGCAGGGCTACGGGGAAAGGCCGGGGGAATGGGACTAGCTGAAGTGTTCTTGCAGAGAGCGGCATGGGCTCGACAGGCCGAATGGCCTCCTTCTGTGCTGTAACCATTCTATGATTCTGTGATTCTATGAACTAAAAACAGCAAATTCTGGAAATACTCAGTGGTTCAGGCAGCATCGTGGAGAGAGAAACAAAGTTAAGTTAAGTTACTGAGTTCTGTTTGATTTTTATTACACTTTGAAGAGAAAACAGGTTTAGTATTGGGGAGGGGGAGCTCTGAAGACTGTGATGTGCGGCACCTGTACAATGTGGGAGCTCTTTGAGTGGGAAGGGTCTCTGACTCGGACATGAGCTGAAGATTTCTGAGCTCGAGGGCCATTTGGCGACACCTGTCACATGCGGCAGCTCCTCTATCACATCTCCTCTCAACCTTCTCTGCTCTAAGGAGAACAACCCCAGCTTTTCCATGCGCTGGAAACTGGAACTTCCGTTCCCCTGAAGGAAGGGGTTCAGAGGTCGAACACGTGCGCAGGAGAGGCAGCGCGCACGCAGCGAACTTCGGTATTTTTTTTCAGGTTTCTCAGTGAGGGTAAGTACGGAGAAGCTGCGCAGGAAAAAAGGAGGCGCAAGGCCTGCTTTTAACAAGGTAAGTGGTGAATTAAGTACAATTTAAACATTTTTTCAACAGGTTTATCTTTTTTACATACTTTAAAGAAAGGTAAGTTTATTTTTAGCACCGTTAAAAAGTGTAATTAATTTTTTCAAAAATTTAAATTTTTGTTTAAGGTAGTTAATTTATGTAATTTATAGTTATTTTAAAAATGTGATTTTTTTTTTTATTTATTTGAAGTTTTAGTTAGGTTTTGGGGCCGATCTCTATTCATAGATTTGACAGGTCTTCCTGTCAAAATCTATGAATGAAGATTCCCTGCTCCGATTGGCTCTCCATGGCCCACGTGATCCCAGGGGACGTTTCGAACTAACTGCGCCGCTGGGATACGCGAGCACTGCGCGCCGGCAGCTGCAGGAGGCCCAGGAGCCGAAGTCCACGTGGGCCCGAAGCACAACGGCAGGCGCGCTATGTAAGTACGCGCGCGATCCTTGCACCCGCGGGAAGCCGGAGAGCCGAATTTCTGGCCCATATGTGACAAGAACAACTTGAGGGAAGGGTAACCACGAGCAAATCTGCAACACTGCAGAGCAAGTGTGAGCCAAAGAGGGGGAGGTGAAGGGGAGAAGTGCAGTAATATTTGGGGATTCCATAGCCAACGGAACAGACAGCTCATTCTGAAGCTGTAACCAAGGGTCCATGGTGAAGAGTTTAATGATATCACATAGCGGGTGCGAAAGGCTTTTCAGATGGAAGGGGAACAGCCAGAAGTTGTGATTCATACCGGGACCAATGACACAGGAAAGGAATAAAAAGAAAGAACTTGCATTTCTATAGCGCCTTTCACAACCTCAGGATGTCCCAAAGCACTTTACAGTCCAATGAAATACTTTTGAAGTGTAGTCACTGTTGTAATGTGGGAAATGTGGCAGCCCATTTGCGCACAGCAAGCTCCCACAAACAGCAATGTGATAATGGCCAGATCATCTGTTTTTAGTGATGTTGGTTGAGTGATAAATGTTGGCCAGGATACCGGGGAAGAACTCCCCTGCTCTTTGAAATAGTCATCATGCGGAGATGCCGGTGTTGGACTGGGGTGGACAAAATTGAGAGGTCGCACAACACCAGGTTATAGTCCAACAGTTTTATTTTAAATCACAAGCTTTCGGAGTTACAACCTGACGAAGGAGTTGTAACTCCGAAAGCTTGTGATTTAAAATAAAACTGTTGGACTATAACCTGGTGTTGTGCGACCTTTGAAATAGTGCCATGGAATCAATTTAAAAATGGTCGCGAAGAGAATGCGGAGAGAGGTAAGGAGACGCTTCTTTGTGGGAGTGTGGAATACTTTGTCACAGAAACTGGTTGTGGCAGAAACCATTGCGTCATTTAAGAGAAAATTGGATAAATATTTGAAGCAGAGGAAGATACAGGGATATGGGGAGATAGCAAAGCAGTGGAATTACTTTTGGATTGTTCCAGCAAAGAGCTGGCAGAGACACGATGGGACGAATGGCCTCCTCTCAGCTGTAAACTTCTTTATTGAAGCTCAGTCAGCATTTCAGAACATTGGAACAGCAGGAGTAGGCCGTTCAGTCCCTCGATACCCTCGCCAAACAAAAATCTATTGATCTCGGTCTTGAAAGCTCCAATTGACCCACCATCCACAGCCTTTTGGGGCAGAGAATTACAGACTTTTACCACCCTTTGTGCGAAAAACTGCCCTTTGTGTGAAAGAGACTGTACTGAGCTCGGTGTCAGTATTTTGGAATTGTTTACCATATTGCAGACGTTAGGTAATTCGCTTCTTTATGATTCTTTCATGGACCTCTGCCGCCACCTAGCGTACAACACGTTGGAATCACCTTTTTCAAGTTGTTCCCACCCCCAATTCTCTTTCTTCCCCTCCTGTTGGCACTGAGACGTGGTGGGCTACATCTGAGAGGCACTGGGTGCCTCGTCCAGGTGGGCTTCTGGATATGACCCTGGACTGTCAGTATCAGTAGGTCATTTGACTGAGGAGGACCTCAGGGCCAATCTTCACACAAGCCCCACCCGATGAATAATGATCAGGAAAGTTCCTGGTTGGCTTTTATCCTTCCCGGGTCCAAGGTCACTGAGGTCAACTGTATCTCCTCACCGCTGGCCCAGCTGATCCAGTGCTAACTCCCACCTTGTGCAAAGTCTCACAGTGCCCACCATTGACACAGTGCCTGCTTATCACGGGCAGCCACCTATATCGGGCAAATGGCGTTGACCATTTCCCATCACCATCGGAGTTCATGACAAAGGCACCGCTTGTAACGTATTAAATACGCCGACTGTTTCAGGCATTTGGATAAGTTCTTACCCTGCATTTAACAAGCTCTGCTGATTTCAGGTAAAGACAGGTCTTCCAGCAGATTCAATCATCCATTCTCAGCTGGTTAAAGTGAGATTGCCTCAGTGATGCGATTCTGGATGCAACTGACAACAACTAGGAGAGGCCGTTGCCGAGTGTTTTTTAAAAATATGTTGGTTACTTGGTTTTACTGCCCACCGCGTATAGCGGGGAAATCACGTGAACGCCAACCCGTTGTAAGCGGTGGGGACTGTACTAACTGAGCCATCAGGGGGGGGAATAAATCTGTGTCGCTTGCTTAAACTGGCAGTGTCGGTACAATGCAGGACTTTGTCCCTGTGGCATTGTTTCTTTAACAACTGGACAGCTTCTCTCACAAAACCACCATCTTCATGGCACTTAACACCATTTTCCAGGGGTTTCCGCAGCTTCTCCATCGAACTGCTAGCAGGAGAAACCCCATTGGAAATTTACCCCCTCTTTTTGTTGACCCTTCAGAGGGATTCTTATCCATTCCCCATTTCTACTCTGAATCCCCTCGGCTTAGAGTTTAATTTAATAGCCTTTCCGGTGCAGCTTTCCGTCAGTTTCTACACTGTTACTCTGGCCGTTCAGCCGGCTGGACCCCAGCAGCCATGAGCGGCCAGACACTGGCCCATGCCCGCAGTCCGGCGCGGCTCAGCCCTGCCAACCCTCGCTAGCGGCAGCTGTGCCATTCTCATGTTACCACTGAGCCACGGCTGACTCTAACAGTGAGCAGCGGTGATAGTAAACTCCGTAACGAACTGACCCATAAAGGCTAGGAAGGGCCCAGGTTTCATGTTCAGTCTGTATTGGATTAGCTGATCTTAGTTCAGGGGACAGTGCAGTCAATTGGCCTCAGCACCGCCAAGGCTAGAAAGGTGTAACAATCAGCCAGGGTCCCAGCTCTGGGCAGGACGATTGTGGGTGTGGGTCAGGACAGGATCAGGTTAGTCGGTGATGCACCCCGTGGATAAATTGCCACTCACACTGACTGTCAAAGTTCATACGTGAAGCAGGCACATTTTGGTCAAGGTGGTGCCGCCCTTACAACTGTACTCAAACATGAAGCAGCGCCTTCAGGGGAGGAAGGGGGAGACAGTGAAGGAGGGACCATCAGCTCTCAGGCTGGGCAGAGCAGCCAGAATGATAACAGATTGAAATGATTCTTTAAGTGTGAGGGTCAGGCCAGGGGTAGTGAACGACTCCGAAATGCAAAATGGAAGGTGCTAGAAACAAGGTTGGTGAGCTCGGAGAATAAAAATAAAAAGCAATGCACACTCCCTCACAAAGGCAGAGTTGTTCATTGTTTGCTGCACAGACAGACCAGAAAGGTCCCCGGTTACAGCAAGAGATTAATTATCTGCACTGATATTCCCTGTCGGATAGCATCACCTACTGGTAGCATAGCGCAGAGAGTTAAGGCGCAAACACATACAACCACTGATCCTGTAAAAACACATCCCACCACTGATCCTGTACAAACACATCCCACCACTGATCCTGTGCAAACACATCCCACCACTGATCCTGTGCAAACAAACTCCATCACTGATCCTGTACAAACACACTCCATCACTGATCCTGTACAAACACAATCCACCAATGTTCCTGTACAAACCCACTCCACCATTGATCCTGTACATACACATTCTACCACTGATCCTGTACAAACACATTCCTCCAGTAATCCTGTACAAACACAACCCACCACTGATCCTGTACAAACACAACCCACCACTGATCCTGTACAAACACATCCCATCACTGATCCTGTACAAACACACTCCACCACTCATCCTGTACATAGAAGCATAGAAACATAGAAGATAGGAGCAGGAGTAGGCCATTCGGCCCCTCGAGAATGCTCTGCCATTTAATGAGATCATGGCTGATCATCCAAATTCAGTACCCTGTCGCTGCTTTCTCCCCATATCCCTTGATCCCTTTAGCCTTAAGAAATATATCTATCTCCTTCTTGAATATATTTAATGAATTGGCCTCAACTGCTTTCTGTGGTAGAGAATTCCACAGGTTCGCCACTCTCTGGGTGAAGAAATTCTTCCTCATCTCAGTCCTAAGTGGCTTACCCCTTATCCTTAGACTGTGACCTCTGGTTCTGGACTCCCCCGGCCATCGAGAACATCCTTCCTGCATCTAGTCTGTCTAGTCCTGTTAGAATTCTATAAGTTTCAATGAGATCACCTCTCATTCTTCTAAACTCTAGCGAATATAAGCCTAATCGTCCCAATCTCTCTTCATACGTCATTCCTGCCTTCCCAGGTATCAGTCTGGTAAATCTTCGCTGCACTCCCTCCATGCACCACTGATCCTGTACAAACACATCCCACCACTGATCCTGTACAAACACACATCACCACAGATCCTGTACAAACACACTCTACCACTGATCCTGTACAAACACATCTCACCAGTGATCCTGTACAAACACATCCCACCACTGATCCTGCACAAACACATCCCACTGCTGATCCTGTACAAACACACATCACCACTGATCCTGTACAAAAACATCCCACCACTGATCATGTACAAACACATCCCACCACTGATCCTGTACAAACAAATTCCACCACTGATCCTGTACAAACACTTCCCACCACTGATCCTGTACAAACACATCCCACCACTGATCCTGTACAAACACATCCCACCACTGATCCTGCCCAAACACATCCCAATACTGATCCTGTACAAACACACTCCAACACTGATCCTGTACAAACACATTCCATCACTGATCCTGAACAAACATATCCCACCACTGATCCTGTACAAACACATCCCATCACTGATCCTGCACAAACACACTCCAACACTGATCATGTACAAACACATCCCACCACTGATCCTGTACAAACACATCCCATCACTGATCCTGTAAAAACACACTCCACCACTGATCCTGTACAAACACATCCCACCACTGATCCTGTACAAACACATCCCACCACTGATCCTGTACAAACACATCCCACCACTGATCCTGTACAAACACATCCCAAAACAGATCCTGTACAAATGCACTCCAACACTGATTCTGTACAAACACATTCCAAAACTGATCCTGTACAAACACAACCCACCACTGATCCTGTACAAACACATCCCATCACTGATCCTGTACAAACATATCCCACCACTGATCCTGTACAAACACACTCCATCACTGATCCTGTACAAACACATCCCACCACTGATCCTGTAAAAACACATCCCACCACTGATTATTTACAAACACATCCCACCACTGATCCTGTACAAACACATCCCACCACTGATCCTGTACAAACACATCCCACCACTGATTATTTACAAACACATCCCACCACAGATCCTGTACAAACACATCCCACCACTGATCCTGCACAAACACATCTCACCACTGATCCTGTACAAACACACGGCACCACTGATCCTGTACAAACACATCCCACCACTGATCCTGTACAAACACATCCCACCACTGATTATTTACAAACACATCCCACCACTGATCCTGTACAAACACATCCCACCACTGATCCTGTACAAACACATCCCACCACTGATTATTTACAAACACATCCCACCACAGATCCTGTACAAACACATCCCACCACTGATCCTGCACAAACACATCTCACCACTGATCCTGTACAAACACATCCCACCACTGATCCTGCACAAACACATCCCACTGCTGATCCTGTACAAACACACATCACCACTGATCCTGTACAAATACATCCCATCACTGATCCTGGACAAACACATCCCATCACTGATCCTGTACAAACACATCCCACCACTGATCCTGTACAAAAACATCCCATTACTGGACCTGTACAAACACATCGCACCACTGATCCTGTACAAACACTTCCCATCACTGATCCTGTACAAACACATCCCACCACTGATCCTGCACAAACACATCCCACCACTGATCCTGTACAAACACATCCCCCGACTGATCCTGTACAAACGCATCCCACCACTGATCCTGTACAAACACATCCCATCACTGATCCTGCAAAAACACACTCCACCACTGATCCTGCACAAACGCATCCCACCACTGATCATGTACAAACACATCCCACCACTGATCCTGCACAAACACATCCTACCACTGATCCTGTAAAAACACACTACATCACTGATCCTGTACATACACACTCCACCACTGATCCTGTGCAAACACATCCCATCACTGATCCTGTACAAACATATCCCAGCACTGATCCTGTACAGCACATTCTAGCACTGATCCTGAATAAACACATCCCATCACTGATCCTGTACAAACACATCCCACCACTGATCCTGTACAAACACATCCCACCACTGATCCTGTACAAACACATCCCACCACTGATCCTGTACAAACACATCCCACCACTGATCCTGTACAAACACATCCCATCACTGATCCTGTTCGAACACATCTCACCACTGATCCTGTACAAACACTTCCCACCACTGATCCTCTACAAACACTTCCCACCACTGATCCTGTACAAACACATCCCATCACTGATCCTGTACAAACACTTCCCACCACTGATCCTGTACAAACACATCCCATCACTAATCCTGTACAAACACACTCCACCACTGATCCTGTAAAAACACATCCCACCACTGGTCCTGTACAAACACATCCCACCACTGATCCTGTACAAACACATCTCACCACTGATCCTGTACAAACACATCCCACCACTGATCCTGTACAAACACACTCCACCACTGATCCTGCACAAACACATCCCACCACTGATCCTGTACAAACACATCTCACCACTGATCCTGTACAAACACATCCCACCACTGATCCTGTACAAACACACTCCATCACTGATCCTGGACAAAAACATCCCATCACTGATCCTGTACAAACACATCCCACCACTGATCCTGTACAATAACATCCCATTACTGGTCCTGTACAAACACATCCCACCACTGATCCTCTACCAACACTTCCCATCACTGATCCTGTACAAACACATCCCACCACTGATCCTGCACAAACACATCCCACCACTGATCCTGTACAAACACATCCCCCTACTGATCCTGTACAAACGCATCCCACCACTGATCCTGTACAAACACATCCCACCACTGATCCTGCAAAAACACACTCCACCACTGATCCTGCACAAACACATCCTACCACTGATCCTGTAGAAACACACTACATCACTGATCCTGTACATACACACTCCACCACTGATCTGTGCAAACACACTCCAGCATGATCCTGTACAAACACATCCCAGCACTGATCCTGTACAGCACATCCCACCACTGATCCTGTACAAACACACTCCACCACTGATCCTGTACAAACACATCCCAGCACTGATCCTGTACAGCACATCCCACTGCTGATCCTGTACAAACACACATCACCACTGATCCTGTACAAAAACATCCCACCACTGATCATGTACAAACACATCCTACCACTGATCCGGTACAAACAAATTCCACCACTGATCCTGTACAAACACTTCCCACCACTGATCCTGTACAAACACATCCCACCACTGATCCTGTACAAACACATCCCACCACTGATCCTGCCCAAACACATCCCAATACTGATCCTGTACAAACACACTCCAACACTGATCCTGTACAAACACATTCCATCACTGATCCTGAACAAACATATCCCACCACTGATCCTGTACAAACACATCCCATCACTGATCCTGTACAAACACACTCCAACACTGATCATGTACAAACACATCCCACCACTGATCCTGTACAAACACATCCCATCACTGATCCTATACAAACACATCCCACCACTGATCCTGTACAAACACATCCCACCACTGATCCTGTACAAACACATCCCACCACTGATCCTGTACAAACACATCCCACCACTGATCCTGTACAAACACATCCCAAAACAGATCCTGTACAAATGCACTCCAACACTGATTCTGTACAAACACATTCCAAAACTGATCCTGTACAAACACAACCCACCACTGATCCTGTACAAACACATCCCATCACTGATCCTGTACAAACATATCCCACCACTGATCCTGTACAAACACACTCCATCACTGATCCTGTACAAACACATCCCACCACTGATCCTGTAAAAACACATCCCACCACTGATTATTTACAAACACATCCCACCACTGATCCTGTACAAACACATCCCACCACTGATCCTGTACAAACACATCCCACCACTGATTATTTACAAACACATCCCACCACAGATCCTGTACAAACACATCCCACCACTGATCCTGCACAAACACATCTCACCACTGATCCTGTACAAACACACGGCACCACTGATCCTGTACAAACACATCTCACCACTGATCCTGTACAAACACATCCCACCACTGATCCTGTACAAATACATCCCATCACTGATCCTGGACAAACACATCCCATCACTGATCCTGTACAAACACATCCCACCACTGATCCTGTACAAAAACATCCCATTACTGGACCTGTACAAACACATCCCACCACTGATCCTGTACAAACACTTCCCATCACTGATCCTGTACAAACACATCCCACCACTGATCCTGCACAAACACATCCCACCACTGATCCTGTACAAACACATCCCCCTACTGATCCTGTACAAACGCATCCCACCACTGATCCTGTACAAACACATCCCATCACTGATCCTGCAAAAACACACTCCACCACTGATCCTGTACAAACGCATCCCACCACTGATCCTGCACAAACACATCCTACCACTGATCCTGTAAAAACACACTACATCACTGATCCTGTACATACACACTCCACCACTGATCCTGTGCAAACACACTCCAGCATGATCCTGTACAAACACATCCCATCACTGATCCTGTACAAACATATCCCAGCACTGATCCTGTACAGCACATTCTAGCACTGATCCTGAATAAACACATCCCATCACTGATCCTGTACAAACACATCCCACCACTGATCCTGTACAAACACATCCCACCACTGATCCTGTACAAACACATCCCACCACTGATCCTGTAAAAACACATCCCACCACTGATCCTGTACAAACACATCCCATCACTGATCCTGTTCGAACACATCTCACCACTGATCCTGTACAAACACTTCCCACCACTGATCCTGTACAAACACATCCCATCACTGATCCTGTACAAACACTTCCCACCACTGATCCTGTACAAACACATCCCATCACTAATCCTGTACAAACACATCCCACCACTGATTATTTACAAACACATCCCATCACTGATCCTGTACAAACACATACCATCACTGATCCTGTACAAACACATCCCACCACTGATCCTGTACAAACACACTCCACCACTGATCCTGCACAAACACACTCCACCACTGATCCTGTACAAACACATCCCCCTACTGATCCTGTACAAACACATCCCACCACTGATCCTGTACAAACACACTCCACCACTGATCCTGCACAAACACATCCTACCACTGATCCTGTAGAAACACATCCCACCACTGATCCTGTAAAAACACACTACATCACTGATCCTGTACATACACACTCCACCACTGATCTGTGCAAACACACTCCAGCATGATCCTGTACAAACACATCCCAGCACTGATCCTGTACAGCACATCCCACCACTGATCCTGTACAAACACATCCCACCACTGATCGTATACAATCACACTGCACCACTGATCCTGTACAAACACATCCAATTACTGATCCTGTACAAACACATCCCACCACTGACCCTGTACAAACACATTGCATCACTGATCCTGTACAAACACATCCCATCACTGATCCTGTACAAAAACATTCCACCACTGATCCTGTACATACACACTCCACCACTAATCCTTTACATAAACTCTCCAGCACTGAACCTGTACAAATACATCCCACCACTCATCCTGTACATACACACTCCAGCATTGATCCTGTACAAACACATCCCACCACTGATCCTGTGCAAACACATTCTAACACTGATCCTGTACAAACACATCCCATCACTGATCCTGTACAAACACATACCTCCACTGATCCTGTACAAACACATCCCACCACTGATCCTGTACAAACACATCCCAACACTGATCCTGTACAAACAAACCCCATCACTGATCCTGCACAAACACACTCCAACACTGATCCTGTACAAACACATCCCATCACTGATACTGCACAAACACACTCCAACACTGATCTTGCACAAACACATCCCACCACTGATCCTGTACAAACACCTCCCACCACTGGTCCTGTACAAATACATCCCACCACTGATCCTGTACAAACACATCCCACCACTGATCCTGTACAAACACATCCCATCACTGATCCTGTACAAAAACATTCCACCACTGATCCTGTACAAACACACTCCACCACAGATGCTGTAAAACACACAACATCACTGATCCTGTACATACACACTCCACCACTGATCCTGTACATACACACTCCACCACTGATCCTGTACATACACACTCCAGCACTGATCCTGTACAAACGCATCTCATCACTGATCCTGTACAAACACATCCCACCACTGATCCTCTACAAACACATTCTAGTACTGATCCTATACAAAAACATCCCACCACTGATCCTGTACAAACACATCCCACCACTGATCCTGTACAAACACATCACACCACTGATCCTGTACAAACACATCCCACCACTGATCCTGTACAAACACATCCCACCACTGATCCTGTACAAACACTTGCCACCACTGATCCTGTCCAAACACACTCTACCACTGAACCTGTACAAACACATCCCATTACTGATCCTATACAAACAAAACCCACCACTGATCCTGCACAAACACATTGCATCACTGATCCTGTACAAACACACTCCACCACTGATCCTGTAAAAACACACTACATCACTGATCCTGTACATACACACTCCACCACTGATTCTGTACATACACACTCCACCACTGATCCTGTGCATACACAATCCAGCACTGATCCTGCACAAACACATCCCATCACTGATCCTGTAAAACACACTACATCACTGATCCTGTACATACACACTCCACCACTGATCCTTTACATACACACTCCACCACTGATCCTGTACATACACACTCCACCACTGATCCTGTACAAACACATTCTAGCACTGATCCTGTACAAACACATCCCACCACTGATCCTATACAAAAACATCCCACCACTGATCCTGTACAAACACATCCCACCACTGATCCTATACAAACACATCCCACCACTGATCCGGTAAAAAACATCCCACCACTGATCCTGTACAACCACATCCCAACACTGATCATGTACAAACACACTCCAACACTGATCCTGTACAAACACATCCCATCACTGATCCTGTACAAACACATCCCACCACTGATCCTATACAAACACACTCCAACACTGATCCTGAACAAATACATCCCACCACTGATCCTATACAAACACACTCCATCACTGATCCTGTACAAACACATCTCACCACTGATCCTGTACAAACACATCCCACCACTGATCCTGTACAAACACATCCCATCACTAATCCTCTACAAACACATCTCGCCACTGATCCTGTAGAAATACTTCCCACCACTGATCCTGTACAAACACATCCCATCACTGATCCTGTACAAACACACTCCACCACTGATCCTGTACAAACACTTCTCACCACTGATCCTGTACAAACACATACCACCACTGATCCTGTACAAACACATCCCATCACTGATCCTGTACAAACACACTCCACCACTGATCCTGTACAAACACATCTCACCACTGATCCTGTACAAACACATACCACCACTGATCCTGTACAAACACATCCCATCACTGATCCTGTACAAACACACTCCACCACTGATCCTGTACAAACACTTCTCACCACTGATCCTGTACAAACACATACCACCACTGATCCTGTACAAACACATCCCATCACTGATCCTGTACAAACACACTCCACCACTGATCCTGTACAAACACATCTCACCACTGATCCTGTACAAACACATACCATCACTGATCCTGTACAAACACATCCCATCACTGATCCTGTACAAACACACTCCAAAACTGATCCTGTACAAACACTTCTCACCACTGATCCTGTACAAACACATACCATCACTGATCCTGTACAAACACTTCCCACCACTGATCCTGTACAAATACAATCCACCACTGATCCAGTACAAACACATCCCATCACTGATCCTGCACAAACACATCCCACCACTGTTCCTGTAAAAACACATCCCACCACTGATCCTGTACAAACACTTCCCACCACTGATCCTGTACAAAAACAATCCACCACTGATCCGGTACAAACACATCCCATCACTGATCCTGCACAAACACATCCCACCACTGTTCCTGAAAAAACACATCACACCACTGATCCTGTACAAACACACTCCACCACTGATCCTGTACAAACACATCCCACCACTGATCCTGTACAAACACATCCCAAAACTTATCCTGTACAAACACACTCCAACACTGATCCTGTACAAACACATTCCATCACTGATCCTGTACAAACACATCCCACCACTGATCCTGTACAAACACATCCCACCACTGATCCTGTACAAACACATCCCACCACTGATCCTGCACAAACACATCCCACCACTGATCCTGTACAAACACATCCCATCACTGATCCTGTTCGAACACATCTCACCACTGATCCTGTACAAACACATCCCATCACTGATCCTCTACAAACACTTCCCACCACTGATCCTGCACAAACACTTCCCAACACTGATCCTGTACAAACACAATCCACCACCGATCCTGTACAAACACATACCATCACTGATCCTGCACAAACACATCCCACCACTGATCCTGTACAAACACTTCCCACCACTGATCCTGTACAAACAAACTCTACCACTGATCCTGTACAAACACATCCCATTACTGATCCTGTACAAACACATCCCACCACTGACCCTGTACAAACACATTGCATCACTGTTCCTGTACAAACACACTCCACCACTGATCCTGTAAAAACACACTACTTCACTGAACCTGTACATACACACTCCACCACTGATCCTGTACATAAACTCTCCAGCACTGAACCTGTACAAATACATCCCACCACTGATCCTGTACATACACACTCCAGCAATGATCCTGTACAAACACATCCCACCACTGATCCTGTGCAAACACAATCTAACACTGATCCTGTACAAACACATCCCATCACTGATCCTGTACAAACACATACCTCCACTGATCCTGTACAAACACATCCCACCACTGATCCTGTACAAACACACTCCAACACTGATCCTGTACAAACACACTACATCACTGAACCTGTACAAACACACTCCAACACTGATCCTGCACAAACACATCCCACCACTGATCCTGTACAAACACCTCCCACCACTGGTCCTGTACAAATACATCCCACCACTGATCCTGTACAAACACATCCCACCACTGATCCTGTACAAACACATCCCATCACTGATCCTGTACAAACACATCCCATCACTGATCCTGTACAAAAACATTCCACCACTGATCCTGTACAAACACACTCCACCACAGATGCTGCACAAACACATCCCATCACTGATACTGTACAAACACATCCCAACACTGATACTGTACAAACAAATCCCATCACTGATCCTGTACAAACAAATCCCACCACTGATCCTGTACAAACACACTCCACCACTGATCCTGTAAAACACACTACATCACTGATCCTGTACATACACACTCCACCACTGATCCTGTACATACACACTCCACCACTGATCCTGTACATACACACTCCAGCACTGATCCTGTACAAACGCATCTCATCACTGATCCTGTACAAACACATCCCACCACTGATCCTCTACAAACACATTCTAGTACTGATCCTATACAAAAACATCCCACCACTGATCCTGTACAAACACATCCCACCACTGATTCTGTACAAACACATCCCACCACTGATCCGGTACAAAAACATCCCACCACTGATCCTGTACAACCACACTCCACCACTGAACCTGTACAAACACATCTCACCACTGATCCTGTACAAACACATCCCACCACTGATCCTGTACAAACACACTCCAACACTGATCCTGTACAAACACAGTCCACCACTGATTCTGCACAAACACATCCCACCACTGATCCTGTACAAACACATCCCACCACTGATCCTGTACAAACACATCACACCACTGATCCTGTACAAACACATCCCACCACTGATCCTGTACAAACACTTGCCACCACTGATCCTGTCCAAACACAGTCCACCACTGAACCTGTACAAACACATCCCATTACTGATCCTATACAAACAAAACCCACCACTGATCCTGTACAAACACATCCCACCACTGATTCTGTACATACACACTCCACCACTGATCCTGTGCATACACAATCCAGCACTGATCCTGTACAAACACATCCCACCACTGATCCTGTACAAACACATCCAATCACTGATCCTGTAAAACACACTACATCACTGATCCTGTACATACACACTCCACCACTGATCCTGTACATACACACTCCTGCATAATCCTGTACAAACGCATCTCATCACTGATCCTATACAAAAACATCCCATCACTGATCCTGTACAAACACATCCCACCACTGATCCTATACAAACACATCCCACCACTGATCCGGTACAAAAACATCCCACCACTGATCCTGTACAACCACATCCCAACACTGATCATGTACAAACACACTCCAACACTGATCCTGTACAAACACATCCCATCACTGATCCTGTACAAACACATCCCACCACTGATCCTATACAAACACACTCCAACACTGATCCTGTACAAACACATCCCACCACTGATCCTATACAAACACACTCCATCACTGATCCTGTACAAACACATCTCACCACTGATCCTGTACAAACACATCCCACCACTGATCCTGTACAAACACATCCCATCACTAATCCTCTACAAACACATCTCGCCACTGATCCTGTAGAAATACTTCCCACCACTGATCCTGTACAAACACATCCCATCACTGATCCTGTACAAACACACTCCACCACTGATCCTGTACAAACACTTCTCACCACTGATCCTGTACAAACACATACCATCACTGATCCTGTACAAACACATCTCACCACTGATCCTGTACAAACACATCCCACCACTGATCCTGTACAAACACATCCCATCACTAATCCTCTACAAACACTTCTCACCACTGATCCTGTACAAACACATACCATCACTGATCCTGTACAAACACATCTCACCACTGATCCTGTACAAACACATCCCACCACTGATCCTGTACAAACACATACCACCACTGATCCTGTACAAACACTTCCCACCACTGATCCTGTACAAACACAATCCACCACTGATCCAGTACAAACACATCCCATCACTGATCCTGCACAAACACATCCCACCACTGTTCCTGTAAAAACACATCCCACCACTGATCCTGTACAAACACTTCCCACCACTGATCCTGTACAAACACAATCCACCACTGATCCGGTACAAACACATCCCATCACTGATCCTGCACAAACACATCCCACCACTGTTCCTGTAAAAACACATCACACCACTGATCCTGTACAAACACACTCCACCACTGATCCTGTACAAACACATCCCACCACTGATCCTGTACAAACACATCCCACCACTGATCCTGTACAAACACATTTCACCACTGATCCTGTACAAACACATCCCACCACTGATGCTTTACAAACACACTCCACCACTGATCCTGTACAAACACACTCGACCACTGATCCTGTACAAACACATCCCATTACTGATCCTATACAAACAAAACCCACCACTGATCCTGTACAAACACATTGCATCACTGATCCTGTACAAACACACTCCACCACTGATCCTGTATAAACACACTACATCACTGATCCTGTACATACACATCCCACCACTGATTCAGTACGAACACATCCCACCACTGATCCTGTAAAAACACATCCCACCACTGATTCAGTACGAACACATCCCACCACTGATCCTGTAAAAACACATCCCACCACTGATCCTGTACAAACACATCCCACCACTGATCCTGTACAAACACACTCCACCACTGATCCTGTAAAAACACATCCCACCACTGATCCTGTACAAACACATCCCACCACTGATCCTGTACAAACACATTGCATCACTGATCCTGTAAAAACACATGACCTCACTGATCCTGCACATACACACTCCACCACTGATCCTGTGCATACACAATCCAGCACTGATCCTGTACAAACACACTCCACCACTGATCCTGTACAAACACACTCCACCACTGATCCTGTACAAACACACTCCACCACTGATCCTGTACAAACACATCCCACCACTGATCCTGTCCAAACACACTCTACCACTGAACCTGTACAAACACATCCCATTACTGATCCTATACAAACAAAACCCACCACTGATCCTGTACAAACACATTGCATCACTGATCCTGTACAAACACACTACATCACTGATCCTGTACATACACACTCCACCACTGATTCTGTACATACACACTCCACCACTGATCATGTGCATACACATCCCACCACTGATCCTGTACAAACACATCCCATCACTGATCCTGTAAAACACACTACATCACTGATCCTGTACAGACACACTCCACCACTGATCCTTTACATACACACTCCACCACTGATCCTGTACATACACACTCCTGCATAATCCTGTACAAACGCATCTCATCACTGATCCTGCACAAACACATCCCACCACTGATCCTGTACAAACACATTCTAGCACTGATCCTATACAAAAACATCCCATCACTGATCCTGTACAAACACATCCCACCACTGATCCTATACAAACACATCCCACCACTGATCCGGTACAAAAACATCCCACCACTGATCCTGTACAACCACATCCCAACACTGATCATGTACAAACACACTCCAACACTGATCCTGTACAAACACATCCCACCACTGATCCTGTACAAACACATCCCACCACTGATCCTATACAAACACACTCCAACACTGATCCTGAACAAACACATCCCACCACTGATCCCATACAAACACACTCCATCACTGATCCTGTACAAACACATCTCACCACTGATCCTGTACAAACACATCCCACCACTGATCTTGTACAAACACATCCCATCACTAATCCTCTACAAACACATCTCGCCACTGATCCTGTAGAAATACTTCCCACCACTGATCCTGTACAAACACATACCATCACTGATCCTGTACAAACACATCCCACCACAGATCCTGTAAAAACGCACTCCACCACTGATCCTGTACAAACACTTCCCACCACTGATCCTGCACAAACACTATCCACCACTGATCCAGTACAAACACATCCCATCACTGATCCTGCACAAACACATCCCACCACTGTTCCTGTAAAAACACATCCCACCACTGATCCTGTACAAACACTTCCCACCACTGATCCTGTACAAACACAATCCACCACTGATCCGGTACAAACACATCCCATCACTGATCCTGCACAAACACATCCCACCACTGTTCCTGTAAAAACACATCACACCACTGATCCTGTACAAACACACTCCACCACTGATCCTGTACAAACACATCCCACCACTGATCCTGTACAAACACATCCCACCACTGATCCTGTACAAACACATTTCACCACTGATCCTGTACAAACACATCCCACCACTGATGCTGTACAAACACACTCCACCACTGATCCTGTACAAACACATCCCATTACTGATCCTGTACAAACACATCCCACCACTGATCCTGTACAAACACATTGCATCACTGATCCTGTACAAACACACTCCACCACTGATCCTGTAAAAACACACGACATCACTGATCCTGTACATACACACTCCACACTGATTCAGTACGAACACATCCCACCACTGATCCTGTAAAAACACATCCCACCACTGATCCTGTACAAACACATCCCACCACTGATCCTGTACAAACACACTCTACCACTGATCCTGTACAAACACATCCCACCACTGATCCTGTACAAACACATCCCACCACTGATCCTGTACAAACACATCCCACCACTGATCCTGTACAAACATACTCCACCACTGATCCTGTACAAACACATCCCACCACTGATCCTGTACAAACACATCCCACCACTGATCCTGTACAAACACATTGCATCACTGATCCTGTAAAAACACATGACCTCACTGATACTGCACATACACACTCCACCACTGATTCTGTACATACACACTCCACCACTGATCCTGTGCATACACAATCCAGCACTGATCCTGTACAAACACATCCCACCACTGATCCTGTACAAACACTTGCCACCACTGATCCTGTCCAAACACACTCTACCACTGAACCTGTACAAACACATCCCATTACTGATCCTATACAAACAAAACCCACCACTGATCCTGTACAAACACACTACATCACTGATCCTGTACATACACACTCCACCACTGATCCTGTAAAAACACACTACATCACTGATCCTGTACATACACACTCCACCACTGATTCTGTACATACACACTCCACCACTGATTCTGTACATACACACTCCACCACTGATCCTGTGCATACACAATCCAGCACTGATCCTGTACAAACACATCCCACCACTGATCCTGTACAAACACATCCCATCACTGATCCTGTAAAACACACTACATCACTGATCCTGTACATACACACTCCACCACTGATCCTTTACATACACACTCCACCACTGATCCTGTACATACACACTCCTGCATAATCCTGTACAAACGCATCTCATCACTGATCCTGCACAAACACAGCCCACCACTGATCCTGTACAAACACATTCTAGCACTGATCCTATACAAAAACATCCCATCACTGATCCTGTACAAACACATCCCACCACTGATCCTATACAAACACATCCCACCACTGATCCGGTACAAAAACATCCCACCACTGATCCTGTACAACCACATCCCAACACTGATCATGTACAAACACACTCCAACACTGATCCTGTACAAACACATCCCACCACTGATCCTGTACAAACACATCCCACCACTGATCCTATACAAACACACTCCAACACTGATCCTGAACAAACACATCCCACCACTGATCCCATACAAACACACTCCATCACTGATCCTGTACAAACACATCTCACCACTGATCCTGTACAAACACATCCCACCACTGATCTTGTACAAACACATCCCATCACTAATCCTCTACAAACACATCTCGCCACTGATCCTGTAGAAATACTTCCCACCACTGATCCTGTACAAACACATCCCATCACTGATCCTGTACAAACACATCCCACCACTGATCCTGCACAAACACTTCTCACCACTGATCCTGTACAAACACATACCATCACTGATCCTGTACAAACACATCCCACCACAGATCCTGTAAAAACGCACTCCACCACTGATCCTGTACAAACACTTCCCACCACTGATCCTGTACAAACACATCCCATCACTGATCCTGCACAAACACATCCCACCACTGTTCCTGTAAAAACACATCACACCACTGATCCTGTACAAACACACTCCACCACTGATCCTGTACAAACACATCCCACCACTGATCCTGTACAAACACATCCCACCACTGATCCTGTACAAACACATTTCACCACTGATCCTGTAAAAACACATCCCACCACTGATGCTGTAAAAACACATCCCACCACTGATCCTGTACAAACACTTGCCACCACTGATCCTGTACAAACACACTCGACCACTGATCCTGTACAAACACATCCCATTACTGATCCTATACAAACAAAACCCACCACTGATCCTGTACAAACACATTGCATCACTGATCCTGTACAAACACACTCCACCACTGATCCTGTAAAAACACACTACATCACTGATCCTGTACATACACACTCCACCACTGATTCAGTACGAACACATCCCACCACTGATCCTGTAAAAACACATCCCACCACTGATCCTGTACAAACACATCCCACCACTGATCCTGTACAAACACACTCTACCACTGATCCTGTACAAACACATTGCATCACTGATCCTGTAAAAACACACTACCTCACTGATCCTGCACATACACAATCCAGCACTGATCCTGCACAAACACATCCCACCACTGATCCTGTACATACAAACTCCAGCACTGTTCCTGGAAAAACACATCCCATCACAGATACTGTACAAACACATCTCACCACTGATCCTGTACAAACACATCCCACCACTGATCCTGTACAAACATACTCCACCACTGATCCTGTACAAACACATCCCACCACTGATCCTGTACAAACACATCCCACCACTGATCCTGTACAAACACATCCCACCACTGATCCTGTACAAACACATCCCAAAACTTATCCTGTACAAACACACTCCAACACTGATCCTGTACAAACACATTCCATCACTGATCCTGTACAAACACATCCCACCACTGATCCTGTACAAACACATCCCACCACTGATCCTGTACAAACACACTCCAACACTGATTCCGTACAAACACAGTCCACCACTGATTATGCACAAACACATCCCACCACTGATCCTGTACAAACACATCCCACCACTGATCCAGTACAAACACATCACACCACTGATCCTGTACAAACACATCCCACCACTGATCCTGTACAAACACACTCCACCACTGATCCCGTACAAACACTTGCCACCACTGATCCTGTCCAAACACACTCTACCACTGAACCTGTACAAACACATCCCATTACTGATCCTATACAAACAAAACCCACCACTGATCCTGTACAAACACATTGCATCACTGATCCTGTACAAACATACTCCACCACTGATCCTGTACAAACACAATCCAGCACTGATCCTCTACAAACACATCCCACCACTGATCCTGTACAAACACATCCCACCACTGATCCTGTACAAACACATCCCATCACTGATCCTGTAAAACACACTACATCAATGATCCTGTACATACACACTCCACCACTGATACTTTACATACACACTCCACCACTGATTCTGCACAAATGCATCTCATCACTGATCCTGCACAAACACATCCCACCACTGATCCTGTACAAACACATTCTAGCACTGATCCTATACAAAAACATCCCATCACTGATCCTGAACAAACACATCCCACCACTGATCCTATACAAACACATCCCACCACTGATCCTGTACAACCACATCCCAACACTGATCATGTACAAACACACTCCAACACTGATCCTGTACAAACACATCCCATCACTGATCCTGTACAAACACATCCCACCACTGATCCTATACAAACACACTCCAACACTGATCCTGAACAAACACATCCCACCACTGATCCTATACAAACACACTCCATCACTGATCCTGTACAAACACATCTCACCACTGCTCCTGTACAAACACATCCCATCACTAATCCTGTACAAACACATCTCGCCACTGATCCTTTAGAAACACTTCCCACCACTGATCCTGTACAAACACATCCCATCACTGATCCTGTACAAACCCACTCCACCACTGATCCTGTACAAACACATCTCACCACTGATCCTGTACAAACACATACCATCACTGATCCTGTACAAACACATCCCACCACAGATCCTGTAAAAACGCACTCCACCACTGATCCTGTACAAACACTTCCCACCACTGATCCTGTACAAACACAATCCACCACTGATCCGTTACAAACACATCCCATCACTGATCCTGCACAAACACATCCCACCACTGTTCCTGTAAAAACACATCCCACCACTGATCCTGTACAAACACTTCCCACCACTGATCCTGTACAAACACATCCCATCACTGATCCTGTACAAACCCACTCCACCACTGATCCTGTACAAACACATCTCACCACTGATCCTGTACAAACACATACCATCACTGATCCTGTACAAACACATCCCACCACAGATCCTGTAAAAACGCACTCCACCACTGATCCTGTACAAACACTTCCCACCACTGATCCTGTACAAACACAATCCACCACTGATCCGTTACAAACACATCCCATCACTGATCCTGCACAAACACAAAACCCACCACTGTTCCTGTAAAAACACATCCCACCACTGATCCTGTACAAACACTTCCCACCACTGATCCTGTACAAACACAATCCACCACTGATCCGGTACAAACACATCTCACCACTGATCCTGTACAAACACATACCATCACTGATCCTGTACAAACACATCCCACCACAGATCCTGTACAAACACACTCCAACACTGATCCTGTACAAACACACTCCAACACTGATCCTGTACAAACAAACTCCAACACTGATCCCGTACAAACACACTCCACCACTGATCCTGCACAAACACATCCCACCACTGATCCTGGACAAACAAATTTCACCACTGATCCTGTACAAACAAGTCCCACCACTGATCCTGTACAAACACACTCCACCACTGATCCTGTACAAACACTTGCCACCACTGATCCTGTAAAAACACACTCGACCACTGATCCTGTACAAACACATCCCATTACTGATCCTATACAAACAAAACCCACCACTGATCCTGTACAAACACATTGCATCACTGATCCTGTACATACACACTCCACCACTGATCCTGTAAAAACACACTACATCACTGATCCTGTACATACACACTCCAGCACTGATCCTGTACAAACACATCCCACCACTGATCCTGTACATACACACTCCAGCACTGATCCTGTACGAACACATCCCACCACTGATCCTGTACAAAAACATCACACCACTGATCCTGTACAAACACACTCCACCACTGATCCTGTACAAACACATCCCACCACTGATCCTGTAAAAACACACTACATCACTGATCCTGCACATACACAATCCAGCACTGATCCTGTACAAACACATCCCACCACTGATCCTGTACATACACACTCTACCACTGATCCTGTAAAAACACACTCCACCACTGATCCTGCACATACACAATCCAGCACTGATCCTGTACAAACACATCCCACCACTGATCCTGTACATACACACTCCAGCACTGTTCCTGGAAAAACACATCCCATCACTGATACTGTACAAACACATCTCACCACTGATCCTGTACAAACACATCCCACCACTGATCCTGTACAAACACATCCCACCACTGATCCTGTACAAACCCATCCCACCACTGATCCTGTACAAACACATCCCAAAACTTATCCTGTACAAACACATCCCACCACTGATCCTGTACAAACACACTCCACCACTGATCCTGTACAAACACATTCCATCACTGATCCTGTAAAA